>CM055887.1:15175189-16375189 GCA_029582165.1 Portulaca oleracea
GGAACCGTGCAACACTCGTGAAGAAATTTCCGCCCCGGAGATCGAGAGACTCGACGGAGTTCATCTCAGAGTTTGCTTTATTCTTTTCGCGTTTCTTTCTTAGTTTCTAGATTGATTATCATGTTTAGAACGTATTTCTTGTTTTCAATGACTATCTGTGAGTAGATTTCGTTCTTTCTAGGGTTTTATGAACCGAAACTATGGTGTTTGATTAGAATGTTTTAGTTTGTGCTTGAATTCTTGATTGAATCAATAGAAGGTTGCGTTTTTCATTCTTATGAGCGTTCTTAAGGCCTTGGATGCTTGTAATTCTAAGATTAACCTGAGAAGTACCGAAAGGTGAATTAGGAGAATCTTACTACCAACCTATCAACCTAAGTTTGCGAAAGTGGAAAAAGGAGTAGTAAACTAGGGAATTATTAGATAACCTGACTTTTTGAGACCTTCAATTCTGTTTAACCTAAAAGGCATACGAAAGTTGTTGATTAGGTTGTTTAGAATAATTCTATTTAGCATCGAAAGGGCGATAGAATTCAGAGGTTGTCGATTCTTGATTCATTTGAGTTATTTTCTTGCTTATGCTTTAACCTGTCCTTTAGACCCTGTTGTTAGGTGAGTAAAACCCTAGAAGTCTTCATCCATTGAATTACCTCAAACTAAACTCTTCCTATCGACCTTAGTTTTAATTAGTTTATTAGAAATCAACAAAAACATCAAACCTGATTGGCTTAGCAATTAAGTAGAGGGATGGTTCACTGTGTTACTAGACCAAGTCCCTGTAGGAACAACCTTGACATGCTACAATAGTATCCGTGCGCTTGCGGACCTGTCAAGTTTTTGGCGCCGTTGCCGGGGAACTTATCCCTAGTAGCCATTAAGCGAAGACTCTCAACTGTTTTTTTAATTTATTTTTCTTTCTTTTTCTTGATCTTGATTGTGTTTCATTTCTTGTTTTTGCTAGGCACTCTTGGTGTATGCAAAAAGCTTCGGAATTTGAGTTCAATCCCGAGATTGAACGAACTTTCTATTCTCGGAGAAAGAGGTTGCGAATAGAGGAAGCTAGTAAGAAGAAAGGAGAAATCTGCACCGCAATCAAAAATGGCCGGTGGAGAAGAACAACCGAAGATGCTGGCCCAATACATGACCCTGAATGTCACAAATCCTCCTACGGCCATCAACGCTCCCAACATCACGAACAATGACTTTGAGCTGAAGATTTCCCTTATCAGTCTGATTCGAGCTACGCCATTCCATGGCCTCCCTAGTGAGGACCCCAACCGACACCTCTATATCTTCCACCAGGCGTGCGATACGTTCAAGGCGAACGGAGCCTCACCGGATGCAATCAAGTTGCGGTTGTTTCCGTTTTCCTTGGAGGATCAAGCATGGGAGTCGCTAGACTTCCTTCCGGCGAACTCCATCGCTACTTTTGATCAGATGACAAGTGCGTTCCTTGCAAAATATTTTCCGCCGAGTAAGCTGACGAGTCTACGCAACTAGATATCTACCTTCATCCAGGAGCCGGGTGAGGACCTGTACAAGGCTTGGGAATGGTTCAAAGATCTACTTCGCCGGTGTCCACAACATGGTTTTGAGCCATGGGTGCCCATCCAGGGCTTCTACAATGGAGTGGACGATCAATTGAGGGCGATGATCCCCGCAACAACTGGGGGGATTGTTAGTAGGGTGGTTTGTAAGACCACGGTTTTATCGTTCTTCCACAGGGAGCTAGGGGCCTTAGTTGCAGCTAGTTGACTCTAGGTATGGTTTATGATCATGAGAGGTTGAAAGACTTTAGGGTGAAAACAACACAAACACGCTATGTTCAGTCAAAAAGGTGAAACAACGGGTGTCGGGAGACTTTCGGGATACAAACGGGAATGAGGAAATGGGTTTCGCAACAAGAGAGTAACGAGAAAGGGAAATCAAATGGTAATTCCGTTGGAAAACGCCCACCTGACTTCCTCTTTCGAGGATAGTCCGGATTAACATCCCCGAAATCCATAGACAGACCCGGGAAAGTTAATAGAACGGAATTTCCTAGTCAGTTTCTATTCGCTTTCGCGAACTAGAATACTAACTATCCTAATTCCGACCTTCCAACAAGCATTGGATGTATTCGGGATGGTTTCGCACCTAAATACATCCCACTTTAGGGAAGGATAGGATTAGGAAGTTGATTTCCTAACTAGTTACTCACTAATATTGCTAACCCAAACCTAATCACCCATTCACCCCCTTAATATCTCCCTAACCCATTAAGGTTCTAGCCACTAAACATCCTAACTATCATGATAATAACATCAAAAACTTCATTCATGCTTAAAAGAGTAAACAAGGTGACAATAAACGTTCAATAATACCAACAATAGCAATAATAACAAAACAAAGATTAGTAAATAAGCAATAAATTAGAGAGAGAAAGGTTAAGAAATGCTCATTGATTGTGATGACAAGGGAGAAAACTTCAGAATAATAAAGCTCCAATGCTCCAAAGTTGAGAATAATCTTCAAACTTCCAATAATAATCAAGAGAATCCAATACAAGAACTAATAATCTCAGCAAAGATCTTCCTTAATCCCTCTAATCTAAGACTTAACATGTGATAAAGAGTGCTAAAGTATCATAAAAGATAGCTAAAGCTGCTGTCTAATCTCCTCCCTAGCTAAAATGACCTAAAAACATTAAATAGTAATCAAGGTTGTTACTCAAAACTCATCATTTTACACAACAGACAAAACTGGCCCGCAGGGGACCGTGGGCACGGTCAGGGTGACCGTGGCCACGGTCCTGCGTAAGGCAGGCGATTTCTTCTCTTCGCTTCGCATCACCGTGGGCACGGTCCCCATGCACCGTGGTCACGGTCTAGGCGATTAGGGCTGACAACTTTTCGCTCCTTCGCACCGTCGTGGCTACGGTCTTGGGAGACCGTGGCCACGGTCTAGTTCGACCAGCTTCTTCCTTAGGCAGGGTGAAGATCCCATTGTGACCACGGTCAAAGTGACCGTGACCACGGTCTAGTTCGGGTGCAAGGCGTCTTCACTTTGGTCTTGGCTCCATCATACCGTGGCTATGGTCAATATGACCGTGGCCACGGTCTCTCTCGGCCACAGTTTCCTTCAGAGTACTCTTCAGCCATTGCCTCCGCTTCCGATGCCTTTCGACATGACCGACCCTTCTAATCCTCTGCCTTTGACACGACCAGGGCTCAGGGAATCTTGGGGAATCTCGGGATTCCCAAGATTGGTGCAAAATTGGCCCATTTAGAATCGTTTTGAGTGAAACCCTTCGGAAACTACAAAAGTAACTAAAACGCATTAAAAGTTATTAAAACAAACTACGAAACAAGTCAAAAGCCTAAGGATTTAGGCGGTATTTAGACACGAAATAGGGTCTAAACACCCCCCCACACTTAAACCTTTGCTCGTCCCGAGCAAAACAAAATAAAACAAAACTAACTAACACAAACTCCTCTGTCGTGGGAGAGAAACGAGTGCATTTAGCGTATGCACCAAGCCCTTTGAACCCCCCGGCAGCCCGGGTGGACGAGATGGACTCGTGAGGGTTTGTAGCGGCTGTACCCACAAAAGCCAAAGAAAAAGGAGAGAGGGAAAGTGAAAACAAAACCGAAGAAAACAAAAAGAACGAAAAACAAGGGCTATGATTCACAAGATCTCGCAATCCGAACTAAGAAAACGCGATTAAACTTCCCAAAGTAACCATTAGGAGCATCTCACAAACGCCAAACTCAGAAAAAGGTCGATCTTGAAGGTTTTTAACTCCCTACACCTTGTAACAAGCGAAACCCCACAGCAAAAGCACAACAAGGGTTTAACGGGAACCAAAAGACTTTAAAAACTCGCGTCCGAATTTGAAAACAACGAAACAACAGAGAAGAGTGTTGCCCTCCCTCGCATTTGGTCGCCCTTGGCTTGGTGAGGGCCGTAGGTGATGCAAGGGGAGGCCCCACTCTTTTTAGAAGCAAAACTTTTCTTTTCTTTCTTCTTTTTTTTTTCCTTTTTGGTTTTTAAAAGTCGGTATTAGCCTTACTTTCGGGAATTGGACGGCCCATATAAAGGGTATACCCTCCCAACACGGTCTTTCCCATACGCCTCTCCGTCGCAAAGCGATATAGGAGGAGGGTTAAGGGGTATCCAGTGCCGTACCACGAATACCGAGCCCGTGTAGGTTGGCTAAGTGTATGGTGGTTAATGTCTTCAGCGACACGCTCCACTTATTCAGGTTATTATGTCTTAAGGAAGCTTTCTTCTTTCTTTTTCCTTTTTTTTTCTTTCTTTTCTTTTCTTTTTACACTCTTTGCTTTTGCTAAACGAGAAACAAAACAAACTCAGACACAAGCCCTTAGAATCTCCGGGTTCCCAACAAAATGAGAAAGGAACGGGAGTCTCACAAGACACTTAATGAAGGGAGTCTATTAAGGATAAGTCTCGACTAGAACCCGAGTTAGGGTCGAAAATGCTCCAACCGATTACTTTTAGAAAGAAGTTTAAGAACGGCTTCTCAACTTCGATAACGAGATCCAGGAAACAAAGCAAAACAAAAGCAAAACGAAAGGAAAAACGAAAAGGTTTTCACTCCCTTTTTTCTCCATTTTCACACAAAAATTTTAAATTTTAAGCAAAAACTAGGAAACAAAGAACGAAACGACTAGGTGATCTACCCTTGAAATAGAATATCTCCCCCCCCCCCCCCCCACACTTAAAACTCCACAATGTCCTCATTGTGGGAAGGTGTCTCATGAAAAGGGTAGAGAGCCTACAAAACACAAACAAACAAAACAACTAGCAGGTAGAAAATGGTGGCGACCCGAGCGCACACGGCTCCAACAGCAATCGAAATCCTAACACAGACACTCATAGGGGTTCGCCACCCAAAAGAAAAGCAAGCATGCGACGGATCATGATAAGAATTCTAATAAAAAAAAGTAAGGTGGAAAGATATTACCTCAAGCTCTACATGAGCGTTGAAAATGGCGATCCAAGGTCGTCGGTCAAGAAAGTCAGATCAACGTTAGAGTAAAAGACGACTTTTCAGTTATAGAATTCGCATGCGAGACCAAAAGCAAAAGAAAGGAAAAACTAACTTAAGAGATTATGAAAAGAAATTGAAAAGATGAAAAACTGAAAATATGAACAATATATACATTGCCAGTGACTTACCTTATCCCCGAATCTCACTGGTTGAGGTGGGAAATAAGGGTGAAACTCGATGTATACTAACCGAAACAACTAATTCATTGCATTAATCACCAATAACAGTCGGTTCCATCCCATCAATGCCCAAAATACAAGCGAGAAATGCTTAAACAACATCCCGACCACCAAAAACAACAAACAAACAGCCCTAAGACAACCATCAGACAACCATCCAACAACCCGACAAACATGAATGATAAACAAGACAAGGAAAAACCCGAGCAATCCAAAACCACCAAACATCGCATACAAACCCCAAAATATACTAACACATGCCAAAAGAAAACGAGAAACCAACAATCCAAAACCACCAGACATCGCATACAAAACCCCGAAGAAGCACTCCCTCACACTTGTACTTTACAAAATAAAGTAAATGGAATAATGATAAAGGTCGGGTGGGGGTGCTTACAAACGGTCCTCAAGCGGACCCTCCCGGCGGAGAACGGGGTTGGAGGTACGACAGGATGCTAGCCAGCGTCTCCTGTTGGATCTCAAGCAATCCTTGCAAGTTTTTGATCAATAGCTGTTGGTTTTGGATGAGCTCCCGTTGGACTTGAAACTCATCATGAAGCTCTTGGAGTTGTTCGCTGATATGCTCAAAAGCGGCGTCCCGTTGTTGAATCGGCTCGGCTTCATCCCCTTGTGCTTGTTCACCTCCTTGTTCTTCTTCGTCCTCTTCTTCTTCCTCTTCTTCTTCCCCTCCTTCACCTTCCTCCGCTCGATCCCCGGGACCACCCACCACAAATCGATCCCCAAAGGTTTGGCCCCACGACCAATTGCGCTGGTCGGAGACATCTAAGTGTTGTTCGGCATTGTCGTCGCCCAAATGGATCACGATGCTGTGGGGTTCGTTCCTGTGATGGTATAGTGTTCGTGTCTTGTGTTTCTCCAAGAATTTCATCTTTTGTAGACGAACACCGTCGATGGGATTGGGGAAAAAGCGAGGAGTCCACTTGCTCAGATAGGACTCGAACCCTTGCTTCCTTAGTAAATGGGTGATGATGGGACCTATACCAATACTCATGTTCCGGGTTTCGAGACTTATTTCCCGAAGGCAATGGAGAATGCACGAGCCAGTGTCGACCCGGTGACCGTTGATCGCATTGAAGAGGACGAAGAGGTTGTCTTTCCGGATGCTTGAACGCCCGGCGTCACGGCCAAAAACAGAGTTCGAGATGATGTGGTGGAAGATGCGGACGCTTAGATTACAGAAATCCCTAGCCTTGGAGTTGCTTGGGCAATAGTACTTTGCTCGTTGCGATCGAACCCTCAGGTAACGTCTCCACCAGCAAGTGAGTGCTTTTATAGCTTCTTGTTCATCGAATTTGACGCACTCGCCGTAGGGTATGCCGTCCTCGGGAAGGCCTAGAGCGTTGCATAAGTCCTTGAGCGTACACTCAACTTCCTTTTTGTTCACGATGTATAAAAAGGAGGCGTTGGATGTGTCGTCTTCCTTTACCAACAAAGAGCTGAGGAATTCGAGCACCGGTTGCTCAATGATCGGCTCGTTGATTGTGGCGAAGACTTTCCATCCCATGACTTTGATGAAGAAGTCCCCCATGCTCGGTTTACAGAAAACATCCCTTGCCGTCTCCTCATGATAGAGATCCGGAGCACAAATTTTTCGCTTCTTTAGCCGCTCATACAGGGCCTTGTGCATATTGTCACGAAAATTGACCTTAATTTTCGGGTCGCATTGAATAATCGAGGCCGGTTGACCCTTGTACCGAGTTTTATCGGGCTCAGCCGAGGTTGATGGGGTGGGGGTTGATTCTGGTTCGATCCGGGAACGTTTCGCTCGACCCATTGGATACTCTGCAAGAAAATCAACCACCAAACACCGAAACACAACACAACCAATACCCACAAATCCGAGCAACACGAATTCACAATCAACCACAAGATTCAATCCCAAAAACAAGCAATACACTCTCAATCTCAGCAATATCAACCAAAAACTCAAACTCCAAAGTCAATCAATTCATCCAACCAAACCCACAACCAATTCACATAAGATTCAACCAAAAGTTCACCAAAAACACTCCCAACAATCAATTTCAATCAAAATTTCAACCCCAAATTCCACTTACTCACCCAACCAAGACCCAACAAGCAATTTCACCATATTCAACCCAAATAAACAAGAAATCTAGTGTTTAAGCACTAATAAATCAAGGAATACCTGGATTGAAAACTTTGAGAGCTTCCCTTGAGAGATTCGAGCCCCACAAGGAACAAGGCCTGAAATTTGCTTGAGGAAGACCCAAAAAGTGTCGAGCAACAGCAGCTAGGGTTCGAATTGTAGGAGAAAGTTGGGAGAAATGGAGTAATTAGAGGTGGGTTTGTCGAATTTTGGAAGAGAATTCGAGTTTTAGGGTTTGGTGAGGGTTTTCGAAGGTGAGAGTGAGGAAGAAAGTGACAGAGAAATGAGGGGGAAATGATATGGAACCCCCGACATATCGCAGGTTTTCGACAGACCGTGGGCACGGTGTGATTCGGGTGAGGGAAAAAGAAGGGAAAAAGCAGGGCGGAGACCGTGGCTGCGGTGAACCTCACCGTGGTCACGGTGATGTTCGGGACCAAAATTTCCAAGAATCATGCTGCGATGAGACCGTGGCTGCGGTGACTTCCACCGTGGTCATGGTGATCTTCGGCTTGGCTAAACTAGGAGCAACTTTGAGTATGCTGACCGTGGCTGCGGTAACTTCCACCATGGGCACGGTCCCTTTCGGTTCTTCTCCAGCATCTACAAGGCTCAAAACTTGGAGAAAAAACGTTAAGTCCTAAAATCTACCCTCTTGTCATCCACTCCCTTTTCTTTTTCGCTCGATTATCATTCAAGGACACTCTCCAATCGCTCAAGGACACTTTCAAACCCCGACTCTCATGGGACCACTTTCGATTTTTTTTTTCTTTTCAAACTTTTTCGATTTTTTTCTCATTTTTAACTCAAAAATCTTTTCTAATAAGATAAAACAAAGGAAGAAGAAAGGCACAAAAATAAAGGAAATAAAAATGAAAGAACTGAAAATTGAAAGAAAAACACTAAAAGAGGGGGAAGTAGTTCATCCCTCTCCTGGGTGCTTGTTTTGTAGGTCCTAGCTCGACCTTTTCCGATGCTTTTCAATCATCAAAATCCGCGAGGTATGTCACAACCGTCCCGACATATTCCTCGCCCATGATGTATGGTTTGAGTTTCGATGAGTTTGCTTTGAAACACTTTCCTTGGGCATCTTTCAACTCAACTACTCCGGCGGAAAGAATTATCACTATTTCAAATGGTCCACACCACCGTGATCTCAATTTCCAAGAGAATAACTTCAGCCTTGAGTTGAAAATGAGAACCCTATCGCCTACCACAAACTCACGTCGGTTCAACCTCTTGTCATGCCATGCCTTCGTTATCTCCTTGTAGATTTTGTTGTTCTCATATGCATGACGCCTCAACTCCTCAAGTTCTTCTAATTGAAATAACCGACTACCTCCGGCCGCCTTGAGATCGAAGTTCAACTTCTTGATTTCCCACATGGTTTTTTGCTCAAGTTCTACGGGGAAGTGACATGCCTTCCCGTAGACAAGACAGTAAGGAGTAGTGTCGATTGGTGTCTTGAAAGCGGTGCGGTATGCCCACAAGACTTCATCAAATTTTTCTTCCCAATCTTTCCTTGAAGAGCTAACCGTCTTCTCTACGTTCTCCTTGATGGCACGGTTTGAGATTTCCACTTGACCTTGTGTTTGTGGATGGTAAGGGAGTCCCTTCTTATGTTTGATGCCGTACTTCTCCAAGAGAGACTCGAATCTCTTTTCGATGAAATGGGAGCCGTTGTCACTAATGATGACCCGTGGAATGCCAAATCTTGGGAATAGGGTCATTTTCAAGAATTTCGAAACGAATTTCCCATCGCATCTTACACATGGTATGGCCTCGACCCACTTTGTGACATAGTCTACTACCACTAGGATGTATTGGAAACCCCTTGACGACGGGAAAGGACCGATGAAGTCCAATCCCCACACATCGAAAGCTTCCACCTCAAGAATATAGTTCAATGGCGCTTCATTCCTCCGGGAGATGTTACCAGACCTTTGACACCTATCACATTGCTTGACATGCAAGTGGGCGTCACGGAAAAGAGTCGGCCACCAATAGCCAGTTTGCAAAACCCTCGCCGCCGTCTTTTGGGGGCCACCGTGACCTCCCACCGGAAATTCATGACAATGGGTCAAAATAGATTGCAATTCACTCTCGGGAATACATCGCCGGTACATCCCGTCATTTCCAAGACGGAAGAGGAAAGGGTCATCCTAAAAGTAATGCTTCATGTCGTAGAGGAATTTCTTCTTTTGATGATGGTTCAAGTGTTGAGGGATCACTTCGCTCGCCAAATAATTCACAATATCCGCATACCAAGGATGTGAGTTGATAGCCAAGAGTCACTCGTCCGGGAAAGCATCTACAATTGGTTGGGTGTCTTCCAAGTCGACAAGGATCCTCGAAAGGTGATCGGCTACGACATTCTTCGTGCCCGCCTTGTCGCGGATTTCCAAATCAAATTCTTGCATAAGCAAGACCCACCATATAAGTCTCGGTTTTGTCTCCTTCTTTCCCATCAAGTATTTGATAGCGGCATGATCCGTGTAGACTACCACCTTAGAGAACATGAGGTATTGCCGGAATTTTTTGAGCACAAAAACGATCGCCAAAAGCTCCTTTTTCGTGGTAGTGTAGTTCCTTTGGGCGCTATCAAGCGCATGGCTTGCGTAATAGATGACCCTTGGCTTCTTGTCTACTGTTTGGGTCAAACACGCTCCCACGGCGAAGTCGCTGGCGTCGGCCATAATCTCGAAGGGTAGCGTCCAATCCGGAGGTTGAACTACCGGAGCGGAAATCAAGGCCTGCTTCAACCTATAAAACGACTCAAGGCACTCATCAGTGAAAATGAAAGGGGCATCTTTGCATAAGAGGTCAGTTAGAGGTCGAGCAATTTTTGAAAAATCCTTGACGAACTGGCGATAAAAACCGGCATGGTCAAGGAAACTACGCACCCCCTTAACGGAAACTGGGGGTGGTAGGCGCTCTATAACCTCAACTTTAGCCCTATCTACTTCGATGCCCTTAGAAGAGATTAAGTGACCCAGAACGATACCTTGTTCCACTATGAAGTGGCCTTTCTCCCAATTCAGAACTAGATCCACTTCCTCATAACGAGTTAACACTTTCTCCAGATTTAGCAAACAATCATCGAAAGAATTACCGTACACAGAAAAATCATCCATAAAGACTTCCATGCATTTCTCAATGAAATTGCTAAAAATAGCCATCATACAACGTTGAAAAGTCCCAGGGGCATTACATAAACCAAATGGCATGCGACGATAAGCAAATGTCCCATAAGGGCAAGTGAAGGTGGTTTTTTCTTGGTGTGAGGGGTGGATTGGAATCTGGAAGAACCCCGAGTACCCATCCAAAAAGCAAAAATGCGAATGACCCGCCAACCGTTCTAACATTTGGTCAATAAAGGGAAGGGGGAAATGGTCCTTCTTTGTTACTTTGTTTAATTGGCGGTAATTGATACACATCTGCCAACCGGTGACGGTCCGGGTACTAACTAGTTCTTTCTTATCGTTTTCAATTACGGTCAATCCACCCTTCTTGGGCACACACTGAACCGGGCTTACCCATTCGCTATTTGCGATGGGGAAGATGATCCCAGCAGCGAGCAACTTTACTACTTCCTTTTTAACCACTTCTTGCATGTTGGGATTTAAACGACGTTGGGGTTGCCTAGTAGGCTTGGCATCTTCTAGCAAATCAATCGAATGCATGCATATAGAAGGAGATAAACCTTTCAAATCTTCTATCCTATGACCCAATGCACCCCTATGTTTCCTAAGCAAATCAAGCAACTTGGACAATTCAAAATCATTCAAATTCGCATTCATAATGACAGGATAAGATTTCTCATCATCCAAGAAAGCATATTGGAGGGAAGGGGGTAAAGCTTTAAGCTCTAGAGGAGTAGAAGATTGAATTTGAGAAGAAGACATACCTTTGAAGATCGCATCTTGAATCTCCACGCACTCCATATAAGGCTCATCAATAATAATCTCCTTATGCATGGGTGAAGAGTCAAGAAGGTTGGTGAAGAAAGTAATGTCGGTGCCGTCGGTCTCAAATTGGAAAGACTCCAATAGGCAAGCTCCCAAGGGATCATCGCAAATAGATTCAAGAAGATGGGAGTCCTCAATATACTCATCAACAAGGAATTCCATCATATCAATGGCATAGCATGAATCCCCATACAAAGGACCTTTCAATGACCCCTCAAGTTGAAAAATTATGCTTTCATTCCCGACATTCAATGACATACTTCCATTCTTCACATCGATAATGGCTCCCGCCATAGCAAGGAACGGCCTTCCCAAAATAATGGGGATGTTGTTGTCTTCTTCTATCTCCAGAATCACAAAATCACAAGGAATCAAAAACCGCCCCACTTGAAGTGGGATGTCTTCCAATATTCCCAACGGTCTTCGCACGGAACGGTCGGTCAATTGAAGGTTAATTGTTGTAGGAGCAAGATCGTCGAGGTTTAACTTCTTGCATATTGAATAAGGCATGACGCTTACACTTGTTCCTAGATCACAAAGGGCACGGCCAATCCGCATATCACCAATCGTGCATGGAATGGAAAAACTTCCGGGGTCGGCTAATTTCTCCGGTGATTTGTTATCGATAATTGCACTACAATCCACCGTCAAATGGATTGTAGATTTCTCTTGAATTCTCCTCTTGCTCGTGAGAAGCTCCTTCAAATGCTTCTTGAAGGACGGAACTTCAGAAATGGCATCAAGGAATGGAATGTTCACTTGAAGCTTCTTGAGCATCTCAATGAATTTTGAAAACTTTGCATCGGATTTTGGCTTTGCTAACCGATCAGGAAAAGGGACCGGTGGTAGCTTGGGCTTCTCAATAGTCTGGATTGGTTCTTCTTCCACCATTTTTCCTTTCCCTTTCCTTAACTTCTCCGTCTCCTCTCTTTCTTTACTAGATTCTCCCAATTCATCCTCATGTGCTCCCTCAACTTCCTCACCCATACTAACTCACTTTCCTGCTTCTCCAACAAATCTTCCTCCTCCTAGATATCCACCACGTCACCTTCCTTGTCACCCAAGACCTCCTCTCCCACCATTCTAGGTCCATCAATCTCCTTGCCACTCCTCAAAGTAATCGCATTAAGTTGCCCCTTCGGGTTAGGTTGGGATTGGCTAGGCAAATATTGGATAGGTTGAGATTGTTGTGCCAATTGGGCCAAAAGTAACTCGAGGTTCTTAATGCAAGTTTGGTCTTTTTCTCGATCTAAGGCCGTCTTTTCTTGAGATAAGGCTATCTTCTCTTGAGTTAGGGCCAACTTTTGGAGGGTTTAGTCAAGGGTTTCTTGTTGTGGTGGTTTGGGTGCTTGGGAAGATTGACCTTGGTGAGGATTCTGGTGGTGGTTTTGGTAGTATTGGCGGCGATTTTGATTTGGGAAACCGGGGGGTGGGTTTTGGTTTAGGGGAGCTTGTTGGTTGTACGCGTAATTCCCACGGGGACGAATGGGGGTTTGATTGGTATAGGAGAGGTTATTGTTGGGACAGATGGCTTGGACTTGCTCGGTTTGATACTCTTCACATCGCTTTGAAGAATGTGGCCCTCCACAAAAATCACATATCAAGGCTCGGGCATCCGGAATAAGCATAGGTACTTCTTGGGCCGCCTTTACTTGCCTCGTGGTTTCCTCCAAAGCTGCCTTTTGTTGCATCTCAAGAACGGCATTCATGAGAAATTTAATGGTAGGGTTGCTTTCTAGAGGAGGACCATCTCTTGGACCACGGCCGCCTCCCCAATGAGGAGAGTTTTGAGATAGCTCGTGAAGAAATACGTTTGCTTCCTCCGCCGTCTTCTTGAGGAACATGCCCCCCGAGGCATGATCGATGGATTCTCGCAAAGAGCTACTCAATCCAGAATAAAAGTGATGCAATAATAACCAATCCTCAAGATTATGATGTGGACACCTCCGTTGGAGTCCTTTGAATCTCCCCCATGCTTCGAATAACGACTCATTAGGCTCTTTCTTGAAGCTCATGATGGCTTGCCTCAACCGACACGTCTCATCATTGGGGAAAAACCTTTGAAGAAAGTCGCGGCTAAGGGCATCCCATGTTGAATAAGTTCCGGGCGGACACGTGTTGAGCCATAATAATGCTTTCCCCTTCAAGATAAGAGGGAAAAACTTCAGCTTCATGTATTCGGTGGAATCTCCATTCATTTGTATGAAGCCGATGCGTTACTCGAATCTGTTGATGTGATCAATAGGATTTTCATGCTCTCCTCCATGGTACGGGGTGTTCTCAAATATCTCCAATAAATATGGCTTGAACTCGAACGATGCATTCGGTGGTAAATCTGGTAATGTGATGGGATCGCCTCCCGTACCTGACGATGGTAAGGAATATGATGCTAAGGTACGGGGTGGAACTTGCTCTCCTTCAGCCATTGGAATTTCGATCGTCTCTCGCTCCCTTTGTTGTCTAGCTCGTCTCGAACCGGCGTTAGCTTTTCGAATAATACTCTCCGGATTTGGATTCGGTGGAGTTACAGGAGTTTGGCCTCGTCGAGAGCGAGTCCGCATGCACAAAAGGAACAAACAGAAGAATAAAATTTCCAGTAACCAAGGATAACAAAATCTCTAGCAATAAAATGATCTTAAACAACCTAAAGACAAAGAGCTAAGCTAGGTGCTTTTGCTCCCCGGCAACGGCGCAATTTTGTTAGTAGGGTGGTTTGTAAGACCACGGTTTTATCGTTCTTCCACAAGAAGCTAGGGGCCTTAGCTGCAGCTAGTTGACTCTAGGTATGGTTTATGATCATGAGAGGTTGAAAGACTTCAGGGTGAAAACAACACAAACACGCTATGTTCAGTCAAAAAGGTGAAACAACGGGTGTCGGGAGACTTTCGGGATGCAAACGGGAATGAGGAAATGGGTTTCGCAACAAGAAAGTAACGAGAAAGGGAAATCAAATGGTAATTCCGTTGGAAAACGCCGACCGGACTTCCTCTTTCGAGGATAATCCGGATTAACTTCCCCGAAATCCATAGACAGACCCGGGAAAGTTAATAGAACGGAATTTCCTAGTCAGTTTCTATTCGCTTTCGCGAACTAGAATACTAACTATCATAATTTCTACCTTCCAACAAGCATTGGATGTATTTGGGATGCTTCCGCACCTAAATACATCCCACTTGAGGGAAGGATAGGATTAGGGAGTTAATTTCCTAACTAGTTACTCACTAATATTGCTAACCCAAACCTAATCACCCATTCACACCCTTAATATCTCCCTAACCCATTAAGGTTCTAGCCACTAAACATCCTAACTATCATGATAATAACATCAAAAACTTCATTCATGCTTAAAAGAGTAAACAAGGTGACAATAAACATTCAATAATACCAACAATATCAATAATAACAAAACAGAGATTAGTAAATAAGCAATAAATTAGAGAGAGAAAGGTTAAGAAATGCTCATTGATTGTGATGACAAGGGAGAAAACTTCAGAATAATAAAGCTCCAATGCTCCAAAGTTGAGAATAATCTTCAAACTTCCAATAATAATCAAGAGAATCCAATACAAGAACTAATAATCTCAGCAAAGATCTTCCTTAATCCCTCTAATCTAAGACTTAGCATGTGATATAGAGTGCTAAAATATCATAAAAGATAGCTAAAGCTGTTGTCTAATCTCCTCCCTAGCTAAAATGACCTAAAAACATTAAATTGTAATCAAGGTTGTTACTCAAAACTCATCATTTTACACAACAGACAAAGCAGGCGATTTCTTCTCTTCGCTTCGCATTGCCGTGGGCACGGTCCCCATGCACTGTGGTCACGGTCTAGGCGATTAGGGCTGACAACTTTTCGCTCCTTCGCACCGCCGTGGCTACGGTCTTGGGAGACCGTGGCCACGGTCTAGTTCGACCAGCTTCTTCCTTAGGCAGGGTGAAGATCCCATTGTGACCACAGTCAAAGTGACCGTGACCACGGTCTAGTTCGGGTGCAAGGCGTCTTCACTTTGGTCTTGGCTCCATCATACCGTGGCTACGGTCAATATGACCGTGGCCACGGTCTCTCTCGGCCACAGTTTCCTTCAGAGTACTCTTCAGTCGTTGCCTCCGCTTCCGCTGCCTTTCGACATGATCAGCCCTTCTAATCCTCTGCCTTTGACATGACCAGGGCTCGGGGAATCTTAGGGAATCTCGGGATTCCCAAGATTGGTGCAAAATTGGCCCATTTAGAATCGTTTTGAGTGAAACCCTTCGGAAACTACAAAAGTAACTAAAAGGCATTAAAAGTTATTAAAACAAACTACGAAACAAGTCAAAAGCCTAAGGATTTAGGCGGTATTTAGACACGAAATCGGGTCTAAATAGGGAACATTATGAGCAAGGGGGTCGATGAGCTCTACACTCTGATCGAGCACATTGCGTCTATTAGTCATCAATGGTCCAAGCCCCGTTCCTCGAGGACGGGAGGTAAGTATGACGTAGATGCCATTTCTGTTTTAACTGCTAAAATAGATGTTGTGACTCAAAAGATAGACCGCTTGCATGTGAATGTGAAGCCTCTCCAACCATGTGCTTCTTGTTCATTTGAGCATGAGACCCTATTTTGTCCTGCTGGGTTAGCTAGTCCCAAGACTTCGGACCAAGCCAATTACATTGGAAACCCAAGACAGAACTTTGACCCATACTCTAATGTTTACAACCCGAGATTGAGACATCATCCTAATTTTTCCTATCGAACTACCAATCCCACGGGACCTTACCAACAACAACAAGCCCAGAGACCACCTTGTTTCCAAAGACAACAAGCCCAAACCCCAACCTCGACAAACCCGACCAAGAGCCTGATTGGAAGGTGGTGGTGGATCGCATGTTGGTGGCTCAAAATTAGCATGAAGAGACCATCAAGCTTTTAGTTGATAAGGTTGAACAGTTGGCAACTCACAACAAAATGCTTAAGTCTCATATTGCTAGCCAGGCTAGTACTTCCTCCACTCCTCCAAGAAAGCTTCTGAGCAAACCTGTAGGCTGTAGCGAACCCAAAAGACCACTGTAATGCCATAACCTTAAGGAGTGGGATGCAATTGGCGGGGCCTAGGGCTATGAGTGATGAGCATGTTGTTGTAGATGTGCATGATGATGTTGCTGAGAATGTGATTGATGTTGAGGATGCTGTGAATGATGTCAATGCTGGTGTGCATGAAGAGGTAAATGTGCCTTCTAAAGAACCTGTAACTGATGTTGATATGCAAGGTGAGAAGGAATTTTCTAAGGATGCAACGAGAATTTCCCAAAGAGTTTACACTCCACCATTGCCTTTCCCTCAAAGATTAGCTAATGCTAAGAGTGATAAGCAATTCGGGAAGTTCTTGGAGGTCCTCAAGAAACTCCACATTAATATTCCCTTCACCGACGCCCTGTCTCAAATGCCTTCCTATGCTAAATTTTTGAAGGAAATTCTGACAAACAAAAGGAAGTTAGAAGAGCATGAGACAGTGGCATTGACGGAATAGTGTAGCGTCGTGCTCCAAAATAAGCTTCCCCCGAAGCTTAAGGATCCTGGTAGTTTCACCATTCCTTGTGAAGTTGGAAAGATTTCCATTGACCATGCACTATGTGATCTTGGTTCCAGTGTGAGTCTTATGCCTCTCTCTTTGTCCCAAAAGCTTGGTATGGCTGAACTAAAGCCCAATACCATTTTCCTCCAGTTGGCTGACCAATCAGTCAAATTTCCCATAGGAATCTTAGAGGATATTCCCATTAAGTTGGGTAGTGTTAGAAACCCTCAAGGACGTTGATAGCTTAGGCTCAAGGACCTTGGCATTGAATCAGTTTTGAATGAAAGCCAAAATTCGAATAGCTAGAAAAGATATGATGCGCAAGGAAAGAAATCTCAAAGCAGGCAGAAAGACATTCACCTAGGGCATCATAAGGACGTTTACTCACAGCATCACAAGGACGTTCACCCCGGCCGAGAAGCTTCGTCGTGAAAGATAAAAGGAGCAAAATATCAGGGAAGTTTGTGGAATATATTCTGGGAAGATTTACATCCTTTTTCTACCCTTTTATAAACCAGACTAATTAATTAATTTTGACTTTTCTTATTTCAGGAAACAATTGACTAATGACGTGGAAGGAAGATATGGCTGAAGATTTCCAGAATCAAGATAAAGAAGGAAGCTGCTGACTAAGGAAGTTATCAGGCTTGAAGGAAGGAAAGTATCCGAATGAAGCTATCCTTCAAACGGCTATATACGACTAGAAGTAGCATAAATAGAAGACCATCAAGGACAAAGAATTTCAACGATTCCATGGAAGAAATCGGGTGTTCAAAACAAGAAGAGTGTTCTTCGTTTCGATTGAGTTTTCTTTTGAGTGAGAAAACCGAGTTTGAGTGAGATTATGTTTGAGTGTAATCAATTCCTTAACGGAATTAGGATTTGTTGATACTCTTGTAATCGATTCCTAGAAGGACTTAGGATCGATCAGTGATTACACCAAAGTTGAGTTTGGGGGGTGTTTTCCAGAAAATAAGAAGCGTCCATCGAAAGGCGCTAGGTTCTGCTGTAAATCCTAAGGTCCTTCACCTTGGGTTATTCTGTGTTCCAGTTCAGTAAGATAAAGGAGGTTATTCAGTTTACTTTTGGTGTTCCTCGCTTTAAAGCTTAAACTGTCTTTATCATTTATTGAATCTTAGTCTAGAGGGATTAAGATTCTAACTTCCTTTACCAAGTTACTATTTTGTGCAGAAAATTTCATAACCCTATTCACCCTCCTTTAGGGTTCTTTCAATTGGTATCAGAGGTTGGTCTACTGAAGATTCAGAGACTAACCGCTCTGTGGTAAAGATCATGGCAAGGATCGAAGATGGTGATATAGGGCATGGACGTTGCTTAAACACTCCTCCTTTATTCAGAGGATCAAACTTTGCACACTGGAAGAAGCGTATAAGGACATTCATCATGGATCAAGACTATGATCTTTGGGACAGAATTGAGAATGGAGACTTTCTCCCCGTGATCACTGTTAGAGAAATCACGAAACCCAAAGATAGATCCAAGTATTTTGCTAAAGAAGCAGAAAAGGCGGATAAAAATGTTAAAGCATTACATATCCTTTACTGTGGACTTGATTCTAATGAGTTTGAATTTATCTCTGGTTGTGATACAACTAAACAGGTGTGGGATACCTTAGTGAGCACATATGAAGGAACGAGCCAAGTTCAAAGAATAAGGCGTGACAATTATGTCAAGCACTATGAATCCTTCAAAATGAAGAATGGAGAATCCGTCAAGGACATGTACAAACGATTCACTGTCATACTCAATAATCTCAAGTCCTTGGGGAAAACCTATTCCAATGAAGAAAAAGTTCACAAGGTCCTCGGATGTCTTATAAGAAAGAAATGGGAATCAAAGGTCACTACAATAGAGGAAGTTCACAACGTGGAAACTCTCCAATTAGATGACCTCATTAGAAAGCTTCTTGCTCACGAAATGCGTCTCCAGGAAGAGCAAAATGAAAAGGAAGACGTAGCCCATAAGGACATCTATGGTCCTAAAGACAATGATAAGAACCGGATCTTGGCGTTGATGGCCAAGGATCTCAAGAAATCATGCAAGAAAAGTCATACCTCTAGAAGACCTTCATCCAGACGAATCAACCAAAAAGGTAATGACTCATCAAATAATAGAACTAACACATTCTCTTATTTTTTTGTGGTGACCCAGATCACTTAATCAAGGACTGCCCCTACCACAGAAAGACCAAAGAAAAGAGAAATCGCATGGCTCTCATAGCCACTTGGAATGATGATGAGGAGACTACTAGTCATTGCATCATGAGAAAAGACATCAGCGACACAGAGGAAGTTGGTGCAGCCAGTGATGACTACCAAGACAGTGACGAGAATGAATCAAGGGAGGTAACATTTGATGATCTCCTCACTTATTCTAAAAAAATACTTGGGAAAATGCCTTTTAAAGTTTGCAGGATGGGAGCACAAGCATTTAAATGAGATTAGGTCACTAAAAGAAATCAACAAAGGCATGAAAGAGACCAATGAGAAATTGGAGAAACTATGTGAAGGGCTTACCTCCAGGGTCGACATTCTCAAAGTTGAAATACTAGACCTCAAGGCCAACCTTGATGATTGTCACAAGTCTCTGGCTAAGGCAACCAAGCAACAAGAAAACCTTGGAAAGTGGCATAATAGGTCATCCCCTGTTAAGGAGCGAAACTGTCGTCAAGGACATTCTGTCTCGCAAGGACCAGCCATCAGAACCAGGCACCAAGGATGACACAAGGACCTTAATGAGCAGTACCAAGGCCACAGATTTCACGCGTGGCACCAAGAACGACACAACTATCTTGGTACAAGATATCAAGATCATTCATCTCTTTCCCAAAGTAAATATGGTAAATCTCACTACTTCAACCATTATCGTTCTAAAATTGTACAAGTTTGGGTTTCAGAAGGAATAAGACCTCCTAACATGGTTGTTACTAGTAGTCAAGAACCTAAATTTAATGTCAATTATGGCTTGAGGAAGGGTGTCGGAAATTTTTGCAGGTATATTCAGTATCCATGAGAATGAATGCTTAAGGGACCTTGGAGCAATCAAGGACATTACTTACATCAGTAATAAGAAACCCTCAAGGACCTTGGCCGACCTAGGATCAAGGACCATGACAAATGGATCTACTCAAATAAGTAGTGTTATTGATTAGTTTTATGGCACATATTGAGGGGGAGCACCCTCTCTTAGGACTAATAAGTTTATTGAGTCTTGCAGGTTATTGGAAATGGTTACAATATTAAGGGGGAGCTCTCTATAGACTTTTTGATAAAAGCCAAAAAGGGGGAGAAGTACAACAAATGAATTTTGCATTTCATCAAAAAGGGGGAGATTGTTAGAACCCCTCAAGGACGTTGATAGCTCAGGCTCAAGGACCTTTGCACTGAATCAGTTTTGAATGAAAGCCAAAATTCAAATAGCTAGAAAATATATGATGCGCAAGGAATGAAATCTCAAAGCAGGCAGAAGGACATTCACCTAGGGCATCATAAGGACGTTTACTCACAGCATCACAAGGACGTTCACCCCAGCCGAGAAGCTTCGTCGTGAAAGATAAAAGGAGCAAAATATCAGGGAAGTTTGTGGAATATATTCTGGGAAGATTTACATCCTTTTTCTACCCTTTTATAAACCAGACTAATTAATTAATTGTGACTTTTCTTATTTCAGGAAACAATTGATTAATGACGTGGAAGGAAGATATGGCTGAAGATTTCCAGAATCAAGATAAAGAAGGAAGCTGCTGACTAAGGAAGTTATCAGGCTTGAAGGAAGGAAAGTATCCGAATGAAGCTATCCTTCAAACGGCTATATACGACTGGAAGTAGCATAAATAGAAGACCATCAAGGACAAAGAATTTCAACGATTCCACGGAAGAAATCGGGTGTTCAAAACAAGAAGAGTGTTCTTCGTTTCGATTGAGTTTTCTTTTGAGTGAGAAAACCGAGTTTGAGTGAGATTATGTTTGAGTGTAATCAATTCCTTAACGGAATTAGGATTTGGTTGATACTCTTGTAATCGATTCCTAGAAGGACTTAGGATCGATCAGTGATTACACCAAAGTTGAGTTTGGTGGGTGTTTTCCAGAAAATAAAAAGCGTCCATCGAAAGGCGCTAGGTTCTGCTGTAAATCCTAAGGTCCTTCACCTTGGGTTATTCTGTGTTCCAGTTCAGTAAGATAAAGGAGGTTATTCAGTTTACTTTTGTTGTTCCTCGCTTTAAAGCTTAAACTATCTTTATCATTTATTGAATCTTAGTCTAGAGGGATTAAGATCCTAACATCCTTTACCAAGTTGCTATTTTGTGCAGAAAATTTCATAACCCTATTCACCCCCCCCCCCTCTAGGGTTCTTTCAGGTAGTTTCTTTGTTCCTATTGACTTTGTTATCCTTGAGATGGTGGATGACACCTGTACCCCTATTATTCTTAGTAGACCTTTCATGGCTAGAGCTGGGTGTTGCATTGATGTGAAGAATGGTAGGATGTTCTTTTGTATAGGAGGTGAGAAAGCTGAGTTTAATCTGTTTGAAGCTTCTAAATTCCCTGCATTTGTTTATGATTGCCTTAGAGTGGATATCCTTGATTCAATTCGGAGGGAAGATAGTACTAACATTTGTTCTCACGACCCTCTTGAGCTTTGTTTGTTGTCTAACAGTAAAACTCAGGATCACGATCTCGAGGTGGCCCATTGTGTGAAGCTCTTGGAGGCATCCCCAGAAGTTCCATCATCGCTGAAAGTGGTGGAAGTATTGAAGAACGGAGATGAAAGCAAGCAAACTTCAATTGAGAAAGAAGCTCCGAAGGTAGAACTGAAACCTCTCCCTTCTTCTCTAAGGTATGAATTTCTTGGCCCTAATTCCTCTTATCTTGTGATTGTAAATGTGAATTTGAATGATGCTGGAATTGATTCATTGTTGAGAGTCCTTAGGTCGCATCGTAAGGCCATTGGCTATACCATAGATGACCTTAAGGGCATTACTCCCTCAATTTGCATGCATAGGATTTTGATGGAAGATGACTATAAACCCACCATACACTACAAAAAATATGGCTTATGCCAACAGATTGCTAGTGACAGATATTTTATCTGTTGGTAAAAGTTGGTTTTTACAACAGATGGATTATATGTTGGTATTATTAATAATTTACCAACACTTATAATATATGTTGGTAAAATAATTTTAATACCAACAGATAAAAATGAAATTGTTGCTATTAGGTTTATAGTACCAACAATTGAAATATTTGTTGGTATTGTAGTATTTCATACCAACAATTAACTTTAGATAAAAATTTATGTTGGTATTACTCTAAAACCTAAGCGCCATTCTGATTGAAAAACTAATAACTGACGACTTGAAATAGTGGCTCTCTAACCCTAATTCTCCGAAACTCCCAATACTCTGCCTCACTCAATTTGGAAATGAGCGTGCAAGCTTCTCCCCTTCATTTTGCCATCAATCTCCCTAATCATACTGTCATTGCTTGATTTCCGCCATTGTTGCTTGTTCTGTCGTCATCATAGTTGATTTGCGAACATCGCCTCTGATTAGAATGTACACGTTTCTCGTCTCTCTCTCTCTCTAGCCTCTGCTTCTCTACACATTTGTTTCTTGGGCGTCGGCGAGAACTTTGTTTTCTCGATCTCAAACATCGCCTATGACTAGGAGGTTTCAACGGGTATTCCTCTCTTTTTGGTCAATTTTAATTTGCACTTACAGACCACAAAGGGTCATTGTGTGACTGCCTCTATACATCATTGAAGCCGAGCGTGGCCTAGAGTCATCAAACAGCCTCCATCGTCGGTATACTCGTATTATTCATGGCGCTTTCGCTGTTTATAAATTTTCTAACTCAGATTTTATAACTCATAAGAAATTGTGGTTGTATTCTGTTTTTGTTAATACATACTTGAATTCTTACTTTTGTCGATCTTTAGGGATATGACTCCAAATCTACCACCGCTATATCAAAGTGTAAGTTTTCCAATAGTTTTTCTGAAATCAGGTTCTATACTCTTGGATTATGTTTTGTTGTTCTTATTAATAGACACTTTAATTGGATTATTGTGGGGTACTTTTGTGACAGGTTCGATCTTTTACCTTTATGTTTGGAGACAGTAAAAGGAAGTAAGGAATAAATTGTTTTGGTTATCTTTTTGAGTGATTGAACTAGGGATTTGTTTGAACTTTAAAAGTAATTATGAATTATATTGAATCTAGAAAACTTTGGTTAGTAGATAAGAGGATTTTGATATTTAGTATGAAAAAAAAAACCCTAGAATTGGATCTGATCATCTAAAGATTAGTTATGTTAGTGAATTTCATGATTTCTGTTGGGTAGGTAAGTTTCTGAATATTGTTTGGTTGTGTATTCAGCTTCTGGGTGTCGTAGCTTCAATGTTTGATAGTGCTCAGATTCTGAGTCTGATTCAGTGCAAAATGCAGTCACTTTTACAAAGGCATTTTTGGCTTGGCTAATTTTGAAAGTAGAATGGTTGATGCACTTTTAGTATCTTTTTTTGATATGAAGGAGAACCCATGGACGGACCCCTGATGTTGTTAAATTTCATCGAAGCCCCAGCTTTGTCATCAAGATAGTTTTCCTAATGTAAGTATTCATGATACAATATGTATTTTTAATTCAAATGTTAAGCACTTATTTGTTGCAGTACTCTACCATGGCACAAAGGGTCAAAGTAGTTTGCATGATTCTTGGAATTGAGCATTTTAGTTTAGTTTGCTTCTTTACATTTTTACGTTAAAATTTTAGCTTCCTTAATGGCTCTATTGGGCGGCTAGGTGACTAATTTGCTATGGCTACTACGTATAGGCTAATCAAATTTGCAATTTTGCTTTCTATTGTTTTCGTAGATTTTTGTCTACTTCACTTTTGATTTCTATTGTTTTATGGATACATGGGGACTGGCATATGTACAAACTAGCATGATTTCTCTATCTATTAATGTCATGTAAGTGTTTTTGGGCTTTTCTTCATCTTTGAATACAACTTTTGTTACTCTTTCTATGGTGTCTTGCTATAATCATCATGGTTCTTGATGATCATGCCATCTTTTTTTACTATTAGGGCCTCGATGTCTATAAGTCTGTGTCCATCCTTAACGTTAGAAATTGATCTCCTATATTAATCTTTGTTTCTAGGCATACATTGTGTCCCTTGTAATTGATATCCGAAACACAAAGAATAGAGGCATCGGTAGTGGATGCCGGTTTCAAGCTACTCAAAACTGGTTTTGTCGTCTCTGATAAGAACCCTGCTCTTGTAAGTCTCTTTAACCCTCCTTTCTTTCTTAATTTACTCCTTTGTTTTACCTTTCACAACTTATGCCAAATCCCACGAATTTTACTTAATTTGGAAAAACACAAATATAGTAATGTTACCTAATGAAGGGATTGGCATTGCTGGCCTGCTTCCATATTACTGTACTTAGTAGACCCAACTACTATGCAAGTGTGTGCCATCCACCCTGGCCTTTTCTTTTCTAGTTTGATTCATTTTAAAGTTTTGGGAGGAATTTTAGAGATGAGGTAAATTAATAGTGGTATATTTGGAAAAACAATTATTAAAATTTTAGTGTGACAATTCTTTTTGATATTTCAATTTAGAATATTTCAAATCATACTTCAAACTATTCCGTTTTAATTTTTTAATGGACACGATTTTTATTTTTTTCACTCTAGGACAATTTTTTACAACTCAGAATCATCGGAGAAAAATCTCAGTTTAGTTAGCAGAATTTAGAAGTTTAGGCTTTAATTGGTGAAAGCTTAGCTCGAGTTCTTTGACCAGTTCTTAGCTCATTTGAATGCTTATTGAACCTATTTATTTGCTATTGTTATGCACATGCTTAAATCTGTATGGGGTTTTTGGTTCTTCACCAGAATTTGTAATAAATAAAGGTTGTAGTTTATACTTTGTACTTTGTAATTACATTTAGGGGGGGAGGGATTTGGAGTGGGTAATTAGTTAATCCGCAAAACTCAGCGAACTACACTTGCATTTGATGCTTGAGACTTGTAAACTAGATTCTGTAAGTCATTCTGTTGTCCTTTTGCACTTGCCAACCTCATCAATATTACTTCTTTAAGGCTTTATTACAAACCATTACCCTAAGTATTTGTGAAAGAATCTATTTTTGTATGATAGCTTTTATTTGATTGAACTGTCTTGTATCCACATGTTATAACTTCTTGAACATCTTGATAATTAGAGAGGCAAGCTGTGTCAATAGAAATAATGGCTCCCCCTTCTCTGTCATTCAAATGCTATATGTTACTGACACTTATCTATAGTATCTTTGTTGATCTATTTTGATAGGCAAGTCTGCATTTTTCATGATATTGTGAGCTTGAGATGACAGTGGTACCTAGTGTCTTCTAGATTTCAGTGTAAGGTTCTGTGTTGCAGTCTCGGAGTGAAGTGATGTCATCGTTCTTGGCAGTTGCTAATTGCTTTTGGTTTGATATGCAGGTATAGTTAGTTTCAAATCAAAGGATTTTGAGGTTGCTGGTAAAGACTATTATACCATTGCCAGGCTGGGCACAAGTAATAAGTCTACCTACACGTATCTGGTAAGTTTGTGACATTAATAGATTGTATTCTATATGCTTGAGGAAGCTTTTAACCATGTTAAAGTTGATATGTACAAATTTTTGTCTCTTATCAAGCTTACAATATAATTATAGGAAATGGACTAAGCAATGTTGGTGATCAGGCCAATGTTTTTAGTGGTAGGAATGATTAGAAAACTTAGTTGAAACAGATCGTAGTATCTTAGCAAGTACAATGAATATAATAATTATTCTAAATGAGTTATACTGGTACCACCCTTGTGACTATTTTGCGAGTTTACATTATGGATGTGATCAAATTGGTGCACAAACAATTTGATAGACCTGCGCAGCTGTAAATAAGTTTTGTTCACCCTATTACAATTTTTATTTAGCCAAAACAAAGGTCGTGTGATATGTCAACAGTTCGTGCACCGCACGGGTACCATCAGCTAGTTTTAAACAAAAAAGAAACGGAAATTTTAGTGCTTAACATTCCTTTAACTCCAGTAGAAATAGAATGTTAAACAATGAATATTTATTATATTTCTCAAGTACATGACATGATAATGTCAGTATTTATTTTGTTATGATTCGAATGCAGACGCCAATCTCGATGGAGATAGAAATGAATACGAAGACAACATGGATCGTCGAAGAAAATGTAGAGCCACCATTAGATGTAGACTCTAGAAGTATTTCGAATGTAGCACTTGAATCTTAGTGAAAACGTTTTGATAAATTATAGAGTTCTATTTTGGTACTTTTCCCTATATTATGTATTTTACAATTCAAATCATCCAATTGAATGAAAATTGAGATTTTTCTTATATAGTAATTAAATTAATTGCTTGTTTACAATATTTCGAGTATATTGTGATGACGTATTCGTAAACTGCATAGATTATCTTCACTATTTTCAACATATACAAAAAATTATCCTAACTTTTGAAGAAACAATTTTTTGGTACCCTAACTTTTCAAAACTAATTTTGGGGTACCCTTACTTTTAGGATTAGAAATTACTAGGTGAATTTCTGGTGAAACTTCAATTGATTCAAATCATTTTCGTCCACAAAAACAAACGACATTTTCATCCACAAATATACTTAATCAATTTCCTACCTAAAATTCACCGGTAAATTCAAATAATTGGTCGGAAATTCACCTAATTATTTCTAATTCTATAAGTTAGGGTACCCCAAAATTAGTTTTTAAAAGTTGGGGTACCGGAAAAACATTTCACCAAAAGTTAGGATACCCCTAAGTAATTTTTTGACATATTTATGCTTTAAAATTGCGGCAAGTAAATCACCAATAGATGTATTTGTTGGACAATGTCCATCAAATTAGGCGAAAAATGTATTACCAACAGATACAATGTGTGGGGAATAATTTTAGCACCCAAAAGTACATTCCCCAACATTTACATTTGTTGGTAAAAGTGATGCATCTCCGACAGACGTTAACTGTTGGTATAAAATTTCCAATAACAACAGAACAAAACTGTTGGCATTAGTTAGCAATACCAACAGATACAATATCTGTTGGTAATACTTTTACAATCAGGTTTATTTCCAACAGGCTAGTGACAAATAATTATCTGTTGGTAAAACTTTTTACCAACAAATATTGTACTTTTACCTATAGATAAGCCTTGTTGGCAAAAGACATTTTTTTGTAGTGGTAGAAAATCAAAGAAGGTTAAATCATAACATGAAAGAGGTGGTGAAAAGGGAGGTCTTGAAATTGCTTGATGCTGGAATTATCTACCCTATTTCTGATAGTGAGTGGGTCAGTCCGCATGTTGTGCCTAAGAAGGGTGGAATGACAGTAGTTAAGAATGAAAATAATGAGTTGATTCCCACTAGGACTGTTACGGGGTGGAGGATGTGTATTGACTATCGCAAACTGATTGATTTCACCCGTAAAGACCATTTCCCTCTCCCCTTTATTGACCAAATGCTTGAAAGACTGGCAAATAATTCATACTTTTGCTATCTATATGGGTATACCGGGTTTTTCCAAATCCCTATCCACCCTAGTGACCACTGACCAGGAGAAGACTACCTTTACATGTCCTTACGGTACCTTTGCCTATAGGAGAATGGCATTTGGGTTGTGTAATGCACCTGCTACTTTTCAACGATGTATGATTGCGATTTTCTCTGATTTTATTGAGGATATTATGGAGGTTTTTATGGATGATTTTTCAGTCTATGGCAATACTTTTGATCATTGTTTGAGAAATCTTGCTAAATTGTTGTCTTGTTGTGAAGAGGTTAATTTGGTTTTGAATTGGGAGAAGTGCCATTTTATGGTATTAGAGGGTGTAGTCCTTGGTCATGTTGTGTCAAGCATCAAGTTGACAAAGCAAAAGTTGAGGTGGTTTAAAGATTACCACCTCCAACCTCTATTAAGGGTGTTAGGAGTTTTCTTGGACATGTTGGTTTTTACCGACGGTTCATAAAGGACTTTTCTAAAATTGGTAGGCCTCTCACCTGTTTGCTTGTCAAAGATGTGCATTTTGTATTTGATGATGTTTGCTTGAGTGCTTTCAACAGGTTGAAAGAAGCCTTGATCACCGCGCCCATTATGCAAGCCCCGGACTGGAATTTTCCATTTGAAGTGATGTGTGATGCAAGCTACTTCGCACTGGGAGCTGTTTTGGGGCAAAGGAGAGATGGCAAGCCGTTCGCGATCTACTGTGCGAGCCGAACTCTGGATGAGGCTCAAATCAACTATGCCACCACGGAAAAGGAGTTCTTGGCGGTCATTTCGCCTTGGAGAAGTTTCGGCCATACTTGATCAACTCCAAGGTGATTGTGTTCACCGATCATGCCGCCATTCGACACCTTATGAAGAAGTCAGACTCTAAACCTCGGCTCAGTCGCTGGGTATTATTGCTCCAAGAGTTCGACTTAGAGATTCGGGATAAGCCCGGATTGCAAAATGTGGTGGCCGGTCATCTCTCTCGATTGGAGGACATGCCGAAGGAGAAGCTTCTCATCGATGACTCTTTTTCGGAAGAGAAGCTCATGGTTGTTTGTACCCCATTCATTCCATGGTATGTCAACTATGTCAACTACCTCGTATGTGGAGTGCTACCACTAGATCTATCATATCAAAAAAAAGAAGCGGCTCCTATTCGAGGTGAAGAACTATGTATGGGAAGAACCACTTCTTTTGAAGTTGTGTGCCGATGGGGTGTATCAAAGATGTATTCCGGAGGAGGAGGTTCAGGGAGTGTTGCATCTTTTCCATTCCACTACTTATGGTGGACATTTCAGCCCCGAAAAAATTGCTTCCAAAGTCTTGCAAGTCGACTTCTATTGGCCGACCCTCACCAAGGATGCAAGAGAGTATGTGCTCGCATGTGATCGGTGTCAAAGGACGGGCAACATTTTAAAGAAGAACAAGATGCCACAAAGCGGGATTTTAGAGGTCAAGCTTTTCGACGTATGGGGGATAGACTTATTGGGTCCTTTTCCCCCCATCTCACAAGAACCTTTACATCCTTTTTGCTGTGAATTACGTATCCTAATGGGTGGAAGCGATTGCATCTCCGACCAGCGACTCAAGGGTCGTTATCAAGTTCCTCAAGAAGAACATTTTCACTCGATTTGGCACTCCTAAAGCCTTGTTAAGTGATAATGGTACCCACTTTGTCAACCGATCGCTTGAAACGCTTTTGAAGAAGTATGGGGTGTACCATAAGGTGGCAACTCCTTACCATCCTGAAACATGTGGTCAAGTGGAGCTATTGAATAGAGAGTTGAAGAGCATTCTAGAGAAGACGGTTGATCGATCCGGGAAAGGATTGGTATTTGAAGCTAGATGACGCCTTGTGGGCGTACCGCACGCGTTCAAGACTCCCCTTGGCACCACTCCATTCCTGTTGGTGTATGGGAAGCCATGTCATTTACCCGTGGAGATGGAGCATCGAGCCTTTTGGGCGATCCGAACTCTAAATTTCGATACCAAGGCAACCGGTGAGAAGGGAATGCTTCAATTGCAAGAACTGGAGGAACTACGGTTGCAAGCTTATGAGAGTTGGAGGATCTACAAGGAGAGGACTAAGAAGTGGCATGACAAGTTCATCTTGCCAAAGAGGTTCAAGGAAGGATACATGGTCCTTTTGTTCAACTCGAGGTCGAGATTATTTCTGGGAAAGCTGAAATCCCGGTGGTCCGGGCCATTCCAAGTTATCAAAGCATATCCACATGGAGTTGTTGAAGTATGGAGTGAGTCTACCGGCACATTTAAAGTCAACGGGCGGCGACTTAAGCCCTACATCAAGGGCCAAATCGAGGAGAACTCCGCATGTTATGCCCTTGCCGACCCCGTATGACTTGAGGTAAGTATCGTCTAGCTTAAGACGTTAAAGTAGCGCTTCTTGGGAGGCAACCCAAGCTTTTTAGCTTTAGTTTTCTTTTCTTTTCATTCCTTTAGTATTTTGTAGGAGTTTAATTTTTCTTGTCTTTCCTATTCCCCCTTCCTAGTTTCTTTTCATTCCTTAGTTTTTCTTTCCTTTTTCTTCTTCATCTTTTATAGTTTTTATTTTCTTTGTCTTAGTGTGTGAATATTGAAAAAGAAAAAAAGAGAGAGAGAGAGAGAGAGTGAAGAAAAGAGAGAGTTTGAGGGAGTGAAAGAGTTGAATTAGAGCAAAAGAACTAGCATGGAGGGGTGAATTTGAGGGAGTTTTGCGAGTTTTGAGAGTGAAGGAAAGCTTTTGGGTAAGGTATAGAGGTAAAACAAGAGAGTGAAAATATGTGAATATCTTTGAAGGTGAGTTTTGAAGGAGTTAGGAGAGTTAGAAATTGAGAGAGTATGAGTGATTGAGTGATTGAGGGATTGAGTGAAAAAGAAATGACAAGGTGAGTGTTTAACTTGAAGACCCATAGTGAACCACGGCCAGCCCAAGGTCTTCGCCACGGACCGTGGCTTCACTCCTCCTTCCCCTCACATTTTTTCGGAAGAGAAACCTAACTTCCAACGCCTGCCACGGTCAGCCCATGGTGCTAACCATGGACCGTCGCAGGTTCCCCTTCATTCTCCCCTCGTTTCCCTCAGAAATCCTATTTCCAGCAGTTACCACGGTCTGCCCGTGGGCTTGAACATGGACCGTGGCAACCGTCCCCATCTTTTCCCCACAATTTCTTCACAAACCCAGAACCAGCACTGACCAGATCTGTCTGTGGCGCGTGCCATGGACCGTAGCAGCTAGGTTTTACGCAGAATTCAATTCTTTTCTCCCCTCTTTCACTCAATTTCCCCTCACTTTTTCTTCTACCTCGCACAAACCATAGAATCCTAACTCACAACCTCCACTTCTCTTCCTTCTTCTTTCCCAAAAAACCTAATCCCTAATCCTCTCATTCTCCTTCTTGCTCTCCTCTCCATTTCCATTCTTCCTTTTGTTCTTCTTCCCATCCAAACCCTAAGCGCTAATTCGTCTCCCTCCACTCGCGCCTCACCTTCCCTGTCCACAAACCCTAACCACCCAAATTCAAACCCCACGTCCCCACTCTGCCCCGCACGAACCACAAACCCTAACCATCCACCACACTCAGCCCCAAATTCGAACCCTAACCCCTCACTCACCACCTTCATTCATCCTTTCCCACCATCTCTTTCACCCTTCACGATCACTTTCCACAAACCACCATTGTTGGAGCTTCAGCTTGCAATGGCACCAAAGAAGAGGAGAACTGATGCATCTGCGGGGCCCTCAAACCAAGCCAACCCGAGGGAGGTACGAGCCCAACGAGCTGCAAATTGCGCTGCAATGGGGCCAGGTGATGAACCAATCCCCTTCCACTTTACTAATCCTATGCATAATGCCAATTATTTACGTTTAAAATCTCGTGGTTTTGTTGCATCTCGTTATATGGATGATGTTTTGTTACAATCTATGGGAGTTTATGATGATTTATGTTGGTTGTTTGCTAGAGGGGGGATGGGTGACTACTTGCACTTCAAAGAACCCTCTTACTCGGACTTGACCCTAGAATTCTTGAGCACTTTAAATTCCAAAGTCCAAAATGGTCAACATTGTCAAGAGGGGGTAATTAGGTTCCGTTTACGTGGCCATGATTATCAGCTTAACGTACGTTCCTTCCACACCATCTTCAATTTCTACCTCATATGGATGTTAGTGAGCGTCGTCTAACCCCCTAGGTATAACCCGGACTCCTTCTGGGAGATGCTTACCGGGCAACCATATTTTGACCCTAGTGCATCAAAAGGGACTGAGATTAGAAATCCTGTGATTAGGGTAGCTCAATGCATTCTCGCAACGAGCCTTTTCACTAGGGATGACAACCTTAACGGCCTAGGATGGCGGAGTTGTTTTTCCTGAAAAAAAATGTATCAAGGTGAGCCCATGGACCCTGGTTCCTTCCTGATTACCCAGCTCCAAGAAATTGCCAATAGGAATAAGAGGAAGATTGTTTGTGGGGGTATCATCACTAGGATTGTGAAGTCCTTAGGGGTCGTCCCAGATGAGAACAGTAGGATCTCGGGTTTCAAGAGATTAGATCTTAGCGCTTTGACCACCATGCTTTTTGTTATCTCTCGAGGAGGTTCTCTCTATTAGAGGTACCCCAATCAGCAACTACTACGGTTTCCCATTGTAGCCCGAACAACAATCCAAAACCAGGCCAATTTCTTCTTTGAACCCGGTGGCGACGCTGACCCGACCCCCTTAGACCTTATCGAGTACGAGCCTGAACCCGACCAAGAGCAACCCCAACCCCCTCCTTCATCTGGCCCCTCATCTTCCCACACCTTTAACATGGATGATTTCTCTAGTCACTTCGCGAGATCCGCGACGAGCAAACCTCCCTTAGGGAGTATGTCCAATCGGAGCATGCTGAGCTCCGGGGCATGATTGCGTCGCAAAACCAACATTTGACCAACATGAGCAAGTGCCTATCTACGATGCGTGGTTGGTTCGAGAGCCATGGTGCCCCTATTCCTTACCCTTACCCTCCGCCTCCTCCCGAAGAGTGACGATTTGATCATTGACCCTTTCCTTTCCCCTATGTTGATTGCTTCTTGTTTGCATCGAGGACAATGTTGTGTCCTAGCATGGAGGGGTGGGTTTTAAGTGATTTAATTGACTTGTGTAATTGACTTGGTTGCTTGCATTGATGTTTGGCGATAGCTTTGTTGGGTGATAACTTTGGAATTCTTGTGACTTGGTTGCATACATTTGTACATACTTTACATTTCATCCATGGCATATAGTTGCATTTTAGATTTTAGAAGAGTCTTTTCTTTCCTTTGTTTTTCTTTACTCTTTATAGGTAATTACATGAGCATATAGGTTGCACTTTTAGTTTAGTTTGCAATTAGTTTCTTTAGTCGAAAAAAAAGCATGAAAAAAAAGAAAAAAAAAAGAAGAGTTTAGAATAGCATTAGGTTAGGTTAGGTAAGCCTCCGATGTTGATTGTAAGCTAAGTAGTTTTTCTTGTAGCTTTGTTTAGCCCTTGCATAGCCTAATTGTGGTTCAAATTCTTTTCAAAAGAGTTTTCGAAAATTTCTTGATTTGGAATTGCATTTTGATAGTGAAGGTCGATTACCCTTCCTGACCCTTTGATGTGAGTTTTGCATATAAACAATTATGTTCTTTGTTTGATTGTTGAGCGCAAACCTGTGAGACCACTAAAGCCAAAATGACTAATCATTTTTATTAGTCTCATATTCCCATGTGTGACTCTCCCTTGGTTGCAATCTCTAGAACTTGCTTTTTATCTCTTTGAAACTGCATTTTGCATCATGCATTGACAACATGATTGAGGCCTTCACTTGCACTTATTGTAGCTACATAGCCAGATAGCCACCCGAATCATGTAATTTCCCGCCTTTAACCCTCCTTTTAGCCTTTGATTACTCCCTTTTTCTTGAATAAACGAAATTATAAGCCTTGGTCGGTTACATATCTTAGAGTATGCTGAGTGTGATTAGTAGCGTTACTTGTGACACGTCCGTGAATCGATAAGTTGGAAATGTCATGAGTAGGAAGTGATGGTTGTTCCCACTTGTGTAGCCTCAATATGGTTTGATTATGTTAGTGAAATTCATTGTGCCGAGTTTTATATATAAGCATCGCTTGCCATTCACATGCTTCGAAAAAAAAATAATAAAAGAAGAAAGAAAGCAAAATCCAAAAGAAAAGAAAAAAAGAGAGGAAAAAAAGGGAAGCACAAGTGTGTCGGCAAGTAATGAGTCTAGTTTTGAGGCGGATCCCAATAAATGTTTCGGGATTATTATGATTGTTTATGAGTGAGTAAGGATCAATAAGATTTCACGAATTTGGTGAAGTACAACTCCAAGCTAGACTTTGAGCTCTACCTATCCAAATACTTTCGTCCTTTACCCCTAACCTTAGCCCCGTTAGTTGCTTGAGAGTTCTGCTAACGCTTACCTGAGGGGGTTTGTACATAGAACAATCGAGTTTTCTTTCATTTCGTTTCCTTCTATTTTTGAGTCCTTAGTCGTGTTTTGAGTCTTTTTCTTAGCTTTGAGTCTAGTACTTGCTTGGTGACAAGCAAGATTTTAGCATGGAGGGGTTTGATAAATGCATTATTTACACTTATTTCTAGATGTTTTAGAAGCATAATCATGGTGTTTAGGCCAAAAACATGTTTAATCTCCCCCATTTCTCTATTTACGCTTGGTCTTTGCATTTTTGGTATTGATTTGCATATTCATGGTCAAAAAGCTGACTTTAGGAGCAAAATTTGACAAGACCAAGGGCACCATGGGCATCAACCACTGTTGATCAACCCGTGGCAGAAATTTCAGCAGAAAACAAACATAAAATGGCCAGGCAGAGCCCACCACGGGCTGCCCGTGGTGAACGCCACAGACCGTGGTGGCCGCTGGAGACGCGCTTTGGTGGTTATTTTTCGGCAGATAAAAAGGGAAGAGAAACGAAGCGTCGTTCAGCAGTCATTTCCCAGCAGAAAAAGAGAGAGCTTCTTGAGTAATTCATCACAAAAACACCTCCATCAATCGATAATAGGTTCGAAGATTATCGAGAATTTAGATTCGAGAGGAAGCGTGCAACACTCGTGAAGAAATTTCCGCCCCGGAGATAGAAGACTCGACGGAATTCGTCTTAGAGTTTGCTTTATTCTTTTCGCGTTTCTTTCTTAGTTTCTAGAATTGATTATCATGTTTAGAACATATTTCTTGTTTTCAATGACTATCTGTGAGTAGATTTCATTCTTTCTAGGGTTTTATGAACCGAAACTATGGTGTTTGATTAGAATGTTCTAGTTTGTGTTTGAATTCTTGATTGAATCAATAGAAGGTTGCATTTTTCATTCTTATGAGCGTTCTTAAAGCCTTGGATGCTTGTAATTTTGAGATTAACCTGAGAAGTACATAAAGGTGAATTTGGGGAATCTTACTACCAACCTGTCTACCTAGGTTTGCGAAAGTTGAAAAAGGAGTAGTAAACTAGGGAATCATTAGATAACCTGACTTTTTGAGACGTTCAATTCTGTTTAACCTAAAAGGCAGATGAAATTTGTTGATTAGGTTGTTTAGAATAATTCTATTTAGCATCGAACGGGCGATAGAATTCAGAGGTTGTCGATTCTTGATTCGTTTGAGTTATTTTCTTGCAGATGCTTTAACCTGTCCTTCAGACCCTATTGTTAGGTCAGTAAAACCCTAGAAGTCTTCATCCATTGAATAACCTCAAACTCAACTCTACCTATCGGCCTTAGTTTTAATTAGTTTATTAGATATCAACAAAAACATCAAACCCGATTGGCTTAGCAATTAAGTAGAGGGATAGTTCACTGCGTTACTATACTAAGTCCCTATGGGATCGACCTTGACATACTACATTAGTACCCGTGCGCTTGCGGACCTGTCAGTGGTCTTTCCTACTGGCGACATTTAACTTCCTATAATCAACACAAACTCGCCACCCAGACTGGACTCTTGTGGGAACTAACTCATTCTTGTCATTCCTAATCACGGTAACACCGGTCTTTTTAGGTACGACTTGAACAGGGCTCACCCACTCACTATTAAAAATGGGATAAATGATCCCATGATCTAACCACTTCATGACCTCTTTTTTGACGACTTCTTGCATGGTTGGGTTAAGACATCTTTGGTGGTCTCGATAAGGTTTAGCATCGTCCTCGAGATGAATTCTATGTTGAACAATAGAAGGTTTAATACCTTTGATGTCACCTAAGGTCCACCCTATGGCCTATTTGTTCTCCTTAAGTATTTTCATCAACTTATCCTCTAGGTATTGGCTTAGGTCAGATGTAATAATCATTGGAAAAGTCTCATTAGGACCCAAAAAGGCATACTTAAATCTTGTGGAACAGAGGGAGGGGAGTCACAAGACTCAGAGGAGAGGGAATAAATATCATCACAATAATCAATTTCAAATTCATCATGATCATACACATCCAACCAATTAGCAGTACTAGTCACATCATCAAACACAGCAGGTTGTCTTTATAAGCTAAAAATGTTCAGATTAATAGTCATGTTTCCAAAAGACAACTTCATCATACAATTCCTACGATGAATCACAGCATCAGATGTAGCTAGGAATGGACGACCCAATATGACAGGTATCTGGGTCTCAGGGTTCACGACAGGCTTGGTCTCAAGAACAACAAAGTCCACTGGAAAAATGAACTCACCCACTTTAATCAAGACATCCTCTATAATACCCCTAGGGGTTCTAGTAGAACGATCAGCCAACTGAAGAATGGTCTTGGTAAGTTTCAGTTGTCCTAGCCGCAACCTCTTATACACAGTGTATGGAAGTAGGTTAACACTTGCAACCAAATCTAACAAAGCTCTATGGATGGTCTGGTCACCTATGACTATGGAAATAGTAGGGCAACCTAGGTCTTTAAACTTGGGAGGGATTTGGTGCGAGATAATGGAACTCACATTAGAGGCTTATAAGAAAGCCTTCTTTAGGACTTGGGTTGTTCTCTTGGTGGTGCATAATTCTTTCAAGAACATAGCATAAGGAGGCTGTTCAGTAGTAGATTTTGTGGTTTCCATAGTAAGGGTTGTCGATCCGCAAGGATGGGGTATTAGGCTAATGAGGAAATTTGTTTGGTAAGGGGTTTTTAAATGCGGAAAGCAATAAATAATGAAAAGAAATTAAACTAACTAAACATGGATTCAATAATCAAGAAAACATGAAAAGATGATCTAACCTAATTTCAACAAGAAAGTAAATCTCTAACTAAGAAAGCAATAAAAAGCAACAAATAAGAAAACAATAAAACTCAATTGAATATCAAATTGAGAATAAGAAATTATACCTAGAATGCTTTTAAACCTTCACTCTACCCGGAATCTCGAATCCTTCATCTCGAACTTTCCCCCGAACAAACAAGAAAGTTGTGAAATTGGATTACTAAGAATCCCCAAATCCTCACTTGAAGGAGAATTTGTGAACCCTTAATCCTCCTCCTCACTAATAGTTGGATTGGTGGTGAACAAGCACTAGAAAGCTTTGAATGCAAATCAACAATGAAAACTTTAAAGAGAGCAAGAACTTAGAAATTGCTTGAATTGATTTAAAAGAGAGTTGATTACAATAAAAGAAAAAAAAAACTTTAAGAACAATTAAAGCTTAATGAAAGATAAAGGGAAGATAAGAAAAATGAAATCAAACCCAATTCTACTCTAGTCCTAATCTAATTCTAAGTCTAGATGATTCTAAAACTAGATAATTCTAATGCTAAAAATATGTGGGTATTTATAGAAGGAATGAAAACAAGACCAAAACCCTTAATTAAAGCCCAGCCGCAGCCTTAATTTTCCGTATAGCAGATCCTCGTCGCGGGTGCCACGGCCCCTGTCGCGAGCGGCACCGAGCGAAGACACCAAGGCGATTTGGGTCTTCAAGAGATCGCGGGCGACACCACAATTGTCGCGGACGCGATGCTCTACTGGAGGTTTTCTATTCGTTAATGCTCAACGGCCTTTGCGTGTGCGACGAGACGCGTGGCGGGCGTGAGCTTTCTAGTCGCGGGTGCGACAACATGGGTAGCAGGCGCGACGTCCATCGACCTCCTTCCCTTCTTCCTTCCTTGGGCTGTAACACCCGCTACAAAGGTTGGAGCGGGTGCTATGCCCCTGTTTTGCGTCAAACATGAGGGAAAGAGTTTCCGGGTCGACTCCGCTTCACGTCTCGGCTCGGGAAATCGCTCGGGATTCCCTAAAAAGCCTCGATTAAGTTCATTTTCCCTCTAACTCTTTATTATCCTACAAAAAGACAAAATCATCATAACTAATATATAATCAAGGGGCTAAAACAAGCAAAACACCTTATAAATTATATCAACTCGGCTCGAAACAAGACCGAACAACACTCCCACACAAGGGTTTACTCGCCCCGAGCAAACTAAAAAGAAGAAAAAGAAACTAACTACCCTAACCCACTTTCGCAGGAATCGCGGATGCATTTAGCACATGCATCAAGCCCTTTAAACCCCTTGGCAGCCCAAGTGGACGAGGAAGGTCTCGTGAGGGTTTATAGACGTTATACCCACAAAAGCCAAAGAAAAAAGAGAGAGGGAAAGTGAAAAAACAAAACAAGGTTTTAAAATAAAAGAAAGAAAGAACTACTTGCCCAACGAATCATGCAGTCACCGTAAGGAAAACTATATTAATCAACCAAAAGGAACCAATATGAGCACATCGGTATCACCTAATTCAAGAAATTGCCAATCTTTAAGGTTTTCGATTCCCAAACGTCTCCTACAAAACAAGATTCTATGTGCTCAAGTGCCAATGTGTTCTAATTGATTCTGATTGATCTAGAGCAAACTCACATTCCAAGCTTGTATCAAAGCAAAAAGGTTATTTAGGTGTTATCCTCCCTTGCTTGTATCGCCCTTGGCTTGGTGAGGGTCACGGGAGACGCAAGGAAAAACTTCACACTTTATTCACTTAACAAGCTATTGTTTTTTCTTTTCTTTTTTTTTTCTTTCAATTAAAACTTAATTTTTCTAGTTGGCCTGTTTCGAGATTGTACGCGGCCCGTGAAAGGGTTTACTCTCCCAGCATAGTTTCACTCCGTACGTAACAAGGTACTTAAGGGACGAGGGTGCCGCAACCACCCATGTCAAACCATGTTGGTGAACCAACTTTTACACTACACTTTCAAGGTTTATGTCGGGTTTTTCGGGAATTGGAACGGCCCTCTGAAAAGGGGTCGCCCTCCCAACTCAGTCTACTCCATACACAAACGAAGTGCTTAAGGGGTGTGAGTACCGCCTACTCACACCGGCCCTTGTTGGTTAACCGACAATAAACCAATTATTCCAATTTAATTAACTTTCACTTTTTCAACAAGCTCGGAAGTGGTCTACTAAAGTCTCATAGTTTCAAAAAGAACGTGAAAGAAACAAGGATCTCATTAGGCACTTAACGAAGTGAATCTAAACAAATAAATCATGGCAATACTTGAACTAAGGACGATAATGCTCATACGGGTTTCTTTCAAGAAGATTAAGAAAGTTTTCGAAGCATTGACTACACAATCCTTAAACAAGGCAAATACTAAAGAAAAATGAAAACTTTAGAGGTTTTTCACCCCCTTTTTCTCCTTTTTCACTCAAAAATTTTCAAATTTTAGGCAAAAAATAAGAAAAACAAAATCAAAAGGCTAGGTGATCTACCTAGAACAAACATATATACAAACACCTAACACATAGAAAAGGAAAACAAAGATCACACAAAAGAAAAACTCACAAAAGAAAAGAAAAACATAAGCCAGCATGCATGCCAACCCCACTCCCACACAAAAAGGCCAACAATGTCCCCATTGGAATAGAAATAAAGGTAAGCAAGCACCCCAAAAGAAAAGAAAAAGAAATACACAAAAAGAAAACAAAAGAAGAAAAGAAAGCAAACTCACTAACCATAAAAGAAAGAAAAGGAACGATATTACCTGGTTGGGTACTGATTATACCAAACAATGAAATCTCGGAACAATGTTATGAAACACCCATGGAGCATCAGCCACTCCACCTCACCTCAAGATGCTTGGCGCCATGTCAGACCCATTCAATGCTCGTAGTAACAAGTCATGCATTCTCGCATGCATCTCCAAGTGGTGAACATAAGAGCACAATCTCAATAGTACATCAACAAACGTTAGTGCTCTAAGTTTATCGAATGCTTTGGAATAATCAGTAAAGTAATGGAATGAATGCACAAAATTGATTCTCCAAGGCAAGTCCTCTAGGTAGGTGCTATAGGAATCAGTGAGGAAATTATACCCTCCTCAAAGACCTAGGGACTTCATAAACTCAGGTTCATGAGAAAGGAGTGTAGGAAAACAAATCACATGAAGGGGAGATGGGGAAACAATTTCAATTTCATTAGAACACAAAGTAAAATCCTCACACTCAACCTCAATGCAATTTTCATCAAATACAGACTCCAATTCATCCAAATCATCATATTCATCAGTGGGTGATAAGAAAAAGGTAGGGTTATACCACATAACAACACTCCCATCATTACAAGAAAGTACATCTTCATCTTCATCAATTTCAGACTCTTTAGAAGAACTATTAGTATCAGAAGACAAAGGTGCATCATTCAAAACATCATCAAAAGTGAAAGTGGAATGTTCAGGAACATAACCCATCAAGAAAAACTCATATTCACACACCAATGCATCATGGAAATTAATATCCTGAGTTGGAAGAGAGGGGGAAGGAGTAACTAAAGATGAATAGTCAAATTAATGGGCTCACTAACTTGATTAGACTCGGTCTCACATGATTTTTCTAGACTCTCAATAGGTGAAGAGGAAGAGGGTTTGGTAAATATGAACATTGGGCCTTCATCCTCATCCTCTATTTCACACACACGAGTATCATTCAATTCAGGTTTAGCATAATCAAACGCATCCATAAAAGCTTTGAATACAGGGTATTCAGGGCAAGCATCAAATAAATGACCCCAAGCTTGACATACAAAACACTGAGGAGGAACCTCGCTATTGGGGCATTGAGAAGATTCACAAAAACTTTCCATTATACTCCCTACCACTAGATTGATAATTCAGATTTTGGGGGTACTCGTGATATGGTATGGCTAAAATCTCAGAAGGTGGTGCACAATAAGAAGGTTGGACGCTAGGAATAACATTTTGTTGTTCAAATTCATAAGAATCCCTAAACAACCACTCACGTAATTCCCATGCAACATCTTCTCCTAAATTAGAAAACCCGTAATATTCTAAGAGATTTCGGGTCTCATAATTCACACCCTCATGCACAATTCCCAAAATATATAATGTATCATAAAAGATACCATACGATTCACATTAAGCATGATAATCCTGTAATCTAGCAAAATATCTCCAAAATATTTCATGCTCAAATCAAGGAAATCGGGGACTAGCCATAACTCTTTTTTTATTTTTTATTTTTTTTTCGTTATTCAATTTTTGTAACTACATTTTTCTTGAAAGAATCTAGAAATCAGTAAATTATTTACACAAACCAATAACCTAATCCACCAAATAACGCCATCCCCGGCAATGGCGTCATTGTTCGGTTGTAGATTTTGTGGTTTCTAAGGTAAGGGTTGTCGATCCGCAGGGATGGGGTGTTAGGCTAATGAGGAAATTGGTTTGATAAGGGGTTTTCAAATGTGGAAAGCAATAAATAATGAAAAGAAATTAAACTAACTAAACATGGATTCAATAATCAAGAAAACATGAAAAGATGATCTAACCTAATTTCAATAAAAAAAAAGTAAATCTCTAACTAAGAAAGCAATTAAAAGCAACAAATAAGAAAACAATAAAACTCAATCGAATAATGAAATTGAGAACAAGAAATTATACTTAGAATGCTTTTAAATCTTCACTCTACCTGGAATCTCGAATGCTTCATCTCAAACTTTCCCCCGAACAAACAAGAAAGTTGTGAATTGGATTACTAAGAATCCCAAAATCCTCACTTGCATTGCAGCGGGTTCACTTGAGAGAAAGTCTCTCTAATTTTATCAACATGGATCTCGAAATGCTTCATTTCGAGCCGAATGTTGAATTGGATTACTTAGCAGGCAAACTGTACATCCGTTTCTTATCATTATCTATCAAGGCAAAAAGAATAAATTTCAGTCTAAGCACATCAATACAAACATTATAAAAATGCATCATAGCTAGACCTGACAGTTTCTGACCCGACCTGATAACCCGACCCGAACCCGCCCGAAATTTCTGGGTTTTGAACACGATTTTCTCAACTAAACCCAAAATATACCGAACCCGAAAATTAGCGGATCAAACCCAACCCGCCCGTTTGACCTGAAAAATTAATTTTTTAAGCTCAATTTTATTAGAATTTGAGATTTTTCTTTGTAATTTTTAACGTTAAACTATAAACACAACTTATTTATTTGTTATTTCTCTAATTTAAGTTAAAATAGTTGCAATAATCTATCGTTACTAGAAGATAACATATTTTATTATGTATATTGCACAAAAAGTAGTATTTAGGGACCAGTTTTTTAAAAGAAAAAAACGGAAAAAGATTGCAATAATAACCCGTTGGGTTGACTCGGAACTGAAATACACCTCCCGTATTTACCCGAACCCGAAATACACCCGACCCGTATCTACCCGACCCCGATATACGAACGACCCGAAACTCACCCGCCCGACCGAATTGACAGGTCTAATCATAGCACATACTTCTTCAAATTCACTCAAAAATAAATAAGCATCTTCAGTTTCGGTGAATTTAGGAAGCATCTGAGTATAATGTGGTTGTTCAAGACTAACATTATTACCAAGATCAGGCACATTAAAACACGAAGGTATTGTCGAACGAGGAAGGTAAAAAATCTTATTAAGAGCTTTTTGGTTCCCTTGTGCTTCAGCTATTTTATCAGGTTCAGGTTCAATCCTAGTGAGTCTTCTTCTTTTAAGATTTCTAACCAAAACACTCAATGCAATGTCCAACACCTACAATCAATTTTTTTTATTTTTTTTATAAACTAGAAAGCAACTAAAAGTTGTTTCATCTGACTAATGAATAAAATAAAATAAAGAAGACAAATAGAATAAAAAACTAACGAAACAAACACAGAATATTAAGTTTGCTAAATAAAATTAGTGGGTAAATCGAAAACTAACCGTCATCGGCAATGGCGCCAAGAACTTGTTGATTCTGAAATATTGACCGCAAGCGCACGGTGTCCACCTATAGTGTAGTCCGGCAAATACGGGTCGTTCCCACGAAGACGGTAGTATCAAAATTTATCCAACACAGTTAGCAAACTAGTAATATTATATTGACAACTTAAACAATTTTAAATATGGATTAAAATAAGCAAAAGTAAAAATAAAAGAGAAAAATAAAATAAAGTAAAGTTCAGTAGAAGGAAAACAAATTTTAACAAATTCGTTTTTAAAGAAGGCCCAAATTCAACCTTAACTAATCCTAATTATATAGTGAACTAAAATAAGGGAAAAAAAAAGAAACTAAATACTAAAAATAGAAGACAGACCAACCTAGGCTACTATTGAATGACTACTCAATTGTCTCTCACCCTACTTTCAATTATGACTCAAGTGTGCTGACAAAAGAAAACAACTAGAATAAGTAAAAGAAAAATAAAAAATGCAACAAGCTTGGTTGAAGGGTACGAAAGTTATACTGAAAACAGAGCATGAAAACTTCCATCTCATAACTTCTAATACCAACCTAGTAACCTCTTTTTAGTTCGATAATCATCCTAAGCGTAAGACTAAAGAGGAAAAAAACAGAAAGAAAAATAATAACAATAAAAAAAATTGATCCTGCATAGCTGAAGTAAAAAAAAAATGGCTTTGGGATTCTCTGATTGATGATGATAATGATGATCTGATGAGGGAGAAGGAAATGAATGGTTGATATGTGCAAGACACGTGACTTAGGTAATTGGTAGGATAGATTTTAGTTCTGGCTCATTTCTTCTTGTTTCAGCCCATAGAGATGACAGGCCCAACTCTATTTTCAATAGTTATTCCTTCATTTTTTTCAATTTTTGTTATCATCCTCTTAAAAATCAAATAAACTACCTAAAAATTCTAATTTAAAATTTATTTTGAGCTAAATTAAATATAAAGGTGTACACAAAATACCATAATTTTTTGCCTGAACAATAGGTAAGGATATGGATCCAGGTGGATCCTGTCCAAATCCTGCCCATTGTCATCCCTATTCCCACCACACTGCACCGCAACCAACCGTATAAAAGAACGGGGCGTAATATTCTTCTACAAAACCCAATAATACTAGGTTGAAGTCTTGTAATAAAATTTCATAAAATTACAATAATAGAAAGGACACTTGAAATAAAATGGTAAGGTGAAATAAATTTGAAATTTAAATAAACTTAGAAATAATAATAAAAAGTAGGATAATAATTTTGGACGTCAATAATACCAACTTTAAGGGTATTGGATATTAACAATACATACTATTTTCAGAGAAACTCACAGTACCAACTATCAACATATTTTCCTCTAACAGTACACCACCGAGTTGTTATGGTTTTAACTCATTGGAAAGATAATGTCACTCCATAATATGTAACGTGGAAGTTAAATTAGTGTCCAAGTCAACATTTTTTATATAAGCTCCACCTTCTACGTCACGCATTATGGAGCCACATCATCTTTTCATGAGTCAAAACCATACTAAATCGGTGGTGTACTGTTGGTGAAAAATAGGTCGATAGTTGGTACTATTAATAACCAAGAAAATAGTCTATATTATATAGTGCGCAATGTCCTCAAAATTGGTATTATTAACATCCAAAAATTGTTTTAATAATTTTAATAACAATAATGAATCGGTCGATTTTGAAAAAATTTAAGCTAGTTAAGTAATCAAATGATTCGAGATTAATTTAGATTGCTGCAATTGATACACAGATAATGTATATATAAGACACCAGTTTGGCATGTGATGGACATTACACTCCTTGAGTCTTGCAAAAACACAAACGGTTAACTGAATTGAAATGCGTGATTTGGTTAGTTATACTCGTTAATTAAATTCATTAGTTAGCTTAGTTATACTGAGTCAGGGACGAATTATTACAACTATCATGCATCAACCTGAACCGGCCTGCACCAACCATCCATTCACCTGCAAAATGCACTATTTCAACTACTCTAATGAACATGCCCTAGCTATATATTTGACAACTATATAAGACAATGATTTGAAATATTGGAAATATTTGTATTTGAGAATGTAATTGAAGAAGACTTGAGCAGATTTGGAGTACTTCATTTTTCTGAAATCTAATTGGCTAGATCCACCAAAATTGACTCTTCTTTCACCATTTTAAGTTTTGAGTATATCACTTTAACATTAATAATAGATTTATGTCGCTATCTATATCTATACCATATAAGAAGGAAATAAGTAATGAAGTGTCCCACTTTTCATTTCCCAAATTGGCCTTCATGAGTTCATAAATGTTTTTCTTTTTCTTTTTTTATTTTGTAAATATATTATACTACTACTACTACTACTACTATTATTATTATTATTATTATTATTATTATTATTATTATTATTATTATTATTATCTTCTATAATTTATACTATGTACTTATATAAAAAGAAAATAAGGGTCAATCACCTCTTGCTTGAGTGGTAAGAGGTCCACCTCCTATCCCATGTGTTTAGGGTTCGAATTATGGGGACAACATCTCTCCTTTACCCTTTTAGAGAGTGTTGTAGGTTGGAGTGGGGCCCGACTTTTTTCATTTGCACTCGTCCGCTACAAACTCACTGGCCAGACTTCGAGATAGGGGTCCGATGGATTGGACTACTTACCTATGTAAAAAAAATAAAAAGAGAATAAGGAACTTGCATATCCCAATTTTGGTATACAAAATTACCCTTGTGATATCAAAATTGGGACTTTTTCTTTTGAAGAAATTATAAATTCAATAAATAAAGACTAAATCAGATTGGATACATCCGCTAATAAAGCATCAACTAGAAAGTTTTGGGGAGACTTCCACTCATATTCACTAGGGTTTCTAAGGCACCATTTTGCAATTCTGTGGGCCGCTTCGTTACCAGCTCTGCTCGTCCACAAAATAGTCTGGAATTTTGTATATTTCAGCTGCTCCCTTCTTGATAGATGTAGCTGAATTGTCCTCTATCTAATAGCCTGGAGCTTAACTTTTGTTGCACTATCTGTGCATCTATCTCAATTACTCCATGGATTATCTGTTTCTCAGTGCCTTTATCAATTGCTAGTTGTATAGCTTTCAATTCCGCAATCTTTGTCTCCCAAAGACCATCAAACACTTTCCCCGCTGCCCATAAGAACTCTCCTTGAGCTGTTCTTGCCAAGCATCCCACTGCCATTTTCCTTCCTTTAGTATCAATGGCAGCATCACAATTAATTTTCACCATGCCTTCAGATCCTCTCCAGCCTGACTGTCTCCCTTCCCCAACTTCCGATCTGTTCTTTTCTACTGCTTGGAAGCCCTCCCAGGATGTTTTTGCAGCCCTCTCTGCGACATAAGTAGGGATTGCTTGTATAACCGCCTTCATTAGGATTTCTTTCCTGCCTGAGAGACGAGTTTTTCCTTCCATCCATTCAAACGCGCCCACACTCTTTTGGAGGTCTGCGAAGATTTGCTTCTTTTCCCTGCCGATTAGTATGGGTTGACCAAGGAATTTTCTGTGTGATTGCATTTCCCTCATATTCAAAATCTCCTTCATTCGCTCCTTAGTCACAGTACTGAGGTTGGCATTGAAGAATATCTCTGATTTCTCCAGATTTATCTACTGTCCCGACCACTCTTCATATTGCTTCAATACCTTCTTTAGCGTCTCAACGTCATTTGTATTAGCCTGCATGAAGAAGATGCTATCATCAGCAAATAGGAGGTGGGTGATGGCTGGGGTGCTGCGACAAATTTTTAGTCCATGAATTCTTCCCGATTTCGCCTCCCTAGCCATTAGGGCGTTCAAACCTTCTGTCACAAGAAGAAAATGATAGGGAGAGATGAGATCTCCTTGTCTTAGCCCGCGCTCCGGGATGACCCTCCCCATCTGCCTTCCATTGATATTGAAAGAGTAAGCGACTGTTTCAATGCATTTCATTATCAATGTTATCATGCCTTCCGGAAACCCTAGTTCCACCATTATTAGTTTTAGGAATTTCCATTCCACCCTATCGCAAACGCGGATTGCTTCTCGTCAACTATACTATCCAGAACCGGTTTGAGTCTGTTTGCCACTGTCTTCGAAATCAGCTTATAAATAACATTACACAGTGCCATGGGTCTGAGGTCTCCCATCTCCTTAGGATCCGCTTTCTTGGGGATTAACATAATTATTGTGTGGTTCAACTGCTTCGGCATTTGACCTCCGTTTAGATCATCTAATACCACTCTGTTTATATCTTCCCCGACCACATCCCAGTATTCCTGGAAAAACATAGCACAGTACCCATCTGGCCCCGGCGCCTTCAACAGAGCCATCTGCTTCAAAGAGTTCAACACCTCCTCCTTGGTGTAGGGACGATTGAGTTTTTCCCGCTGCTTCGGTGACTCTCCCTCGTAGTTCCCGCAACTGCACAGTTTCCGTCATTGGATTACTTGAGGTGAAGAGCTTCTTATAGAACTCTCCCACTGTCGCTTGGATGGCTCCTTGTTCCGTCAGTATTTGTCCTTCTGGCCCTTGAATTTTTGTGGTCAAGTTCTTTCTCCTCCTGTGTTTTACTCTGGCGTGAAAATATGCTGTGTTCCGACCCCCGCTTTTGAGGGCACTGTGGTGCGCCCTTTGAGCCCAGTAGCATTCGGCTTGATTTTCGCCTTCAACAGTTCTTCTTCCACTTCCCTCAGCATGTTGAGGTTTTGTCTCGTGGGTTCTGCTTTGCAGAGGGCTAAAAATTTTTCTCTCAATTCTTAGGCCCTGTTTAGAATATTGCCATGACGTTGAGCGGTCGACTCCACAAATTTCAGGTTGCATTCCTTGAGGCGTTCACAAGGGTTTCCAGGCTGGGTTGAACTTTCGAACCAGGCCCGAATCACAACTTCTCTGAATTCCTGGTCTTCAACCCAGAAGGCCCTCAAATTTTTTGGCCCGCCTTCTATCTCTACTTGGGCTTGGAGGTGAAGGGCAATTCTCCAAGCAAACTGGAAGGTGGTCCGAGCCTTCCCAAATGATATTTTGCGCTTTAGTCCCTGGCCATAGTTCAGTCCACTTCTCGTTGCATAAAAAGCGGTCCAACCTCTCCTCCGCATGTTCACTGTCTTCTCTTCTATTACTCCATATGTACTGATACCCTTCTGCTCCCATGTCATGAAGCCCCCATTTCTCCAATGAGTTCAAAAAACCCACTGCCACGTTGTAGTCAAACTACCGCCCTCCCTTCTTCTCATTTGGGAAGAAGACTCTATTGAAGTCACCAAAAACAACCCACGGCTCGTCACTTTGACTCCCCAGAAAATCTAGTAACTCCCAAGATTTGTGTTTTTTCCTCTCCAACAATAGAAACCAGTGGTTCTGCATGTCTGTCCTGCCCAACTCATAAGCGCATCAATGTGATGGCTCGAATATGACCTCAGTGACACTCCGACCTCCTTTTTCCATAGCAACGCCAATCCCCCTGCTCTCCTATTTGGTTCAATAGCAATACATCCATCCATGTTGCACTTTAATCTCACCTGCTCCATCTCTGTCGGATACCTCTTTGTCTCCATCAGGAACAGGATCTTCGTGGATGTTTTCCGGACTAGTTTTCGAAGAGATGCAACTACCTCAGGGCTCCCCAACCCCCGGCAGTTGTAGCTTATAATTTTCATTGTTCTTGGCAAGGGTGGGTAACATCCATCCCCGCTGATTCTTGATAATCGATCATCTCAGTGTCAATTAATTTGCTTCTTTTTTCCCGGATTTCCACCTCTGTAAGTTGCATACTGTGTACATCTACTGTCTCCTCGATCCGTCTTTTTCCTTGTCTCATTCCCGACCCCACCGAATGTCTTGTCTCCTTCGAATGTTGCTTTACTTTCAGTCTTTTCCATGTTGCTTTGGTACTTCCTCTTTTTAGTCCTTCTTCTTGACCTTCTTCTTTTTCAGGGATCTCACTAGCCACTGTCTTCCCTTTATCTTGCTTCTCTGCTTCTCCACTCCTCTCCCTGTCATTCTCGTCTCTAGATTTGTGTCTTTGCTGCACCCACTCTCTTCCTCCAATTCTTTCACTTTTACCTATATCCCCGCAGCAGCTCTCCGTTGCTTTTGAGTTTACTTCCTTTTCCCCTCCTCCTCCTTCCACCCTTGACCCCGTAGAGCTAGCTTTTTTTGCGGAATTTGCTTCTTCAAGGATCTGCTTCAAAGACCTCCGCGTTGAGGTACCCTTTAGCTCAACTCCTACTACCACTAGACGACCCTTATCTCCTCCTTCTCCATTAGTACCCCACGTCTTTCCTTCCTTCCCGTTATGCCCTGTTTTCTGAAGGCGATAGCTCTTGACCGGCGAGGCACGCATCCACTCTCCATACTGCCCTTTTGTGACATCATCTTCTTGGTCTTCGCAGTCCTCCTCAACATGTCCTAGCCGGCCACACTTGTAGCAAAAATTCGGGAGTTTTTCGTATTTGAAAGATATCCATCGGGTGCCTCCTTCCCCAAATTTCGCCACCGCTGCTCTGGGTAGGGGGTCGGCTATATTCACCTTGACCTTGAAAACCACACATCGACTCCATCCCAAGTCATCGTCCTCCCTGTAGTCAATCAGTCCTCCAAAGTTCTTTGCCAACGCCTTTGCTGTTAGCTTGGATACTTTGTCCAGCGGCAGATCGTAACCCCTTACCCAGAAGCTGGTTTGGGTTATCTCGATTTCCGACGGGGTAGTGTTATTCTGTACAAAAGATCCACGTACGGCCCACCATTCTGCACTCTTTGTTTCTCCTCCATTGAGAAGAATTGAATATGAAAAGGTTGTCTCCTAACTTCCGGATACCGAAGTTCTTTTCGACTTTCCAAGCCTGCCTTAAGAAAGCAAAGAAACCGGATATTCTAAAAGGTTTCGTAGTCAGAACTTTTCCAACAAGGGCCATCGCCGCCTTCGTAGAAAAATTTTCCGCGTCCGTATTCGAACAATCCACAATTTTTCCTTCATCCTCCGTCAATCATAGGTCTTTCCTTCAGTTTATCAAAGAAGAATCCATCGAGGATTATGCAACAGAATTACCAGGGAAAGAGGGATTCTATTGATTGGATCGCCCAAGAGCGCCCGAGCCCTCACTGGAAAAAAACTCCCAGGGTCGCTGTCACCGAGGACGAAACCCTAGAGAGAAAATGGAAGGGATTCGTCAGGGCTAGCTAAGTTATCAAAATTGGGACTTGAAGTTAGCTATACTACTACTACTACTATTATTATTATCGAAAATGATAAACATCTTGACACAAGATGGCTCTTAACCATCTTGCATTTCTTCAAAATCACTAATAGAGTGAAATGTAAGTGTATTTAAATCATTCTAAAGGTATGTTTCATCATTTTGAGGTTCTTCTGAACTTATAAACAAGTTAAAAATAATTATTTATTTATATTTATTTCGTAAATATAAAACTATGTATAAAATGTGGATTTTCTACTATGATTGATAAAATTAGGCTATTATTATATTTTTCACCTACCTAATAAGTTTTATATTATTATAATTGATAAATATATAAAATTATTAAAGAAAATATTAATAAAAATTACAAAAATATAAAATATGAATAACTCAAGATGGTTAAGAAATGCAAAGTCGAATAATTATCATGGTATTATTATTATTATTATTATTATTATTATTATTATTATTATTATTATTAATTTTCATTATTATTATTATTATTATTGTTATTATCATTAATTTTCGCGTAAAACATTACCCTAGAAATGGACGGGGTTATTTCTTGTACTCTGTCCGTTTGTGTATGTGTCTTCCAAATCTATTGACATTTATCTTTAAGTAATATTTTATATAACATTTTTATATAAAAATGTAATATTATATTTTTTTACAAAAAATCTAATATTATCAATCTTAGATAATTAATCATTATATAAGTATCCGTGGTCAAAGTTTTTTATACAAAAGTTTATATGGCACTTAAAAAGAAATGGAAGGAGTTTTTTTTTTTTTGAGGGAAAATCATCACAGGAAAAAATTATTCATTTAAATTCAGAAAACAAGAAATGTCATTACGGACCAAGGTCATAGAAATGGATGGAGTATTTGATAGTACCTTTATTTTCTTGTCTAACACACTAATTACATCATTAAAATCAATTAATATTGGTACCTAATGGGAAGAAAAAATTATAAATTATCAAAAATACCTTTAAAAACGTTGTTTAAGCGAGGTAAAAAAATTATATGTATTAGAAATAGAAAATATATTATAGTTGTTGGAATTGTAATAGTTGGACAACTTTACAAATGAAAGACGTTTGAGAAATTAGATAATATAGAAAATACAAATGTTAGAATCCGATTTTCCTTGAGATATGATTAACAAATATTCTCTTCTTTCCGCATAAGTTGTTGTTTCGTAAATATTACATTGTATTCAATATTCTTTTTATTTGAGGATTTCTTATAATATATTTTATCCTAAAATTACTATATCATACTCCGTTGGCAATATTTTGTTACGAATATAATGGTAGCACTTTCGTATAATAAAATATTTTATATACTGATAAATTAATAATAAAAAATTCTAAATTTGACGGTCACATAAGTAAGGCGACCTTCAATTGGACTTAAACTTTAAAATTTCTATATTTATTACCATATCATAGCTAATTATTGATGGGTTGTTTGCAATTTTGAACCCCGAAATATAGGGGTATTTATTTTCTGGACCCTTGGTTTTCATCGTTTATTTTTAGGACCCTAAAGTTTATGAGTTGAATAAAAAAGACCTTAAAGTTTGTAGGTTGAAAAACAGGCCCATGTACTGTTTTTCTCTTTTCTTTCCATGTTTGAATTTATCTCCCGATTAGCGCCAAACTTCAGGACTAAGTTTAAAACTGATATTAAAGTTGTAATACACCTCTCTTATTCATGCCGGAACTACTTAGACCCTGAAACTCAATTATTGATCTAACACGATAAGCACAAATATATACAATTTCCCATATGAATTTTATTTAATTTGTGAATGAAATTCACACTTGAACTAATAAAAACTAAAACACTTTTAGTTTGTCTTAGATCAATTAGAAATTAAAAAAAAGAGAGAAAACCAATTACTACATCCGTTTTTTATCTAAATTTTTTACTAATTTTTCTCATTTTAAATTATCTGTCATTTTATAATGTCAATAATATATTAATTACTTTTTTTATTTTACCCATAACATTCATATGAATAAATCCCAAAAGTTAATTTTATTGAGGATGTTTATGTAATTTTTTACTAACTACCGCATAATCTTATGTGATACTATTAATTTTCTCCTACCAATTGCAAAAGACACTAACAAAGAACCAGAGAATACAATGCAAAATATACACTAATTAATTGTACATAATTAAACCCAATCAATTCCCAACAAAGCCGATAAAAATCAAAGTCTAAAGCTAAGTAGGGGATCCTGCCTTCAATCTAATTTTTACCCGTTCCCAAGTCTCAATCTACTTATGATATTTTACCACTGTCTTTTCTCTGTCAATTTGACAACAATAGTTTGCATGTGAAGGATGTGTACATATGCAAGATACAAGGAAATTATTGTAGCATATGGCAGAGTATGGATTGGGACAACATTAATTGATTGGGTCAGCTCAATATTTTAAGACAATATCTAGCCTAATTTGCCAAACAGACAACCAGCCTGCAAAAGAACAACAAAAAAGGAGGTGAAGTGTCCTTTTTATATATAGGTAATGATATAGGGTTATTAACCATGTAGGCTGGCCAGGAAGCAGTTTTCCTCTGAGGTCTGTGGAGGACTGGGAAGTCCTAATTTGGATTAGAATGTATGGACAAAGTTAGGTGATGTGGTGCATATGTGTTGGGTTTTTTTTTTTGTTCAAATGTAAAAACCGGTTCGGTTTTTTTGTAAGATAAACATGGTTTTTTGATGGGTGCCAAAAGAAGAAGAAGAAGAAGAAGAAAGAGAAAGAAGAAGAAAGGAGAAGAAGAAGATGATGATGATGATGATGAAGAAGATGATGACGATGGAGTTTTTATATAATGTAATGCACTGATAGATTGGAGTTATGAATCATGTAAATGTTAGCAACTTTTCATTCTCATTAGATGCACAAAGAGGATTTTGGCATTTCAATTATTACAACAGTGTTTGTGCTTATTGTATTTTGCTGTGTTTCAAATCCTTCAATTCAGTTGATTGGATTTTGAGTTTTTGATGTCTCCTTGTTTCATGCCTGGACCAAAAGTAAGAATTCACAAGTGAATCACATACTAAATGTGGATTATATGTTATAGGAAAATCCTTCAATTCAGTTGTATGGATTTTGAGTTTTTGATGTCTTCTTCTTCTTCTTCTTTTTCTTCTTCTTCTTCTTCGTCTAGGCTGCTGCTTCTTCTTCTTCGAATGAATGAATGAATGCATAATGGTTTGTCATATATGTTGACCTTGGATAACAATATAGTAAACCTAGGATAACAATATAGTAAACCTTGGATAACAATATAGTAAACCTAGGATATTAATATGCCTTGAATATTAATATTGTTATCCTAGGTTAACTGCATTAATATTGTAACAATATTCATTCATGTTTCACAAAAACTCAAAATCTGTCAGTGCCTAGGTTTACCACATTAATATTGTAACACTGAATTGTTACATTAATATGCCTTGAATATTAATATTGTTATCCTAGGTTTACTACATTAATATTGTTATCCTAGGTTTACTACATTAATATTAATGCAATTAGCCTAGGATAACAATATTAATATTCAAGGCATATATTAACTTAAACCACCAATTAAACCTGTGATTAGCGTAGCGGAACACCAGGGTTGAGAGATTACCGTCGTCCCCACTCGGGACAAGGCAAACACAAACACCAAACATAACCCAAAAATAATATATACTTAACCTCATACGAAACAATCACCAAACTTTGAAATACAATACTCCATACTTAGGAACCATCAAAACATGGGAATTAGACTTTATACAACCATCAAAGATATATATAAAAACCCTTTCCATATAAAACGGCCTTGGAAACCATAAAGACCACCGGAGTCGGCCAACAACGACGTTCATGACTACCTTGGTCGGGAAAACTCCTACTTTTGCTTATCCTTGCCTTTAACTTGAGAGCTCGGACCACCTAAAACAAAACATTAAAACATACGCAAAAATGAGTGGGGAAACACTCAGTACGTAAACCTCCAACACGTCAAACCGTTCGAAAACGGTTTTAGTGTCGGCATTTAAATTCATTTTGAAAACAGGGAAAGGGATAAACAAGAATAAAATAACTTGATTCATCAACGTAAAAGGTAAAGTACATGAAAAGTAAGATAGGTACTAAAACATAAGTATTTGGTCCCTTACGATCGATGCAATGCATCTCACACACGCGCATGCCCAAACCGATCGAAGTTTGGATTGGGTGACTTCCGAGCAGTCGACACTGACCAGGTCTGGACATTCTGATCAGGAGTATCATACATAAAAAGAGAGCTAGCACCTATAAGTAACTAACACAAAGAAAACATAAAATGGGACCTTTTAAAACCGTAACATAAACATTAAAGCACAACTTAAAATAACCATGAAAACATTAAATGATAATAAGGAGCGAAAAGTTGGACAATTCGTGTACCTTGGGTAGTAGAAAGATCTAGCGACGTGCCTCGAGCTTGGGACGGTTTGGGCGACTTGGAAACTATAATAAGAGCATAAGAAAATTGAGAACTTTAATAAAGTCCTTGAAATTTACAAGCTGGGATTAAAGTAATTAAAACTTGATAACTTAAAAGGGATGAGAAAATAGAAATTTCAGTTTTTGGATAAATCGATGGTTTGATGATAACTTGAGCTAGGAAACCCGGATTTTTACAAACGAGTACTTTTCGAAAAGGGAAAATCACGCCCTACAACTTTGTCAACTAGCCCGAAGGCTAAAAATGAAAGGAAGGGCTCGGAAAAAGGCCCGAACAGAAGCAGAGCACTTGGAATTAATCATGCGGTTTGGAAATTTAAAGCGAAACTTATGGTGAAACTTGAATAGGATCAAAGAGGCTTATGATGTAAAAAGCATCCTTAATAACCAGCTTCGATGAGCATAGAATTGGAGTCCTTGAAGGCTTAAGAAGAGAAGTTGCTCGGTCATCGAAAACATGAAAGAAACATTGTCAAGCGACGGAAATTAGATAAGGACATGATTATGAATTTTGGAAAGTTTACGAACCGATGACCGGTGATTTGGAAACATAGAAGGAGTGGTCCTTGGACTATTTAGACATCGAGGAAACCCATAAACTTGTTAGGAAGTCAAGGTACCACTTAGCCATCAACACCACTTAAACAAACTCAAAACCTCATTACTTTACCCCATGGTTTGCTAGTATTTCCATAAACCTTTAGGAGGTAATCCCAAACACTAAAATAACTTAAATCAACTTAGAAACCTACTCAATGGGCCGCTATAACTATCCAAGAAGACACTCGAAACTGGAAAGATAAACAAACCCACCCGGTAGTCTTGAGTGGCAGTTCTCCAAGGAGAAGGGATCCCAGGTAGGAGAGCCAGCCGGGCCAGGGGAAAGAGGTAGTCAAAGACTACCCGGGAGTAGGTTCTATCTTAATCAATGACACAAAGGTTGGCATCTCATTAAAGCCTCCTAGGAGATCAAATTGCAACCTTAAAGTTAGAATTAACTATTAAAATTCTGAGCAACGACTTTGCTGACGGCCCTCCTTCTTAGCCTCATATCTCACTCACCCGATATCGTATGAATGCAAACTTTATGTTTCCGGAAAGCTTGAAGAAAGACCTAAAACTTTTATGTTTATCACTAAAGCCAATAAAGTCTCCAAATGGACGAAAACTTAGCAAGAAGTTACTGACTCAGAAAACGTATATAATTGCACCCTTTCACGGTTTTGCTCGTATCTCGGGCTACACATATCGGATTCTCGAAATTCCAAAGCCTAGAGTTAGATAATCACTTGGCCTATCATTTCCAGTAAAAATCCGGGCAAAATTCACATTTTTCATCTTCTGTAAAAATCATATTCCCAAATAGAAACTTTAATGCCCTTAATCCCACTTCTAATGTTTGTTTAAGCTTCTAAATCATACCAATTCACAACCAAACTTCAAATTAGCTAACATTCATCATATTTCCAGAAATGAACATTCAAAACTTACTCAAATAACATCATAAATCTCACATGCAACCATGGATTAAATCATGCTACTTGAAACAATGCTTGTACTAGCACTCCTTCCTTAAATTCTCACCAATTCATATCATTTAAGCACAAAATCACATAATTAACATAACCAATACTTATAATCAGTCCCAAAATTCAATATTCCTTCAACAAACTCACATGCACAAAGATAGAATCATCATCCACTATAAATCTATCAAGAACTCTTCAAGAACACCCAAAATTTACATGCATTCAACCCAAAACATAAACCCTAATTAACCTAACTTAACCACAACATAAATTCATGCTTAAAAACATAAAAGAGATGAAGAACAACAAGACTCACACAAATTAGAAGTGAAAATCAGATTTGAAACATAAAGAGTTGAGTTAGGGTTTTGAATATATACCACTTGAGAGAGAAATTGGAGAAGGAAACAATAGAGGAGGGAAGGAGGGTGGCTCGGCCACCCCTGGGCCGCCGGCCGGTCGCCGGAAAACGCCCGGACAGGGCTGCTCGGGCTGGGCAGAGGAGAAAGGGGGAGGAGGGTTGTGGTGAGATGAATTTCTGATTTGTAAAAAATGAAAATAGAAGGCCTTATTACTCCCCCCCTTGCATATATAAATACACTCCCTTAATTAAATTAAAACACTACTTGAATCATTCTTCTAATTAGTAACTAGGCTAACAAAGATGTCATTAAAATTAGCTAGGTAAGGTAATTGGTAATAAACTAGATAAAATTAATTAACATAAAACTTAATAAAATAGTTTAGCATAAATTAAATAAAATTACTTGGGAATAAATTGGGTAAAATTAACTAGTACTAAACCACATAAAATAAATTGGTAGGACATATTAATAAAATGAATTGAGCAATAAAATGTACTTAGGAAGGTTGGGTTATATAAATCGTAAAAGAAACGGAAATTAAAATTAATATAACCTTCTTCGGTTACAAGCATAAAATTGAGAACGATAAAATAAATTATAAAACTTATCGTAAAAGTATTCATAAACTCGTAATAATAATTATAACTTTAAATTCGAGATAACATAAAATCAACCCGTTTAACCATCGCCTTGCTCGAGACCTGTCGCGCAAAAAAAAAAATAAATAAATAATAGTAATAACAGTAATAACCATATTAACGTAAAAGAAAGAAATTTTTGCACAGCATAATTTCGTTAATCACTGGGATTAAGGCCTTAATTAATACGGGTTTAGGGCGGGTCGTTACACCCTCCCCCCTAAAAAGAAGTTTCGTCCCCGAAACTTGCTGTTGGATTACTCGCGTTCGAAAAACCTTGAAAGAGGTGCGGGTAGCTTTTCTTCATGTCTTCCTCGGCTTCCCAAGTGGCTTCCGAGGTGTCTTCATGATATCGTATCTCATCCTGAGGTTATGGTCATCATCGTGACGAACACCTTACGCTGGTTAATCATAAAACCTTGAATTCATTTCTCTTTGCATCGCTTTCTAAGACAAGTCATTGTCATGGGGCATTACTATCTCTCAAAAACCCTTAAACACTGGGTTTTACTTCTATTAATTATCTGAACACGCTCTTCCCTTCATAAATTATATGGTAAGAATGTTTTCTTTCTCAGATATATCCATATGACTTTATTCCTCTGGAAGAAGAGCTAATTTCTCTCCAAGAGCTAATCACTACAAGAAAAATGTCCAATAACGAAGGGAAATCCCGTCGTAAATATGCCTAATCCTGTCGTAAAAGCACATCTACGACGGGTGGTGTACCCGTCGTGGCCTGCCGTAGAAAGCTTCGCCGTAAATGATCTTTTACGACCAACCCGTCGTAAATGTATTTTGCAACAATTACAACGGGCATTTTACCCCGTCGTAAATGTTACGTCATCTACGACAGGGACTATTTCCCGTCGTAAAAGATAATTAAGACCGGTTTTTTCACCCGTCGTAGAAAGCTTGTTATTTGCGACGAATTTTCCTGCCTGTCGTAAATGCCCCTTCTATGTATATCAGGCTTTCTACCATTCCTTTTAGCCATTTATGGTTCTATAATACAAGATTAGAATTGATGAAGGTAATGTAATTTCTCATTTGTCTTAATCATTAAGATGGGTACTTACAAACATTTCTGAGATACTAAATACACCAATTAATACTACAATTCCATTAAGTAATATAGGTTGACAAGTGTCCCAACCTACGAATTAATAATAAAAGTCAACCAACGATAATAATGTATACAATATATATGTCAAGAGTGACATTTTTATAAGATAGTATTGTTTTCTAGCACACACAAAAAAAAAAAAAAAAAAAAAAAAAAAAAAAAACCCGCAATAGATTGGATGTATCATGAGATCATGGATTGCTTGTAGTTGCCAGCTCCAAGTTCATTTGATGCCCTCACACTATAATGTACAAGAAAGATATTGACATTAGCATCTATCACATTGTCCACACAAAATCAGGCAAATATAGTTCCATCTAAGGAAAGCTTTTCGCGCAAATATAAATAAAAATTAAAAAAGAAATTATTGCAAAAAGCACAACTTGTCATTGTAGCCATTCATTTAGAACTTCTGCAGAGAGTGTAGCTAGCTAAAGTTACCTGATAGCAGCATTGTAACCGATTGCCATTATTGGATCCCGTCCATTTAAGTTCATGCTGTGAAAATGAAAATTTTATCAAGCAAAACCAATATGAAATGTTGTAGGCAGTTGGAAAATGGATGCAATAATTGAATGACATAATAAGTAACCATGAAAGGAATAGTTTCGCAATTGGGATATGCCCTACACGCGGCAAGCTCACCATATGCTCCTGGGATTCCTAAAGATATCAAATGAAATTGACAACACCATGACATAAAATCAAGCCTAAACATCCAAATCACCCATGGAATTTTTTTTTTTGTTTCAGCGCTGTACATATTGAACAGCTGGTGCTCAACACACCTTCCAGCACTCAATAGAACTAGTCCAAGGTATTTCCAATGACAAGTCACACATACAACAAACCAATGCATTAGGTTTAGTGCTTGGGTATATACTGTATATTAAAAGTACTAAGACACCCCATACCTAGGAAATTCAGTAGCACGAATTGCCTAACATCCCAACAAGTTGCATGACACAAAAGCAGCACCAGAATTGGAGCAAAATTTCAGATAGTGGCATGGTTGGCATAGATAGGGCAAGAGTCGAAATTCAAATGCCCTCAACTTTATTTCCATCAAAATAACACCAAGTCATGATCCCCCCAACTCAATGTATCCCCAACAACAAATTTCCAAAGCAAAATGCACCAAAAAAAAAAAGAAATAGGAGCAACAGAGCAGGAACAACAAGCAGTAGTAGGTCAAGAAACCAAGATTGATAGCAAAGAAATTGGTAAAATTTCCGTTTGAAGCTTCACTAAGTTGGCTCCAACCCGTCTAATTAATTCATAACATTATCAAAATATTTTTCTAACATAAGACTCCAAAAATACTCCAAAAATCGAACCAATCAGTCCCCTGAAACCACCAAAATGAGCACAGACAGGCTAGCAGCAGTGTTTTGACAGTGGCTTGAGCATCAAAACCTCACCCTCTTCTACCCATGTATCAGTTACCATTCATAATCACCCCATCAATTTTAAGGTGTCGAAAATAAGCACAATTATACGCTCAGAAATCACAAGAGTAGCCAATAACACAACGACATTCACAGGAACAGTTCAACACAACTTCAAATCAGTAGCGGCAGCAGTTTAGACCTTTTTTTTTTTTTTTGCTTAAAATCAACCACCCCTTCAAATAAGACAATCTCAAATAACCAATTTCCACACCAAAACCCATAGAAAACAAGCCAAAAAATTGGAACATCAGCAACACTCAGCAAATAGTAGGACAGTACGACAGAAATAGAAAAACCAACAACAAAGGACCCTTGGAAGCCCACAAAAATTAGTAGCAATATCATATAGCTACAGCGGCGTGCAAGCATTTTCTACCTAACGATATCAAGAATGACAATAGTCACAGAGAACATCTAGGCGCAACAATATAGTAATCCCAAAAGCAGGGAAATCTCACAGATTATATAGCAAACATCAATCAACTAATCAACTAATCAACTATCGCATTTCATATTATTAAGAAAAGCTACAAGATAAGTAGCAATTCAAAATATTGAAGAAAAGGTTCCAAGTTTTCAAGCCCAACAACAAATTTGGGTATAACCCATGAAATATTCAATCAGCTGCAGTCCAATAACATAGACGAAAGATTGGGAAAAAAAATCAAAGAAATTGAGAAATTGAGAGGCGACAACAGAGAGAAGATTCAACACTTACCGATTTCATGGTTTGAGAAGCAGAAAAATCAGCGCCCGAGGAGAGGCGAGAGCGGAGAGATCGAGAGCAAAGAGCCAGTAAGAAGCAAAGGAATTTTAAGAAATAGTCATTAAACCCAATGTTTTTGGTGTCTACAGGATATGACATAAAAAAAAATAACAATCACAAGAAACAACAAACATATTTTTCTGACAGATTTTCCTACCTTTTTCAATTTTCATGCGCTCATATAACATGACAACTATCCACAAAGCCTCCAGATCAATGTCCTACCAATTCATACTTGCAACAGTAAGAATATGTCCTTTGTCAAATACTTTGATTCAAAACAACTAAGATTAGTATTTGAATACATACATTTATATAATTTTTTGAAACCCAGAAGCTGGTTAAACCATGTGTTATGAACAATGCATAAGCTTTTAGCTCCCCCCCCCCCCCCTTCTTTCATCTTCCAAAGAGGGGAGAAACCCCATGAGAAATGCATAGACGAATTTAACCAACGAGTGAATACTAATAGTCTCCATTACCTTGACAGAAGCATGATCTTGGTGATTGGTTTGCTACAAATCAGTGTTAGTGACACACTGTGATCCTTATTTTAAGTGATCAAGTAATGTGTACCAAAGTAATGGGCAATATTCTCATTACTTGAATGTAGTGGTGTTAGAAGAAACTGAGGCGGATCTGGTTGTTTTCTGAAGTAACTAATTAAAAACAATCTTTAAGAAACCATTCAAGAAACTTAAGAAATATTTTCAATGAGCAGTATTTAAGTTTAAGATTAGAGTATTATTAAAGAAATGAAGATGTACATTAAAGTTCAGACAACTGAGTGAGCACTTCAAGTGGTTACTGTTAGATTAGTCATAAGGTTCGAAACAAAGTTAGAAAGCAAAAAACGATAGACGTCGAATAGTAGCATATCTGTTATTCAGGTTTATGTCTAGCATAGATTATAGTATACAATTTCATAATAAAAGTGGAATTAAAAAAGAAAAGGAACTAAAGACTTAGCAAGTGATTTCTCTCAACCAATAAAACATGCTGCATAGACAACAATAGACTAATAGCAAGGGATATTGGTCATTAAGCATTCCATATGGCATTAAAAGAAACTAGATATTCTCTTTGTGTTGACAGGTGTGACTCAAATAAATGCATAACATTTCATTTAGATCATACAAAATTCAAGTAAGAAGAGTCTTATTTCAATCAAATTCAAGCAAGAATAACCATCTACACATTATTGAATTTCAATAAACCACAAAACCTTAAAAAAAAAAGAATCAATTCATAAACTCTCCACTTATATGTACGAATTCATACAAATATGCCATAGTTTCATGGACGGTGAACATATCACAATCAGTTCCCTTTTCTGTTTGGTTTATTTATTTTCCGCTAACAAGCTTGTCAAATTTTGCTTCTCATAAGAGTCATAACTAGTAGTTTCTACTTTTGCAATTGAATTTCAAGATTTCCCCCCAAACTCCAGCAATTAAACCACAAAAATCATAACCCAAACAGGAAAAACTAACCCTACTAAAAGCCCACATCCAAATTTTTCATGGGCAGCGCCCAAAACTAGAGATTCCACAAAATCAATAGAAGAAACACAGACACATCAAATAGGGAATGAATAAATTTAAGGAAACATGCATTTTTTCTTTTTCAGAAAATAGAAAGAGCGACAACAGAAATCTTACCAAAAGAAAGTTTCTTGTTGTTCAGTGTTCTGGGTCTTGAACTAGCACTTGGTTGATAGTTATAATGATGAAAATTCTTCTCGTTGGCCTTCCTCCAATTATGATTGTGCTTATTAGAATTATAATAACTACTCTCCATCAACACCATACAACAACGAGCAGATGCAAACCCCTTAAAAACAGAAAAACTCATAAACTTGAAGTGGTTTTGAATCAGAGAAACCTCAGAGATGTTCATGAAAATTCTCCTCCTTGAAGTGGTTTTGTTGGGGTCAAAGTGGAAATATTAAATTGTTCATAATAAGAATGGCTTATCAACCTTACAAATTAGACACATGAAAACCATTTACTTCCACGTTTAAACCTTAGGGAGAAGCGTAAAAGATGGACATCTTTGGTACCAAACCAATTCACAATACCCATGATTATGACAAGTATTATGAGTGTAAAAATGCCACAATTTTATTATGCTAATCTCTAGGATTGCAAATTTGCAGTAGAAGCTTCTTTATCCTACAATGAATCAAAATACAAATTAAATAGATGCGAAGAATGATTACCAATGCCATATTTGAAAAAAAAATGTGAAGGGGAGTCCGTAGGGCGGAGTCGAGCAAGGAAAATGACACAGTAGATCCAACACTAAGTTGTGAAATTAAATTAGATCAAAGTGTCAATTGACAAACCAAAGCAGCAAGTTACAATCTTTTTATAATAAACTGTCATCTAAGATCATGTCTAGGAAATCTCTTTTTAGAATCAAGGAAAACCTTAACTTATGCAACCAAGCAACCAAAGAAAGAAGACAAAACTAAGCAACAAAGAAGTGTGGAAATGATAAACCTAGATACTAGCTAGCCCTATCAGTTGTAAACCCAAAACGTACCCATAACTTCATAAAAGGCTCCAAAGCAATTCAATTCCACAAATAACACAAAATGTCAAATAAAGAACGTAAATTATACAGTAATTCACAACAAAATTAACCCAAAAATTGCATCAGAAACCAATAGAGTTAGTTGTAGATGACCACCGATATGAAAACGAATAAGGGTAAGAATTGGAGTTGGTATAGAAGCTTACATGATGCCTTGCTGCCGACAGGCCGGACACGACTGAGAATTATGGCCATTTTCTTCTGTCCATTAAGGTTACCACTAAGAGTTGCAGTGGCGATGATTGACTAGCAATCCCAAAAGCCAACTGCATGAGCGACGGGTGAATTGAGTTTTGCTTGGAGAATAAATTCTTGAACTTGTCCAATTTTAGGGTTAGCAGATTACCTCAGAAATTGTTATGGCAATGCTTATTCTTAACTAGCCTTCATCTTCCTAGCCTTCAATTTAGGGTTTAGCGGCAAAAGTGAGCAGAGATTTTAGAGGAAGCAAAGAGATAACGTTGAAATTGAGAGGAGGCTGAGTGAAAATAGTGAAAAGTAAAGGTAAGGAGTAAGGACAATGAAATTTAGGGTAGTATGTCTGATTTCTATCTCCTTTTGGTTTCCAATTTTTTAATTTTCAGTGGTGGGAGACTGAAAACAGGAGCGCCAAGTTTAAATTTTGCTGAAAAAAAGCCCGGTTGGGAAAAGGAAATGTACCGCGTGGAAAAAATTTTCAGCTGTTTTGTAATTTCGACGGGCTATATGCTTCATCTACGACGGTAATTATTACCTGTCTTAGATAGAATATTTTTGTAGACGGATTAGAAAACCCGTCGTAAATGATATATTATTTAGGACGGATTTTTTTGCCCGTCGTTCACTGTGGTCGTAAATAAATGAAATTCTAGTAGTGATATTAATATCCTAGGTTTACTATATTGTTATCCAAGGTCAACATATATGACGAACCATTATATATTCATCATTCGAAGAACAAGAAGAAGAAGAAGAAGAAGAAGAAGCAGCCCTGAAGAAGAAGAAGAAGAAGAAGACATCAAAAACTCAAAATCCATACAACTGAATTGAGGATTTTCCTACAACATATAATCCTCATTGAGTATGTGATTCACTTGTGAATTCTTACTTTTGGTCCAGGCATGAAACAAGGAGACATCAAAAACTCAAAACCCATACAACTGATATGAAAGATTTGAAACACCACAAAATATAATAAGCACAAAGACTACTTTAGTAACTGAAATTCCAAAATCCTCTTTACATATAATGAGAATGAAAAGTTGCTAACATTTACATGATTCACAACTCCAATTTGTCAGTGCATGACATTATGTAAAAACTCCATCATCATCATCGTCGTTATCATCATCATCATCATCTTCTTCTTCTTCTTCTTCTTCTTCTTCTTCTTCTTCTTCTTCTCCTCCTTTCTTCTTCTTTCTCCTCCTCCTTCTTCTTCTTCTTCTTCTTCTTCTTCTTCTTCTTCTTCTTCTTCTTCTTCTTCTTCTTTTGGCACGCATCACAAACCCATGTTATCTTACAAAAAAACCGAATCAGTTTTTACATTTGAACAAAAAAAAAAAAAACACATATACATCCACATCACCTAACCCTGTCCCTACATTTTAATCCAAATTAGGACTTCCTAGTCCTCCACAGACCTTAGAGGAAAACTGCTTCCTGAGCCGGCCTTCATGGTCAATAACCCAATGATATAAGAAAGATAAGAAGGAAATAAGCAAAGAAGTGTCCCACTTTTGATTTCCCAAATTGCCCTTCATGAGGTCATAAATGTTTTTCTTTTTCTTTTTTTATTTTGTAAATATATTATATTACTACTATTATTATTATTATCTTCTATAATTTATACTATGTACTTATATAAAAAGAGAATAAGGAACTTGCATATCCCAATTTTGGTATGTAAAATTACCCTTGTGATACCAAAATTGGGACAAGCAAGTCCCTAGTTAGCTATAAGCGAGTCCCTTACTACTACTACTACTACTACTACTACTACTACTACTACTATGTACTTATATAAAAAGAGAATAAGGAACTTGCATATCCCAAATTTGGTGTATAAAATTACCCTTGTGATATTAAAATTGGGACAAGCAAGTCCCTAGTTAGCTTTATACATAAGTATATTATTATTATTATTATTATTATTATTAATTTTCATGTATAAAATTACCTTGGGATATCAAAATTGGGACAAGCAAGTCCCTAGTTAGCTTTTTACATAAGTATATTATTATTATTATTATTATTATTATTATCCTTTCTTTTTATATCATCATCATCATTACTTGTATACCAGGCCATGTTTAAATATATTATGACGTCATCTCAACATCTTAACTTTAACTTATTCTCCAAACTTTGTTTACTACTACTACTACTCTTCATTATTATTATTATTATTACAATTATATTATTATTATCTAAACATGTTTGTATTCTCAAAGCTTTATTTACAAGGGCTCTTTAACAGTATTTATGTTTGTAGACACTAGAAATATATATTAACCTTAGAGTTTAATAAGCTAATGACATACTAGATATTGATATTATATGTATTATATCTTGGCGGCAATAATTTTCACTTGTTCCTATAATAACTCAAACAAAACTAAAGTTTATAATTATGTTAAAATCCGTTTTAAACTTTATCTTTATATGAAACATTATGATAGAAAAAATTTAAAAAAAAATTTAATTTGTATTTTTTATAATTGTTAATAGAATTAAATTAAAATTTCAATGTTAAAAATTTATATTCAATGTATAACTATTAAATTTTACATTTATAATTTTCGGATCAGTGTATATATGAAGTACGCAGTGACGAGACTAGTTTTATGTAAAAAGAGAAGGAAATTAATTATGGCGTATGGGACTTGCTCACACGCAGGGGCCATACTAGTTGTATGTAAAAAGAGAAGGAAATCAATTATGGCCCATGGGATTTGGCCTGCTACGTGTTATTGGATTTGCTTTGTGAACTTCGAGAAATAATGGAGGTACCAAACAGAGATGTGGATACAATTGAACAATTTTTCTTTTTTATAATCAGCGGCTATAGTCCAGATTTTATTCAATTCAAAAGGTCATTGAACAATTACATAGGGTTGGAAATGGGGCATAATTTAACATTCACGATCGGGTTGGTTAGTACGTGTAAACATAAATTTCGAGCCTTAAATAAATAAAGACAGGAAATTGAGAAACAAATATAATTTATATTAATATTCGAATGTATGTAGATATAATCTCTGTATTAAATACAATAAAGTAGTCATCTTATTCAATCTCCTAAAACTTAAGTGAGCCGAGGGCGCGGACGCTTGATCTCGATCTCGAATGTAGGTCGAGCTGAAGAACTCAGTTGTGGTTCTTTACCTTGACGTGCAGAAAATTTGGAGCTTTTGATCTTCAACTTTTGTCGACCTTGATCCTTGGCGCTTGGGAGCTGGAGGCCGCTTTCAGTTCGAGCTTCTGAATTCTCTGAATTGCAGAATGCCAAACGCCGGATGTAGACTGCCGAGAGTCTGGACTGCTAAGTGTCTTGCTGAAGAACTCCGTTGTTCTTCTTGATCAAGACGTGCCGAAGACTTGGAGACTCGATCTTGATCTTCTCCAAATTTCGATCATTGGCGCTTGGTAACTGGAGGTCGTTGGCAGTTTGATCTCCTGAAGCCTCCGGATGCTCACTCCTGAATCTCTAGGGGAGTTACAAATGAAGGGGGAGGACCCCTATTTATAGGCTCTGGAAACTTAGCCACTAGGGTTTGAGTTGGGCTTTGGGCCTGGGCCTAAATTAATTAATTATTTCTTTAAGAAATAATTAATTTTTTCTACATCATCTTTAACACATTTCACGATATCATTGGCCAGATGTATTCTGTAATGCCCGGGAAAATTCAATTATGAAACCGTCAAAATCAAACTAATGTTAACAGCGGAAGACTCATTTTTTCTACTTTTTCTTTTTACTCGTTTTATTTACTTGGGCGTTACTGTTGTACCTCCTAAGAGATACAAGGCAAGAAAGGAAAACTAACCACAAGCGATAACTGTTTACTTCAAATTTAACAAACGAAACGAACTTCAAATTCTAAAACAGCATAAACTCAATATTATTAAACTTCAAGTCTAAACATAAACTAAACTTTATTCTCAAAACGTCCAATTCCAACGTCCTCACTTCTATTGCCCATCCCCATCACATAATTGATCGTCACCTGAAAACAAAACATTTAAAACGTGAGGGGGAAACCTCAATAATGTCTACCCCTAAGTGTCAAAACAGATTCAAATTCATTTCAATTCATTTAGGGGAGGGGAGCAAGTCAAACCTTTTCGCAACCCATTTGAATCCCAACCCAAAAATAACCAGAGATCAGAAATAACAAATCTTATAAACCAACAGTACTAACTTTCAACTCATAAAAACACAACGTTCCAGAAAACTCGACTAACTTTTCAATCTCAGAATCAGACATCAGAAATTAGAAATCATAAACAGAGTAATCATAAATCAGAAATAGAGTAATCCGAATTCAGAAACAGAGTAATCTTTTCCTAAGAAAACAATCAGAATTTTATTATGCGGGCGGAATTTGCCTATCCCCAGAATATCAGAATTAGAATCAGAATCAGAACAGGATCTTAGATCCTCAGAATCAGAATGGATGGCCAGTCTCATAAACAGAATCAGATGTGTGCACAATCTCAGAAATAATATCAGGATTCCCCGATCTCTTGTTAACTCCCCTACAGGAACAGATCCTGGTCTTCGGGTCATTACCCGTAAACCGCTTACGGTTTCACTTTGATTATTAGTATCTTATGAATTATCAGACGTCAGACTTCAAACAAAACCTAACCCAATTTCCAAAATCGACAGAATAATACTTAGAGTTTAAAAGACTGTCACCTTTTACTCAACTCAGAAAAGAACTCACAGTCATCCAAAATAGACAGTCCAACTTTACAGAAAATCCCCGTGTCGGATGCAAACTTCACAAAACAAATTAAAATCACAAAACAGATAAAAGAGCATACCAAAGGGGATTAGGACATAGACATTACCTGAACAGCTTCTCTTTACTGCAACACTTACACATGAGAGCTAACTATTGCATCGTCTCGCTTCGGACCTAGAATTCGAATATGAACTCTAAAATTAATATCTTCTCCGATAATTAGTTACTCACGAGTCCTACCCTGCCCCCAACCTTATCACTCTCTCACTAGTTAGTGAATCATGAAGCGAGCATAACTATAACGATATTATGAACATAACCACACACGATTCTAAAAGAATATTCATGATAACAATCGATATGACGCGTGCAAAGTGGTAAACAATATTGCCACGATATTAATAACCTGGAAATAAGGTCTCGAACTTAAACTCATATCACATCATAACATCATGAAAACTTCTTCTCACTGACTTTAGGACACTTTTCAACCTCACTTTGAAACTTAATTAGCAACAATTAACGTAATGAACCCTAGACATGAACAACCTTGCATGCTACAACTCATAAAATTACAAAACATGTCATAATAAAACCAAGAGCTTACTCTAAGGTTCCATATTCATACTTTATCACTCAAACACTTCAACCAAGTTTCCTAACATATTTCTAGGGTCCCAAAACAACCATAAACTTCACTTTTAGTAACATAAACTCTAAGACTAACAATTATGAACGTAGTAATCCACACTAACACAACTTGCTCCAAAACCAACCAAAGACATGAAATATTAATATTACACACTTCACATAAGGACTCCATAATAACATGAACTTATTAATATTAACAGGTACATAAAAATAATAGTACAAACTTAATATAGCAACATTATGAAATTAGGCATATGAACTTACTATCATCATAAACTTAATACCATAATATGAAACTTGATACTAATAATAATAATATACACAACAACGATAAAATGGAAACTTATCAATAATAAGATCTTAAAAATATAATAAGTAACTTAGTAACCTCTTGGAACATAATAGTAATTCAAAACTTATTAATTAGTACAATACTTGTAATCATTTGAAAACTTAGTATTCATACTAATAATATGAAAAACTACTAATATCACAAACTTAATAATATTACGAAAAACTTGATAATAATCAAATGAATAATTTAGTAATCGTAGTAATAGGAACTTAATAATTTTAAAATAACTAAAGGTACTTACTAACAAAGAGGACTTCAAAATAATCATATGAACTTAGTAATATAATGAAACTTGGTAATATCATGAAACTTAATAACATGAAACTAACTATGAGTTTTTGAATCAACAAACTTAGGAGACAATCATGCATATATCTAGCATGCACACCAACTTAATCTAACCCTATATTCATCACTTATATGAGTTACTAATATAAAAAAGCAAGACTCTAGTCTTACTCATGAAATAACAGAACCATACATATCATTCTTGCAACAATTAAACTACAAAAATATCATAATCAACAATCCTAACAAAACTCCAATAAACCCAACTCCTATGCTTTGCTACTATCTTCCCAAAACTTCACTAATGTTGCATTTGAATACACCTGACATATACTTACGAATAATACCAAAAAAAATATAGAGAGAGAAAGGAAGTTAGAAGTTATACTATCGAGAGAAGCACAACTAGGGGGTGGCGCTGGGTGGTGGCAACGGCAGCATGGAGGTCGTCATTGGTGGCGTCCTGGCGATTCCCGGTGTCTGCGGCGGGAGGCAGCAGCAGCAGGTAAAACCCAAGAAAAATGGAAGAAAACGGAGGGGTGGGGCCTCACCGGAGTTGGGGCCGTCGCCGGTGGGGTTCGCCGGCGTCGAAGCAGTGGTTGTTGGTGCTGGGCGTCGTCAGGGTCGATGGGGAATGTTGGCAGCAGCAGCGGTGGCTCTGGGTAGGGTCGGGTGGAGGTGCCCGGTTGGACAGAAAACAAGGCACGAAGGGGGTTCTTTGGGGGTGGTTGGTGACGTCAGTTGGCAGCAGAAACAGCCGGTGGCCGGCGTGTGGTGGTCAGAAATGGCGGGGGAGATGGTCGGCGATGAAATAGGGGAGGAAGGAGGGTGGTAGGTGGGGTGGAAAATGGTGGTGGTTGCCTCGGTGTGTTGGGCGTCGGGCGGCGAGAACGGTGGTGATGGTGGTGCAGCGGTGGTCGGGGCTCGGTGGTGTGGTGGCCGACGTCGAAGTGAGGGTGGAAGGAGGGAGGTTGAGGGTGGCGTATGGTGGTGCGTGTGGTCGGGGTGAAGCAAAGGGAGAAAGGGAGGAGAGAGAGAGAGGGAGAGGGAAGAGAGAGAGAGAGAGTAAAATAACAACTTTGGGGCTGAAGTAGAATTTTAGGGTATTTGTTTATTGGATAGGGATTCAAATAGGGTATTTGTAGAGGGAGAAATTAGGATAAAATTAGTACAAATTAAACCTAAGTGTTAGTAACACCCTTCCAAAATTAATCTTTTCCTAAAACAACACCTTTTCTTAAACAGTTTTTACAAACTGATCCATATTAATTTTTAACTGATACCCAAAAAGTCTCTAACTGATATTTTTAAGACTCTAAAAATTCTAACAAGCTCACTCGCGGTCCTAATAGCTCCATGTGATAACAACTCATATAAACAAACGGAAAGTAACGCACGTCAGAAATTTTAACGGTAATAATAATCAAATTTTTCAGGGTTTTACATCATTACCCCCTTAAAAGAAGTTTCGTCCTCGAAACTTAAACTCATGCTTCACGGTTTTTCAGATGGAAATAACAGTGACCTTAACCAATACTGAAGGTTTTACATATTTCCATTTAATATTTAATGAAATGGACCGCCGTAATTAATTTAACACGTGACGGATAAAAATTGGCTGAATAAATTTATTTTCTACTTGTCATTTTCTAATTGGTCGACAAATTTTTGTTGCCTACAGAGGCCCCCTTCGAGAGTCAGCTGCGAACACGAATCTGAACGTTTGAAGCGCTGAGTCTCGAATATAATTTGTATTTAGCGGGCATACTATTGTGCCTAAATTTCAACTGGGCCAAATAGAGTGCGCCGCTGATTTGAAGGACGAGGACGTCATCTTGGAGCATAATTCAACCAACACGACTAGGATGCCTCCACATTGCATGCTTGAATGAAGTTGTCAACCAGCCTGAGTATCCTATTGATGGTGCTGACTTGTAGCAAACCATTAACATGAAGATCTTGGAAAGCTAGACTGCGGCTTGAAAGCCAACAATTTTGATGACTTGGAAGTCGATCCATTTTTATTTTATTTTATTTTTTTTTTTTGCTCTTTTGACTTGAGAGTCTTTGTTGTGATGATGTAGAAGTCTTTAACCTTGTCGACTTTGGAGTCTTGCACGAGTGAGCTATGGATTTTATTGACTTAAGAGTTTCTCTTATTAATTTATGAGTCTTTATCTATCTTGACTTGGGAGTCCTGTATCCTGTTCACCTATGAGTCTTTAACTTTCTTGACTTGGGAGTCTTGCATCCTGTTGACTTGTGAGTCATTAAATTTTCCTAGCATATGAGTCATTCATTTTGACTTGAGAGTCGTAAATTCATGAATCTTTTATCGCTGGTGACTTAAGAGTCTTTTCTTTGGTGACCTTAGAGTAATTGCTTTTCTTCACCTTAAAATTTGATTTTGACCACTTGATAGTCTTGAATTTGGCTGACTTGAAAATCATCAATTTATTTGACTTGGAAGGCGGTTGGTTTGATGACTTAAGAGTTTGAAGTTTGCTGACTTGAAAGTATTTGGATTTATTGACGAAAAGTAGTATGCATTGTTGACATGAGAATCTCGAATTTTATTGACTTGGAAGTCGTGAACTTGACTTGTATCCTTTTCTTTTTGTTAATTTAAATTTGGTTAACTTGAGAGTCTTTCATTTTGTCGACTTGGGAGTCAGGAGACTTGTTGATACAGGAGTTTGACTGACTTAGATGTCTTTGTCGTGTCGTTGACTTGGAAGTCGAGGGACTTGGTGACTTAAGAGTCTTGAGGTTTGTTAATTTGAAAGACTCGAATTTTTGTTGACTTTGAAGTTTTTACTTTTTGTTAACTTGGAAATCGGTGAATTTAGTGACTTGAGAGTCTTGAAATTTGTTGATTTGAGAGTCTTAAATTTTTGCTGACTTGTGAATCTTGAAGATTGTTGACTTCGAAGTCATAGTCTTTTTTTCTTGACTTTTGAGTCTTTCATTTTGTTGATTTGAATTTGGATGACTTGTGAGTCTTTCATTTTGTTAATTTAAATTTGGATGACTTATGAGTCATTGGCTTGAATGTTTTGAATTTCGACTTGGGAGTCTTTAATTTTGGTGACTTGAGAGCCTTTTTGTTGAAAGTTTGAGAATTTGACTTGTAAGTCTTTGGTGTTGATGACTTGGAAGTCTTGGATTTTGACTTGGGAATTTTTTATTTTGTGGATGACCTGGAAGTCTTGAATTTTGACTTGTGAGTCCTTTTTTTGTGGATGACTTAGAAGTCTTAAATTTTTGACTTGTGATTCTTGATGTGGATGATGTGGATGACTTGGAAGTCTTGAATTTTTAACTCGTGAGTCTTGATTTAAATGGCTTGGAAGTTTTGAATCTTTTGAAGTCTTTTTTTTAACTTGACTTGAAAACTTGCAATAAGTTCAATCGGATTCGTCGCTCTCGCCTTCATCAAACACGATTTTGCCTTCGTTTTTAAGCCTCATAACAAGCTCCTTAAAAGTTAAACACTTCTCCAACGATGGCTAATGATCCTATGGTACTTGCAGTATTTCGGGTCATTGATTCTTCCGACTTCATTTGGACGCTTCGACTCTGGAAGTTTAATTATTCCTTCTTCAAGAAGTTTATCAAGTATTTCAGGTGTATCACCATCAAAAAAAGGATATTCTTTCTCTTCAAAAATCATGGATGAAGGGATTCCTTTTGACGTGCCCCCGAGTGAAGTTTGTTTCTCCTTGACACTTGGTCTTCTTGCATCATATTTGAAAATTGTGAGCTCCATATCATGTGCCCACGTTGCCAAGTCCTGAAAGGTTTTTGGCTTAGCCATCTTGAGAATGTAGAGAAAATCCCGGTGCATACCTTGAGTGCACATATCGACGACCGAGGCTTCTGTGAGGCGATCCTTGCATTCGAGACTAAGGGACCTCCAACGATGAATGTATTCAAGGACTGACTCATCATCCCACTGTTTAGTGTTTGTCAACTCTTTCATGCTGACGACTCGTTGAGTGATGTAGAACATGTTGAGAAACTCTTTCTCCATTTGTTCCCAACTATTGATTGATTCAAGCTCTAGATCAGTATACCAGTCAAATGTGATCCCCCTCAGAGAGCGGACGAATTGGTTCACTAGTTGATCCCCTTCTGTACCGACATTGCTACAAGTCTTGATAAAATGAGCAATATGCTGCTTGGGATTACCCTTTCCATCAAATTGATTGAACTTTGGGGGTGGATATCCTTGTGGCATCCGAAGGGCATCGATCCTTTTTGTGTATAGCTTCATGTATAAGTGACTCTTTCCCAATACTTCTCCGAGCAGAGTCTTCACTACATTTGCAATTATGTTTTGAATTTCTTCTACAGTAAGTGATTCTTAAGATGAGTTACTTTTCTTATCATCCCCATCACCATCACCCTTGGAAGACTCTTTGTCAGATTCCTCTTTGTCTGAATCTTCGTCGGAGTCTTGATACGGACGCTTCTCTATTTTCTTCCTCAGTTCTGCGATCTGCTCACTTTGTTCGTTGATCTTTTTGTCTTTCTCTTCGCCTTCCCTAATTAGTTTTTTCAACAAATCTTCCAATTCAACTATCTTTTCTTCCATGTTGATAGCCATCGCATCGCTTGAACCGAAGGTCAAAATCGACTTCTTGAAGAAAGAGATGAGAGGCAGTGATGTCCCACCGGGTGTGCCAAATTTGTAAACACAAATTTTGAGCCTGAAATAAACAAAGACAGGAAATTGAGAAACAAATATAATTTGTATTAATATTCGAATGTATGTAGGTACAATCTCTGTATTAAATACAATAAAGTAGTCCTCTGATTCAATCTCCTAAAACTTGGGTGAGCCGAGAGCGCGGACGCTTGATCTCGATCTGGAGTGCAGGTCGAGCTGAAGAAGTCTAGACTGCTGAGTGTCTTGCTGAAGAACTCCGTTGTTGTTCTTGATCAAGACGTGCCGAAGACTTGGAGACTCGATCTTGATCTTCTCCAAACTTCGATCCTTGGCGCTTGGTAGCTGGAGGCCATTGGCAGTTTGATCTCCTGGAGCCTCTGGATGCTCACTCCTAAATCTTCGAGGATAGACTGCAATATGTGTTCAAAATGAAGGGGGAGGACCCCTATTTATAGGCTCTGGAGATTTAGCCCCTAGGGTTTGAGTTGGGCTTTGGGCCTAGCCCTATATTAATTAATTATTTCTTTAAGAAATAATTAATATTTTCTGCATCATTTTTGACACGTGTCACGATATTATTAGCCAGATGTATTTCCATTTAAAATTTAATTAAATGGACCGCCGTAATTAGTTTAACACATGACAGATAAAAATTGGCCGAATAAATTTATTTTTCATTTGTCATTTTCTAATTGGTCGATAAATTTTTATCTCCTACAGTACGTAAATTTGACGCAACATAGTAGGTCATGCCTTGTGCCATTATGTGAATCCCATCCTCATGAATATTTAATGAAATCACCTCTTACGTACGTCTCAAACTAAGATATCTTGGAATTACTTTTTTAATAAAAAAAGAAATTAAAAATCAATTTTTATATGCAATTCACGAAGAAAAAGAAAGCCATAATCTTACAAATTTATTGTCTGTATTATTATCTTTGTCTAAAAATATCACATGTGTAATACTGAAACAATAACATGCAAAAATTTGGATATCACGAAGACACGAACCATACTATGAATTTCCCTGGAAATGTATAAGTGGGGATGGATTGGGGGAAGATTTTGTTATCCCCTCAAAGATATGTTGTATTGTTGTTAGGTCCAATTTCCGCCCCTATATAATTACTCAATGCAAAAGGATAAACATCTTGTTATAAGTCATCTTGCATTTTACATAAATCCCTCGTAAGATATATTTCATTACTTTAAGAGTTATTATAACATATAAACAATATAAAAATATTTATTTATTTATTAATATTTTTTCATAAATATAAAACTATACATAAAATGTGTATTTTCTACTATGATTGATAAAATTAGCTATTGTTTATATTTTTTGACCTAACAAAGATGTATTATAGTCTTGTAATTGATAAATATATATAATTATTAGAAAAAAATTAGTAAAAGTTAAAAAAATATAAAATATAGACAATTCAAAATAATTATTAACCATCTTGAGACAAGTATGATTATCCTTGTTATATTGTTGGCACTTATCCTTGTTCAATTGTGCGCACTTCCCATCAGTATTTGGTAGTTCCATTATTGCACGCAGCCAACCAAACCCTGGACCATAACTAATTTTTTCCGTTTTTCTTAATATAAAATACGGAGTACAAATGTACAATTGTATAAGTATAAATAAATAAAAAAACAATGGTGATTTGTGGTTGACAAAACCAGGAAAGCGAGAAAGAGTAGAGAGGCAGGGAGAGGTAGGCGTGAAAATGGTGCATCCAATAGCAGAGGCGAACGAGAAGAGCCCTTTTGGGAACCTAACAGCGAGCGAGTTCTACAGTCGGCACTCGGTGAGTCACTCGTCGGAATTCATGACGAACTCGCGGGGAATGAAGCTGTTCACACAGTGGTGGACCCCACTTGCTTCTTCTCCTCCGATGGGCGTCATCTGCGTGGCTCATGGTTTCACCTGCGAGTCAAGCCGGGCGGTTCAGTTAACCTCCGTTTACTTCGCCGAAGCCGGGTTCATTGTGTGCGCCATCGACTACGAAGGCCACGGCTTCTCGGAGGGACTCAGAGGATACATTCGGGACGTCCATGACGTGGCCGATGACTGCATTGCTTTCTTCGACTCGTTCCGTGAGCGGTACGTGCCAGCGTCGCTGCCATCGTTCTTGTACGGGGAGTCACTGGGAGGGGCGATTTCGCTGCTGATCGCGCTGCGACAGGGGAGCGTGGGAGGGCCCAAGAGGAGGTTCGATGGGATGGTGTTGAGTGGGGCAATGTGTGGACTTAACAAGAAGTTTTTGCCGCCATGGCCGTTGGTGCATTTCGTGGGTTTGCTTGCTGCCCTTGTGCCTACTTGGCCCGTCGCCATCACTCGCGGCTCCATTGCCGAGCTTGCCCTCAAGGTCAGCCTACTTTAATTTTCTACTCATCCGTCTAGAATTTTCACATAATTAGTACTCCCTAGGTCCCCTGTTCATTGTCATAATTTTACACTTTTTAATTAATAATTTCTTATATAATACTCCCTCCGTTCCAAATTTATTGACGGAATTGGAATTTTCACACATACCAATATATAACTATAATATCTACCAAATTTCAATTGTATTTTACTTTTCTCTCTCTAATAAATAATATAAAATAAATGAATTAGGTATTGGGAATAGGAAAGTGACAATTATTTTGGGACAAAATAAGTTAGTTAAAGTGTCAATTAATATGGGACGGAGGGAGTATGTTATTAATAATCACAATATTATACTTACTCCCTCCGTCCTAATTAATTTATCCACTTAACTTTTTCACGGTCTTCAATGCAATATTTTAACCGTTAATTTTTCATATTTTATCTAAATAAAAATTAATAATATTGTATTCAAATAAAATTATTTTTCATCACAAATCTAATAATGGTAGTTTTGTACAACAATTCAATATATAATTTATTAAATTAATGGTCAAAGTTTAGAAATTTTGACCTATAAAGTCAAACTTGGACAATTTATTTGGGACGGAGGGAATATATAATAGTATTTTTTGTTTATGAATCTAATGGTGATAAAACAACTTAGGGCCTGTAAATTTCATGGGTATCTTGGGATAAGGTAAATGATGAATTTTGATAACTTTTGGTAATTTTGGATAACTTTTGATAAATTTGGATAAATTTATATGGGTAAATTTATATTTTTGAAATAAAAGGAAAAAAAATAAAAAAACCTACTTTACACGTGTCATGTGATTTTCGATAATTTCGGTAACTTTCAGTAATTTTCGGTAACTTTTGGTAATTTTCGGTAACTTTCGATAATTTATGATAATTATTTACTTACCTAAATCAACCCATGAAATTTACAGGGCCTTAATGTATATATTAAGAAATTTATGGTCAAAATTTTTGAAGTTTGACTGTACTATTTTCAAAGATGATAATTAATATAGAACGGAAGGAGTATCGATTAATCAGTGTTATGGAGTAAGAGGCCATGACGTGTCTAAACCAATCATTATATGGTCATCTTTATTCTTTATGATGGAGTAGATCGATCGTGTATATTACTCTCTCCCTTCCATATTAATTGACACTTTGACTAAATTTTTATCGTTGATTATTTATAAATTACAATGAATTATAATGTGAAATTACCTTCATTGTAATTTTTAGTAAAATATCTTTCTAATGATAATAATTTCATATTGTAACTCATTGTGATTTGTGAATAATTAACGGTCCAAATTGAGTCAAAATGTCAATTAATATGGAACGGAGGGAGCAAATTTTTAAAAAACAATTCATGAATATTTATTATAAAATTCATCATAAGCTTATAAATTTTATTATGAAATTCATCAATATTTTTATAATTATCAAATATTTACAGAACTTTATTAAAAAAAATCAGTATATTTAAATATATGTGCGTACCTAGACAGATACATTACAGTGAACCAAATAATTTGTTGTTTTTTAATCAAACTAATTTTCTTACCATGTTGTTACTTACTTTTTTAAATATATTATTAATTATAAAATAAATTGGCATATGTACGCATATCTCTAATCAAGTGAAGGCCCCGTTCTTTTGTGCGTTGCGTTGCGTTAAATTGTGGTGGAAATAGTTAAAAAGTAATAGTAATTTGCATTATGTTGCGGTAGGGTTGCGTTGCGTTTGGGTGCGTTAACGCATAAAAGAACGATGCCGAAGTCCATCATTTAGATATGTTTTACACATAAATTTAAAAAATTATGGATGAAATTTTAATTCTAAAAAATTTATATATAATATTATAATTATAAAAATCAATCATATCATCCTTTTTCAATTTAACATGTAAATATTTTATGTTTTAAACCAAGATAACCTATTTAAGAGGTGTTTTATCTTTACTTGTGTCATTTTCATTACATTTATTAGCCCTTGATTGATTGTCATTTGTGCACGTGTCCAAGATCTCTTTAAAAATCAATTACTCCATTATTTAATATATCTTTGACTTTTTATTTATATTTTTTTAATATACAATTTATAAATATATGGTTTATTTTATATTTTAAATTATCACAAAATAATTAATAAAATTTAATTATACGCCAAATCAACTGTCATATTTTCCTTTTATTTTATTTGTTTGTCTACTTAACTAATTTTTCTATTCATAATGATTTGTTATTTTATTTTTTCAATTTTACATTTGTATTTTTTTATCCCTTATAATTAATATTTACCAATTTAAGTAATTTTATTTCCTCCCTAATTTTGTTATTATCTATTACCTCCGTTCTTTTTGGCTTATTTTTTAACAAACTTTTTTTGTTTTCATATTATCTATTATTTTGCAATTTTAATAATATATTAAGTACTACTGATTTATTCTTCTATTAACATTCATTGAATCAACCACATGCACATTTTAATTCTAATTTTAATTAAACATATTTAGGCTCCGTTCTTTTATGTGGCAAGTTACGATGCGGACGTGCGGTACCACACCGCACCGTACTCTTTAATTTCTACCACACTTAATCACACTACACCACAATCATTACCAATGTATCTCTCTACTTTTCTCTCTCCTCACTTTTCTCATTTACTTTTCACATTCTCTTTCCTCAACTATCTCTCCTACCACAACTCACCACGCTTTTTCAAATTCCATCACGCCGTACCATTATCACCCCGCACCAACCATATAAAAGAACGAAGCCTTAATAAATTTTGTTTTCACCGAATTGTGATATTGATTTTTCACAACCACCTTCAAAAAAACAAATAAAAAGAAATAGATGGGTTATATAAATTTCTCCCCAACTTCCCAAAGAATCAAATAAAAGGGAACATAGGAAATACATAGAGGCCATAAATAACTTCCAATAATTTAGGGAACCATAATATTAAAAATCATGTCAATTTTATATGATTTATAATAAGTTATCTATGTCTGGTTGGTCAATAACCCTAGGGAAATTGTCAATTTTTTCTCGGGTCAACTTATTTTCTCATGTTTAGATGTGGGTTAACCTTGGGAAAAATTTCACAATGAGCCACAATTTTCTTCATTTTTCTAGAGAAAATTTTTCTTAGGGGACTTATCGAAATTTTTCCCAAAGAAACTTTTCTCATCCCAGAAAAAAAATTTCAGAAATTCCCACCAAATGCGCCCTAAAAGTAATTCATATGTAATTAGTTGGGGGAGCGGGAGGGGGAGGGGGAGGAAGTTTGGTGTTTGCATTCGGTTCACTAGAAGCCACGCACTTACAAATGGAGAGAGTAGGCAATATTAATAATTAACACGTAGTAGCTGATTAATGGTATGGCTCTGAAAACATGGACCCCAGTAGAAATTAGGTTGCCGGAAATCTTAAATGGTGACACAATAGATGTTCAAATTTCAATGCTTTTTCAGCCTATCTTGATGAAGAGACAAAGGCTTTAATTTTGTTTTTATTTAATTTTAAAAAATATCTTACTTGAGAAAAGATACCAAAAGCGTGAGTTGTGAATGAGAACATAGGTGAAATGGAAGGCTAAAATGGAGTTTGGAGGACCAAACTCATTTAAATACTATTGGCCAAGGACAGCGTCAGCCAATGCGCTAGTGAAGATATGCAAGGAGCTGAAGGGCAAGCTGGAGGATGTGGATGTCCCATTCCTGATAGTCAATGGTGCGGAGGACCCAATCTGTGACCCTGCCAGCGTGGAGGACTTGTATCGGAAGGCTTCCACTCAGGACAAGACCTTGAAAATGTACCCGGGGATGGGGCACTTGCTGGTTGGAGAGCCCCAACACAGTGTCGAGCTTGTCTTTGGGGATGTCCTCCACTGGCTCAAAACTGCAGCTCTACGTTTCAAGCCCACTGCTTAATTACTGGCTGGGTTACCACCATCTTGAGCTGCAAATTACCGAATCTATTCATGCATCAAATTCTATCTGTGTGTTATATGCAAGTGTAAATTGAGTGTGATTAAGAATACAATTTAGGTAATTGTCTATGATTAACAACTACCTTGACATCGGATCATAATCCATGATATTTGGGAAAAAAAAAAAAGAAATTGTCTCTTTCATTTCAAAATGATCAAGTGAGATGTACAACGGTAAAGACTACCTTATATCAATGCAATTCAAGTTTAGCTAAAATTTATTTAAAAAGTGGTAGCTAAATGTCAACCACTCTATCTTCCATGCTCTCACCAAGGTTCTAGTTTGGTGGGAGCAAAATATTTTTTTATTGACAAATAATAGGGTTGATAGATCGTGCTTGATAAGAGCAGTTTGGTATTCACATATTAAATTCATTTTCGCTAGGATAGGAATGAAGCTTAGTGGATGTGTCAAATTTACTCGGTATTTTCAACTATGGTAGAAACTCCCTGAATGAAAAGCCAAAGAGAGAAAGAGATTAAGCTCTCAATTGTATTTCCCTCTTATTTTTCTACAAACCGAGTAAATTTGACACATCCACTAAGCTTCATTCCTAAGGTTAACTACTAGCGTAAATGAATTTAATATGTGAATACCAAACTGCTCTTGTCAAGCACGATCTATCAACCCCACTATTTGTCAATAAAAAATATTTTGCAGGGAGATTCTACCGTAGTTGAAATTTTTTTTCAACTATGATAGTTGAAATATATCATTACCTTTAATTTTATCATTAAAAAAATAAAATTAATATATTCACCATAGGACTTGTTACAATAAGTAAGTCAATATGTTAAGTTATAATTTTTTACAAAATTGAATTTTTTTTAAGGAAATTTGACCATGATTGACTTTTTTTCAACTATCGTAGTTGAAAAGTGAAAATACAATTAATTTTACCATAAAAATTCAAAATCAATGTACGTTGGTCAAAGTAACTTGTTACAATAATTGATCATGTTTAGAAGGATAAAAATATTTTAAAAAAATATGATTTATTTTTTTATAAATGAATGGTATAAAATTTTCAACTATGCTATAATTTTCATTTCATTAATTGCACAAAGGCTATATTTATATAGGTATAGTTGTTGGAGATTGATTTCTAATAAACTACCACAAGATATCCTACCAAGATTCAGAGAAGGAAAACTAATTCAATATGAAAAAGAACTCTCAACACTCCCCCTAAAGTTGGAGCGTGTGGGTTAATAATGCCCAACTTAGACTTTAGATATTGAAATTGTTCTCGGCCAAGCGCCTTAGTAACTATGTCTACATGTTGTTCCTTAGTATGGATCTTGAACAGATGTAGTGACCTGTCTTAACCTCCTCCCGAACAAATTAAGTGACAATCAATTTATATATGTTTAGTATGTTCACGATAAATTGAATTTGTAGCAATTTGTAATATTTCCTGATTATCACATAAAAGTTCCATAGGTTAAATAGAGTGTCCTAAAGTATGAAGAAAATCTCAGAGCGAGATCAGTTCACAGGTAGCTATAGTCATGGACGGATATTCTGCTTCTACAAATTATCGAGATACAGTAGACTGTTTCTTAGTTTTCCATGATATTGGGGCACCTCCAAGAGTAATAAAGTACCTTGTTAGAGATCTTCTGGTGGTAGGGCAAGCTCCCCTATCTAAATCATAGTAACCAATAAGTTGCTGGTTAGATTCTTTATTCAACAGACCCCTTAATGAAACGAACTACTCTCTTTGTTGCCTCCATATGTTCTTTACTTGAAACTTGCATGAATTGTGAGAGAATATGTACAACATAGGTAGGATCAGGCCTCGTAATAGTCAAGTAAATCAATCGTCATACAAGACGGCGATATGGGGTGGGATCCTCCAATTCCTTTCCTTGAGCCAAAGTAAGCTTGTGATTTTGCTCCTTTGAAAAATCTAACATTTAGCTTCTAACAGCCCACACTCATCAACTATCTCCAGTGCATACTTACATTGGCACAAGAAGAAGCCTTTTTATCCTCTTACTACTTCAATACCCAAAAAATATTTCAAAGGACCTAAATCCTTGATACTAAAACACTCATTGAGATAATGTTTGAATTTTTCACATGTTTGTGTGTCGTTAGTAGCAAGAACAATATCACTTACATACACAAGTAATGCCATGAAAATCTCCCCATAACAATAAGTAAACAGGGAAGTGATCCGTTTATGATTTTTCAAAACCATACTTACTAAGTGTTGCGGAGAGTTTTTCAAACCATTGTCGAGGTGCCTGTTTGAGTCCATAAAGGGACTTCTTTAGCCTACAAACTTTATTTGGTGTAGAGGCTTTATATCCTGGATGTAATTTCATATATACTTCTTCAACATGATCACCATGGAAGACAACATTATTCACATCCAGTTGATGTAGGCCCCATCCCTTTTCTATGGCAATAGACAGAAAACATCATACACTAATCATTTTAGCAACAGGGGCAAAAGTCTCATTGTCATCAATGCCTTCTTCCTTATGGTCTACGCGTATAACTCGATGAGCTTTGTAGCGTTGAATCTCCCAATCTACATTGTAACACGATAGACCAATTACAACCAATTGGGTTCTTTCCTATGAGTAGATCAACAATTTCCCAAATGCGTAACTTTTAACAGCCTCATGATAAAATTTAGGTTCATCAATCTTTATGATAGTTGCCAAAAAGCTTTGATGCGAAAGAGTGAAATTTACACAACTCACGTAATTATACAAGGGATAGGACGTACCTGAGGATCCTTTTTAACAAGATCAATTTAGCAGAGATAGGGTCTTTAGCCCAAGCATTATAACATATGTAGTGATTAAGAGAAGACGACGACCTTTGAGATCATTGTGGACATTGACTTGTGCAGCGTGAAACGGTCGTTAGGCTCACCCGACTTTGGCCCAGTAGGCTCCGATCCTGTTGTTGATGCCTCTTGGTTGTGGTCCACTTGTATTTCTACCTTACTTGACCCATACCCACTATTCTCTATTTCTATGGATGGGGTGTTGTATTGGGTGCCAACTGTAGGACCCTGGGAAAAGAGGTAGGTTCTACACCTTCCTTTTCCGTTGTGCTACTTAAGTTGTGATTAGAAGCCGACTAAGGTTGCTTAATCCTTAAATAATGATATCTTTGTTCTTTAACTAAAAACATTTTCTTTCGATTCTTCATAGACCCTACTCATGCTAACTCACTCAAAGTTCAATCAGTTCATTTTAACGATGCGAGTTATATCGAGCTCGGTTCCAGATTGTAGCCAGAAAGAACACTAGGGTCACTGGACTTTCACCTAGGCCATATGGCCATGGTAGGGTCAGGCTAGGGACCCACTGGTGCCTACCCCTAGAGAAAGGGGATAGAAGTCAGCCATGGCTGGGCTCTACTCCAATTTCTCTTGGGTTGGGTCTTCAATATGGATGTCGGGGTAGATATCAATCCATCTTTATTAAACTGAAATGATAAACATAAGAGGTGAGTTACACAGGTTAAGGTGCAAAAGGAGTTGCCTGGGGGTAAGGTTACGAATCCAAGAATTAGAGAACTCTTGGATCAGCCTGTTGTAAATAAAAAAAATAAAAAAAAACCTCTACTAAAACCGTCTTTGAAATAAAAGAGAGCGGGGAGAAGTTTAAAAGGTTTCACAACATTATATTCTTATCATGTAGCCATGGTGTTTATTTACAAAATGACATGCAAAAATGATTTACAATATAATTACATGATTATGAAACGATAAACAAACAGATGATCAAACCTTGCTAGATCGTAAGTGCTAATGAAGAAAGTATAGAACCGAGATAGGTGCGTGGAGCGGCTTCGAATTCCGATATCGCGATAACCTCGGAACTTATTGTATAAGAATAGGAGAGGAATTTTGAGAGACAAGTGGGAGAAGATTGTTGATGATGGTTGTTGGTGAATTCAGTGGTGGAATGAAGGGGTATTTATAGGTGGAGAAGAGAGGTGTGATGTAACGACCCGCCCTAAACCCGTATTAATTAAGGCCTTAATCCCAGTGATTAACGAAATTTCGCTGTTCAAATTTTTCTTTCTTTTACGTTAATATGGTTATTACTGTTATTATTATTATTTATTTTTATGCGCGACAGGTCTCGAGCAAGGCGATGGTTAAACGGGTTGATTTTATGTTATCTCGAATTTAAAGTTATTATTACGAGTTTATGAATACTTTTACGACAAGTTTTATAATTTATTTTATCGTTCTCAATTTTACGCTTGTAACCGAAGAAGGTTATATTAATTTTAATTTCCGTTTCTTTTACGATTTATATTACCCAACCTTCCTAAGTACATTTTATTGCTCAATTCATTTTATTAATATGTCCTACCAATTTATTTTATGTGGTTTAGTATTAGTTAATTTTACCCAATTTATTCCCAAGTAATTTTGTTTAATTTATGCTAAACTATTTTATCAAGTTTTATGTTGATTAATTTTATCTAGTTTATTACCAATTACCTTATCTAGCTAATGTTAATGACACCTTTGTTAGCCTAATTACTAATTAGAAGAATGGTTTAAGTAGTGTTTTAATTTAATTAAGGGAGTGTATTTATATATACAAGGGGGGAGTAATAAGGCCTTCTATTTCATTTTATTTACAAATCAGAAATTCATCTCACCTCAACCCTCCTCCCCCTTTCTCCTTTGCCCAGCCCAGGCAGCTCTGTCCGGGCGTTTTCCGGCGACCGGCCGGCGGCCCAGGGGTGGCCGAGCCACCCTCCTTCCCTCCTCTCTTGTTTCCTTCTCCAATTTCTCTCTCAAGTGGTATATATTCAAAACCCTAACTCTATTCTTTATGTTCTAATCTGAAATTTCACTTCTAATTTGTGTAATTCTTGTTGTTCTTCATCTCTTTTATGTTCTTAAGCATGAATTTATGTTGTGGTTAAGTTAGGTTAATTAGGGTTTAAGTTTTGGGTTGAATGCATGTAAATTTTGGGTGTTCTTGAAGAGTTCTTGATAGATTTATGGTGGATGATGATTCTATCTTTGTGCATGTGAGTTTGTTGAAGGAATATTGAATTTTGGGACTGATTGTAAGTATTGGTTATGTTAATTATGTGATTTTGTGCTTAAATGATATGAATTGGTGAGAATTTGGGGGAGGAGTGCTAGTACAAGCATTGTTTCAAGTAGCATGATTTAATCCATGGTTGCATGTGAGATTTATGATGTTATTTGAGTAAGTTTCTAAGTTGATTTAAGCTATTTTAGTGTTTGGGATTACCTCCTAAAGGTTTATGGAAACACTAGCAAACCATGGGGTAAAGTGATGAGGTTTTGAGTTCGTTTAAGTGGTGTCGATGGCTAAGTGGTACCTTGACTTCCTAACAAGTTTATGGGTTTCCTCGGTGTCTAAATAGTCCAAGGACCATTCCTTCTATGTTTTCAAATCACCATTCATCGGTTCGTACACTTTCCAAAATTCATAATCATGTCCTTATCTAATTTCCGTCGTTTGACAACGTTTCTTTCATGTTTTCGATGACCGAGCAACTTCTCTTCTTAAGCCTTCAAGGACTCCAATTCTATGTTGTTCGAAGCTGGTTATTAAGGATGCTTTTTACATCATAAGCCTCTTTGATCCTATTCAAGTTTCACCATAAATTTCGCTTTAAATTTCCAAACCGCATGATTAATTCCAAGTGCTCTGCTTCTTTCCGGGCCTTTTTCCGAGCCCTTCCTTTCATTTTTAGCCTTCAGGCCAGTTGACAAAGTTGTAGGGGGTGATTTTCCCTTTCCGAAAAGTATTCGTTTGCAAAAATCCGTGTTTCCTAGCTCAAGTTATCACCAAATCTTTGATTGATCAAAAACTGAAATTTCTATTTTTCTCATCCCTTTTAAGTTATCAAGTTTTAATTACTTTAATCCCAGCTTGTAAATTTCAAGGACTTTATTAAAGTTCTCAATTTTCTTATGCTCTTATTATAGTTTCCAAGTCGCCCAAACCGTCCCAAGCTCGAGGCACGTCGCTAGATCTTTCTACTACCCAAGGTACGCGAATTGTCCAACTTTTCGCTCCTTATCATCATTTAATGTTTTCATGGTTATTTTAAGTTGTGCTTCAATGTTTATGTTACGGTTTTAAAAGGTCCCATTTTATGTCTTCTTTGTGCTAGTTACTTATAGGTGCTAGCTCTCTTTTTATGTATGATACTCCTGATCAGAGTGTCCGGACACAGCGATGTCGATCGCTTTCGGCGATCACCCAATCCAAACTTCGATCGGTTTGGGCATGCGCGTGTGTGAGATGCATTGCATCGATCGTAAGGGACCAAATACTTATGTTTTAGTACCTATCTTACCTTTCATGTAGATTACCTTTTATGTTGATGAATCAAGTTATTTTTATTCTTGTTTATCCCTTTCCCCGTTTTTAAAATGAATTTACATGCCGGCACTAAAACCGTTTTCGAACGGTTTGACGTGTTGGAGGTTTACGTACGAAGTGTTTCCCCACTCACTTTGCGTATGTTTTCAATGTTTTGTTTTTAGGCGGTCCGAGCTCCCAAAGTAAAGACAAGGATAAGCAGAGGTAGAACTTCCACGTGCAGGGTAGTCTTAAAGGGCGGTTTTGGCCAACCTCGGTGGTCTTCGTGGTTCCAAAGATTAATTTGCATTGGAGAAAGTTTAATATATATATATATATATATATTTCTTTGATGGGTGTATAAAGTGTAATATCTATGGTTTTGGTGATTGTTTATGTATGGGTTTAAGTGTAGCGTTCATTTGGGTGATTCATGTATAGTTTGGTGGTTCGTGTACCTTGTCCCGAGCGGGGACGGCGGTAATGCCTCAATACTTGTCTTTTCCGCTGCGCTAATCACAGATTTAATTGATGGTTTAAGTTAATCTTGTGGTTAAGGGTTTTGGGGTGTTACATGTGATCATGGAAGGAGGGGGCATGATCCACATTTCATGCCGCTAATCAACACCATGACCGCATGGCCTTTGACTCTGCATGAGTAAAAGGCGCCATGGCAAAGATCGCGGGATTGGCTGATGGAAGTTGCGCGCGAAAATCCAATTTGAATAGCATAGGCCATGCGGCCAATAGCAACCAGTCACATCGATTTGTGACATGGTAAGGCGGGAATCCAATTTCACAACTGCATAGGCCATGCGGCCATGACGATGTTTATGGGCTTGGTTTTCTGCGTTGGGCCTAATCTGCCGCCTATGTAGGCCATGCAGCCATAGCACTGTTTATTGGGTCGTTTTGTGCTGATCTTGATTCTTGGGTCAGTCAAGGCCATGTGGCCTTGGCAGCCTGTTCTAGGCCCGAATTCTGATTTCCTTTTGTTCTCGGCTTTCTTCGATGGATTTTCCCGGTACGGAATCCGGTGTCTACAGAGGGCCCCCACTTTGATCGAGTCTGAATAGGATGGAGGTCAAAGTAACCTGAGGAGTTGTTTCCTTCTCCTAATGATGGATAATGTCAATGCTCTTTTATCGGCGACCAGAAGATGAACGTCAACGCTCTTTCAATGGCAGCTAGAACACTGTCGACGATCGGATGGTGGATGTTCGCGCTCTTTAAACAGCAGCTGCGAAGGTGTCGGTGCTCTTTTAACGGCGACCGGAAGGTGGATGTCAGTGCTCTTTTAACGGCAGCCGGAAAGGTGTCGATGCTCTTTTAATGGCGACCGGAAGGTGGATGTCAGCGCCCTTTTAACGACAGTTGGAAATGTGTGCTCTTTTAACGACGACCGGAAGGTGGATGTCAGGGCTCTTTTAACAGCAGCTGGAAAAGTGTTGGTGATCTTTTAACGGCGACCGGAAGGTGGATGTCAGCGCTCTTTTAACGGCAGCTGGAAAGGTTTCGGTGCTCTTTTAACGGTGACTGGAAGGTGGATGTCAGTGCTCTTTCAACGACAGTTGGAAAAGGTATTGGTGAGGACTTCTTGCACACAACAAATTAGAATAAGGTATCAGCTTCTTTTATAAAATGGGATCAACTGCCACCCGGTTGGGCTAGTTGATTTGGAGGGATGAACTCTGAGCTGGGCTCGACCCAATGTGGGGGCATCAAGGTCACATAGCCTAAAGCACCTTCCACTGCCTTGGGTCGCGCCAATCACGAGGCCCAGCGTGGTTTGGGCCCTGCCAAGGCCATACGGCCATCACTGATTTTCCCTCTTTTTGTTTCTCTTCCTCGTTGGAGGAATCCTGGTGGGGAGCCATTATCTTATCCGTTAGGGCTGTTCATCGGTTAAAAACCGAACCGAACCCGAATAAACCGGAAACTGATTAAGAGGTAAAGTCCAAATCGAAACCGAACCGAATAAACCGGTTTGGTTTCGGTTCTCGGTTTATCTGATTCAAAACCGAATAATGCACACATTCATATGGGACTTTCACCGGAAGGAGTCAAACCGAATAAACCGAAAACTGAATAAAGGCTAAAGTGCAAATCGAAAACCGAACCAAATAAAAATCGGTCCGGTTCGAACCGGTTCGGTTCTCGGTTTATTCGGTTTTGAACCGAATAATGCACACCCCTATTATCTGTTCAAGAAGGCCATGCGGCCTTGTCCCCTCTTTAGGGAGGCATGTGGATAGAGGTGCGATTTCGGACTAATGAGATGCAGTTGGCATCTTGATTGGGACCTGGGAACGAGTGGTTCACATTCTCGCACCTATTCTATAAATACCAAACCCTTCTTCCTCATTTCCTCACACTTTTTCCTTCCTTATCTTCTAGAGTCCTTGAGCCATTCCCTCTTTACTTTCTTTTAAAGAGTTTTCTATTTTCTAGGAAAATGCAACCACGGAGCCATAGGAATCCTCCTCTTCCACGTACAGTGGATTGACCTCATGAAGGTTCTTCACGGCGGAGCTTTGCACCAGGGATCGAGTCTACTCATCCCTAGCTTCTCCTTCGGTCTTGGAACCATGTTTGGTATCACCGTTCTCAAATCAAGGTGACCTTTGGACTTCTTTTATTTGCGTTTTATTTTAGCATGAAATGAGCAAGTAGAATATGTGTATCCTTTTCTTGTCGATTTTAGCTAATTCACGCTTCATGATTAAGATCTAGTTATTTTGACTCATCTGGTTGTCCGCTTTGCTTTACTTTCTACAATTTAACCGGCTTTGTTTCTTCACGGTGGTCAACCCATCTTGTTATGTAGGCCATGCGGCCTACACGGCCTCCATTGGGCCACCTTCATTTACATTGGCCCGATTCTTTTTCAATGTAGGCCATACCGCCTACACCCTTTCCTGCTGGGCCATCTCCTTTTATGCGAGACCCGTCGGTTGGCCCATCTCCTTGACGAAGGCCATGCGGCCTATGCCCCTTATTGGGATGGCCCACCTGCTTCGGCATTACCAATGGCCCAACTCCGTTTTCAGTGTAGGCCATGTGGCCTACACCCGCTCATGTTAGCCTCCTTTTACACGAGACTCTTGGGTTGGCCCATTCCCAAGTGTAGGCTATGTAGCCTGCACATTCCTTATTTGGCCCCTTGCCAGTTTACACACTTTAGGGAGACTCTCACCGTTTTCTTGATGCTTGTTTATGTCGAGGTTCATCTTTGTACGCTTAGTTGCCATTTCCAAATTTCAGGAGGATTCCTTGAAAACTTGTGGGAGCCTGAAGGATCCCTTAAAGGTCCCTGCGTTCCTCCCTGCCGATTTTGTATGCAAAGATTAACAAATTAAAGATTTATAAATTGTACATATTATCAAGCAATAATTTACGTGATTACATAAATAAAGATGATTGCAGAATAATAAAACGTGAGCTAACTTTAAAGCAACAATACTTAGAACACAATAGAATAGGAGGGAGAAGTAGAAAGAATCTCGTCAGTGTCAATATGCTAAGAAAATTCGACAAGTTTGATGATGAAAGTTGAGGTTAAATACTTATCATATGGATGGATGAAAATAATAATGGAAATTACAGGAATAGAAATATTTTGGTGAATGGTAACAATTCTCTAAAAAAAAAATAAAAGAATTATTGTCTTCCAAATATTAGGTTAGTCGGCCTAACATATGGTATGGTGGCTGATTGTAATATTTTTATGAAAGGATAGGCCAGTCTTCCAAATATAAACACGTGATAAAGGTGTAGGCAGGTTGGCCTTGATGGTTTTGGGCCGGGTTTAGGTAGGGCGACCTAACCCATTGGTTCACTTTTGCATTTTGAGTTAGCAAGTGTTGGATTGGGTTCTAGTTTTAGGTTGGTTTGCATGCTACGTGCTATGCATTTTCAGACAATTAATCTCTACAAATAATACAAAATTCATCTTTAAATCATAGACGAAAATTTGGTGTGCACCGATAGTACCCCACATTTTCACACATCGCTTCTCAATATAAGCTCTAATGTTCTCTTTCTAGATTCATTAGTGCTTCCTTTTGAGTTATTTTAGCAAAATGTTTCCTCAAAGTATCACAGTCAAGTCTAGGATCGTGCTTCCTTTTGAGGGATTACAAGTCCCAAAAGCGGGTGTATAGACCCTAGGAGCACACTTGGTACTTCAAGTCAAACGACAAGGTGGTTCGGGTTATTGACCCTAAAAATTAAATGGCCTAAGAAGTAAATTGACCATGAAGAATTATGAGGACAATGAGGTCCCAAATTGTAAAATATATGAGGATCAAAAAGGTAGAGGTGACATGATTTTTTTTTTAAAAAAAAATATTGCAAAACACTTTTCCAAGCTGCTTGGAAACTTTACACCAAACAAAATTGTCATGGTTTATTCAAGTTGTAACTGTGGTTTGTCATTGAGTAAAGTCATTGATTATTAAAGTTGTAACCATGGTTTAACACTGAGTGCACCCATGAATTATTCAACCACGACAGAATTTCAATAATACTAGTGCTCCCTCCGAATTCATTTTCAGTCATTACTCTCCTATCAAATGGTATATAATCACAATTGATATTATTGGCATAGTTTTGCACTTGGGATTAACAACGTCTAATATCGTAAAACTTTGGAGTATTGATTTCCAATAACCCTTTTAAAAATAGTAAAAATCAAAAGCTACCCTAATTTTGGAAGGGAGGACTTTGTTTCTTGTATTCTGTTGGTCTTCGTAGTTCCTTTGCTTTCTACATGTCTATTGCCTGCCCATTGTATTAAGTTTATTTAACTTGATCCTTTCCCTCTCCCTTATTTTGTAGTTGTTGCCTCTGGAGTTTGGACGCTTCCATTGCATCTTCCAACGAATCGCTCATGACCGCTACAACTCAGCGAGCATGATTTTTTCTTGGTTATGCAATTGAATGGAAAATTGGAGAATTGACAAGAGGTTGGTTTGGAAATTGTTGATGAGAATGAGTTGATGACAAAGCAATGATTGAAAATGGATATAGAGGGTAAAATCGACATTGTTGAAATCCGGTCGTGGTTGAATAATTTACAAGTGTACTCAGTGTTAAACCATGGTTACAGCATTAATAATACATAGTTTTACTCAATAGTAAATCATGGTTACAACTTGAATAAACCATAATAATTTTTTTGGCGTTAAGTTTTCAAGAAAGCTCGGACAAGTGATTGGAAAATATTATAAAAAATTAAATTTAAAAAAAAATCATGTCACCTTAGTCCTTAGCCTTTTTGGTCCCTACATATTTTACAATTTGGGACCTTATTTTCCTCCCAATTCTTCATGGTCAAATTGCTTCTTAGGTCATCCCTTAGGGTCAATATCCCTTTTAGTTTTGTTTGCTTCAAACTGCTTAATTTAATTAATAATAAAAAATTACTCGGATGTACCATAATGTGGAAACTATTTTGCGGCATCCCAACTTTTCAAAACATATTTAGAGGTACTCTTAATTTTTGGGTTAGGAATTATTAGGTGCTTTTTTTGCCTTCAATTTTGTTAAGTGATCGAAATACCCTTATTCTTCCCTTCTTCCCCCTCTCCATTAATGGAGTTCAAAAGTAAAATTTTTTCTGAACTCTTTTTTTTTCCATTCCAAAATTATACTTCCCTATTATCATTATGAGCATTTTTGATAGGTAGTGTTCTAAATTGCAAATTTAGCCTTGGGCTTGCACTTAGATGTTACATAAAGTAATCAATCTATTTTATTCACAATCCAACACGGCTAAATTTGCGGCCTAGAACACTGACGATCAACAATGCTCAGATTAGTAACAAAGAAGTTCTAATTGAAATGGAAAAAAAAAAGAGTTAAGAAAAATTTTTGCTTTTGAGCTTCATTATTGGAGATGGGAAAGAACGGGAAGAAGAATAATAATAAGGAGATTTCGGTAACTTAATAAAATTGATGGCCGAAAAACGGGAAAAGCACCTAATAATTACTAACCCAAAAATTAAGGTTACCTCGAAATGAGTTTTTGAAAAGTTGTGGTACCGAAAAATAATTTCCCAAATATAGGGGTACCTTTGAGTAATTTTTTTTATTAATAATAGGATTTTTGGACGATAATACATTGGACTTTAAGAGTATTGTATAATAGTGCATTGAACTTTTTTTAGACTCTATTACACTGAAATTTGAGGGTATTGGACAATAATGCACCTGTAATAATTCCGGTGGTGGCCGACTCGATAGCAGTCATACTTTGAGGTGTCATTTTTTTCAGAAATTAGTCATCCTGCTTATGTGTACTTTCTTACATGGTAAGATTTTTTCTTAAAAAAAAAAGAAAAACAACACCTCGATGTAGGATTGTCACTGAGTCAATCATCACTGAAATTGTTCCTAGTGGAATATTCTCATACCGTCAAAGTTCAATGTGTAAAAAAAAGTGCAATACATTATTGTCCAATGCCCCTCAAATCAGTGTATTATCGTCAAAGAATCCTTAATAATAATAAGTTTAATTTTTACTACCCATGACCAATTATGCCAATTTTGACTGATTTAACTGGTATCCAGGTCAACCGGTAAAATCAATCGGACCAGTTGATGCATCAGCCCAATGGATCAATCGGTTCGATGACTGGTGACAGGGGTCTGACAACCAATCGGTTTGATGACTGGTGACAGGGGTCTGACAATTATCTTCCACCGAGAATAACATTAGAAGTTTATCTAAAAATCATTGACGTGTGTATTTCCATCAATAAAAGTCTCAAAAATCAGGTAGTAGCAAGAAATGCATCTAACAGTAAAAGTGAAACTGTATGAAACTTAAGTTATAAAAAAAAAAAAAAAAGAAAGATAACCTTGTAATTACACTTAATCTCAGATAACATACGACCAATGAAAATTCCATCATAAAATTTTTTACCAAATTCCCAAATTGAAGGAATTCATTAAGGGTTGTGGAATTGCACGATCTGGTTTATTAGTGTGATTCAAAACAAGTAGCTAACGATGAGCGTTATGGCACAACAATTTCCTGTGGTCGAATTCAACTGCACAAAAATGAAAAAAACTCAAATCTAAGGCTTACATACAACAATCAAATCCAATTGATACTGTTTTACTGAGGTCACAATAACTATAGTTAGATCATCAGCACGGCCACCACCATCACCATACTTGTGCTCACTACACCTACAAATAATTACAAACAGCCCTCATACACCCAAATTCTCGGACAAGACTTCTCTCACCAACAGATAGGGTGAAACCCATAATTTTTGGGATGACTTAAATTTTTGGTTTTGGTCTCACCATTTCTCTTCTACAATTCGGTTTTAAATCAAAGCCGGGTTAAACCTCTAATCTTGGTGGGGCTGCTCTGCTGGTGGAGGGGCAAAACGAACATCCCCAGGCTGTGCCATGACAACAGGCTCTTCTGCAAACAGCGCTTTAATTACTGAGGGAGTTTTGAGAGGCCGGCGACCAGTCATCCTTGGGTATACATCTTCCAAGAAGTAATATGCATGCCCAGCAATCATTCCCTGCAACCCAGAAAGCACATATGAGCAACACTAAGCACATATTTGACCCCTAAAAACAGAATTATGTGGACCAGAATTCATTGGTCGTGTTTCAAAATCCCAGCAGAACCGTCCCAATACTGCACTCAGATCTTAAGCTGTGCAAGTAACACTATTCTTGCCTTACAGATATCTTCATTACACCAATTTCCCATTTATTTTTTCTGTAAAGCTAAAGTTTACAGTATACACAGCTCACCGAGAATAAATAGATCTATTGGTCCAGCACATGGAACTCGAGATCCTAACACTAGATTACCTCAAAAGGAGAAGTGTGCTCTACTGTCCATTTACATTGGAGCCGTAGAACAATGACATTTTCAAAATTAGGGTCCAATAGATTACTTAACTCAAGAATAAGACTCCACACAGATTTTATGCAAACCCCCCAAACACCCCAAAAAAAAAATAAAAAAAATAAAAAACCCAAACCTTTTGTATATCAGACATTAAGATATTAGCTTCATGGAACTGCTCATACAACCGGTGGAGTGGACAAAGATGCAATACGATACCAACTCAAAGTGTAGCCCTTTAATTTAGTATTGGCCTAACTAATATAAATATCTAACAAATTAGATTCACAAGTTTGCCCATTAAGCTTGTTCAGTAACAAGTAACGATGCACCAACATCACCTAGTCTAGGTCTTTAGGATTCTCCCTAATCAAGGTTTACTGAGATCTAGATGCTGCCAATCTTAGCCAGAGCCCATTCCAGTTTGTCACATACACACAAACTGATAATGGTAAAAAGTTTTAAAGAGAATTCAGGTGTGATCAAGTTTATATAAAATCCAAATCTTCCCAAACATTTAGGTTGGGAAACTGTAAGTAGTTACATTATATTAGGCCTACAAACAAAAGCAGTGAACTACCTAGGTAGTTATAAACACAAAACCTTGAAATATTTATCCCAGCAACGTAATACCATATACTCCCCCCATTCCAAATTATGTATTCTATGAACTACATGCTACGTGCAGTCCACCTTTGACAACTTTGACCATTAATTTCTTAACATATATAATGGTCAAATAGCTTTGACTGTCAATTTCTTAACATACGGAAAAATCCATTAGGGGTGTGTTTGGTTGAGAGGAAAATGATTTCTGAGGAAATTGTTTTCCATGAGAAATGGTTTTCCAAGGAAAATGATTTTCCATGCGAAATTTTCCCTTGTTTGGTAGGAGATAAATTATTTTTCGAAAAATGATAATTTATGTTGATATAAGTAGTGATATATGTTACATGAAAATATTTGAAGCTCAAAATTCATATTTGAGCTTTTCTTAATCATTTCTATCGTGTTATAAAGTTTCGTGACAAACCGATAAAATTAAATTTTGCTTTTAAGTTTCAGCCATATTTAACTACAAAAAAATGTCGACAAAAGTGGCGATATATGTTACAAATGAAAATATTTGGAGCTCAAAATTCATATTTGAGCTTTTTAATCATTTCCATCGTATTGTAAAGTTTCGTGACAAACTGAGAAAATTAAATTTTGCTCTTAAGTTTCAGTCATATTTAACCGCAAAAAATGTCGATAAAAGTGCCGATATATGTTACAAATGAAAATATTTGGAGCTCAAAATTTATATTTGAGCTTTTCTTAGTTCATACTATCAAATCATAAAGTTTCGATTCAAATAGTTCAGTTTGAATTTTTAAAAGTTTCAGTTAGTTTTAGGGCAAAAACTTCTAATCTGACATATATTGAGATAAATGTTATCAAATAAAAATATTTTGAGCTAAAAATTTATATTTGAGGTTTTTTTAATCAATTCTATCGTGTCACAAAATTTCGAGCAAAACCGTTAATGTTAAATTTCGGCCTCAAATTTCAGTTATAGTAGTAAAAATCGATCCAACAATCAATGGTGGAAAATGATTTTTCTAGGTTGAACAAAGGAAGTCAATTTCCTTCCTTTAGAGGAAAATGATTTTCTTTGGAAATGATTTTCTTAACTTTTTTTGTACCAAACACTTGAAAATTGGGAAAATATTTTCCAAAGAAATGTTTTCCCCCCTACCAAACACACTCTAATAGAAGAATGTTTGTCATCTTTGCCTCCATATCATATGTACGAAAAAGTTAGTAGGAAAGTATGGTCATCCACCAATGTTAAATGCCATAAATTCTTCATAAAGTTGTGTCCTACATAAGCAGAATAACAACCAAAAAAAAAAGGCATTTCTGGTGTATTTGAAATGAGTGCCCAAGAGGTAAGGCATACAGTGCAAGTTGAACATGGATATGCTAATTCAAACAGAAAGGTAGAACATTTTAGCTCAATAGCACTAAACCAGAGAACACACAAAAGGATGAGAGGAAATACCAGCAGATCAACCCAGGGGCTGGCACCAACAAGGATGGAGAATCCCAAAAGGACCTGGAATCAGAGAAATGAAACTTGCATCAGATAAAAAAAACTTCCATCAAAGAAAAAAAAGACTCCCCAAGTTCAACAGAGATAGAAGGATTTCTTACCCATGGTAAGTAAGCCGCCGTAAATGAAAACAGCCCTAAGAAACTCATTAAGATATGAGGATTCTGCTTGCTCCACACATAAACCTGATCATTGATCAGCAAATGAGAACAGGTGTTGTTCAAGTAAAAATATAACTCGTAAATGAAGGTCACACAAACAAGACAGACAACACTAACCATCATAAATGTCAGAGAATTGCTCAGGAATATGATTCTTGCAAATGACTCAGAGACATATGGGATCATTCCCCCAACAAGAACAATTCCAGTAAGAACACTAGCTCCAAATAACAGCATGTAGAAGAAATCTGCTGTCCTGCCCCGAAAGGAGTTCTCCTCAAGAAGTTTGCAATATCGGCCAAGAAAGAACATATGGAAAAGGAAGTCCAAGTCTATTACCAAGAAAAACAGATTGCAGTAAGTTAAACAAGTGCAGCACAAATCACACAATTTCAAGTATCTCGAGAATATACACAATATATACATAAGAGTACAAGTACAAGAATAGAAAACAAACTTTCATTCACCGTGTGAGTAAGAAAGAGCAAAAGAGTAGGAAGAATAGGTCACTGACAAAAAATGCTCTTTAACTAGCTGATTATTTCAGAATATACTAAGGGGAATTTGGGAACTGGCATTTTCAATGGCTTTTTGCTTCAAAATGGGTTTTTGATGGGTTTTGACATTTTGACTAATTAAAAAGCTATTATGAGGTGTTTGGTATGATAGCTTTTTGGACTAGCTTTTTACCCTCAAAAAGCCATTTTCTAAAATGCTACTTGGAGTAGCTTTTTGGAATTGGCTTTTTGAATTTTAGCTTTTTAGTGAATTAAATTACCATATTAGCCTTATATATATATACACACACACACACACACACGTTTGTGTATGTGAATAATGATAGATAGATATATAATTTTAATTATCAAAATGTATATTGATAGATAGATAGATAGATATATAATTTAGTCCCAAAAATAATTTTAGATAAATTAATAAAAATCGTACCATGCATTGCACTAGTCATAAAAAGTTAGTTATTGATATAATTATAACCAATGGCACCAAATTATAATCAATTACCATATGTGCACCATCTTAAATATATGTAGTGTAGAATGTTGTTGTTTTTATTTAGAATGTATTTAATTGTTGATTATTCATGCAAAGTTTGCTTGCAATATTGTATGTTAGTACTAATTTATAAAATATCCACATTATATTATAAAGGTAAACTGGCATAAAACCTTTAGTTTTTATCAAAGTATTATCCACAATTTAGAATAAATATAAATATAAAAAAACACTAAAAATATGGGGGAACCTAGCAATAAATAAAAAAAATAATGTTCAATTAAATATTAACAATAAAACTAAGGGCATAATTGGAAATCAAACAAAAAAGTCCTACTACAAACAGCTAACTCTACTAAATATTCTTTACATAACAACTTATACAAACTGCTAAGAAAAACAGCTAGTAAAACAGCCAACTAAACAGCCAACAGCCAACCGCTGGTTCCCAAACACCCACTAATTTGACTATCGCAGTCTGCATCAGCATATATGCAGAACAAATTCTCACTATCAAAAAATTATGTTTTATCAATAATTGCAAATCCTCAACTACAGTTTGACTTATATCCCTAATATGCAACATAAAAGAGCTTCCACCCCCTACAAAGTGTTGAATATTCCACTGGAACAGATCCAAGTGATTTCAGCCATTCTTAGTTTCACTCTTTAAACATCACTAGTAAAATATTCCACCCCTTATCCAAGTCATCTTTGTCATTCTTATCCAAGTTCTGTTCTTTGCTCGTGAGTTAAGACTCTTTGTACAAGTTAACAAAGCAAACCCATCTAGACCTCAATCAAGTTGAACATCAATTAGGTTATCCTCATATAAGTTCAGAACAGGATGACGGAATCTATGGATCAAATATGAAATCGGTCAAATCGACATGTGGTCACACTGAGGTTAGTTGCCAGTACATCCAATAAAATCTATCAAAAAATATACACTTAAACGTGTTTTTTTGGGAGCTTGTTGTTGTAAAAACTAAAAAGTATAAATGTGATATTGCCCTAGCAATTTTTGGCCTGACCATCTCATTGAGTGAAGTCAAGTTGCTTAGGATTCAGAAGTGGACTAGAATCTCTTGCATTCAGCAATCAGATTGGGGGTCAGTTTCACAAGGTCTAACAACACCAGTTACAACACGTGAATCAGCAAATAATCCACATTAATGCTCCACATTAGCAAGTAAAAGATACAAGAAAGCATATAATTTTACCCATTTTCCGGAAGTACAAGAAGTTTGTGACGAGCCGCCAAAACTGATAGTGTTTCATCACCAGTTTAGGATTCAAGTACAGATTATATGGAGAGATTATCTGCAAAACCGTGACAAAAGGGGTTCAGATCACTTGATAGCATTTGTGATAAGAATATTAGTGAGCTCAAGAAGTTGTCCCAAGTACAATTGGGGAAGATTCCATTGGAAATTCATAAAAGAGCATCACTTATTCTCTGTCCCAATACTGTACTATTTGATACAATGGAATTTTTTAGAACGGCAACAAAGATAAAAATTCTTGGGTATTTTGCTGATTACTACTTTCTCCTGAGCTTGTCCATATTAATCATGGAATACTTCAATACAAAGCTTCAAACCTCATTTCCTAAGACCTCCACAAGCACAAATTTCAATGATTATACTCCTAACTTCTAAGTCAACAAGCCACTTAAATGCTTATTCATTCAAGCCTCCCCAAAGATCCGACAAATGAACTTTGAGCTTAATTGATTCAAAGGATTACATTAATGAAGAAATACATGTCCCAGAAAGCAATCTCTAAATCTGAATCGAATGAATACACCCAAAATCAAACAAACCCTAATTGCTAATTTTCAACACAAATGCCTTAACACTATCAATCAGAGACAACCCCCCCCCCCCTCCAAATTAGTAATAATAAATGGATCCTCAAGGCATTATCAATCAACGAAATCAAGAAAGAAGTGAACATACATCAAGAGAACATCCGACGGTGGTGATAACAGCGGCGGTAAGATAAGATCTGGTGATTATGGGCATCTGCTTGTACCATTCCTCGACCGCCTGCGCCATGGAAACAACGCAACCACCACCACACTTGATCGATGGATTCGATTCGTACAAAGAGGGAGCGAGAGAGAGCGAGAATGTTGGGTAGGTCTACAATTGAAAGGTGGTTGTTGGTAAATGTTATCAGAAGTGGGGGTTCAAATTTTATATTTTCTTTAAGGATGAATTTGTAACATAATATTGTCCGGATGCTTTATACGTGACAATTATGCGACCAATTAGGTCGCGTGTGTGTTATACGATCCAATAATGTTCAGTTTTTTTTCCTTGTATTTAAAGTTTTCATTTTCAAAGTTGGTCATATGGATTGTGAACAATGGCCTACGGGAGTCTGCGAATGCAAACACTAATACGATAAATATGCAAACACTAATATGATTATTAGGCCCTGTTTGGCAAACAACTGATAGTTGTTGGCTGTTGGCTGATTGCATTGGCTGATAGTTGTTGGCTGTTTGTATTGGCTGATTGTATTGGCTGTTTGGAAAAGTTGTGATTGATAAAGTTAGCTGATTCTAAAATTTTGTTTGCCAAAATTCCATTTATACCCTTTATCACTAATATGATAAATATGTATCAAATATTGGGACCAATAAGTTTTAGGATGCCATATGGTGTAAATTTAGACAACTTTTGAATGAAAATTAGTCTTTTCTGATAGGATACTCCTCATATTATTTAAAATAAATTTATCGGCACTAATGTTTAAGAATTTACTGCTTACCAAACACCCCAACATCTTATTTCACCCCTAAATTGCTTACCAAACAAGTACTCAAATGTCAAAATTGTTGTCCAAAATTTTTCGGTTAACTCGATGTCACCGAACTTAATAAAATTGTTAAAAATGTGACCTTAGTGGCTAGTAACAGTTTATTAAACAAAGTTTTTTTTTTCTCCTTTTCCTTGACCATTATCTTTTCCATCCTAAATCTTCTAATTGTCATCTCAAACATCCTTAAACCCCTATCAGACCACCAACAACACCACTCCAACCATTACTTATTCAAGATAATTCAATCTCAAACTCAAATAAAAGCTCATCTCTTCTATTAATTTGTCTCATAATTAAATTCAAACACTGCACTTATTGATATTCAACACCATTAACATCCAATTCATCTTCTAGAACCAAAAACTTACCGAAAATTACCAACAAAACCACCTATTAACAGCCCAGATAGTCATCTCTCTCCTCTTGTCGTTGTCCTTGTCACCAACGTTCCCCTTGAGTGCTGCAAACCTTGCCTTGTCACCAAACACTGCCACCATGGCCCCTTCTTCTAACTTGTCTCTCTGTTTCTTATCCTCGCACACCACATACTCCCTTTTCAATTTCCTCCCTATCAGTTTCTAATAATTAAACTGGAGAATTTTTAACGTCTGAGAAATTCAATTACTCACGTCAAACATTTGACCAACGTTAACAGCAGAAACTTATCCAAAACAACGAGCGTTACCATCGTACCTCCGAATAGATATAAGGCTAGAATAGAACTAACTCCAAAAACTTAACTATTAACTTAAACTCATAATAATCCAACTAAATCAAACAATATCCTCGACAAAGTTAATAAGGTTTAATTCATTCTAATAAACTGAGCTTTCAACTACTAGAATCAGCGTCCTCATACTACTTTTCACCCTTAGCATCATGATCATCACCTGAAATAAACATTTACAGTCATGAGAGAGAACCCAATAATGTTTACCCCTAAATGTCAAACATGCTAAAGTTCATTTCAATTCATTTAGTGGGGAAGCGAATAAAGTCAAACTAGTTCACAATTTATCACTCCCAACCCAAAACTCACAGGACAACTTTCCAAAAACAGAAAACCAACTTTTACCAGAACAACAATAGGAAAATAGTACATGTTTAATTATTACGTTGGCAGGACTTGCTTGTCCTCAGGAATTAACAAGGCATGACCTTAAGTTCTCAAGAGCAGGACTTAGATGGCCATCTCAGGAATACAGGGTATTTGTGCACACTTCACCCCAGAGGAGTAATCAGGAACAACTATCGAGACCCCTCAATCTCTTGATAACACCCTACAAGACAAATTTTGGTATTTGGGTTGTCACCCGAAACTCGCTTAATTGTTTCACTTTAATTATTATTATCTTAGAATTCTTTGCCAACAATAACCAGTAGCAACCCAAACCAGCTTCCCCAAAACTAATGCACCAAAACTTAGGCTTTAAATGACTGTCCTAATTGATCCATGAAGGTTTGGGGAACAAAACTATTCATGAAGAAAAACAACCCAAGTAACAAATTTTCTAACCCTAACACAAGAGTACCAAGCAGAACTCACATACAACCAAACCCTAGAAATGGGTAGTCCTTGAATCAACCATTCAAACGACAAGTAAAACTACAAGAGTATGTTTAGGGATAGTAATGGGCCGGGTTCAGCTGGACTCGGACCCGGACTCGCCAGATTTTTTTGGACTCAAACCCGTCCCGGGACCTGATGGGTCCCAAAATACAAACCCATACCTAAACTCAGCGGGTCCACAGATCCTAAGCAGGTCCTTAATGGGTCCAATCCTATTATGCATTTTTTACTAGATTTATCAATTTTTTGGGTTAATTTTATACTTGTACACATGTATAATAACAACCATTTTGTTTAAATACACTTATTTTTAACACAATAAAGACATTTTAAAGGTAAAAGAAATAGTATACTAGGACTTTACAAATAGAAGCTAACGCTTCAATAGGTCCAATACTCACAGGAGTCCCAACAAGCACCAGTCAGTAGATGAATAGTAGTGTAGAACTTGAGTTATTATTTTTTCAAAGGGAAAAATTATATATGTGTATATTTTAATGGGTCTATGCTTGAACCCAGACCCGGACCCACTATTTTTTTCCAGACCCCAACGCGCCCCAGACCCACTGGATCCAAAATCTTGGGACCTAGACCCATCTTAGTGGGCCAATTCCGACAGAGTCCGGGTCGACTCTAGGACCCACTGCCATCCCTAGGTATGTTCAATTTATAAAGGTAAACTCGCCAAAATTAAACTAGGAAGACAAGAGAAGTATGAATGAGAACTACTAACAACTCTTGAACTCCAATGGATCCTCACCAAGCTTAAGAGAAAGGAGAACCACTACCCAAACGCTAAAGGGGATACTCAACTTTCCCGCCATAATCAACATGGAATAAAGAGAGATGAGATTTGAAGGAAGGATTTCAAAATACCCAAGGGTTTTCATTCAAAATATATAGGTTCTTATTTCATTGGGGGATAAAAAGAGTATAAATAGAGGGGGGAAAACATGCGAAAAATAACGCAGAAATGACCATGTCAGAGGTGTGCCAACCTCTTATTCCTCCACCTCTACTTCCTAGCTTATTTTGATTTAACCTGAGTCGATGGATGTGAAAATGGACCCCGAGCCCGGACCAGGTATTATTGTTTCCGAAGTCGACCCGTCACAAGACCGTCAAGGGGCCTCATGATTGACCCAGGACGCCAAAGAAATCGAAGATGGACCATGGTCGAACAACCAAACGTACTTGGTGAGGAGTTGGATGTTGCTTGCCCAAGCTTTGATCCAATATTCTTCGAGCGGTGTCGAGACGTCAACATCCTCGATCGATAGAAGTCCCGGGAGGGGATTAGATCATCCTCCCTTTCTTGAGAAGGACTTGACCTCAAGTTTGCATCCTCCTCCTCCTTAAAGTAGGGTGTAAGGTCTCCTACATTGAAAGTGGAAGAGATGTCGCCCATGACATCCAGCAACTCAAGCTTATAGGCGTTCTCATTAATCTTGGCTACCACCTTGAAAGGGCCATTGCCTATTGGCATTAGCTTGTTCCTCTTCTTCGAGGGAAGCCTCTCCTTACGGAGGTGGAGCCGCACCAGATCACCTGTTTCGAAGGAGTAGGCCTTGCGATGCTTGTTACAAAGAGCCTCGTAGAGCTTGTTAATCCTCTTGATGCGCGCCTTCATTAGCCGATAAAGTTTCTTCATTTCTTGGGCCTTAGCTTCAGCTTCAATACTCACCCTTGCCTCAACAGGGAGTAGAATAAGGTCGATGGAAGTAACGGGGTTCAACCCATACAAAGCCTTGAATGGTGACAGTTGGGACTCATCCATGAGTAAAAATGTCCCACATCGGAAAAGTAAAGAGAAAGGACATGGTATATAAATTAAGTGGGCTACTCCTCTTAACACGAATTGGTTTTAAGATGGAACCTCACTTAACTTGTATACCATGGGCCTTGGTTGAAGTAGGCTTTCCCTTTGGTTCTCCCCAACAAGTGGTATCAGAGCCAATGATTCGTTCGTCTGGGCACAAGGTGCGGGAAGATCACCATGGACAGGAGCAGGGACCATGGCGCGTGCGCGGCTGGGTCTTCTGAATATGCAGAGTGGTGGCATGAGATTTAGGTGGAGTAGGGTGTGGCTCTGTGGAGTAAGGTGCGATTGGGACTCTTGAGGCAGAGTGGTGGTATGAGACTCAGGTGGAGTAGGGTCCGACTTTGTAGAGTAAGGTGCGGCTATGATGGGCTCCTGATGGTGACTTGAAACCTTGGCAAAAAGGAGGCTTCTGATCAAGGGGGACAGACTCATGTGTGAAGGGGGAGATTGTTGGGATTAATCCATGAGTAAAAATGTCCCACATCGGAAAAGTAAAAAGAATGGAAATGGTGTATAAGTCAAGTGGGCTACTCCTCTTAACACCAGTTAGTTTTAAGATGGAACCTCACTTAACTTGTATACCATGGGCCTTGGTTGAAGTGGGCTCCCTCTTTTGATCTCCCCAACAGTGACATCCCGATAGCATGGGTGGGGGCTTTGTTGTAGGCGAACTCACCCAAAGGGAGCCTTAAATCCAACTCTCGAACGTTGGACTTGATCACGCTTCATAGCAAGGTGTCAACCATCCTATGCACCACCTTAGTTGGCCATTGGTTGGAGGGTGATAGGAGGTGTTATAGAGTAATTTTGTCCCCATAAGCTACCATAAAATAGTTGGGAATGTCCCCACAATGTTCAAATACATCCGAGTACTCAAGCCAATGTGGCATGGTGATTAAAGTCTTTACTAGGAAATCCATTGATCAGTGATTGAACAATTTAATCATAGCAGCGTCTGTTGGACCCACAGGGTCACACAAGCCAATACCCCAAGGCAAGAGTATGTTGGAAAGACGACCGGATCGATAGGATATTGATTTGGAGGAGTGTTGGGACCCCTGGGAAGGCCAAAGGAAGCACCACGGAGGGTGGCAGGGGCCACCAAGATCCGTGGTGGCTCTGCCACGGTCCGTAGTGTCTTCCTGGCAATAGATTTTGAATCTACTGCTCACCGCAGTCTGTGTTGATGTCCAGGAAGTGCGTCTCACATCGGGAGTTGAGCCATCTCTCTCCCTCCCTCTCCCATATAAAAGTGGGTCCCTTCGGGATGAAAAAAAACTTGCCTTTCCATCCCAAGTGACCATTGTAAAGGCTAGTCTCTTCATTTGAGATTTAAGGGATACCGGGAAAAATTTCCTTTTGAAAGCTTTCGGTTTTAGGAGTCTTAAGGTAATTCTCAAGAATCCTCCCTAAGGAAGGAAGGACAGACCATGTATTGGATACGGTCAACATACTCTTTTACCATGGTTTGATCAAGGTCGAACGGACTAGTAGTCATTCCGAAAGGTGTTGCGTGGACCTTTTGTGGAGGTTTCCTTTTTGAAAACTTCTATTCGAAGTCCCTCTTGAAGACCGGAGCTTCAAGAGTCTAAGGTCGGCCGAGGCTATCGTTTTTAAAGACTCGAGGTAATAACTAAGCCCTTGCTATCTTTTCAATCATGTTATTTCTTTTTGGGTTAGTTTAGAACAGATTAGGTGGGACTCCTTATAGTTAGCATTTCATTTCCGTCTCTAATCAGGTGGTCCCGTTTAGATCGGGTCGACCTTTTCATGCGGCCTAGTTAGGACTAGAATACCTAACCTATTAGTGGTATCAGAGCCTTGGGTCGCATGCTTATGTTTTCTTATCTTTAATATGTGTTTCAAATGTTGAATTATGTTAGATAGCTTGCTAGACTGCTTGTTTATGCCTTTTGATATTATAATCTTGGTAGCTATGATCTATTAAGATGTAAGCATGCTAGATTAGTTGTTGGTTTGGCATGTTGTGTTGGTAACTTGGATTATTATTTGTAATGATCTTGTTTTTGGTTAAACCTTGGATTTAATTGATTGGATGTTGGGTTTGGATTATTGTTTTATTTTTCTCCTTTATGATCACATGTGGGTTTTCGGTATGAGATGGGGAAAGTCTTGGCCATGGCAATTGTTGCCATAATCATCGGTTTGCTTTTGAAGCCTTTACCCCTTGTTTGACAAGGAATCTCGACCACGACACCAGGCGTCTTGCCCGAGATTTTGGTGAAACTCATAGCCTTTCTCTCTCATTTTGAGCATCTGGAGTAATTATTGCGTTAGAGCCATACTCACGATGACTCTCGTGATCATATTGGAAACAATGGGGTAGGGCATAGTTTGATGTGTGTGGCATATGATGTGACACTCATAACTAGTGCCACCTCATGTTTTCTTCAAACATCAAACCTAAGGGATTCGAGGTTTAAGTCTAAAATGTTTAGAATTGAAATCTCATTTTCTGTAACTCCCCGGTAAAATTAGATTTAACCTGCGGTATTGAAATGAGCGATTCCATTCAAGTGCTACATTTGTAGAAGAGTTGATTTTGGAAATCAACAATCAATTGATTAGTTGGGCATAAACAAATCATTTTGTTGAGTTGGAAGTTGGGTCATTCCAGTTGAATCTTCACAAAATGATCCTCAACATGGATTTAGAATCTGATGAGTAAATTTGTTTGATTTTGAAAACTGAGAAAAGTGAGTACGTGTCTAGCCTTGAAATTTGGAATTCAAGAAGGAAAGGGGTTTCCTGTCTTGCCTAAAATTGTTTTGGGCTGGAGATATAAACTTGATAAAATGGTATTTTGTTGAGTTTGCATGCGTAATTTCTTGCTTTTGTTGGGATATTGGTTGATGCTGAATTTGTGTTAGCTAATCACTTGATTTTGGTTGATATGTTGCTAGTTGTATGTCTTCAATAATTGTTATTGTAACAGCTTTTCATATATGTTGATATGTCGTGTTGCAATGTTGCCAAAATAGAATTGCTTGATTGCATGCTCTCTTACTATGGCCTTAGCTAGTCTGGTTTTATCGGCCTACGTGCCATGTTGGGTGAAATACGGCTTGTGTGCCATCAATTTTGAGTATATTTTAAATTTAATTTGATTAAATTTGTAATTTATATTTGAAATCAATGTAATCTCATTTGATGAAACCCGCTTGTAAATCTTATAATGTGAAGGCGTGAAGTTGAGTGAGAGCCCAAAGAAACATGGATTTTGGTTCGATGGAAACTATTATATATGTTGCGATGTTTCAAGAAGGATTTCTTGAAAGTGTTCATTAAGGTGTTCTTGAAGAGCTAATATGGAGAATCCTTGAGTTGTTCAAGTTGTAAATCTTGAAGTTTTGATGACAAGCTTATCTTAATTAAATTTATTTAGTTAAGTCTAGGAGGCCGTACTAGGGGCTTTATTTTATGCTATGAATGGTTCTTAGCATGTTTTTTTTATCGTTTTATTATGTCTTTCACGCTTGATTCACTAAGTTCACCTAGAATCGCATGCTTTGGGTAATAAAATTTGGACTCTGAAAAATATGAACATGTGATTACTTATCCTGACGACCACCACTTGAATCCTAGTTGGTCATTGCCTAAGCAAGTCATCGATGGATTGGTAACAAGTTGGGTGGGAGTTAGGTTGGTTTATAATGGCTAAATCTAGCCCAACAATTTATTGAGGGAAAATTGGCTTAAGACATAATTACATTGATTAAAAATGGAAAGACAATAACAATGTTTGAGAATTAACTGGAAAGAAACTATCTAAAATATACCCTAAAAAGCTCTCTAAACTCTCGTCCAAAACTACCGCAAAGACTAATTAATTTTCGACTCTCAAAATGGCAGACTTGAACCCTTTATATAGTACCGGTAAAGGGCACAAAACGCTGACAGTGTTTCAAAAACGCTAGGGCTAGCCGTGTTTAGTACAAAATTGGGACTTCTCCGTGTCTTGGTGCTGGTAGCGCCCAAAAAGCGCCGGTAGCGTTTTGCTATGTCTCGGTTCTTGAAGTCTCTGGACAAGGCGCAGGCCGCGTTTTAAGAACGCTGGCCGCACCTTGTTGCTCCGTTCCAGGCTGGGCTGGGCCGTGGCTGAGTTGGGCCGCTTCCTCTTCTTTCCTTTCTTCTTCTTCAACTCTCTCTTTTTTTTATTTTCGTTGATTTTTCCCATTTTTCCTTCAACTTTCCATGCTTTTTGATATAATTTCATTAATCCCTGCAAAACACACCAATCTCGCGAACAAGTGTATAAATCACAAAAATTGATATAAAAATATGGGATTTTGGATATAAAAAACATGAAATTGACAAGTTTTGAGCCCTAAACCTCTATATAAAAACGACTTATCAGAAGTCTACACACACGCGCACTTTCCCATCTTTCTTGGGCACTGGAACGATGTTAGCAATCCATTCGGGATGTTGGACTGCTTTGATAAACTTTGCATTAAGTTGCTTGATCACTTCTTCTTCGATCTTCTTAGCCCATTGTGGTTTAATCCTCCGAGCCTTTTGTCGAACCGACTTTGCATTAAGGAGTAAAGGTATAATGTGCTCCGCAATTTCCTTGTCAATCCCTGGCATGTCCTCATAGGACCGTGCGAATACACCCACAAACTCCTTGAGAAGCTCCGTGAATGCGGCCCACTCTTCTGTTGTGAGCGAACTACCTAACTTCAACTCCCGAGGTTTCTCTTCTGTGCCCATATTTATGGTGATGGTGTCTTCCAACACCGCCATTTTATGCTCATGTTCATTAGAAAATTCTTTTAAGGGTTCATTAAATTCAAGATTATTATTGGCACAGCAGTTCAGGGAAAGAAGAATCAGAGTAAACAGAAATGTTCATCTTATTGAATGCAGAGAGGAATACATCGCCAGCAGACTCAAGACCAGACTCATTAGACTCTAGACCCTTAGGACCTGACTCAATGCCCTTAGGAACAGACTCTCCTACAGATAAAACAAAGCTATTCTCCTCAGCATCTATCCATGAGATCGCCTTAGCTCCTCCATCTTCAGTGATCATAGAGCTTGGGTCAAAGCTTGGGTCGGATAATGCAGCAATAACAGCGTCAGCTTTAAACTTCCCTTGAACGGCTTCTTGTCCAAACAGTATGCCAAATATGTTGCTCCCAGCGAGGTGAGTCCATTCTAATGGTGGTTGCTTGTCCCGAGCTGGAACAAAGACTGTAGCCATATTAATGGAGCAATCATTGAAGACTTCTAGCCCAGCAACTTGAACTCCTTTGTTCTTTAAGTAGAAAGGTACAGGGAACCCATAGTAAGGGAAGTCATCACCTTCCCTAACAAACTGCCCATTCAAAGTGAATGGATAAGGCTTCGTTTGGAACAAGGTAGGAGGATTGTCAATCCTCTTCTGCTCAGCTATGGCCATTTTTGCAAGTCTGACTTCCTTCTCATTTGGCCTGTATCCTAAGCCAAACCTTCCCCTCTGCTTAAATGTCTTGAACACAGGAGGAATTTTGTTTTTCGGGTTCTTTCCCAGTGACATTCCAGGGAAATGACCTTGTCTCTTGAGTATAGTATACACTTTGGGATTTGAATAAGGATCGAAACCAAAAGGAACTTCACCCTTGCTCAACATCGCCACGATTTCAAAGTTGTGGAGTTCTTCATCCATTGAACTATGCTCCACCTCGAGGGTTGTTTGCTTGGGAGTAAAAACGACATTGATAAATTCTCCCAAGATTGTGATCACTTGGCCTTAAACTACCATTTTCACCTTCTGATGCAAGGTAGATGCTATAACATTGCATTCATGAATCCATGGCCTCCCTAGAAGCTGAATAAAGGAGACTGGAATGTCTAGCACTACGAACCCCACGTTCCAAGTGTAGTTGCCAGTAGTGATGGGCAATACTATGGATCCGACTGATCTTCGAGGTAAATTATTATAGGCTCTGAATTACACGCCATTTTGAGCCAAATGTTGTTGTTGAACTCCCAACTTTTGTGCCGTCCTCTAAGGGCACACGTTTACAGCTGAACCATTATCGACCAATACCAGTGGGATAGTCTTGTGGGAGCATTGCACTGTAAGGTACAAGGCTTTGTTATGGGATGCTCCTCCTCGAGGTAGATCTTCGATTCCAAAGGTAATTACCTCTTGGTGGCTGGTCACATGAGTAACCAAGGACTTAGGGCTCATTGTAGGAGGTACTGTTAGTGCAGTAAGAGCATCTAACATCTTTTGTCTCTGCGCTTGCGATGCGCATATGAGCTGCCAGATAGTGACTTCAGCTCTAGTTCTTTTAAGTTGTGCGAGGAGAGGATCTTCAGGAGGGACCTGGTTGTCATTGCCAACCATCGACGTAGGGTTAGGGACAGCCACTGGGGTGGTGGTGTTCCGATTGTTATGGCGGCCAGACCGGGTGAGAAATGCCACATCGTTCGATGTTGGTTCATCCACCTCCATCCACTCTCTCTCAGAGTGCTCATGCTTGTCATCATCATCACTGTCCCAAATACCATGGATGAACATACCTTCATGAAACCCAAATATTTATGGGATAGGTTGACCCACTTCAACAATTAAAGAGGAAGGGTCAAAACTTAAATCCCCATAAAAGATGGCATTTGTATGCTTAAGCATCGGGTTATTCTGATTATTGGGCTTCTTGGCAACTTTTGGCATTGGAAGCGTTCCTGCCCTTATCATATCTTCTATCTTGTTCTTGAGAGTCTACCATTTCTCAGTATCATGCCCTCGGCAACGATGGTCGCGACAAAATTGGTTAGTGTCCCAATTCCAGTCTTTGATTTCTGGCTCTTCTTTTTGTAAGGGCAAAACCAAGATGCCCTTCTTGACTAGTCGATCGAGCGCCTGAGAATAAGTAACGTCCAGTGGCGTGTAGCTCTCGTATTTTGGTACATAAGGCCCCTTGCACTGGATGGAATTAGTCTCAACAATCTTAGGAGGGTGGCTAGACGCACTAGTAGCCTTCTTGTTGGAGCTAGATCCTTTCCACCCAGGCGAAGTGGTCTTGTCATTATGCATTGCCACCAGTTGAACACAAATGTCCTTCAAATAGTCAAAGTCTTTAATGACGTGCTAACCCAAGTGCTTAGACAAGTTGCTCTTTAACCCTTGTTTGAAGGTGGATAGCTGCAGGCGGAGAGGGATGGTCTTATTGATGTGAGATAATTTAGTATGCCACCTTTCAAAGTAATCCAAGAAGGATTCATCGTCCCGCTGCTTCATGGTGGTTAGGTCTTCCACCGTAGCTTGCTTCTTCTGGATGCGACTGTAATGGTTAATGAAAGCTTTGAATAACTCATTCCAGTCGGCCTTCACTTGGGGTGATAAAGTATGATACCACACTTTGGCTTCTCCATCTAGGGTGGATGGGAAGACTATAGAGTATAAACTGACATTAATTCGATTTAAGGGTGTCAATCTCATGAACTCTTCAACATGGTGAATGGGATTCTCAAAGGGTTTGAACTTGATGTTAGGCACCTTGATCTTATCAGCGATCTTGAGAACGGGCTGAATAGGCAAGGGTACCTCCATGTACCTGTTGGCAAAGGCCGGCACAGTGCTAATTGCTTTGGTAAGGCTTTCTAGTTTCTATTCGAGGGCCTTGATGGCGGGGTCCCTTGTAGGCTTGGACACTTCTGGAATATTAACCTTCATTTTGGATGTCTCTACTCCTCCAGAACCTCATGATGTCTTAATAAGCTCAGGTTTCGAATCATATCCGTGCATCTCTTCATCATCTTCTTCAGTGTTTAACCTAGCTTAGCATTGATCTTGGTGATTACTTGTAGTACACCATCCATCACTTGATGTTGTTCATTCAGTCTTTTTCCCATTTTATGTTCTTGCTCTAAGGTGTTGGCTAAGACCAGGCCTTGCATTTTGGTGTAAAGCTCGTCCAAATGTTTTGTGACGCTAGCTTCAGCACTCTATATCGGGACCTCTTGAAATTGCTCTCCAGACATGATGCAGCCATGTAGGCACTAGTTGCAGATGGGTCGGAGTGAGGGTTTGGAATCAAATGGCCGGTACGCGGATCTCGGATGCGGGCTCGGAGTCGATGACCAATGATGCCTGCATGGAAATTCAAAGTTAGGACACTCGATGATATACTCCGACACATACTACCCGATGCATGCATGTTCTAAGGGACCTATATGATCCTAATAGACTCGACACCTATATGCTGACACAAGGGACTCGCCCACTTTTTGGGAGTGCATGATCTAACTTTATATGAACCTATTAACAGAACATTATAAAGGGCCGAATAAAGTCAAATATAGCAAGCGGATCATGAATTGAAGGGTATAAGTCAGTGTTTCTCAATTCGGATGGTCCCAATCTACAGGCCGACCGTTTTAAGGAGAATCCGTAACTTATCCCAACAACTCAGACAACTCAAGCTATGTTGGCTATTATACGGACTAGAATAATGTTCAACAAGACCGACAACCTCTTTTTTTTTTTTAGTATCTTTATTTTTTTACTTCTCTTTTTTTTTCTTGAGGAAAATGGACATTGTAAAGGACTGGATAAAGCCAACAATAAGCAAGTTATAATTAATTTACGGGCTTAATTGACAAATCCAATATGGTTGGGCCTAACAACGGGCCACCCATAAATATGATGGATTTATCAATTAAATCGATAAATTAGTTTACTCAAGCCTAGTGACTATTATACAGTCTAAAATGTTATTCATTAACTTTGTTGGACTTTTAATTATTATTTTTTTGGACCTTCATTAAGAGAACATCGTACAGGGCCATATAATATCATCAAAGGCGAGTGAATTTTTGTTTATTAATTAAGATAAACAACTTTCACACATAAATGGACCCTTCCACTTGGGCTAACCATAATGCCTTTGAGTCAATTATATTAATTAATAAACAATCTTTTTCTCAACGTAATGAATTTTATATGGACTAGAACGAAGTCTCTAAACTAAGGTCGACTCTTTACAAAAAAAAAAAAGGGAAGGGGTACACATAGCACATAGCATACAACATGGAGGGTATCCTAAACCAAGGTTCTATATTCATGGATTATTATGGTTGGGTTAACATGGCCTACCGCACGTTTTCGCCTCGGTTCACCTTACCCTTAAAAATTTGGGTAAGAAGCGTGAGGTGTTGCTCATCGGACTTCAACGAAACCCTTTGAGTATAACATGGGGAGAGGAGAGACCAAATGCTTGACGATGTAGGGTGCATCACACAAGTAGTGGTCGCCCGCTCTCGGGGGAAGAGTCGTAGTTATTACTTAAACCGTCACCTTTGTGCTAACGTGTCAAAAGACCCGATTAGTGGCTCGGTATGCAAAGGATGCCTAAAAAGAATAATAAAATTGCGAAATAAATCAACTTCTCCCTTTTACAATTTCAAATCAACTTGATTTGTTCAAGTTTTACCCTCTTTTTAAGTTTACCTCTCCAGTGGAGTCGCCAATCTGTAGGGACCCAGAAAATTCCCGTTCGGGGGAATGTTGTCGGATGCGCTACTTAAGTGATCGGGAGCCGACTAAGGTTGCTTGATCCTTAAATAAGGATATTTTTATTTTCGAAATTCGTTTTGGGGGTGATGAAACTTTATTTATTTACAAATCCGTTTTTTTATTATTTTAATTATTCGAAATTACACAAAATATTTTAATAATAATCTAATCCCGGCCCAAACACCAGATTCAGGCCAAAGAAACTCCTTGATTTAGCCTTGGTTTGGAACTTGGACGGAATGATGAGTAAAAGGATGGTTTCAGAGAATGAGTGGTGATGTGGTTATAATGAGAGTGATTATGAGAAAATTAGAGGAGGAGAATGGATATAATGGAGAGAGTTTTAAGAGAGTTTAGGTAGGATCATGATAATAGTTGGTGGAATGAAGGTGAAATGGAGGGGGTATTTATAGGTGAAGGGGTGAGTGTTTAGGAGGGAAAAGGAGGGGACACATCCCCATGATCATGCCATGCAGGATCAAAACCCAGGCGGGTTTTATGGGGTCAAGGAGGGTCAATGCACGTGGGCTATGATCAAGGGATTGCTTGGATGATTTTGGCGCCATCTTTGAGAAATAAAACCCCCGCAGGTTTTAAATCCCATCACACGGATTGCTGACGTGGCTGCCTCAAAACGACGCGTCCTGCAGAATTTAAAACCCCCACGGGTTTTGTTATTCATTTGGGCCAGAGGCGCGTCTTGGGATTGCATGGATGATTTTGGCGCCAGCTTTGAGAAATAAAACCCCCGCGGGTTTTATTGAATGTAGGTGGGCTGCTTTGATTTATTGGGCCCACGCTGCTGATCCTATGGGCCCAATGACCCATTTTGGTGTTTGGCCCAAATGACTTGCTAAATTTGATGTGTCGGGATTAGATCGGTGCAAATCCTGGTGTCTACAACTTCTTTTTTGATGTCGGTTTGTTCGAGAATTGAATGACCCTGAAACGGGTATACTCTTCCAACATAGATCCTTTCCATTCACATACGAGGTGCTTAAGGGGCATGAGTGCCGCACCACTCACACTGATCTATGTAGGTGAACCAACATTTTCACTTAATTCAACTATTCTTGTGTTACTATTTTCGGGAATCACACGGCCCATAAATGGGGTTTACCCTCCCAACACAGGCTATTTCATATGCATACGAAGTGCTTAAGGGGTAAGAGCGCCGTACCGCTTATACCAACCCGTGTAGATGTACTAAACTTTATTACTTTACATTGTTTTTCAGCTTTTCTTACTTAGAGCATGGATATTCAAGAAGCTAAAACATTCCTCCTAAACCAAAACCATCACATTAACTAGCTTAAAAATGAATTCCTAAGGAGACCACATGGTTGCAAATGCAGGTGAGGTTATTGTGTTTAGGAAAAGCAACAAACTAGCCTAAAGCCTATCAAGCATTCACTAACTATTCCTAACTAAGCAATTGCACTATTCTAGCAATCAACGACACAACCATACATACAAACTACCTTTAGCCGATAAAAATTTTAAAAATTTCACCTAATTTCAATGATACTAAAGTTGTTTCTCTACAATGTCCTCATTGTGACTAAAGTGACACCACACAAAAAAAGAAAACAAAGATCACATAAAAGAAAAACACAAGCCGACATGCATGCCACCCCTACTCCCACACAATAAGGCCAACAATGTCCTCATTGGCAACAGAGATAAGCAAGCACACGAAAGAAAAGAAAACGAAACACACAAAAAGAAAACAAAAGAAGAAAAGAAAGATAAGGAAGGATATTACCTGGTTGGGTACTAAGTATACCCAAACAATGAAATCTCAGAATAATAAAACCATCTATGGAGCATCAGCCACTCCATCTCACCTTAAGATGTCGGGCACCATCTCAAAACCATTCAATGCCCGTAGTAACAAATCATGCATCCTTGTATGCATCTCAGAGTGGTGAACATAAGAGCAAAATCTCAAAATCCCATCAGCAAACGTTAGTGCTCGCAACAGTTTATCAAAAGCCTTAGAAAAGTCAGTGAAATGACGGACTGCAGGAATGCACACAACTTTCCTAGGCACTATAAATGGAGATATGACAAATGAATCCTCCCATTGACTTGTAAATGGAGATTGAGTATGCAAATCAACGGGAGGGGGCAATACAATACACTCCTTAACCTTCTCATGCAAAGACTTGGATGCAAACAACGACTCATAAAGCAACTGTAAGGCCCCGAAAAATTCATTTGTGTTTACCGTTAAATTACCTAACGAGCGTTTTATACTGTTATTTGTTTATCTGTTTTCATACGGAGCTTTTAGGACCGCGAGTGAGTTCGTTGGAATTTTTAGAGTCTTAAAAATATCAGATAGAATTTTTAGGACTTGGGGTAAATTTTATCTGGATCAGTTGTGGAAATGTTATCTGGTTTTGGTTATGTTTTCGGGTAATAATTGTTGGGCAATATAGTATTAACATTAGGGGTATTTTTGGTAGTAATTTTGTGATGACTTCATCTTGATGACCTCATCCTCCTTATCCTTTTCTTTCCATTTTTCTCCTAATTCTATCAAGAACTCTTTCCCAAGTAACTTGAATTAACCGTTTGGATTACTGCAAAACAAACCTCACTACCCATGCATACCACCCTTGTCCAATTCTAGCTCTACATGTGTTCTTTCTCTCTCTCTCTCTCATCTCTCTCTTTCTCTCTCTCTCTTCTCTCTCTCTTTCCTAATATTACAATAAGTGTTGCTGTTGCTCAACAACACCCGACACCACACCACCGCCAACGCACCACCTTGAACCAACTACTTCCACCCACATTCTATCGACAACCACCACCTACATCATTCTCGACCACCTCCGTCCCTGTTTCCGACCCCCATTCCGCCGTCACCGGCCTCGCTGCCGCCCAGAACCACCACCGAAGACGCCTATTCTGCACTTTGTTTTGACGGCCCAAAAGCCCGGCTGCCGCTGCTGTCGTCGATGATGCCGCCACTTCCGACGATTGACGCACTCCTCCCCGACTCCAGTGACCTCCCGCATAGCCTCGACGAGACCATCATCGGCGCCCATTTTCGGCGAGACGAAACCCGACCCTCCTCTATTTTCATCAAGCTGCTGCTGTTCGCCGCCGAGCCGCCTTCTTTTTCCGACCATTCCGTGTAACTGCTGCCGCCTATGGTCGACCGCCAGTACCGCCCAGCACCATCACCCTTGGTTGTTCCCCTTTTTGTCCAGTATAGCCTCTAACTCTCTCTTTGATTTAGTGTGTTTGATCTGTGGTGATTATAATATGGGTGATTAAAATGAGGTTTTATAAGTTTTGTGAGTGAATCAGTAGCAATCTTGTGATGTTTTGACTTGTAGCGTTTGATTAAGGTTAGTTTTTAGTGGTGAAGTTTTGAACCCCTATTAGGATTACTAAGTTTTGTGTATTAGTAGGTTTTCTTTTTGCATTATTATTATTATTACTAAGTTTCATGTTTGGAAAAGTATTTCATGTTATTAAGTCTTTCACTATATTACTAAGTCCCTATTATTATTTTCAAGTCCTCTTAATTAGTAACTACCTTTGATTATTTAAAAAATTATTAAGTTCCTATTTCTAAGGCTATTAACTTATTCATTTGATTATTATCAAGGTTTTTGTAACAATATTATTAAGTTTGTGATAATAGTAATTTTCATATTATTATTATGAATACTAAGATTTCAAATAATTACAAGTGTTTATTAGTAGTTGTACTAATTAATAAGTTTTGGAATAACTATTATGTTCCAAGAGGTTACTAAGTTTACTTATTATATTTTAAGGTCATATTATTGATATCAAGTTTTTATGATAATATTATTAAGTTTTGTGTATTAGTAGATCTTTCGTATTATTATTATTATTATTATTATTATATTATTATTATTATTATTGTTAAGTTTCGTAAGTTTCATATTATTATTATTAAGTTCCAAGTATCATTAGTTTTCATATTGAGTTGGTGTATTATTATTAAGTTTCCATGACTTTATTAAGTTTTCATATTATTTTAAAGATTCATATTATTATTATTAATTTCATGATTTTATTTTAAAAGTTTCATGTTATTATTATAAAGTTCATGTTATTGGTTTCATGTTATTATTGTAGAGTTTCATGTTATTATTATTATTATTATTATTATTATTATTATTATTATCATTATTATTATTATTATTATTATTATTATTATTATTATTATTATTATTATAAGGTTTCGTGTTATTATGATTATTATAAGGTTTCGTGTTATAATTATCAAGTTTCATATTATTATTATTATTATTACTATGGAGTTCCATGTAATTGTTTTAAACTTAATATGATAGTATTAAAAGTTTCACATTATTAATATCAAAGTTTCATATGTCTTCGTATTAAAGTTTCACATACTTTAGTATTAAAGTTTTTATAAAGTTTTCATGGTCGTTATGTGGTAATACGAATATTATGTTCCAAAAACCCTATGTAATATTATTATTATTAAAGTATTAGTATCGGGTCATGGTTTTAAATGTGTTGTTTCGATTTTATTATGTTACCTTTAGATAATGTGTGTTGTGATGTTCATGTTTTCTCAATAGCTATGCTCAATACATGGCTAACTGAAAGCTAAGGTTGGGGTATGGTAGGATCTGTGCGTAACTAATTATCATAGAGGGTATTAATTTTAGAAGTATATTTGAATTCTAGGTCCGAGCAAGACGACGCGATAGTTAGCTCCCGTATGTAAGTGTTGCAGTAAAAAAAGAAGCTGTTCAGGTAATGTCTATGCCCTAATCCCCTTTGGGATGCTCTTTTATCTGTTTTGTGGTTTTAATCTGTTTTATGAAGCCTGCATCCCGCATGGGGATTTTCTGTGAAAGTTAGACTGTCTGATTTGGATGTCTGTGAGTTGTTTTTCTGTGTTGAGTAAAACGTGGCAGTCTTTTAAACTCTAAGTTTTATTCTGATGGTTTTGTAAATTGGGTTGGGTTTTATTTGAAGTCTGATGTCTGATAATTCATAAGATACTAATAATCAAAGTGAAACCATAAGCGGGTTGCGGGTGACGACCTATAGACCAGGATCTGTTCTTGCAGGGGAGTCATCAAGAGATCGGGGAGTCCCGATATATTTCTTAGATTGTGCACATATATGACTCTGTTTCTGGACTGGCCATCCATTGTGATTCTGAGGATCTGAGATCCTGTTCTGATTCCGAGTTCTGATATTCTTGGGATAGGCAAATCCCGCCCGCATAATAAAATTCTGATATGTTTTCTGAGGAAAAGTTTACTCTGTTCTGATTTCTGATTTTTGTTTTCTGATTCTGAGATTGAAAAGTTAGTTGGGTTTTCTGGAACGTTGTGTTTTTTTGAGTTGAAAGTTGGTACTGTTGGTTTATAAGTTTTGTTATTTCTGAACTCTAGGTTGGGATTCAAATGAGTTGCGAAAAGGTTTGACTTGCTCCCCTCCCCTAAATGAATTGAAATGAACTTTGAACTGTTTTGACAGTTAGGGTAGACAGTATTAAGGTTTCCCCCTCATGTTTGTAAATGTTTTGTTTCCAGGTGAAGATCAGTTATGTGATGGGGACGGGCACTAGAGTGAGGACGTTGGAGTTAGCCGTTTTGAGAATAAAGTTTAGTTTATGTTTAGACTTGAAGTTTAGTAATGTTGAGTTTATGTTGTTCTAGAATTCGAAATTCTTTTCGTTGTTAAATTGAAGTAAACAGTTATCGCTCGTTAGTTTCTTTTCCTTCTTGCCTTGTATTCCTTCGGGGATACGACAGTAACGCCCAAGTAAATAAAATGAGTAAAAGAAAAAAAAATTGAGTCTTCCGCTGTTAATGTTAGTCAACGTTTGACATTGACCGTTAAGTTTAGAATTGAATTTCCGGGGCGTTACAGAATGGTATCAGAGCTCTGGGTTACGACCTGGTATCTCCTAAGGTCTATTAGGTTTTTAGTTAGAGCTTAGGATGCTACGTTCGGAGTGTGAGTGTAGGATGGGGATTGGAATATATTTTGCTCTTTAATTGCTTATGAGTTTATGTGCTGACTTAATCTGTTGTTATCAAGTAACCTTGTGAATGTTTTGTTATGTTCGAATTACTAGGGGAGAAACTCATTAGTAAGAGCTAGATAAGGCTGATTCTTCTAACTCCAGGATGACTCAATACGATGGAACTAGATTTAATGGGCCTCAAGGTAGACCTATCCCAAGTAATGATGAGCTGAGACAACGGTTTACAGAATTCCAAGAGACAACAGCTGCACGAGCAGCACAGGCTGCTCAATCCGCCACGAATGGAGAGGACACCCCGCCAATAGTCCCCGAGATGGCACAACTTATGATGATGGAGATGATGACTCGACAGACTGAGCACCTTCAGCGAATGTCGGAGCAAATAGGTGACACGAGGAAGGACAACAATGCCTCTTTATTCAAGGAATTCAATAGTCTCAACCCTCCTACCTCGGGGAGGTTGACCCCAAGGTGTTTGAAGAGTGGATACGTGACATCGAAATGAAATTCGACGCTCTTCCCTGCCCTGAGGAGTGAAAAGTTGGATTTACGACTTAGCACCTAACTGGAGAGGGTGACTTATGGTGGATGAGTGTGAAGGAACGATAGAATGAACCTGGGTTCAACTGGAACCGGTTCAAGGAGATGTTGAAAAATCGCTTTTACCCTATGTCGCTCCAAAAGGCCAAGGAGAAAGAGTTCCTGGAATTGGAACAAGGAAAGAGCAGCGTGTTGGAATACGCTACCAAGTTCTCGGAGTTGTCCCGTTTCGCTTCGAGATATGTGGCTGATGAAGTTTTGAAGATGAACCGTTTCGAGAGTGGTTTGAGTTTTGATATTCAAGATCGTATGTCAGCACGCACATTCACATCGTATCAGGAGATGCTGGACGTGGCCATCAACATTGAGAGAGTGGTTATAGCCCGGGAGGCATATATGAACAAGCAAAGCAACAAGAGAAAGGAACCTTCCTGCTCTGATCATAATACAACATACCTCGATAAGAGAAGCCACCATAACAACTGGCAGAGTAGCCAAGCACCTCCACCTGGGTTGTTTTGTAGAGCTTGTAGCAGGCCCGATCATATCGTCAGGGAGTGCAGGACTAACCTGAGGGCAAGCTGCTATCGGTGTGGCAGCCCACATCATATGGTGAGAGACTGCCCTCTTCCAGCACCAGAAGGATCCAACCATGGAAGGACCAACAATCAAGGAGTCCCACCCTCAACTTATCATGGACGAGGAGGCTACAACAGGAACCCAAGGCAACAACCCCTGAATCGGGATAACTCCAACGGCAACCAGGGTAAGCGTGACAGGCGACCTCGTCAGCAATATCAAGCACCGCGCAACCAGGGAGGCCGAGTGTACTTAATGCAGGGAATTAAAACAGAAAATTTGGACAACGTTGACACTAGTATTTATCTCGTTTTCCTCGTAAGTTACAGTATGATTAATTTTGGATCCTATGCTTGTGGCATGTTGAGTTTCGAGGACAAAACTCTTTTGAAGAAGGTAATGATGTAAAATCCCGAGTTTTTGGTTAAGGTAATTGTTAGTTCCGTCTGAAGAATCGTTAACTATGAGTTTAAGTTTCGAGGACGAAACTTCTTTTAAGGGGGTAATGATGTAAGACCCCGAAAAATTCAATTGTGTTTGCCGTTAAATTACCTAACGAGCGTTTTATACTGTTATTTGTTTATCTGTTTTCACACGGAGCTTTTAGCACTGCGAGTGAGTTCGTTGGAATTTTTAGAGTCTTAAAAATATCAGATAGGAATTTTTATGACTTTGGGTAGATTTTATCTGGATCAGTTGTGGAAATTTTATCTGGTTTTGGTTATGTTTTCGGGTAAAAATTGTTGGGGAATATAGTATTAACATTAAGGGTATTTTTGGTAGTAATTTTGTGATGACTTCATCTTGATGACCTCATCCCCCTTATCCTTTTCTTTCCATTTTTCTCCTAATTCTATCAAAAACTCTTTCCCAAGTAACTTGAATTAACCGTTTGGATTACTGCAAAACAAACCTCACTACCCATGCATACCACCCTTGTCCAATTCTAGCTCTACACGTGTTCTTTCTCTCTCTCTCTCTCTCTCTCTCTCTCTCTCTCTCTCTCTCTCTCTCCTAATATTACAATAAGTGCTGCTGTTGCTCAACAATATCCTACACCACACCACCGCTAACGCACCACCTTGAACCAACTACTTCCACCCACATTCTATCGGCAACCACCACCTACATCATTCCCGACCACCTCCGTCCCTCGCTCAATTCCCCCATTCCGTCACACCACGCCGCCCGTAACCACCACCAAGACCCTGCTCGCACTATGTTTTGATGGCCCAAAAGCCCGGCTGCCGTTGCTGCTGTCGACGACGCCGCCACTTCCGACGATTGAGGCACCCCTCCCCGACTCCGGTGACCTCCCCCATAGCTTCGACGAGACCATCATCGGCGCCCATTTCTGGCGAGACGAAACCCGACCCTCCTCTGTTTTCATCAAGCTGCTGCTGTTCGCTGCCGAGCCGCCTTCTTTTTCCGACCATTCCGTGTAACTGCTGCCGCCTACGGTCGACCGCCAGTACCGCCCAGCACCATCACCCTTGGTTGTTCCCCTTTTTGTCTAGTATAGCCTCTAACTCTCTCTTTGATTTAGTGTGTTTAATCTTTGGTGATTATAATATGGGTGATTAAAATGAGGTTTAATAAGTTTTGTGAGTGAATCAGTAGCAATCTTGTGATGTTTTGATTTGTATGGTTTGATTAAGGTTAGTTTTTAATGGTGAAGTTTTGGTCCCCTATTAGGATTACTTAGTTTTGTGTATTAGAAGGTTTTCCTTTTGTATTATTATTATTATTATTATTACTAAGCTTCATGTTTGGAAAAATATTTCATGTTATTAAGTCATGATATTATCAAGTTTCACTATATTACTAAGTCCCTATTATTATTTTGAAGTCCTCTTAATTAGTAAATACCTTTGATTATTTGAAAAAATTATTTTCCTATTACTAAGGCTATTAAGTTATTCATTTGATTATTATCAAGTTTTTTGTAATAATATTATTAAGTTTGTGATACTAGTAATTTTCATATTATTATTATGCATACTAAGATTTCAAATAATTACAAGTGTTGTATTAGTACTAGTACTAATTAATAAGTTTTGGAATTACTATTATGTTCCAAGAGGTTATTAAGTTTACTTATTATATTTTAAGGTCATATTATTAATATCTAGTTTTTATGATAATATTCTTAAGTTTTGTGTATTAGTAGATCTTTCGTATTATTATTATTATTATTATTATTATTATTATTATTATTATTAAGTTCCGTAAGTTTCATATTATTATTATTAAGTTCCAAGTATCATTAGTTTTCATATTGAGTTGGTGTATTATTATAAAGTTTCCATGACTTTATTAAGTTTTCATATTATTTTAAAGATTCATATTATTATTATTATTAGTTTCATGATTTTATTTTAAAAGTTTCATGTTATTATTATAAAGTTCATGTTATTGGTTTCATGTTATTATTTTAGAGTTTCATGTTATTATTATTATTATTATAAGGTTTCGTGTTATTATGATTATTATAAGGTTTCGTGTTATTATTATCAAGTTTCGTATTATTATTATTATTACTATGGAGTTCCATGTAATTGTTTTAAAGTTCATATGATAATATTAAAAGTTTCACATTATTAATATCAAAGTTTCATATGTCTTCGTATTAAAGTTTCACATACTTTAGTGTTAAAGTTTTTATAAAGTTTTCATGGTTGTTATGTGGTAATACGAATATTATGTTCCAAAAACCCTACGTAATATTATTATTATTAAAGTATTAGTCTCGGGTCATGGTTTTAAATGTGTTGTTCCGATTTTATTATGTTACCTTTAGAAAATGTGTGTTGTGATGTTCATGTTTTCTCAATAGCTATGCTCAATAATACATGGCTAATTGAAAGCTAAGGTTGGGGTATGGTAGGATCTGTGCGTAACTAATTATCATAGAGGGTATTAATTTTAGAAGTATATTCGAATTCTAGGTCCGAGCAAGACGACGCGATAGTTAGCTCCCGTATGTAAGTGTTGCAGTAAAAAAAGAAGCTGTTCAGGTAATGTCTATGCCCTAATCCCCTTTGGGATGCTCTTTTATCTGTTTTGTGGTTTTAATCTGTTTTATGAAGCCTGCATCCCGCATGGGGATTTTCTGTGAAAGTTAGACTGTCTGATTTGGATGTCTGTGAGTTGTTTTTCTGTGTTGAGTAAAACGTGGCAGTCTTTTAAACTCTGAGTTTTATTCTGATGGTTTTGTAAATTGGGTTGGGTTTTATTTGAAGTCTGATGTCTGATAATTCATAAGATACTAATAATCAAAGTGAAACCATAAGCGGGTTGCGGGTGACGACCTATAGACCAGGATCTGTTCTTGCAGGGGAGTCATCAAGAGATCGGGGAGTCCCGATATATTTCTTAGATTGTGCACATATATGACTCTGTTTCTGGACTGGCCATCCATTGTGATTCTGAGGATCTGAGATCCTGTTCTGATTCCGAGTTCTGATATTCTTGGGATAGGCAAATCCCGCCCGCATAATAAAATTCTGATATCATTTCTGAGGAAAAGTTTACTCTGTTCTGATTTCTGATTTTTGTTTTCTGATTCTGAGATTGAAAAGTTAGTTGGGTTTTCTGGAACGTTGTGTTTTTTTGAGTTGAAAGTTGGTACTGTTGGTTTATAAGTTTTGTTATTTCTGAACTCTAGGTTGGGATTCAAATGAGTTGCGAAAAGGTTTGACTTGCTCCCCTCCCCTAAATGAATTGAAATGAACTTTGAACTATTTTGACAGTTAGGGTAGACAGTATTAAGGTTTCCCCCTCATGTTTGTAAATGTTTTGTTTCAGTGAAGATCTGGCCATGTGATGGGACGCACTAGAGTGGACGTTGGAGTTAGCCGTTTTGAGAATAAAGTTTAGTTTATGTTTAGACTTGAAGTTTAGTAATGTTGAGTTTATGTTGTTCTAGAATTCGAAATTCTTTTCGTTGTTAAATTGAAGTAAACAGTTATCGCTCGTTAGTTTCTTTTCCTTCTTGCCTTGTATTCCTTCGGGGATACGGCAGTAACGCCCAAGTAAATAAAATGAGTAAAAGAAAAAAAAAATTGAGTCTTCCGCTGTTAATGTTAGTCAATGTTTGACATTGACCGTTAAGTTTAGAATTGAATTTCCGAGGCGTTACAATCACCATCAAAAATATCATTGTCACAAACCAAGTTCAAACACTCAAGATCAATCCCCATAGATTCAAGTTCATCATCACAAGATTTTACATTATTTTCAATGGATTCACAAGAAAGGGTAGCTAATGCCTCATCAATACACTGATTCTTAATGAAAGTGAATAGTTCAGTATCAAGCACACATTCAATCACAAAGGATTCTATTTCACTCTCAATAGGATCATGGTCAGTTATGTCATAAGTATCATAACATTCATTGGACTTAACTTTCTCTTCACATAAAAGCATTGATAATGGTGTGGACAATGATTCATCATTAAGCATGTTTTCATGACGTTCTACATCATCACACACAAAATCATCAATTTTCTCATGCTCTCTAGATGTAGCTAGAGCTAAGGGTCTCCTAAGCTCGATATAAGAAAACGAGGTCCATTATAGTAGGCATTATCTTCATCATAATCATCATCATGCATTTCAGGACTCAAAGATGATGAATATCCTACTTCAACTATCGAATCAACCACTTGTGAAGAAGGAGTTTCTACCCTAAGGTTAGTCTCAAATAAAAATTTATGCGTGACTCAGTCATTTTCGCACACAATTCATCCACTTTAGCTCGAAAACAAGAGTTAGAATCATGGTACGGAGAATCACAGTGTGAACACAAAGGATCAGACTCAACAACATCACATGGGGGAAGATCATAAGAGTTTTCTACATAATCTCTACCATAAGATTGATCATCAAAATACAGGGGATATTGACATGATTGTTCAGTTACGGTCTTAGAGAGTGGTGAAAAATTTGAAATATGGGTGTCAAAGGGAGAATTTTGTTGTTCAAGTTCATAAGTATCCCTAGACAACCATTCAAGAAATTCCCAAGCAACATTTTCTCCTAAATTAGAAAACCCATAAAATTCGAAGAGATTTCGGGTTTCATAATTCACCCCCTCAAGCACGATTCCCAAAATATCTAATGTATCATAAAAGATACAAAAAATTACTTAGGGGTACCCTAACTTTTGAAGAAACAATTTTTTGGTATCCTAACTTTTCAAAACTAATTTTGGGGTACCCTAACTTTTAGGATTAGAAATTACTAGGTGAATTTCCGGCGAAACTCTGATTTACTCAAATCATTTTCGTCCATGAAAACAAAGGGAATTTTCATCCACAAAAATACTTAATCAATTTCCCGTCTAAAACTCACCGTTGAATTCAAATAATTGGCCGAAAATTCATCTAATTATTTCTAATTCTAAAAGTTAGGGCACCCCAAAATTAGTTTTTAAAAGTTGGGGTACCAGAAAAACATTTCACCAAAAGTTAGGGTACCCCTAAGTAATTTTTTGTAAAAGATACCATACGATTCACATTGAGCACGACAATCTTGTAATCTAGCAAAATATCTCCAAAATACTTCATGCTCAAATTGGAGAAATCGGGGACTAGCCATAATTCTCTTTTTTTTATTTTATTTGTTTTTCAATTATTGTAACCACATTTTTCTTGGAAGAATCTAGAAAGCAATAAACTATTCACACAGAGACAATTACCTAATCTACCAAATAACGCCATCCCCGGCAACAGCGCCATTGTTCGGTTGTGGTATTTGTGGTTTTTCAAGTAAGGGTAGTCGTATCCTCAGGGATGGTGTGTTAGGTTTTTAGGGATTGGTTTGGTAGGGTTTTCGATATGCAAAAAGCAGTAAATAATTGAAAAACAATTAAACTAATCCAAATACTAAAGAAAGCATGAATCTAAAAGATGAACTAACCCTAAATCAACAAGATAGAAAACTGTAACTAAGATTGCAATTAAAAACAATAAATGAGAAACTAATTAAATCGAATAATGAAATTGAGAACAAGAAATTATACCTAGAATGCCCAAAATCTTCATTCTAACCCGGATCTTGAATCCTTCATCTTGAACTTTCTCCAGAACAAACTAGAAAGTTGTGATTTGGATTACTAAGAATCCCCAAATCCTCACTTGAGAAGAGAATTTGTGAACCCAATCCCCCTCTTCACTAAAAAGGTTGGAAGTTTTGTTAAACTAGCACTAATAGGATATGATTGAATCAAGACTACAATGAAAACTAGAGAGAACAAGAACTTGGAAATTTCTTCTTGAAATTGATTGAAAGAGAGTTTATTACAAATTGAAAGAGAAACTAGAGAAAACTTGGAAATAACTAAAAGCTTAATGAAAACCTAATTGATTTTAATGGTAGAGAAAGGATAAAACTAAGTCTAAGCCTAATTTCTAATCTAATTCTACTTCTACCTACTTGATTCTACCTTAATTCTACTCATAATAATGCTAAAAATGTTTGGGTATTTATAGAAGGAATAAAACGAACCTAGCCCTACACTTAAACACAACCGTTTTGGCCGAAAAGATGCGCAGATTGCAAGCCGTCACGGGCGCGACGATTGTATTAGTGGGCGCGATGGTGAGAAAAGTGCCCAGGCGATTCAGGATTAGCGAGAGGTCGCAGGCGACACGGACCATGTCGCGTGTGCGAGCGTGAGAAAAATGCCCTAGCGATTCTGGTTTTGTGCTACGTCGCTGGCGTCACAGCGTGTTTCGTGGGCGCGAACATCTGGGAAAACTGATGTCTAATGCTGCTTGTCGCGGGCGGAACAACAGGCGTAGCACCCGCGAAGCCTTCCTGTCCTCTTCCCCTTTTGCTTCCTTCCTTGGGCTGTAGCGCCCGCTACAAGGGTTGTAGCGGGTGTTACGCCCCAATTTTCACCAAAAATGGGGAAAGGGTTCCAGGGTCGGTTCCGTTTCACTTCTCGGCTCGGCTTGGCTTGGGAATCGCTCGGGATTCCCTTAAAAGCCTTGATTTAGCTCATTTTCCTTCTAACTCTTTATTATCCTACAAAAACACAAAATCGTCATAACTATACATACTCAAGGGACTTAAACAAGCAAAACACCTTAGAAAATGATATCAATTCGGCTCGAAACGAGACCGAACAACCCCTATCGCAAGTGAAGCACGATGATCATGGCCAGGGAATAAGCGTTAGATGCATTAGAGAATGTGTACAATTTATTTACTCCTTACGAATGGTTCATGATTTGTAACATTATTTATTCTGGTTCATAGTTGTAACATTATTTATTCATCAATAAAATCTCGGGTCAATTTCACTTGTGGTTTAGAATTGAATTAATGTCCAAAAGGTTAGCACATGCGACATGGAAAACCAGATGATGTCTGGTTTATGAAACTCCATTAGGTGAGTTAAATGATGCTAAACTAGTTGATAATCAACAAAGTAACTAATTTCATGGATCATCATGTTGGGATAATGATGGCTTACAACAATTAGCATATATGATTGACTTGATGATCGAGTTTCATAATCAAAAGGACATGGATATGTCATGGTCAATCACATGGGTTAGTGTTAGAGGACACTTAGCGAACTGACCCATAGTGAGAGTACTTTAAGTTATGAATGTCATAAGAGCTCCCGCTACTCTTGAAAGTTCCTAAAATCCTGAGTTCTTTATATTTCTTGGTAACTTATTGTAACTTTAGAACATGTCCAATGCCTCTTGTAACAGGTGGCTAATCAGGTGGTGTCTAGGTTGCTTTAAATTGCATAAAGATATCTAGATGAACAATATGGCATTGTCCTCCTTGTTCTAAATAGTTGTCTCAATATCCACTCAATGAGTTAGATTGAAAATTAATGGCCGAGCTCAAATGATCAATGGTTGATCATCTATTTTCAGAGTCTAAGGTCGAGGAACATCCGGGTTACATATGGATGCTATGTAACGTCCCTTCTTTTTTTTATGGAGTTCCATCATTGATTATGACCATTCATTGTTCTAAGTATTATCATTGGTGAACAAAGAGGTAGATGATGCATACCCATACGGGATAGGCCTTAGATGATTAGGATCCAGGGGCTATCTTTCAATGTTGAGGCTCAATATCGACTCCTATAAGTACTCCCTCGGAGACGCACCTCGAGTTTCTCCAAATGGGCTGGCTGAGCCTTTGTCAGGGCGTCATCCTTGTTACGGATCTACCAATACTCAAGGAATTATAAAACAAACTTATGAAAATCTCATGACCCACAACCAAAGATTAGCAAATTGGGAGAAGTATTAAACTTGTTACGTTTTCAACTTTATTGTCGTTAGGGGTAACATCGGGATCAAAAAATTGGGCCTTAGCTGATTGGGATCCAGGGGCCATCTACCATACACGTTGGCTCATCATTGACTCCCAAGGCATGCTTCAGGTTTCTCAGGATGGGTCAGGTGAGTCTCGGATGGGCGTCTTCTCTAATAACGATCGACCAATACTCAAGGTCCTCATGACTAATTCTCCTTGGGTCCCTAACTTTAATGTCTTAGCTTACGTTATTGTGGGACGGGGGCGTGTTGCTTCTCATTATAGGGTCGCCTTACAAGTATATGATAGAGCTCGTGGAGTTTGCTTGGGTCATAATGGGAATACATAAAGCTTACAACCATTAGGCATTACTTCTTCCTTATTTAACGATACCCATAACCCAATTTCTCGTGCCTTCACCACTTGTACCATTTGTGCCACTTGTTCCCTCCAAGTTCCCGGACTTGCCTCGTTAGTCGGGGTACCTAACATGGAACATAGTCATGGAGTTAGCACTTAGCTAAGTATGGAGATAAGTCATTAACATTCTTTTAAGATTTCTTATCATTAAAGTTGCCTCGACAGTTGGTGATGCCTGTCGAACGTCTCCCTTTAAGGCAATCATCCAACATCTTAACTTATTGGTGCACCTAACGTTTGGTTAATGCTTGGCCAGAGCTTTAACCCATCTTATGACCCTCGGATCGTGATATATCAAAAGTTTGGGCTTTGACTTATGAACCTCGGAATAGCAGCTTCCCCAAGCATGCTTACAACTAGTCTTTAGTTTTGGGCTTTGACTGGTGAACCTCGGAACACCAGCTTCCCCATGATGCCCATTATCCCTTTTACTTTTCATTTTATGATCCATGATCAAACATTAATTTTTCATAGTCTCCATACCTTTAATTTGTGGCTAACCTCCTCCTACAATTACATAATTTCCGTCATTAATAAAATTCGTACCAACACATTTCTTAAGCTTTTGAGTTCATACTTTGAGAGGTTCCTAATGATGGGTTAAGGTAGTCTAGACCTATATAGGCCAGGGGCGAAAAGGAATCCTCACTATTAGGATTCCCACCTAATCAAAAACTAAACTAACCCAAAACAATAAATAACGAAACTGAAATAGTAGGGGGCTTAGTGTTACCTCAGGTCTCTCAAATAGGAATGCCTCGATCGGCCTTGCACTCTGGAACACGCCGGCTCCAAAGGGACTTCGAGTAGAAGATTCCAAAATAGGAATCCTCCACAAAAGGTCCATGCAGTACCTTTTGGCGCGGCTGCTAGACCGTTTCAACCCCGATCAACTCGGGGTCAAAAGAGTATGTTAGACCGTATCTAATACGTCCTGTCCTTCCTTCCTTAGGGCGATTTCCCGAGAATAACCCCGAGACTCCAAAAATCGAGAACTTCCAAATGAAAGCTTTTCCCAATATCCCTTACATCTCAAATATAGAGACTAGCCTTTACAAATGGCCACTTCGGTTGGAAAGACAAATTGTTCCATCCAAAGGGGACCCCTTTATATAGAGGAGAGGGAGGGGAAATCAGAGTTTCATTTCCGGTGTGGAACGTGCCCCCTAGGCATCACCACGGACCATGGTACCCTACCACAGACCGTGGTGAGGTGCAAATCTAAATCTCCAACCTAAGAGGGCACCACGAACCGTGGTGGCCCTTGCCACCCTCCGTGATGTTCCCTCTTTACCCCCTAGGGGTTTTTCAGCCTCCGTGGTTCAATACCTTATTAATCTGGCCCTCTTTCTAACATACTCTTGCCTTTGGGTACTGGCTTGTGTGACCCTGTAGGACCAACTAGCACGGTTGTGATTGAACTGTTCAATCACAGGTTAAGAGATCTTCTAGTAAAGACATCAACCACCGTGCCACATTGGCTTGAGTAATTGGTTGTATTTGAACATTGTCTAGGCACTCCCAACAATCTCCTACTTGTCCCACAAGTGTTCAAAATACAAGATTCCCTTGTCACTTTGATGTCTCAGATTCGGATAAGGTAAGCCTAAGCTATCCTTGTTTAGCCTAGAAGATTCTCGATCTCCAAGTCGAACTGTCAAAAACTGGAGATCAATTGTTGATTCTCCCAAGCTCGGCCGAGCATTTTCATTCTGATCTCATCAAGTGGCCTATAAGACATATTCCTTCTAAAAGAAGGTGGACAATACCATCGTGTTCAACTACAAATCACAGCAAGACCAAAAATAACCCAAACACCGACCACATCACCTCTTGTTACGAGAAGTTTCGGTCGTGCTCCAAAGTCACAATGAATCTTGCATGAAATGCAAAGAACTCAGGTTTGAGGAATTTCTTTGAGTTGCTGAGAATTCTTATGGCAAGTATAATGCCTTAACGAATATCTCACCGTGAGTCCGTTCAGTAAATGTTCTTCAACATTTTACCCATGTGATGGACGTTTGACATCCAATGTCCTTATGACCATGAAACTCGATCATCATTTCAATCCCACATGCTAATTGCTAATAATCATCATTGTCCCAACATGACGATCCAATTAGGAACTCAGTCGACATTCGACTAGGTTCAGCCCTTTCCAAATTCACCATCATCTATGAAAGACCGTATGAGGTGATATTTTCGGGACACATGCTTGGCCTTGTCGTATGCTATAGGTTCCTTAGTTTGAGCGATGGCCCCACTATTATCGCAATAGAGGTCCACGCCTTCTGTTACGCTAGGCACGACTCCAAGTAGCGCGATGAACTTCTTCATCCACACGGCCTCTTTTGTGGCTTCCGAAGCGGCAATCTATTTGACCTCATTTGTAGACTCCACAATAGTGTCTTGCTTAGAACTCTTCCAGCTCACATCCCCTTCATTTAACAAGAAGACATACCAAGACTGGCTCTTGTAGTCATCCTTGTCCGTCATAAATCTGGCGTCGGTGTAGCCCTTCACACATAGTCGTATATCACCTCCGTATACTATACAGATCTTTAGTCTTGTTCAAATACTTGAGTAAGTTTTTCACATCTATCCAGTGTTTCTCTCTAGGATTGGATTGAAACCTACTGCACATACTCAAAGCATAAGCTATGTCTGGCCTGGTACATCTCATGGCATAAATATTGGAGCCTACTGCTAAAGCATAGGGTACATTTTTCATTCGCTGTAAGTCTTCAGTTGTGGAAGGACAATCTGTTTTACTAAGCGATGTGCCATGGACCATAGGGATGTAACCCTTCTTGGAGATTTCCATGCTGAACCTGTTCAGCACCTTATCAATATAAGTTGTTTGATTCAACGCAATGTGTTTTAATCTATCTCTATAGATTTTAACTCCAAGGATGTACTGGGCCTCGCCAAGATCCTAAATTTAGAAATTTTTCCTAAGCCAAGTCTTGCAAGACTCCAGCATGGGAATGTTGTTACCAATAAGGAATATGTTGTCCATATACAAGACAAGAAAGACAATTTTGTTCCCACTGTGTTTCTTGTAAACATGGCGCTCTTCCTGGTTCTGAAGAAAACCAAAATTTTTTATTACCTTATCAAACCTTTGATTCCAACTCCTAGAAGCTTGCTTAAGTCCATAAATGGCCTTTTGCAATTTGCAGACTTTCCCAACTTGCTTGGGATCCTCAAAATCTTCTTGTTGCATCATATATACTTCCTCTTCCAGAAAACCATTCAGGAAGGCAATTTTGACATCTATTTGCCATATCTCATAGTCATACCATGCAGCAATGGCTAGGAGTATTCTGATGGACTCAAACGTTGCAACTGGAGAGAAGGTCTCTTCATAATCAACACCATGAATTTTAGTGAAACCCGTAGCTACCAGCCGAGCTTTGTAAACATTCGATTTACCATCCACATCGGTCTTTACTTTAAAGATCCGCTTGTTCCTTATTGCTCTCGTGCCTTCAGGCAAGTCCACCAAGTTCCAAACTCGGTTTTGGTACATGGAGTCCATTTCAGATTTCATGGCCTCGAGCCACTTCTTGGAATATGGGGTTTCCAAAGCAATAGTTGTTTGTCAATAATAAGATAACCGTATATCTCAGGCTGACAAATTTCTCTACCAGTCCTACGAAGGGTCTTTACCACTGGTTCCAATGCAACAAAAATGTACCAAAATAATGCCAACAATGAAGCACCAACAAATCAGTAGCACTATTTTGTTGCACTACACTGTCTTGGGTAGATTGGTGAGTCAGAGGACAATTCACAAAGGGTACCACCCAAGAACTCACCAACAAGTGAGCACAATTTCAACAAAATATCATCAACAATCACAAACATTCTGATCTAAAACCGAGTTTAGCTTTGGACAATCAAAAATTCCAGCAGCCACACCACAATTAATATCACATTACTACAAATACACTCATTGCACAAAGTCAAACCCGCAAGCCTTTAATGGAGATGCTTGATTCAAAGAAAAACCCTTCAAGCACATTGACCGATATAGACCGAAGCTTGTGAAATGGAACACAAATGGAGCATTCAAACCTCCCAAGAGACACACCAATATTCTTAAATACTGCAATGGACTCATCAAAAAGCCAAAAGAAAAATGTTTGAGGAGTGAGAAAACTCACAAAAAGGGTTCGAATTGAGGGCTGAGTCGTGAGGGGGTACTGGGGACCGAGCGTGCGAATAGGGCAGAAGGCGAGCATGTGAACAGGAGTGGTGCGAGGTTGCTGGTGAGAGGTGTGCGAACAGGTGTGAAGAGTGGTTCTGGGCGGCGTTGGGCTCGCGACGGTTGGGTTTGCGAACAGGGCGTGAGAACAGGGTGGAAGGCGAGTGTGGTGAGGCAATGGGTCTAGGCGTCGCTGGTGGTGCGGTGGTGGCCGGCGAGGGTGGGGCGACTGTGAGCGAGGTTAGGGTTGAGAAGGTGCTTGGAGTTTGAATTGAAGTGAGGGAGGAAGGGAAAGAAGGAGTAATGGGCAGTTTCCAAAACTCAGGAGTGCACACCCATGTGCCTGGCTGTGCATCTGCCAGTGCGTAAAAGCTGTAAATTTTTCTCACGTTTTGTTTTGCCTGTGCATAATTCTGCACACTTGTGTGAGTGGGTGTGCACAACTCAAAAACACACCTACACAAGAAAACATCAACATATACCTAACTCCTTTTATTCTTTTTCTCTTCAACATTATTTCATTCAAATTCTCACTCAACAATGAAATGCATGCACTTTTTTTTTCATTTTGATTTTTATCACTTTTTTCTCATCAATTTACATAAAAACAAAATGAAACAAAACAAAAGAAAAGAAAAAGCTAAACTAGAAAGCATTAAAACTTGGGTTGCCTCCTAAGAAGCGCTTATTTAAGGTCCTTAGCTTGACCTTAGGAAACTCGGATGTCGTTAAGGCTCGCAAGAGCCGATCATACATCGAAGCATGCTTCTAACAGTACAATATGAAAGAGAATACTAGCAAAAGTATAGCGAACAACATAAGTATCCTCTTAAATTTAGCCAATGCCATAGAAAAATTGAAAGAATGCTCAAAGAAGGTGTACCACACAAATTTTTTAGGCATATCCCTCAAGTATAGACAAGAAGGATCAAATGAGAGGTTAGAGCCTCTATAATCACCTAGAGAAGTAAGGCAAACATGCTCACATAAGGGAGTGGAATGAAGTGAAGGGAAATAAGTCGCATGAAGGGGAGACGGGGATACTTTCTTGACATAATCAATGCTCATAGGAGGACCTTCATGTACAACCTCCTCAACAATTTCATCAAACACACACCCCACTTCACAATCATCATCCAACTCAACAAAATTATCAGAGGTGAATAGAGAAAATGTAGGGTTATACCACATAACGACACTCCCAATGTTAGATGAAGACACATCGACATCATCAACAATCTCTAACTCATCAGATGAGGAATCTTTACATGAAAGGAACGAGACTGTTACTAGCAAGAATGCATCATTTAAAACATTATCAAAAGAGAAAGTACAACATTCAGGATCATAACCCATAGGAAATGATTCATATTCACACAAAGATGCATCATTAAGAGCAAGGTATATATCATGAGATGAGGACTCACAAGTTAATGAAGGAGAAAAAGCGTTATAATCATCATCCTCCCAATCACTCAAAGGGTTACCCACATGAATTTCAGGGGACAAAGAAGGAGAACACTCGAATGCATCCAACGAACAATCCTTAGGTGGGGAAAGTCCTAGCTTATGGTCTCCCTCATACAAATCAAGCATGTCGCTCTTCAGTTGATGCTCGAACAAACCCAAGTCAGAACCAATCGATTAACATCATTCGCTACTCTTGACAAACACTCATCATGATTGTTTATTACATTTGCAACAAGAGTCGGAGAAGCAGTACCAATGCAAGGGTTGGTAACATGAGTAGATGAATCAAATGGAGTACAACAAGAAGGAACATGCATTGAGAATTGAGGAGAAGGGGGACAAAGATTAACAAATTGTTCCTCGTAGAAAGACCTAGCATGAAAAGCACACGAATCCTCAAAAGAAGAACCCGAAGAACAACAAGCCTCTTCAAATTCACGAGTATCACAAATCAACCATTCAAGCAATTCCCAAGCCTGACACTCACTTTTAGCATGAAAACTAAAGTAATCCAAAACAGCACGAGTCTCAAAATTCACACCCTCAACAACTATACACAATATTTCCCACTTTGTAATAGTAAAACCACATTGAGCACAATAAGCAAGATAATCATCTAATCGACTCCAATAAGCACAAAACAATTCTTGCTCATATTGAGGGAAATGGGGAAGATTCATTTTTTTTGGATTTTCAACTTTTATTTTTTTTGGATTTTTAAAGACCTAACAAGAATCCTTAGGTTGTCAAGGAAGCAACAACTCCCCGGCAACGGCGCCAATTTTTATTGTTGTACTGTTGGGAGTACAGTTGTCGTATCCACAGGTAGTTGTGTTCTAAGCATTCAAAACTGACTCAAGTGTTTCGAGTTAGGTAGATTAACCAAGGATGGTGATGGTGAAGATGAAGCTTCAAACTACGAAAGCAATAAAAGATGTTCAGGCAACCAAATTTGTATTCAACAACTAATCAATTTGAACGACCTAATCTACCAATCCTATACAAGCAAAAGAGGGGTGGATTGCACTATTAAATTACGCTAGAGCCATCTCTCGAGGGTCAGTGACTCGCCTAAGCCCTCTCTCGAGGGTCAGAGACTTGGCCCAAGTCTTCTCTCGAAGGTCAAGGGCTAGCTTAACTATTCTAACTATCTATTCTCATAGAGTTAGCCTAATTAAACTATAGAACTGACAACCCTAAACCTAGTTAAAGTTCAACATTCTCATGTCAAAACCCCAACTATTTTCTCTACCCACGCTAGCAAGTTGATTTCACCTCTCGGCATACATCAATTGCCTAAAGAAATACAGATGAACACTCTCTCGAGCACTTCATCGAACACGTGGTGTGCATGAGAAAACCTCTAACTACAAGCATTAATTTGGATAGATTAGGCCTAAACAGAGATTAATTCATCATCAAATACACCAATCACAACTCAAGCAACACAAAACTAACAATTAATCAACATACTAAAGCAATTAAATAGAAACAAAACAAATCTAACAACAACATTAATAAACATAAACATAAAGAGAAACAGAAAGAGAAACTTAATCTCGAATTGAAATTGGAGTTGGAGTTGATGAATCTTGGCAAAGAGAAGTAAATTAAACCTATAATCTACCCTAAAAGCCTCTAGAGAGGCTAGAGAGAAAACTCTCAAAACCTAGAAAGAAAATAGAAACTAACGTAATATGAAATTGCTGTTTTTTTTTTCTAATTAAAATCACTAAAACTGAATTCTGGGCAACATGCACAGGCGTGCGCCTGGGTGTGCGTTTCTGGAGAGGCCTCCCGGCTTCTCCACGGCTTTCTTATCTTTCATCCAATAATCATTAAAGCGTCGCTGATCACCCAAAATTTACCTACAATTGAAAAAGTTAAGTTTTTACCTACAACAAGCGATGATGAGCTAAACCAAGTCAAATTTGTGCCAAAGTAGGTAAAATACTTTTGAAACACAACCAAAAAACCGAGGTTTAAGGCGGTAAAACTGAGGTTTATCACATCATCACCTAAATCTATGTCGATGACATCATCTTTGGCGCATTTCGCTCCTCCCTTGTGGATGAATTCTCTCACCTCAGAGCAAAGAATTTTATATCAGCCTTGTTGGAGAATTAACCTTCTTCCTTGGACTCAAAATCAAGCGGTCAAATGAGGGAATTTTCTTGAATCAAAGCAAGTATGTCACTGAGCTCCTCAAGAAATATCAGCTTGAGCACCTAAAGCATTCACCTACCCCGGTGTCCTCCACTCTCAAGCTTGACTCAGACCTCACAGGTAAACCAATATCTGAAAAATTGTACAGAGGTATGATCGACTCTCTTCTCTATCTTAGTGCAAGTCGTCCTGACATAATGTTTAGTGTTTACTTGTGTGCGCGCTTTCAAAGCACCTCAAAAGAATCTCACCTCTTTACTGTCAAGAGAATTCTATGATATCTTGTAGGAATCGAGAATCTTGGACTATGGTATCCAAGACAGCACAACCTGCATCTATGTGGATACACTGATGTCGACTTTGCTGGGTAAAAAGTTGATCAGAAAAGCACCTCAGGTGGCTGCCAAATGTTTGGTGCCTCACTGTTGTCATAGCAGTCTAAGAAATAGAACTTTGTTGTCCTCTCCACTGCTGAGGCACAATATGTTGCTGCAGGATCTTGTTGTGCCCAAATATTATGGATCACTCACCAATTTGAGGACCTCGACCTTCACTACTCCCAAGTGCCTATCAAATGCGACAACATGAGTGCCATTCAAATCTCCAAGAATCCTGTCCAACACTCATGGACCAAACATATTGAAATCCGCCATCACTTCATCCGAGATCATGTAGAGAAAGGTAACATTTGCCTTGAATTTGTGCCCACTCATCTCCAACTAGCTGACATCTTCACAAAGCCTCTCCTAGAAGAGCAGTTCTCCTTCATCCTGCAAGAGCTTGGAATGCTCAGCTTGAAGCCTAATCCATGAACCCATGCATTAAGCGGGAGCTTCATCTCTCATCCCTGAGGACCTCCACATCCCCTGCACTGGTTAAGGGGGAGGCAGTCCATGAGGCCCTTACTCCTCTGGTTTACTCTTCTCAACACCCCTTTGATCAACTGATGTCCTCATCTACTTGATCCCCTTAACTGCTGGCAAGAATATTGGCCAGATCAATGCTCTGCATACATCTCTCATATGCATGCTAGACGTTAATGTTTTATTTGAAATTCAAATTTTTTTTCCAAATCTCTTCAAAATCGGATTTTATTATCCTAGTTTCCAAAAAGTCACTCTTTCCAATCCCTCTCCTTTCCCTCTCTCCTTTTTTTTCTAACTTCTATAAATAACCATCACATCACCACCCCTTTGTTAACCCTTCATCTCTCCCTTCTTTCACTGCATCCCTAACCACTCACATTAACCGATTCCCTCTCTATTCAACTTGGTCCCCACCAACACTTCTTACCACAAATCTCTTCCTTCCATCACTTTCATCTTCTCCCATGTCACTTTCACAAATCACTCCAAACTCCTCTTCTCCCACCACCATAACTAAAAAGCAATCTCGCCATGCGGCTCCTTCCAGTGTCGCAAAGCGACTCCGCTCAAGCAAACCATCTGCCACGCCGGACACGACCTCTACGAACTCCTCAACTGAGGAATTGACCATTATTCCTTGACCAGCAGTCATATCCATCGCCTCTCAAGAACTCCAGAGGAAACATCTCGAAGCCTTCAAAACTCGTCCTCTCCTGCACTGTGAAAAGGTTGGTTTAGCCGACCTTCGAGGTACCAACTTCTCCTTCCTTACCAATCTTTCTGATATGGGCTGTCAAATCTTCTTTCAAGGAGATGAATTCTGCTATCCTGAACTCGTTATCAGTTTCATGCCCATCTTAAGGACACCACTGTCAACCCCTCCAAGCTTTCTCACAAATCTACTATCCTTGGCCAAGACATTCACCTCACCCCTTTCACTATTGAGCGAGTCCTACATTTGACTCCTGATCCCTCCAAACCTGCCTTAACCAACACCTCTAATGCCAAACAAGAACTTCTCACCCACTTTGGGAACCCCTCCACCACCAAATATCCCTAATACACCAATCTCTGGTCTGAAGTCCGTTGCCTTTACTACATTATCATTCGTACCATCCTCCCCAGGGGGACCTCTAAGGAGACAATTAATGAACCCTGTGCTGCCTTCTTGCTCAATGTCCTCAATGACTGCCACCCAGACCTAGGTAAAGTCATTCTTCAGCACATTGTCCGAGTGGCATCCAGCAACTCCAGCCCTCTCTTATACTGCAATGTGCTCCACCATCTCTTCAAAGCCTTCCATATCACCCTCCCCTATGATGACAAGATTCTCATCTCTGTCCCTACCATTAATATCGCCATTGCTGGAATCCCTGGGATATAAGCCTTAGCCCAACGGTCACTGGATGCATTCTGATGACCTTAAGGTCATCAATGCCTCCTCCTCAACCCAGACCTCCAAAGATGCCTCCCAAAATCTGTAGACTCAGGTGGACTTTCTCAAGCACGAAGTACAATCTCTACAATCTGAGGTCAAGTGCATACAGGACCTTCAAGCCGCCCTAAAAGTTAACCTTCTGGTCAGCTCCAACATTTGTGCAATACTTAAGGACCTGGTCCATCAAGCTGAGGCCCTTATCAAACCACGCTCACCACCAACTGCTCCTGTGATCGAGCCTGCTTAGAGGATTCTTCTTCCGATTCCCTTACCTAGGACTAAATTTTCTCTTCTCTTCTCCTAAACATTTTTTGCTTTTCTTGAAAACTCTTTTGGCTAAAAATTTTGCGTACTTTGTACTCTCCTGTTTCCTTTTGTCTGAAAGACAAAAAGGAGGACAACAATTTCATGGCCTGTACTAAGCACTCTTATACTATGTTGTGCTTCATTTCTATACATATGTGCTATGGTGCTAGTTATATATGCTACCACCTGTATATATGTCATGTATGCAATTTTTGTCTTTCAAATAAAAAGGGGGAGATTGTAGAAACAAATGCAGAATCCTGATGTCCTCCAACAAAATCATCGCTAAGGACCTCAGGACACAAAAGCAAACTGTCGACAGATTTTGATTGAAAGAACAAAATTACAAAATAATTCAGGGAAGTATCTAAAGACATCTATTATTCACTTGGCATATTCTCTGAGATATTCTGTACTAATTCATATGCCTATCTACGCAGATCTAAATTCAAACGAGCAAGTTCAAGCTTCCAAATTAAAGAAGATAAAGAATCAACGTCAAAATGGAAGTATCAATAAACAAGGAAGACAGAAATATGGTTATGGCAACTGGAAATCCTCGACTACAAATAGCCCTGGTTACTCCCCTTGAAAAGACAATTATTCCAAGGAAGTGAATCGAAGAGTAGAAATTTTTGTGATAGAAAAATTCTAAGTGTAACCACTAGAGTTTGTAACAAGAAGAGTGCTTCTTGTGAGGTCTTTGAAACAGTGTAGCTAAAGAGAGATTGCCCTGCCTTTAGTGAGCTCATATATTCACCAAGATCCTTGGTGAGGCTAGCAGCAGAAACTGTCATCAAGTTTCTGCCTCCTGTAAGCAATCTTGAGGACTTCACAGTCCCACAACTGTCGAGTTCTTTGATCTCCTCCTTCCTCATGTACTTAAATTTCATTCAATAAAGAAGTATTATTCAGTTATATCTATTGCAATTAACATCTTTGTGAATTTCAAGTGTAGATTTTTTTAAAAACCTTGTTCAAACCCCCCTCCCCCCTCTAGGGTTCTTTCAACAAACATTGGAACAAAAGAATTAGTTGTAGAAGAGCTACCAGTACATAGTATAGTAATGTAGTAGTTTATACGACACATCTAATTTCATAATTTAATTAGTTAATGGGAATATGGCATAGTAGTTAAGCTCATTGAGGTCCTAAATTTATCAACATTTTATAGGACTTTTACGTTGTATCATTAGGCTTTATATGATGGATACTATCATTATGTGAGAGCAGTTTTATTTATTGGATGGGGTACATCTTACTAATGGTGCTAAAGTAATTAAAAATTTGGATGGTAACGTAAAAGTATCAAAGGAATGAAACTACGTATTTTATGGGCTAAGTTTTAGAATAAACTTTTCTCAAAGTGGAGGATGGTCAAGAAGTGAGTTTCTAAGAAGCTTGTTGAGCATCCCTCATGTTTAAAGGATGGGGTGATTGAGAGGGATGTTGAACCTATTGGGAACTCCTATCCTACTAATCATTTCAAAAGTACTAGGGATCGAGTTAATCATTTAATTAATGTCAGCAATGTTGTTGACTCGATTGAAATGGTTGCTGCAAGTTGTGATGACTATGTTCATATCTTAATCAATGGAGCAGATAATAGTAACATAACTTTTGATCCCTTAATGTTGGCTTGAATTACATGCTTTTCATTAATAAAGGGTCTAATAAAATTTGTCTTCTGAGTGGTTCGTCCACAACTATTGATGAAGAGCGTGATGCTAAAAATCAGCAAGTGCTATAATCCCCTTCTAAACCAAGCGATCATTTGGAGATTAAATCACTAACTGTTGATTTAGGATCTACCATTCCAACTGTGTTGAAGGATTTCATCCCTTGAGTGTTAAAGCTCACACTAGAGATAAGAGAAATGGAAAAGTGATGCTGAAATAGACAACATATGTTAAACAAAGTGATATGCAACCCTATGCCTTGAGGAATTTGAGGCATAAAGAAGGTAAGAAAAAAACATAGTGAGCATCGCAAGATCATTGGTGATGATTGGGTGACTTCAAAGGATATTATGGTAAAAGCTTATGAGAGCCTTCAATGGAGTGGAAGGCTTGAAGGGTTGTGCAGACAAGTAAGATATTGGCATATTGATCATTACTGTTAAAGAGGCAGCGGTGATGCATTTTAAGAAGAAATAGATCAATGAAGGTTGAACATAAGATCATACTTAACTGAGCAGTTTATGGGTTTCGGCAAGAAGTTGATGCTTTAAGGAGTGCCTAAAAGGCATCATGTAGAGGTGTGTTATTGTTGTCATGAGTTATAAAGTAACGCTAGTGTTTGCTTTGTATTTTCATTATTATTTTATTTATGTATTATGTAGATTCAAAAAAATATATCATGAATTTTTACTAATTCATTCACCTTTCTTTATTTGAGGCCTTTGGGACCCATGTGACTAATAAAGAGAGAAACATAACTTTCTTTTCAATTTCACTTTTATACTAACTAGAGTCTTTTGAAAGTTTAATTGTATAATTGTAATCTCTCTTGAGTTGTGTCGCTATGAGATCATTCTTGTACTCCGTAATTTCTAAAGTAAATTTGTTCTCTCTTTACTTTCTTTTGTAATACTCTCATAATTTAGATTTCCATGTAAAATTTTGGTATTTGAGGTGTTTCTTCTCACTTTTAATTATTTACACATGACTACATCCCATACTCATTTTTGCATTTATTGCTTGTATCTTATGTATACCTAACATGAATAGATGTATATAGTGCAAGTAGTTTGACAATAGTTTCCTTAAATGAATTTTAAGTCTCAAGTTCAATCTGGTCAATGGAAAAAAAAAAAAAAAAAACAAAACCTCGTGGTAACAGTTTCTATGGTTATGGTTGTTGAAATTTAAAGTGCATGAGAGTTCCATATGAATAGAATAAAAGGCATTATACAAGTTTGATACTCTATATATTATCAATTAGTTTTAGGATAGAGCTTTGCTTGAACTTATATATGCATGACTCATTTGAAGGGCTAATATATATAAATTTGACAATTATTTTTTAAACTACTTTAAAACTATGTAAAATGGTTATATGTGTCAAAGTATAAAACAATTCCCGTCCTTTAATTGTTATGTTAGGCATCACAAGAACATTCGATGGCAGCCGCTTTAAGAAAGTGGAGGCTAGAGTTTTTGGAGAGAAAATGATGGAAGAAGTGGACGACCCCAATTCTTATGACACGAGGCTTGATGGAGCTTTTACAACATCCACTCGTTTAGGCTAAATGACATTTGTGCAATAAGACATGTTCAAATATAAAACCATTCATCATCTTATTCTTTCGTTTGAGATAATATAATTCTTGTGTAAAATAATTATTGTTGAAGTAAAGGCAAGGGGCCATGAACTCTAGGGTTCCTTTTTTCATAAAAGAATACTCTCTCCTTTTCATATTAATTGTCGTCTTTGGAAATTGTACAGTCAAATTTTAAAAATTTTGACAATAATTTCTCAATATATACAATGAGTTGCTATATAAAATTACCAACATAAGATTCGTAACGGAAAATACTATTATAAAAATATAATATTACAATTGTTAATAACATATCATGTAAGAAATTATCAAGCAAACAGCGACCTTAAAGACCGTGAAAATCAAAATTATGACAATTAATATGGAACGAAGGGAGTACAAGATAATAGAAATGTATTCTCAAGCCATAATATGGGATTACAAATTTGTTAGAAGCCCAAACAATTTGGGCTTCTTCAGCCCTACTTATGAATAAAAATCCAGTCACAATCATACTACTACCTTCGTCCCATTATATTTGTCTATTTACGTAATTTGAGAAGACCAATCCATATTGAGAATTGAGGTGAAAAGTTCGTAATTTACCCAAAATACCCTACTTTAATTGAAAATAATAGTTGTTAGAATTGTAAAAAGTGAAAAATGAATTTATTAATTGGGGGTAAAAAATAATTACAATTGTTGAAATTGTAAACGAAAGAAATATTTTGGAACAAAAAAATTAGGTAAAAGAACAAATATTTTGAGAAGGAGATAGTACGAACTAAAAAGAAGGCAGGGAAATGAAACAATATAGACATGGTAAATCATACTGAATAAAAATGTATTGGGAAGGACAACCAAATATTTTCGTTGTATCTAGAAATTGTTATGAATTTTATTCACTTAATCAGAATTAGTAAGTAGGATCACAACAACATTGGTAATTGTAAAATACACTTTTAGTAGGGTCTAAACCTACATTTTCACACCCGCGTCTGCATTCTTCAATACTTCCGCTAGTCCAAGTCATAGTTTTGCAGTTGATTATCTTTCCATCTCTACCTGAAATGCATGCAATTCATCGTTAATTCTCCAGTTATATCAATTCAAAATTCATCACAGCAAGTAAATTATAATGATATAAAACTGTTTATAATCACAATATACTATATACCTAAGGCTAAGCCTTGAGTTGTGAAAAGAGAGAATAGAAAAAGAGTAAGTAAAAACACTCTGGAAATCACCATATTGCTTGAAATTTGAATTAATTGGATATTTTGTCCCACAATTAATCGCAAAAGCTGATCGAGATGCCGATATATGTAGAGTATTAATATAAGAAGGATAGATGGTTGTTTCAAACGAAAACATATTATGTCAATCTAGCTGATTTGTTATGTTATCTTTTGATATTTTTCGAATTTCTTTCCTATATAACAAATAAATAATGATAAATGAAAAAAAGGATGTGTTCAATGCTCTAGCTGATGCATCACAACAAATGCTTCGTTTCATGATTTAATTATTTGATTCCTTACCATTTCCTTTTGAATTACCAAATTAAAGTTGATTGAATACTTAATCATCAGATACATAAATTCATTATTTTATGAGCATGTATTCTTACGCAAGTACAATGAATAATTGTCCAGCATGCCAGCCATGATATGAGTTCTCTTATTCAGCTCAAATGAATTTTGTGTGTGAGTTGTAATTAAGGCCTGGTGACCTTCAACTTCTCCTCTAACAATGCCAACATGAAATAAATCAAATAAAATAATGTTTAAGTGAGATTCTACCATAGTATCATTGTTAAACAATATATTTTATCTTTATAAGAAAACTTTATGGTGTGTTTGGTTCTTTCCTAGGAAAATATTTCCTGGGAAAGTTTTCTTTGGGAAAGTTTTTATTGGGAAAGTTTTTCATGGGAAAGAATATTTCACAGTGTTTGGTTTGCATTTGAAATCATAGGAAAGTTTGTAGAAAAGTTTGTAGGAATGTCTAAATTACCCTCATTTTTTTATTTATAAAATAGTTTTTGGGGGTATTTTGGGAAGTTTGATTAAAATCCTTTCCCTTTCCCATGGGAAACAAACTTTCCCAACCCCTCCCATGGGAAACATTTTCCCATCTAACATGGGAAAATATTGGGACCCACCACAAAACTTTCTCATTCTTATTTTCTAACCAAACATGGAAAATTTTGGTGAATTTGTGAAAGTTGAAAAGCTTTCCTAGGAAACTCCATGAACCAAACACTCCATTAAATTAATATATATTGTCGCAATAACTAATGTTATTCATCAAAAGCATAAATCTTTTATGAAATTTAATATTTTTAAAGAGATTATATATATCATAATTAAGTTGTGTAGAAACAAATGCAGAATCCTGATGCCCTCAACAAAATCACCTTTGAGGACCTCAAGACACAGAAGTGGACTGTCGGCAGATTTTGATTGAAAGAGCAAAATTGTAAAATAAATCAGGAAAGTATCAGGAAACATATCATATCATATTGGTATATTCTCTAAGATATTATATACTAATTCCTATGCTTATCTTTGCAGATCCTAACTCAAACGGACAAGTCCAAAGCTTCCAAAGAAATGAAGATAGAGAATCAAGGCTAAATTGGAAAGTATCAATAAATAAGGAAAAGACAAGGACATGGACTTTGCATCTAGAAAAAGTCAACTACAAATAGCTTTGCCTATCCCCTTAGAAATGTAACAATTCCAAGCAAGTGCAATCGAAAAGTAGGAATTTTTGGTAGAAAAATTTGAGTGTCACCACTAAGTGTGTTTAGTGGCGAGTTTTGTCACCAAAAGAGTGCTTCTAGTGAGGTCTTTCAAATATAGTAGCTAAAGAGAGAGTGTTCAATCTTTAGTGAGTTTTCCCTTCACCAACATCCTTAGTGAGGATTAGCTGCAGAAACTATCTTGAAGCTTCTGCTCTTGTAAGCATTTTTGAGGATCTCACAGTCCCACAACTGCCGAGTATTCTGATATCCTCTTCCCTCCTGTACTTAAAGTTTATTCAATAAAGAAGTTTTATTCATCTATATCTGTTGCAATTAACATCCTTGTGATATCCTCTTTCAATTAGTATCAAAGAAGGTCCACTACATCAAGAGCTTAACAACTCTGTGGAAAAGATCATGGCTGGAATAAGCAACAGTGAAACTACAAAAGGGGCTCATGGACAAGACCACCACTACTCACCGGAGAAAACTACAGGATATGCAAAAGACAAACGGAAGTTTTCGTCAAGGATCAATATGAAGATCTTTGGATTGTAGTCACAAAAGGAGATTACCCTACTCCTATGGGAAAAAAAAAATAGTGTTGGTCAAGATGTCTCGAAAGACAGATAAGAAATGACTGAAGAAGAAAAGGAGCCACTGAAAAAGAACACTTGTGCTCTTAACTTGATTTTTTGCAATCTCTAACTGTGAAAATGCAAAGCAAGTCTAGGATTACTTGACAACCACCTATGAAGGAACAATTCAAGTCAAAGATACCAAAGTGGACATCCTTGTTCAGAAATATGAGGCCTTCAAAATGGAAGAAAATGAAACCATTGAAGAGATGTTCAAGAGGTTCAGCAACATCACTAACCACCTCAAATCGCTGGGGAAGACCTACTCAAATGAGGAACAAGTTAGAAAGATCCTCATATGCATTATGACAAGAAGAAAGCGGGGCCCAAAAGTTATAGATATCGAGGAAGCACAAAACTTCAAGACCTTCAAACTAGAGGAACTTGTTGGAAAACTATTGGCCCATGAAATCCAACCACAGGACTCCTTAAAACAGAAAGGAATTGTCCTAAAGGCAATGCGAGAATCAGATAGTGAAACTAAGGACGACGAGAAAGACACGATGGCAATGATAAAAAAAAAAAAGGGTTCAAAAGACTCTACAAAAGAAATCCAACCTTTCGAGGATACATCAAGGATGCCCAAAAGGTAAGTCCTCAATGAAAGAAGATTTTGAACCATTTACCTGTTTTGGTTGTGGCAGCTCAGAACACTTGCTGAAAGATTGTCCTCACGCTAGAAGAAACAGAGACAAAAGAAACAATAGGCCTAAGCGACAAAACCGCAAGGCAATACTGGCAACATGGAGTGACAGTGACTCCAATGATAATAGCAGTGAAGTGGACAAGATTGCAAATGTCTGCCTAATGGCACAATCAAGTGAAGATAAGGATCTAACCTCATCTCATGACGAGGGAACGATAAATGAGCTCCTCACTTTTCCCCCAGCACATCTTTCTCACAAGCTACTGCATCTCTTCAAATATTCTAGAGCCTTAATTGAAAGAGCTAGACACCTCATAAAACATGCTAGCCACCTAAACAGAACTGTAGAAAGCATGAATGCTAGAAATGGTTAATTAGTGGCTGAAAATGTTAGGCTAGCTGTAGAGGTCAAAGACTACTACAAGGACATCACTCGGTTATCAAATGAGGCAGTCACAAAATCTCACCCTTGCAAAAAGGGACCCATTCTTCCCATGCCAAATATACCATCCCTCAAAAACTGTCGATCCAAGAGTCCTCCAAATCAGCCACATAAAGGACCTCTCTTTCCTACCCCAAATCTGGCTCCTCTTATAAGACAGCTTCACAGAAATATTCCAACAGAAAATACACAAAAGATCTCACAAAGTCCTTCATCTAAGCCCTCTAAATCTCTCAGAATCACCAGAATAAGGGTTCCAAAAATCTCCCCTAAAGACTTCTCTAGTTTGTTAGAAATCAATAAAGGTATAACGCCCTCTGCTGTAAGTATGCTTTGATATGCTCTTTTTATGACTAAGTTTCTAGAGTGTTTTGATAGTAGATTAGGGATGTTTTGAGTCGATTACGTATATACATACTCCCTATTTCTCTATTATGCTCGGTGTTGTGGTTTTTGATGAAAACTTGCAGATTTGGGAGCAAAACACCAGTTTTAAGAGCAATTTCGGCAAGAACGATCACACCACGGGACTCCACCTATCATGACCAGACCGTGGCATCAAATTCATAGGAAATGGAGCAAGGAAACCCTCTGTCAGTGGCCACCATAGTCAGACCGTGAAAAGCTCCACGGACCGTGGTACGGACAGCCCATGGCAGGCAGGCAGCGACAGTTTTTTTTTATAGTCAACGATCATTCTTCCTTCGTTCTAGAACTGTCAAGAGAGAAAGAAAACCCTAATATCCCCATCTACTCCTCAATTCTCCATCAAGATTTAAGATCAAATCTTCTAAAAGAAGCGAAGATCAAGATTCGAGAAGAAATCATCAACGCTCGCGAAGAAGGCTCTACCCAGGGATCGAAAGTCTCGACGGTTGTATTCTTCGTAGTTTGTCTTTCTTTTCGATTTTCTTCTTTGTTTTGAGATTCGATTATGATGTTTGGAACTTCTTTTATGTTTTCTTTGACAATGAGTGAGTCATTTTCTTGAATTCTAGGGTTTTGCAACCCGAAACAATGTAGTTTGATTTAACGTTTCTAGTTTGTACATGAATTCTTGCTTGAATCAATAGAAGGTTGTGTTTTCCATGTTCATGTGTGTTCTTTGAGCGCTCAAATACCCATGATTTGAGATTAACCTGAGAAGTACTGAAAGGTGAATTAGGATAATCTGACTACCAACCTTTCTACCTAGTTTTGTGAAATTTGAGAAAAGAATAGCAGACTAGGGAACCTTTTTTATAACCAGAATATTTCAAACCTTCAATTTTGATTAACTTGAAAAGCATACAAAAGTTGTAATTAGGTTAATTGAGGTAATTCTATTAGCATCGAAAGAGCAGTAGAGTTCTTATGGTTATCGGCTCTTGATTCGACTTGAATGAATGATTGTGCAAGCTGAGTTCTAATAATCATGCTCGTTGTTAGGAAAGAAATTCCATGGATGTCTTTCTCCCTTGATTGAACCTTTGATTAATTTCCCTGCTTTATTAGTCCTGATTAGTTGTTAAACCTTTCCAAAACCCAAAACCCGGTTGCCTTAGCAATCACATAGAGAGCTAATTTACTTCATTGCTAATTGAGTCCATATGGGATTGACCTTGACATGTTACTCCGTACACCGTGCGCTTGCGGCCCTGTCATGCTTCAAAAATCACAGGTACCTATGGTATTTGGACAGCGACTGTTCTCGACATATGACTGGAGATCCAACCAAGTTGTGCGACTTGAAAATCAACAAGACAGGGAAGGTAACATTTGGAGACAAAAGCCAATGCAAGATCCTAGGCATTGGGAAGGTCGGTAAGGACCTCAATCAATCTGTAGATAATGATATCTTGTAGAAGGTCTTGAATACAATTAATTTGCTTAGTATTTCTCAATTCTGTGATAAAGGAAATAGAGTCAGTCTTGATAAGCATGCATATGTAGTATCTTATGAGTCACATCAAGTCATATTGCAAGGTCATTGCATGAATAATGTTTATGTTTACTACAAAAAAAAAAAAGTGGCTCTTGCCAACAAAGCTTATCTATTGGTAAAAGTACAATATTTGTTGGTACAAAGTTTTACCAACAGATAATTATCTGTTACTAGCATGTTGGAAATAAACATGATTGTAAAAGTATTACCGATAGATATTGTATTCTGTTGGTATTGCTAAGTAATGCCAACAGTTTTATTATGTTGTTATTGGGAATTTTATACAAACAATTAATGTATGTTGGAAATACACCAACTTTACCAACAAATTTAAATGTTGGAGAATGTATTTTTAGGCGGTTAAAATATTTCCCACACACTTTATCAGTTGGTAGTACATTTCTCGCCTAATTTAATAAACATTATCCAACAAATATGTCTGTTGGTGATACAATTGACACAATTCTAAAACATAAATATATCTTGGAAATAGTGAAGATAATCATATACAATTTATAAATATATGATTACAATATACTATACCCCTTGTACACAACGAATTAATTTAGTTATAATATCAGAAATTGTAATTTCATTCATTAGATCTTCTGAATTGTAAGATACATAATGTCTAAATTGAATTTTCACTCAATTAAGTGAAAAGTACAAAAATGAAACTTACTAGTTCGTCAAACCAAATTTGTAAATATACAAGAGTAATATATTAAATAAAAAGTAAAGCCTAAATCTAATGTTTTCCGGTCTATATTTTCTTAATGATGTCTTCGTAAAATTCATCAGCATCGACATCGGAATCATCGTCAAAGAAACTATAAAGATCTTCCGGTATCTCCTACAAATTAATTTGTAGGAAGTCAGATTCATAACATTAAAACTGAGAGTGCCAAAGTGTAGGTCTAACTTTACCCACTCATGCCTACAACAGACAAGACACATTAACTGGGTTGAGGACAGGTTGAGTACGACCTAAAACTGCTATAAAAAAAATAACGTATTGAAACTTCGGATGCGGGGATATACCTCGGAATACACAACATATTGCTTGACAGTCATTTTCTTCACCAAAATAAATTTATACAGTTCTGGATGTAGGGATTTGTTGCCAAAATAAAGCCATACAACAGACTGATGCTTTGAGTCTCAGTGAACACAAGAAAGATGATAATCAAATGCAATTTTCTGGGTTATTGAAACTCCTATTGATAGCCTAATAACAAAATTCTGGGCAAACAAAAGACTTACTAAATTATCAAAAACAGAGCATACATTACCTATGTATATCAATATCCAACTAATTGACCATGCTTTCACAGCCTGAAAACAAAGACCCACAAAAATCAGAGAATAATCAAATACCCAACCTGAAAATTGACATACAACCTATAATATGGCCTAATGTAGACGAATTTGAAATAACCCAAGCCCTAAAAATAACTTAGCGTAATTTGCAAGAAGTTGAAATTGGAAAGACAAAGACACTAACCACAATAGTAGCAATGATTTGACAGTTGTAGTGAATGGTAGCCGATGTGAAAATTGGAGGAGAGAATAACCCAACCTGAAAAACACCATGCACCCAGATCAGTAAAGGGAAATCAACACCTTTAATCTAGCCTAATATACACGAATATAAAACTACGCAAACCCTAAAGTAAATATTTTGGCCTAACATACACGAAACAAAACCCTAAAGTAAATATTTTGGCCTAACATACACGAAACATAGCGCAAGATAGATATGAAAACTGAAGAAAAAAAGTGCAGGCATGTAGAAAGAGAAATTGTTGATGGTGGAGTAGTATACTTATCTGCAAATCTGGGAAAGGGAAGAATCTGTTATGGTAAAAGTAGGGTTTAGCAGGAGATAGAGAGAAGGGGCACAGTGTAAAGAGGAACAGTGTAAAGAGTTAGATGACAAAATGAACAAGAATTCAGACCCCGTATTGTAAAGACCCCAGCTTGTAAATCAAAGAAAACAAGCCAGTAGAAATTACTTGGAAGAGATGAAGGATTAATCAAACTGAAGGTAAATGGGATTACCTGGAAGAATAGGGACCATCCAGCAACTGAATAGGCAGTCAATATCTATAAAAACGGTGGCTAAAAAGATTGCAGTAAGAGACTTTAAACTAGAAAGGATCGCAACGAACGAGCATAAATTCGGCAAAGGACAATCAAAATTCAAGAAACACTGGAGCAAAAGACCCACTACACTACAACAGAAGCGATCGTAAAGATTCAAATATCTCATAGTCTAGATTATTATAGATACAAAGCAAACAGAAAATATATGTAGCATAGATTACTATCAATTTATTACACCTCTTAGACTTCCAATAATCAAGCACAACAACAATCACGGAATCAAAGTGCAGTTCGGCCTACTGTGCAACAAAATCAATCAACTTTAGTCATCACATCCCATATTATAGATGTCAAAGGGCCGCTATATAGTATCCTCTCTCAAACTATAACAATTGAAACAAAAATAACAAAAAAAAACAATTGAATACCTTGATGACCAGGTCGTGAAATTGGCATTTTTGCAATAAAACATAGAGTAATTAAATCACCTAGCAAAAGGAAAAAAAAAATCAACTTTGCCGAATCAAAATTTGATAAATCAACCTTGCCGAATCATCCTTGTGGACAGAAAATAAAAGGGAGCAGAGATTTCCATTATAGTCTGTAGTAACAAGAAAAAAATTCAAGTAAAAAACAAAAGCAGAGAGAGGGGGAGAATGAGAGAGAGAGAGAGATTACTATATGTTCAATTCAATTTACTAAAAGTCACCGTAATTAAGATTACAGGGCTTACATTGGTCTTGTCATCATTGATCAATTTACTGCCCAACTCTGATGTCTAATATCACTAAGCTACATTAATTTGGTTTAGTGTTGTCATTAAGCGTCGAGATATAATGACAAAATATTTTTTAATAAGTTCCTGAATTAATGAAGACACAAGGCATAAAACTAACAGGAAGCATTATTTAGATAATTAATTATTGACATTTAGATAAGGGAAAATGTAGTTCGTGGTAGTAAATACACAGCAAAATAATCAGTCCAGTAGCCCCACCTAACAATCAAGGATTGTTGATAGAATTTTTCTTTGCAATTGTCCAACCTCTTCCTACTTACTTTTCACAAATGCTCGAAGTTCTGATATCTTCACTCCCAAAGAGTACAATTGTTTCTGCAACACCACATAATGAGCATTCATACTTCATCTTAAGTGCATAGTGAAGCACAATCAACCAATAACCAAATTAAAGGCTGACATGATCATACACAAACCATAGAGTAATCATGCAGTATTAACAGCCATATCGAAAGGTTAAGAATGTAAAAGTGTCATCTTCTCCTCAAGTTCAATAGCACTATAAGAATGTAAAGACCATCCCTCAAAGAAATATGTTAAAGTACTACAACGCCAATAGCACTGTTATGTCCATATAAGTTTCCCTTGTTCATCTTTCAGTGCCTAGTGAAGCCTAATCTACCAATTTAAGTCATAGACCTAAACAATCAAATGCTTCTAAGTCATAGAAAAATCATACAATTTTATTAACTAACAAATAAAGACAAGAGTAAATCACAGAAATCCAGTTTAAGGGTAAATGCAAAGTTGGAAAAGCAGAAGGATTCAGAGAGCTCATTTGGGAAACCTGGGTATCCTTTTTCTGGGCAATCATTGATGTTTGGGCCTTGGCATTAGCAAAGCTCCATTGGAGATAAGGATTGTAAAGTAGCTTAAAGCGGTGAACATCAACGACTCTAAAACTGTCAAAGAACTCCACCGATGATGACGGAGTTAGTCCATGTGCCACACAACTCTCATTTCTTTCACTTTTGCCACCAACCTTTTAAATAACTCAAATGTACCATATAAGTCTTAAAAGTTGACAAAAATGCCACCATGTATCCTCTTGACCTATTATAGCAGGTAAAGTTTACTTTTTTTCAATTTTCCTTTAATTTTGTAGAGAGAGATGGCAGGTGGGTAGAATTTTTTTTTTAAAAAAAAAAAACAATCTTTCCTAGCCTCACCCCTTTTATGTAACTTTTTCTTCCCCTTCTTCTACATATTCATTAATGAATTGCAGAGGACTTCAAAGAATTTTGAGGTTGTGGCTGGAAATTAATGTGTTTTTTCACTGTCCAATAGGCTGCGCCATTGGTTGTTGGGCTCTGTGTAGTTGCAACGGCTTTAGCCAGGAGATACGACATTCAAGCTGGCAAGCATTCAAACCCATTTTTTTGTTCAGAAACCTAAGCTCCATTAGTCCATTAAATGATATGTAGCAGAAAGGGAAGAAGAAGATACAGGAAAGATTGTTTTTTAAAAAAAAATCTACCCATCTACCATCTCTCTCTACAAAATTAAGGAAAATTGAAAAAAAAGTAAACTTTACCTGCTACAATAGGTCAAGAGGATACATGGTGGCATTTTTGACAACTTTTAAGATTTATATAGTACATTTGAGTTATTTAAAAGATTGGTGGCAAAAGTGAAAAAAAATGAGAGTTGTATGGCACATGGACTATTTAACTCGATGATGACGTTAGAACTGTCAAACTTGCCACCGACGGTGAGGCCCTCTCCAGCGACGTTGAGCCCGAGAAACTCCAGGGTGCGGGTGATGTGGAGAGTGTAGACGCTATCCTCACACACACGGACGACGGAATCGAACTGGCAGAGGGCGGCGGTGAAGCCGGAGTAGAAGTAGGAGTAAAGCATGGAGGTAGAATCTGAGGAATTGACTAGAAAACTTTTTCTCATACCCTTGTAATTGAGAGGAATGGAAAGACTTGAGACTGGCGGAATAAAATTTATTGTTGACAAGAACAATCTGACACTACACCAACGAAAACAAGTAACAATAATCAGCAAAAACCTAAATCAAGAACAAACGGCCGACTAACTCAACCAAGACTAAGATCATACAACCAAAATCATAACTCCTAATTACATCCTTACTCAATCAATCAAAGCCTAACTCGGATCGATTTCTAATAATTCAACAAGAAGTCAATATTATCAAACAAAACCCGTCCAACTTCAAACAATCACACCCTTCAAACACATAATGAAACCCTAACTCAACATAACAAGATTCTGAGTCAATAATCAAGCAGAGAAGTATAAATTACCTGCGTGAACCAGGGAATGGCTAGGGAAACACCAGAATACGCAAACAGGCGAATTCTCTCACGGTGGGTTGAGAGAAAGAGATCGCGCAGTGGGGAGAGGGACGAGTTGATTACAATTCCCTCCCAACTTACAAAAATTTTAAGTAAAATTTATTGCCTTTCCCTCAATTAATACCAACAACATACTTAAAATGTTGGTAATATATATATAATTATTACCAACAGATACTTAAATTGTTGTTAATATAATTTTATTAGAAACAGAGTAATTTATATATGTTGGTAAAAGTTTTATATTACCAACAGATACAACTATTGATGGTACTATATTTATAATACCAACAGAAAGTCTATCTGATGGTAAAATGACATTTTTACCAACAGAAAGGAATATGTTGGTAACTAACTGTTGGTAAAAGCTCATTTTTGTGTAGTGCAACAAATTTCAAGACTCTCAACTCACCAAATTCACCGACTTCCAAGTCGGAAAAAAATTCGACTTTCAAATCAATAAACTTCAAGACTCTTAAGTCACCAAGTCCCTTGACTTCCAAGTCAACAACAAGGCAAAGACTTCCAAGTTAGTCAAACTCTTGCATCAACAAGTCTCTTGACTCCCAAGTCGATAAAATGAAAGACTTACAAGTCAACCAAATTCAAATCAACAAAATACAAGGACTCATAAGTTGAGAAAAAAAATTCACGACTCCCAAGTCAATATTTCCCATGTCAATGATACATACGACTCTCACATCAGCAAATCCACAGACTTTCAAGTCAACAAAATTCAAGACACTTAAGTCATCAACCCACCGACTTCCAAGTCAACGAAAATTGAAGACTTCCAAGTCAACCAAGTTCAAGACTACCAAGTCATCAAAATCAAATTTTATGGCGAAGAAAACCAATTACTCTTAGGTCACCAAAGAAAAGACTCCCAAGTCACTCCCCACAGAAGATTAATGAGTTCACGACTCCCAAGTCAAAATGAATGACTCATGCATCAAAAAATTTTAATGACTCATAAGTCAACAAGATGCAGGACTCCCAAGTCAAGATAAGTATAGACTCACAAGTCAATAAAAGATACTCTTAAGTCATTAAAATCAATAGTTTATCCGTGCAAGACTCTAAAGTCGACAACGTTAAGGACTTCTACGTCATCATGATGAACTCTCAAGTCAAAATTGCAAGAAATGGACTGACTTCTAAGTCATCAAAATTGTGGGCTTTCAAGTCAAGCTTTGGCATGCTAAGATCATCGTGTTGGTGGCCCACTTCAAGTAGGAGTCATCGAATGGTGTAGTCCTCATATTGGTTGACAACCTCTCTCAAGCATGCATCGTGGGGGCATCCTAGTCGTCTTGGCTGACTTCAGCTCTAAGACGACGTCATCATCTTTCAAATCAATGACGCACTCCGATCCTTGGGCTAAGTGGTAGACTCATTCAAGCTAGTGACATCGACGTCTCATTCAGGCCAATATTGGGGGTAAGCCAGTTGGAGGTGTCCTTTCTATCAATCGATGTTGCTTGTAGCCGAGAACAAATCAGGAATACTGATGCATTTATTCATTCAGTTGTTAAGCTCAATCGCGATGTTCATCAAATATTTGAGACTCAACTGCTTCAAACACTCTAAGTTCGTGTTCGCGGCTGACTCTCGAAGGGGGCATCTGTTGGAGGAAAAAATTTGTCGACAAATTAAAAAATGACAGGTGGAGAATAAATTAATTTTTATTTGGCCAATCACAAATTTCCACGTGTCAAGTTGACTTCAGGGGACCCATTTGGTCAAAATTAAATTCCGACCAATCACAATATGATGCGTATCTGAGGTGATGCAGAAAATTATAATTATTTTTTATTTAAAAATTAAAGAAATAATTAATTAACTTGAGCCCAAGCCCAAAGCTCAACTCAAACTCTAGGGGCTAGGCCTCCAGAGCCTATAAATGGGATCCTCCTCCTTCATTTTAAAACCCCCCGGAGATTCGACAGTTAGCATCAAGAGGCTCCAAGAGATCAAACTGCCAGCGGCATCCAGCTTCCAAGCGCCAAGGATCGAAGTCTGCAGAAGCTCAAGATCAAGTCTCCAAATCTTCAACACGTCTTGATCAAGAACAGCAACAAAGTTTTTCGGCAAGACAGTCGGCAATCTACACTCTGCAGTCTACCCTCAGGCAATCTACATTCCAAAGGCTTCAGAAGATCGAATTGCAAGCGACCTCCAGCTACCAAGCGTCAAAAACCAAGGTCTACAAAAGCTCCAAGCCTCTACTGAGTCAAGATCAAGAACTGCTACAGAGTTCTTTAGCAAGACCTGCAAAGCCTTTAGAAGATTGAGCTACAGACTATCTCCAGCTACAAGCGATAAGGATCAACGTCGGCTAGTTCAACAACTTCTGTTCTTCGCATCAAAGACTGCAGTCGTCTTCCTTGTCTAGTTCATCGATCAGGTCAATCACTCAAGCCCTCGCATCCAAGAACTTGAAGAACTGCAACTGACAGTCAACTTGTAGACGGTTAAACTTCGAGAAATCTCCAGCTACCAAGCATCAATAGGATCAACGCTCAAGAACTACTGCAAGAGTTCTTCAGCTAGACCTGCATTCGAGATCGAGATCAAGCGTCTGCGCCCTCGGCTCACCCAAATTTCAGGAGATTGAATTAGAGGAATACTTTATTGTATTTAATACAGAGATTGTACCCGCATACATTCAAAAATTAAACCAAATTAATGTGTTTCTCAATTTCTTATCTTTATTTATTTTAGACTCAAAATTTGTGTTTACACAAATATTCTCCACCTCCATCAGATCGAAGTATCTTTATTGTCTTGCAAAGTTGATTATGTACTTCATTTTGGACTTCCTTAAACTTTTTAAAGGATTCAAATTTGTGATGCATCAAGTAGACATAACCATATCTACTCAGATGATCGGTAAAAGTAATGAAGTACTTGAACCCACCTCGTGCACTTGTACTCATAGGACCACATACATCAGTGTGCATGAGTTCCAAAAATTCAGTTGCCCATTCACCAATTCCAGCAAATGGTGACCTGGTTATTTTACCCATAAGACATGCTTCACAAGCATCATATGTTTCGAAGTTGAAACCACTCTAAAGTCCTGCACTATACAGCTTTTGTATGCGTTTCTGGTTTATATGACCCAGGCGACTGTGCCACATGCAAGTGGGATTCGAGTCACATATTCTAGCTTTCTTAGATCGAATGTGGTAAACAGGTATATCTAAGTCTACAATATACAAGCCGTTAAAACGAAAATCTATACAAAAGTAGATTCCATCTTTGAAAATATTAAAGCGACCATCGCCAAGTTCAAAGGCATAACCTTCCTCTTCCAAAACGAATATGAAAATCAGATTTTTGCTTATCGCAGGAACAAAATAACAATTATTTAGTTCTAGAATAAGCCCGGAAGGTAAAGATAAACTATAAGTTCCTATGTAGACGACCGCAATTCTCTGCCCATTTCCTTGACGTAAGTTCACTTCTCCTGGCTTAACCCTTATGCTTTTGCTTAGCCCCTGCACATTTCCACAATTGTGTGAGCAACAGCCGATATCTTGATAACTGCTTTTCATGACTATGTTTTTGAGGGTTTTCAATTGTGAATTAGGGATAGTTTTGAGTGTGAACCTTGATTTATATTCTGATTTCCCTACTACACTTGGTGTTGTTGTTTTTGATGCAAGTTTGTAGTTTTTGAGGCCAAAAGACCAACTTTCTCTCAACTTCAGGCAAGAGTAAAAACACCACGGGCCTCTACATGTCAAACCCAGACCGTGGCACAAATTTAGGACGAAACGAAGCTCGGAATGCCCGGACAGTAGCCACCACGGTCTGACCGTGGTGGTGGCCACAGTCCGTGGCGGGGCAGCCGCTTGTGTGCGTTGCTATTTTGCGAAGGAAAGAAGAGAAAGCCGAGACAATGGCTACCACTGCCAGGCCGTGGTGATGGACACGGTCCGTGGCTAGTGTTGCTCACGTGCGGCTGGTCGTGTTTCACAAGTAAAAAATTAAAAAAGAAGCCAACGACGGTTATATTCGGCCATCATTCCTTCATCTATCATCCATCATCCATCATTCCTTCATCTATCATCGATCATCCATCATTCATTGAGCCATCCTCGAGGAGAGAAGAGAAACCCCAATCCATCTCTCTATTCATCAATTCCCCATCAAGAATCAAGATTCAAACGGATTCAAGAGAAGCGAAGATCAAGATTCGGGAAGAAATCATCAACACTCGCGAGGAAGACTTCACCTCGGGATCGAAAGACTCGACGGTTGTGTTCTTCGTAGTTATCTTTCTTTTCGATTTCTTTCTTTGTTTTGAGAACCAATCATGATGTTTGGAACTTGTTTCATATTTTCTTTGACAATGAGTGAGTAGTTTCCTTGAATTCTAGGGTTTTGCAACCCAAAACAATGTAGTTTGATTGAATGTTATTAGTTTGTGCATGAATTCTTGATTTTAATCAATAGAAGGTTGTGTTTTCCATGTTTATGAGTGTTCTTTAGGCCTGGAATGCTTGTAATTTGAGATTAGCCTGAGAAGTATTGAAAGGTGAATTAGGATAATCCGACTATCAACCTTTCTACCTAGTTTTGTGAAATTTGAGAAAAGAATAGCAGACTAGGGAACCTTTTGATAACCAGAATATTTGAGACCTTCAACTTTAATTAATTGAAAAGCATACAAAAGTTGTAATTAGGTTAATTGAGGTAATTCTATTAGCATCGAAAGAGAAGTAGAGTTCTTATGGTTATCGTTCTTGATTCATTCTTGAATGTATGATTGTGCAAGCTAGGTTTTAATAATCAAACTCGTTGCTAGGTTGGTAATTCCCTAGAAGTCTTTCTCCCTTGATAGAATCTTTGATTTATTTCTCTGCTTTATTAGTCCTAATTTGTTGTTAGACCCTTCCCAAACCTAAAACTAGATTGGCTTAGCCATTACATAGAGAACTAGTTTATTGTGCTGCTAATTGAGTCCCTGTGGGATCGACCTTGACGTGTTACTCCGTACACTGTGCGCTTGCGGCCCTATTAAGTTTTTGGCGGCTTTGTCTGGGACTCTGTCCCTAGCAGCTATTAAACGAACCCTCTTAGGTTGATTAAGCGATTTTTCTTTTTTTTCTTTCTTTTTCTTTGATTTTCTTGTTTCACTGAGTTGGTGTTCTTGTTTTTGTTTTGCTATGATCTTTTAGTATATGCAACAATCTCTGGAGTTTGAGTTCAATCCAGAAATATAAAGAACTTTCCAACAAAGGAAGAGGTAAAGACTGGAAGAGGCCAGTAAAGAGACATCCGCGTAGCAGTCTGAGATGGCAGAAGAAGAACCTCAATAACTTTTGGCCAGTACGTGACTCCAAAAGTCACAAACCCTCCAATCACAATCAAACTCCCTAAAGTGGCGAACGATTTTGAGCTGAAGAATTCTCTCATCATCTTAGTGTGTGCTACACCTTTCCATGGTCTCCCGAGCGAGGATCCTAACCGTCACATTTGCATCTTCCGACAAGCATGCGACACCTTTAAAGCCAACGGAGCCTTGCTGGACACGATCAATTTGAGATTGTTCCCATTTTCCCTGGAGGATCGAGCATGGGAGTGGCTGGATTCCCTTCCGCCGAACTCCATTCGCACATTCGATCAGTTGGCGAGCGCATTTCTTGCTAAATACTTCCCGCCAAGCAAGCTGACGAGCCTCAAGAACTAGATCTTCACTTTCTCCCAAGAGCCGGACGAGAATTTATATGATGCATGGGAGAGATTCAAGGAATTGCTTCGCCAATGCCTCCAACATGGTTTCGACCCATGGGTCCCCATTCAAGCCTTCTACAATGGGTTAGACAATTAGTTGAGAGCGATGATCCTTGCAGCTGCTGGAGGGAACATCATGAGCAAGACGGTGGAGGAGTTGTACGAGCTTATTGATCGGATGGCGTTGAACAGTCACCAATGGTCAAAACCCCGTTCCACGAGAACGGGAGGTAAGTATTATGTCGATGCATGCTATTACATTGTTGTCTGCAAAACTTGATGCCATTAATGAGAAGATGGAAAGAATGCATGTGAATGTTTCCCCTCCCCCTCAATGTGCTTCTTGCAATTCTTTTGAACATGCGACCCTTCATTGTCCTAATGGGGTGGGTAGTAGTGGCCAGCCTGACCAAGTCAACTATGTTGGAAACCCTACCCAGAGATTGCCTTTTGACCCTTACTCACACACATACAACTCCAGTTTAAGATACCACTCTAATCTTTCTTACCGGAACCAAATGGGTCACCCACAAGGACAAAGGCCTCCTGCTCAACCCTACCAAGCCCTTCAAAAGCCCGACTAGAAGCAATGATGGAAACCATGCACCGGGCCCAACAAAAGCAACTCAAGCATCAGCAAAGACAAGATGAGGTGATTAAGGCCCTAGCCACTAAGGTTGACCTTTTATCCAACCATAACCAAATGTTGGAGAACCAAATCGCTATTCAATCTGGTACTTCCACCACCCCTCCTGGACCACCCGTGCCTATCCCTAAGGAGCATTGTAATGCTATAGTTTTGAGGAGTGGGACACATATTAAGGGACCCGAGATGCCAAATACCAATCATGGGGAGATTTGAGTGAGAAGGATGCTGAGAAAGAGAGTGAGGAGGAGAAGGACCGAGAGAGAGAGAGACCATCAATGAGGGTAGTGCTGAAATCCCTCAACCACCACCATCTTCACCACCTAGAGTTTATGTGCCCCCTATTCCATTCCCTTCTAGGCTTGCTAAGTCTAAATCTGATGTTCAATTTGGGAAATTCCTTAGTATGTTGAAAAAGTTAAATGTAAATATTCCTTTTCTTGATGCTTTGTCCCAAATGCCCTTACATGCTAAATTCTTGAAGGAGATTCTCTCCAAGAAAAGAAAAGTAGATGACTGTGAGGCAATTTCATTGAGTGAGGAGTGTAGCTCCATGGTCTTGAATAAGCTCACTCCAAAGCTTAAGCACCATAGGAGTTTCACTATTTCTTGTGGCCTAGGAACTATGAACATCAACCATGCTTTATGTGATGTGGGCTCAAGTGTGAGCTTGATGCCTTATTCCCTTTATAAGAGACTGAACTTAGGAGAGCTTAGACCTACCACCATGTCACTTCAAATGGCCGATCGTTCTGTTAAGTATCCAATGGGTATTTTAGAGGACTTTCCTCTTAAGGTAGGAGACTATTACGTGCCTGTGGATTTTGTGATTCTTGATATGGCCGAAGACACCCGTACCCAAATTATTTTGGGAAGACCTTTCCTTGCCACTGTTGGGTACGTAATAGATGTGAAAAAAGGGAAGATGAGCTTTAAGTTTGGGGAGAATGAGGTTGAGTTTGATCTATTTCGTGAACATATGCCTCATAATATTTCTTCTTGTTGTGTTGTTGATGTGATTGAGAGCGATGAGTCTGTTGATGTGTTTCCTAAGGGCCATGGACTTGGTGAAGTGACGGATTGGGCACATGTTATTGAACCCGAGCCTAACATCACCAAGGACATACCGTATGCTACTAATGAGGATTGGTTGAGAGACTTTTGCAGGTTTGAATTCAAGATGCCTTCCATTGTTGAGGAAGGAAAGCAGTTTGACCCTTGCTGGTGGGTTCGACTTTGAGACTTTGAGGGATCACGTGCTGATGGTGATCCAAAGGAGTTTGGCCATGACATTGTGGAGCATTCTCCTGGTTGAGGTGAGTTTCGTCTAGCTTAAGACGTTAAACTAGCACTTCTTAGGAGGCAACCCAAGCATTTATTTGCTTTCTTTTGTTTTGTTTGGTTTTGAGTCAGTTTGATTTTGATTACGAAAACCCCTCCTAGATTGGTACTTTATGGTGTTGTTTGGATTGTCATCGCAAGTGTGTACTCATGAGATTTTTCTAGCTTGATGTGGATGATAGAAGAGACTGAGTTGCTTGTTTGATTTAGATTGCTTGTCTTGTTTGCAAATTCAACTAGTCTTGATTGATTCTTATGTATGATAGTGAAGTTCATGTGTTTGGTACATCAAATGAACTAGTTGTAGTGATTGTGGTAGGGTTGAACCCGTGAGACTCTTTTGAGCCAAAAAGACTATCACTTTTATAGTCTCTTTTTCTTTTGAGTGTGACCTTACCATGTTTGTATCTCTAGAACTTGATTTGACTCTCTTTGAAACTGCATTTGACTTGTACATTGTATTAATATGATTGAGACCCATCTTGTAGCCACAAAGCCAAAAAGCCACCTGACATTTTGACTTCTTTTTTGCTAGCCCTTGCGCAAGTTTTCTTGTCTTGATTGTTTTACCTATATTGCACGCCATTGGCCTATTCTTAATCCTATTTCATTCTAGCCAAGTTAGTGGAGCAACAATTCAGTTGGGGGCAGTTTTGTAGTCTATTTGTTGGTGACTTTGTTGGTTAGTTTGCTTGATGAGGGAAGCGTTGTTGTTAATCATTATTTATCCCCTCTTTTATTAGAAACTTGAATTGGTTGAAGGGGAAAGGAGTATATCTTCATTTATCCATGTTATTCACAAAAAAAAAAAAGAAGAATGAAACATGTTGGAAAAAGACGGGAAAAAAGAGAAGCTTTGATGAATAAGGTGAATAGCATGGTAGTTTTCTCGCTTATGTCGACTCTTCCCTTATTTTTTTTCGATTCGGGATGTATATTTGTGCTTGATCGCGGTGTGAAGTAAGAGGTAATATGTGTTATGTTGTGGGAGTGTTGCTCTTTAGGTCTTTAGCTCTTTAGCTCCACATTTCCCAAATGAATTCCCTCCTTACCCTACACCTAAGCCCCATTACAACCCTTGAAAAGTCCACATGATTGGCACCTGTGCATATTTCTATAGCGGTAGAGAATTGAGAGTCTTGTCAAGCTTATGGTAGTTTTCTTACATTGGCTAAAGGTTTTGAGTGAACCATCATATCTTTTGCAAACACACGAGCGGAGTGATTCACATACCCTAAAGTGAGGTCCTACCGATCCTAGCTAGTTTGACAAGCATGTGAATGGAATTTGATTGTACTTGAGTTGTGATAGATTGGCTGTATTCCTTCTTGACTCGTGATTCTGTTTCGAACATCATTCCTTGTTTTAATTTGAGTCTTCACCTCGCTAGGGAGTCTCTTTGTTTATGCTTGTTTTGGCTTTCTAACGTGCCCTTTTATTGGAGGAGGTGTGTAAGTAGTTTTCCTTTTTTAGTCCTTTCATCTAGTTTTGAGTCTTGTACTTGCTTGGGGACAAGCCAGGAGTAAACATGGGGGGATTTGATAACTGCTTTTCATGACTATGTTTTTGGGGGTTTTCGATTGTGAATTATCAAGGGGATAGTTTTGAGTGTGAACCTTGATTTATATTCCGATTTTCCTACTACACTTCGTGTTGTTGTTTATGATGCAAATTTGTAGGTTTTGAGGCCAAAACACCAACTTTCTCTCAATTCCAGGCAAGAGTAAAAACACCACGAGCCTCTATATGTCAAACCCAGACTGTGGCACAAATTTGGGATGGAATGAAGCTCGGAATACCGGACGAGCTACCCGGTCGGCCGCAGTAGTGGGCATTGCTTGAGCGTTCTTTGTTTGCGAAGGAAAGAAGAGAAAACCGAGATAGTGTCTGCCATAGCCAGGTTGTGGTGATGGCCACGGTCTGTGGTAGGCGCTGCTCACGTGCGGCAGGCCGTGTTTCCCAAGTAAAAAAAAAAAAAAAAAGAAGCCAGCGACGGTTATATTCGGCCATCATTCCTTCATCTATCATCCATCATCCATCATTCATTGAGCCATCCTTGAGGAGAGAAGAGAAACCCTAATCCATCCCTCTACTCATCAATTCCCCATCAAGAATCAAGATTCAAACGGATTCAAGAGAAGCGAAGATCAAGATTCGGGAAGAAATCGTCAACACTCGCGAGGAAGACTCCACCCCGGGATCGAAAGATTCGACGGTTGTATTCTTCGTAGTTATCTTTCTTTTCGATTTCTTTCTTTGTTTTGAGAATCAATCATGATGTTTGGAACTTGTTTCATGTTTTCTTTAACAATGAGTGAGTAGTTTCTTTGAACTAGGGTTTTGCAACCCGAAACAATGGAGTTGAATGTTATTAGTTTGTGCATGAATTCTTGATTTGAATCAATAGAAGGTTGTATTTTCCATGTTTATGAGTGTTCTTTAGGCCTGGAATGCTTGTAATTTGAGATTAGCCTGAGAAGTATTGAAAGGTGAATTAGGATAATCCGACTATCAACCTTTCTACCTAGTTTTGTGAAATTTGAGAAAAGAATAGCAGACTAGGGAACCTTTTGATAACCAGAATATTTGAGACCTTCAACTTTAATTAATTGAAAAGCATACGAAAGTTGTAATTAGGTTAATTGAGGTAATTCTATTAGCATCGAAAGAGCAGTAGAGTTCTTATGGTTATCGTTCTTGATTCATTCTTGAATGTATGATTGTGCAAGCTAGATTTTAATAATCAAACTCGTTGCTAGGTTGGTAATTCCCTAGAAGTCTTTCTCCCTTGATAGAATCTTTGATTTATTTCTCTGCTTTATTAGTCCTAATTTGTTGTTAGACCCTTCCCAAGCCTAAAACTAGATTGGCTTAGCCATTACATAGAGAACTAGTTTATTGTGCTGCTAATTGAGTCCCTGTGGGATCGACCTTGACGTGCTACTCCGTACTGTTGGGGAGGTCCATGGGGAGCCCACTTCAACCAAGGCCCATGGTACACAAGTTAAGTGAGGTTCCATCTTAAAACCAATTGGTGTTAAGAGGAGTAGCCCACTTGACTTATATATCATGTCCTTTCTCTTTACTTTTTTCGATGTGGGACATTTTTACTCATGGGTGAATCCTAACACGTACACCGCGCGCTTGCGACCCTGTCATATCTAATACCCATATAGAAGGGTCAGTGAAGTGAATCTCAACCACATTGTTACCTGATTTGGGAATCACCTTCCTATTCTTCAAGTCCTCCAAGTAAGATGGGCATTTCCTTTTCCAATGTTCCTTGCCTTTACAGTAAAAGCAGTCACTGTTAGGATCAAGTCCTACTCCTTTTGATTTAACTTAAGCAACTACCTTGCCTTTACCTTTCTTAGAAGGAGGAATCTTCTTGCCCTTTGCCTTCCTCTTAAAGCTTTTTCCCTTTCTTACCATTAAAACATTAGAGGTTGGCTTTGCAGCAACCTTGATGTCCCTTTCAGCTTAGATAAGCATCCCATGCAAGTCCATAAGGCTCTTCATGTTCCTCCGAGGCTGCATGTTGAAGTTCATCCTGAACGGACAGAACCCATCATGGAGTGAGGACAAGATGGTGTCCATAGCCAACTCTTGGCTAAAGGGAAACCCAAGCTTCCTTAAATTGTCGAAAAGACCAATCATTTTCAGCACATGAGGTCCTACTGCCTTCCAACCTCCAACTGTGATTGAATCACTTGGCGGTTGGTCTCATAATGCTCAATTGCGGCATGTTCCTGGAACATACTCTTCAATTGAGTAATGATTTCATATGCCTCCTTATCCTCAAACTACTTTTGAAGATTAGGAGTCATTGAAGCTAGCATAAGACAAGCAACTTGAAGTTCATCATCAACATGACATTTCCACTTGTTTTTTTCAGCTTGGTTAGCTGTAGAGGATGGGGACTCTCCCTTTTCCTTCTCAAGAACATTTTCTTTCTTTTAAGATTTGAGGACAATCCTCAAATTACGGTACCAATCAAGAAAATTAGAACCATTCAACTTATCCTTCTCAAGGATTGAACGAAGATTGATTGTAGACGAAGAGGTGGAATAAGACATTGTTGAATCTACATACCACACAAAAAGGTTCATTTTAGAATTATTCATCAAAAGTCTGAAATTAAACTCTTTTAATTTTCACATCAAACACTTTTAATTCTCATTAGTGTTTAATGTAACCAGAATCTAACAGGCCTAAGCGACATCAAGTGGACTTTGGTCCAAACAAACCTTGTGTCCTTTGCCTAAGGTAGATCATCTCATGATCAATCGTTCTAAACGACTATTGGCGAGAGTATGTGTATCTCATGCAACATCTCTCTCCGTTGCTCATGACTCTAGACTCTCTAGCCTGCCATTATGAACCTACCTAACTCTCACCCAACTTGTTACCGATCCATCAACGACTTGCTTTGGCAATGGCCGCTTAGGATCCAAGTGGTGGTCGTCAGGATGAGCAATCACATGTTCAAATTTTGAGAGTTCAAATTTTATTATCCTAAACATTCGATTCTAGGTCAACCTGGTGAATCGATCCTGAAAGACATAATAAAATGATATAAGCAAGCTAAGAATCATTCAAAGCATAAAATAAAACCCCTAGTATGGCCTCCTAAACTTAATTAAACAACTTTAATTAAGATAAACCAGTCTTGAACCAACACTTCAAGAACACCTTCTCGAACACTTTCAATAACTCCTTCTTGAACCATCGCAACAGAATATCTCCCACTCGAACCAACATCCATATTGTTAGGCTCCCACTTGACCTCCTGTCTCAATATTACAAGATATTGCAAGCAGGCCTCATCAAATGAGGTTACATAAATTTCAAATATAAATTACAACTTCAAGCAAATTAAATTAAAAATATACTCAAAATCAACGGTACGCATGTCGTATTTCACCCAACCCGGCATGCAAACCGGTAGAACCAGACTAGCTTAGGCCATACTAAGAGCGCATGCGATCAAGTAAATAATTTTGGCAACATTGCAACACGACATATCAACATATGTCAAAACATGCATCAACACAGACATAGAAGACATCCAATTTGCGATATACTAACCAAAATCAAGGGATAAAGCCAATATAATTTAGCATCAAACAAATCCCAAACGAAGCAAGAAAATACGCATGCATACTCAACAAAACTACAATTTTATTAAGTTAAGATCTCCAGCCCAAAATGATTTTAGGCGAGATAGGAAACACCTTTCCTTCTTGAAATTCCAAATTTCAAGGCTAGGCACAAACTCATTTTGCTCAATTTCTAAAATCGAGCAAACTTACTCAGTAGATTCCTAATCCATGTTGAAGATCATTTTTGTAGAGGTTTAACTGGAATCACCCAGCCACCAACTCCACAACAATGATCTGTTTATGCCCAACTAATCGATTGAAAGTTGATTTCCTAAATAAACTCTTCCTATAATGCAGTACTTGAATGGAATCACCTAGTTCAATACCGTAGGTTAAATCTAATTTATCTGGGAAGTTAAAGAAAACGAGATTTCAAGTCTAAACATTTTATACCCAAACCCCAAATCCTTTAGGTTTGATGTTTGAAGAAAACATGAAGTGACACTAGTTATGAGTGTGACATCACATGTCACGCACATTCAAACTATGTCTAGCCTCATGAAAATACAACACTAACACGAGAGCCATCATGAGCACGACATCAAATGCAACAATTACTCAAGATGCTTAAAAGAAATCCAAAATGATCATGAGAGCCATCGTGATTACGACTCAAACGCAACAATTACTCAAGATGCTCAAAAGGAATCCAACATGATCACGAGAGCCGTCGTGAGTACGGCGTCAAATGCAACAATTACTCAAGAGGCTCAAAGTGATAGAAGAAAGGCTATGAGTTTCACCAAAATCTCGAGTAAGACACCTAGTGTCATGCTTGAGATTCCTTTTCAAACAAGAGGTGAAGCTCAATGTGAACCTATGGTTATGGTAACATTTGTCATGACCAAATCTTTGCTCATATCATATGGAAAACCCATATGTGATCACAAAGGAGATAAGCAACACAAACATCTAAAACCAATATCCAACCAATCAAAGCTAAGGTTCAACCATAACAAGATCATTATATTTAATCATCAAGGTTAACCAACATATCATGCCAAGTTAATAATTAATCTAGCATGCATACATCCTAATATATCATATCTACCAAGATTATAGCATAAAAGGCATAAACAAGTAATCTAGCAAGGCTATCTAAACATGATTCAACAATTGAAACATATAAGAAAGATATGCAAAACATAAGCATGTTATTGTGACTCTGATACCACTTATGGGGTAGGGTGGTCTAGACCTATCTAGGCCAAGAAGAGGTGGGCCCGATCTAATTGGACCACCCTGATTAGGGGCGGAAAGGAATCCTAACTATTAGGATTCCTACCTAATCTAAAACTAAACCAACCCGAAACAATAAATAACAGAATTGAAATAGTAGGGGCTCAGTATTACGTCAGGTCTCTCAAATAGAAACACCTCGGTCGGCCTTGTACTATTGAACGCGTCGGTTCCAAAGGGACTCTAAGTAGAAGATTTCAAAAAAGGAATCCTCTACAAAAGGTCCACGCAGTACCTTTCGGCACGGTTGCTAGATCGTTTCAACCCCGGTCAAATCAGGGTCAAAAGAGTATGTTGAACTGTATCTAATACGTTCCGTCCTTCCTTCCTTAGGGCAATTTTCTGAGAATCACCCCGAGACTCCTAAAACCGAAAACTTCCAAATGAACTTTTCTCGGTATCCCTTAAATCTCAAATATAAAGACTAGCTTTATAAATGGCCACTTGGGATGGAAAGACAAATTTTTCCATCCAAAGGGGACCCCTAAAATATAGGGGAGAGGGAGGGGAAATGAGAGTTTTATTTCCGATATGATCGTCATTTTAGACTTCCTCAAACTTACATTCATTCATAACGATTTTATCAAAATCGGGTTGTACTAGTCACTATTTACGTACAGTAACTCGGTTTGAGGGTCCATAATAAAAAATCCATAATTAATTCATTTCTTAAGCTTTGAGGGTGATTCAAGTTGGAGAAGTTCCTAAATTTAGTCTAGTTTATGACCACATTTTTTTATTACTCAAAACATGCACACATTAATACAGTATTTAGTAAAGTCAGACATATGTCAGAACTGATTTCAGACAGAATACAGTTTGGAGGTCTCTAAAGAAATGTCCATAACACCTTCATTTCTAAAGCTTTTAAGTTCGTTCAAGTTGGAGGAATTCATAATGGAATCTAGTTTATGGCCATATTTTTATATTACCCAAAAAATGCACACATTAATACAGTACTTAGCAAAGTCGAATATATGTCAGAACTGATTTCAAACATAACACAGTTTAGAGGTCTCTAAAGAAATATCCATAACTCCTTCATTTCTAAAGCTTTTAAGTTCGTTCAAGTTGGAGGAGTTCACTAATGGAGTCTAGTTTATGGACATATTTTTAGATCACTCAAAACATGAACACATTAATAAATTATTTAGCAATGTCGAACATATGTCAGAACTAATTTCAGATAGAACATAGTTTGGAGGTCTCTAAAGAAATGTCCATAACTCCTTCATTTCTAAAGCTTTTAAGTTCGTTCAACTTGGAGGAGTTCACCTACGGAGTCTAGTTATGGCCATATTTTTAGATTACTCAAAACATGCACACATTAATACAGTATTTAGCAAAGTTGAACATATGTCAGAATTGATTTCAGACAGAACATAATTTGGAGGTCTCTAATGAACTGTCCATAACTTCTTCATTTCTAACGCTTTTGGTGCACGACTTTTTGGGTCTTTCTCTTGACATCGAAGGCTTCATTTTTCATTCAGAAAGCTTTGTTATAGGATATCTACATGTGAGGGGAAAATCGAACTCTATGTTGGGTCATATTTGAGCATGTAAGATGAGTGTTCATGTTGGGGTCTTTGAGACTTTAAAGCTTAGCTTATCTACCTTGATCTTGATGTTTGACTTGGAAGAAAACAACATGAGCCTCTTTGGTGTGGAAATATACAATGAAAGGGCTTGAGTTCACTTCCTTGAATGCCCCCAATCAATCACAATCTTGCTGAATTTTGTTTACTCCAATACTTGATCTTCTTTTGGTTTTATTTTCTTTGAGCCATGGCTGAATTTAGGAGCTAGAAAGAGGGTGTTTGTTGAATAAAGATGATGATGATACTTTATATAGAGATGAGGTGAGAGGAATTCAGCTAGAGAGAGAAAGAGAGGGCAAAAAAATGAGAGGATGAGTGTGAGGATGAGTCGATGGTGTGTACATTATATATTGAATATGCTTGCCATGTCATCCATGCCAATGCCAAGTCGCCCAAAAGAATATTCCTCATTGCCACATTATCCTAAGAATATTCTCCCTTGCCATGTCAACTTGCCATTAAAATAATTCTTTGCCTAACCACCCATACTCCGTGCCATGTCATCATGTGAAAATTATCATTTATTAAAAGTATATTAGATGATGTTGGATGTTATTCTTATGCTGCATATTTTCGGCTTTCTTGGCCATGAAAGCCCATAATATAGTTCTGAAATTAATTTAGCTAGAATCTTTTGGTGAGAATTTTTTTTCTTTAAATAAGTGAGGGTTCGGTCTTAAGACACATACGAAGTATCGGTTAAGGCTTTTGGTCAACTATCCTAAGTGGAGGATTGCTTAATTGAATTATTTTTTTACTTTTTCGGAAAGCAGTCGTTACATGCTATCAACTTACCTTAAGTGACAAAGGAGTTATATGAATTGAACACTTGTGAGACAAGTGGGAGATTGTTGGGCATGACCCGACGTTGTTCAATTTATTTGGAGTAACTTATCCAAGTTAATGTACTCCCTCTGTCCCAAATAATTTGTCCATGTTTGGTTAATGAGGTCAAATTTTGTAAAGTTGATCGTTAGTTTATCAAATTGTATATTGATTCATCATGTAAGACTATTATTATGAGATTTCTTATGATAAATACTTTTAGCTAAATATAATATTACAAATGTTGCTAAGATAAAACATAAAATATTAAGGATCAAAATATGACATCGAAGACCATGCAAAAATAAATGGACAATTTATTTAGGAAGGAGGGAGTAGTAATTATATGTTTGCTAGAGACCTTAATAAGTGATTAAATATTTAATTACAACTATATCATTTGGTCTTATTGGGTCACATAAGTTAACGCCTTAAAGCAATATGTGTATAACCCTAAATAATAATATGTTATATATTTAGGAAGTGTCAAAATTCAATGAGACACGAACCGCGTCTATGCTGACACGGATCATGTCATGGTGACACGGACTATGTGTTGCGCTATATCGGAAATTGAGTTTCTGCTTGCTTGCACGGACCACGTGGGGCATGACACAAATTGTGTCGTACCCTAGAAACACGATTTATTAAAGGTAATTATTAGGGTTCCCTTTTCCCCTTTTCCAAGTTATTTGATATTATCCCCCCCCCCCCCAACCCTAAAAAAAAGAGGTTATTTGCTACTGTATAAAGGGAGGGAACCCTTGTAGAACCTAGAGAAGTCTTTTGTGATTTCTTGAAGAAAGATATTGAGAAATTCTTTTTTAATTCCCCATCTTCTAGTTTATAGGCTATTGTTTATTTATTTATTTATTTATTTTTTGAAAAAAGGAGGAGAATTATAAACAATCACAGGTATCTAATCACATATACCTTTAATTGAGACCAGTCTCAATTATTGTTCTAGCAATTGAGTTCTTGGAGTAGCTGCGAGACTCTACAGTGTTGAAAATATGGGGTAACATAGTTACTTGCACAAGATGAGGTATCACTTGGGTAACTAGGAGTCGAGGATCATCCCGTCTCCCCTTAAGACTTATTCACAATACCGTGAATAGACTTAAGGGTAAAACCTAACCTCTTGTAAGCAAAGTACAAGATCTCTCAAGAACTCTCAAGAATGTTGCTACAGTTCAACACCTTAGGAGTGTGTTGAAGCTCTTTAGGAAAGATAGATAGAAGAGATTGAGGTTGTGTGCATGAATAAAATTCAGCCACTATTTATAGAGGTCTTTGGAGTATTCAAACCATTCAAACTTACCAAATCATGAAGCATGATCTTAGGGATGTGTCTAGTGGTCATTAAGGATTAATATTTATTGATTTCTCAGTCAATAATAATCCCTAATAATGCGCAAGATAATCAATATCCGGGGCATGAATCAAGGGATTTCAAAGGAAATATAACTGGGCATCAACACAGTCCGTGTTGGCCTCAACACGGTCCGTGGTGATCAGCCACGATCCGTGTTGACCCAGTACAGACTTTCTTTACTTTCTGGATGCTAACACGACCTGTGTCATACCTAACAAGGTCCATGTTGGGTCCCTTTTGCTTATTGGTCAATCATATGCTTATATTTTACACCCTTATGCATCTTAACTCTTAAAGTACTCCAACATACAACGCATGATTTCTAATTGGAATCTCAAATGTCAACAACTACATCAGTTGGAATCGCATCATGTATAATTTGCTGCCTTTGCAATTTGTGCTTCGTGGGTCAATTATTTGAATTCATAAGTGTTATGATTTATTCCGCCTTTAATCTAATTTGTTTAGAAAATAAATTATTAAAAACTCAACAGTAATTATTACTGTCAAATTGTTTAACTATCAATTACATTCCAACTTTATCAGAACTAGAAAGAAATAAAGATAATTGTAACTTCGTAAAATCGATTTACTATTGAAATCATTAACCATAACACTTGAATTTAAATTAAAATCCATGAAAATTTAGAGAGAGTTTGGCTAACTAACGATCGAGAATGTGTCAATTGACAAGAACTCAACACAAACATTATATCAATCACAAAAAATAGAAACTTCAAGGATCAAAATCTCCTAGATGCTCTAATACTACCATGAAGATATGTGGAGAGAGAGAGATTTAGGAGAGAGAAAATGAAGAGAATTTGTTATGTGTATAATGTATTAATATAACAAAATTTATGTGCAAAAGTTATAGATAAAATATCTTGGTCTAACATTTATAAAAATAAGATACAACTATCTTCACAATTTTATTACTGTGTTCTCCCTATACAATCTATATGTGTTCTTACATATTACTAACCACATTAATTTTATTTTAATATTCATGAATAATGATATCATCATGACCATTAACTAACTATATTAATCACAATATTTTTTTCTTTTTTTTGAAATATCATACTCCATCTGTTCTTTTTTATTTGAATTTTTAACTAATTTCTCTTGTTTCATATTATCGGTAATTCTACAATTTCAATATGATATTAATTATTATTTTTCTTATTTGACCATAACATTTATTGAATAAATACTAAAAGTTAATTTTAATTGAGGATAATTATGTAATTTTCCTATTAATTGCTGCAGAAATTTTTACTTAAGAAAATACGTGATGATAATTCGAACAAGTGCAAAAACCAGTTTTCACCTTCTAGAAACTAAAAATAAACTCTCAAGTCTTAACATAATTTTCATAAATAAGGGAAAAAAGATAATTCATTGTGTCACAAATTATTGACTTCATCAAATTAAGAAAGAATCAAATACTCAATAGAATGATACGCTGTATCCTTCTGGTCACAAGAAGAGGCCCATTGGATTTTGGCAGGCCCAATAGCCCATTTTTTGTTTAATTTTTTAAAATCTCAAATAGGCCGGACTATATATTCCTCTCCAACGCGTTGTGGGTATCACTGTCGCCCTTTTTTCCTCACATTCTTTCCTCTCCTCCTCAATACTTTTTCTCTCTCTAGGGTTTTTTCTTCCTCTCTGTCACGATGATGCAACCAGGCATGGCGGCTCCAACCCAAGCTCAACCTCCTATGGATCAACATTACCAGCAGCAACAATATCAACAGCAGCAGCAGCAACATCAACAACATCAGCAACAACAGCAACCTTGGATGATGATGCCTCATCAACAACCACAGCAACAGCAGCAACAACAACAACAGATGTGGGGCCAACAACAACAGCCTCCTCAGTACCACCAGCAGCAGCCTCAATCGGCTCAACCAACAAGCGCCGATGAGGTTCGTACGCTTTGGATCGGAGATCTCCAGTATTGGATGGACGAAAATTATCTCCGTGATTGCTTCGCTCAGACTGGCGAGGTATACCAGAATCATGTTTCTAATTTCATGTCTCAATTTTGATTTTATTCATATTAATGTATTTTTGATTTTAGGTTTTCTTTAGTCTTGATGGACGGAGATATTTTGCATCTGGTAAACGTCTTAAGGATTGTTTGGTTTTCGGAATCTTTGGTTGCTTGCTGTGAAACGTAGGAAGTGGTGTGTGATCTTACACGATAGTTGAATGTGGACTCTTTTGTTTGGGGGGGGGGGGATTCGAATCTTCTTTTGGTGGCTATGAATTTGAGATGATCGGACCATCACTTTTGATGTGTGAGTAGTGTTTGATGTAGGTAAAAATTGGGATTGACGTGAATTTATCAAGTTTGGAGTATTGGCATTTAGTTAATTGTGATTTTGATCTAATGTTGAGCTGAAAGAGTTTAGAAAGCACATCTGAAGGATTCTCAGTTATTTCTTTTTTGATCTGATCAATTCTAATGTTGGCCTGAAAGATGTAAATTTAGTCTTGAGGAAGCAGGGTGTGAATATAAGGAATATAAGATGATTTCACCTTTACTTCTAAGTTCATAGAGTCCGTTAAATAGGGATTCTTTTAGCAATACTTTCAAGTTTTGGGACGATTTTACCAAAATTTGGGGATTTCATCAAGTTACTGTTGTTTTTAATTGGGATCATCTTTATCAAGTCCTTGTAGTCCGTGGACTGATTTGAAACCATTTTCTAACAAATTGGTGGATGGTGTTCAATGAAGGTGAAATTGATATTTTTCTCCCCTGAAAGCTTGAGTTTGTCAAGGCACACATGTTGTTGGTAAAAACTGTATCTGCCTAAAGCTATGTTACTCAGACTGGGGCTTGCTTATCTGTCATGGCTACATCCCCAAGTGTAAGGCTCATTTGGAAGATATTTGACAGAGCTTTTTGAAATGTGTATTGCCGTATGTCTAGTGTCTGACCAGGAATGGTACAGTTCAAGAGACACTAAGCATTCTCAGTGTAACATTGAATTCAACACAGTGCTTTAGTTAACATTAAGTAACAAGACTGCTATTTATAATTTTATATGATCAATTTTCTTGTTTAAATATTTGCTGTAAATGTGATTATCAGCTGTTGATTTAGGTTTTGGTCCTAGGCTCTTACCTGTTCAGGCTATCTTGGAAGGTTTCAAATATATTATATATATTTTCTTCATTCAATTTTCCAGATGATTTGAAGTACATTTCCTGTTGCAACTGAGTAATCCTTCTTTGCAGGCTGTTTCTGTTAAAGTCATACGCAATAAGCAGACCATGCAGTCCGAGTGCTATGGATTCATTGAGTTTTCCTCTCATGCTGCCGCAGAGAGAGTTTTGCAAACTTACAATAACACCTTAATGCCTAATGTTGAGCAAAACTACAGGCTTAACTGGGCCTTCTATGGATCTGGGGAGAAAAAAGCGGATGATTCTTCTGACTACACAATTTTTGTTGGAGATTTAGCTGCTGATGTTACTGATTACACATTACAAGAGACATTTAGAACTCATTATCAATCTGTAAAGGGTGCCAAAGTTGTGATGGATAGGGTTACTGGTAGATCAAAGGGGTATGGATTTGTTCGTTTTGGGGATGAAAGTGAGCAGATCCGTGCTATGTCTGAGATGAATGGAGTTATGTGCTCAGGCCGAGCAATGCGTGTTGGAGCAGCTACAAACAAAAAGAATGCCACAGGAACAGGTATTTCATCTTGTTTTTTATTTGTCTGTTTAGTGCTTTGTAGGCTACTGTTCACATCCTTATATTTACTTGGAGTTTATTGATAATCTGAATCATGAGCTTCGCTTTGTTTTCCTGTTTATATGCCTCAGATCTGAGAGATGTCAGTGTTCTTTTTGCTACATATTGGTTTATGTTGAGCATTATTTCATCTTCCTTCCGTTGTACTCTAGAAGCTGTGCAGAAATTCAGTTCCATTGCTTTCCTTTCAGAATTTGGGAACAGTTTATTCTTTTTAAATTTCAGAACTGAAAAACTTATAGAAATCCATTGTTGAAAGCAGGGTGTCACGAGGCTCTATCGTTTAGGGTCCTGCGACTGATTTCAGCTGAAATGGTTATCCCCTTAGTACGTGGCCTTGTGTAGGTCAGTGATGTCATAATTTCTCCATTTACAGCAAGAAGTATCTACCATTCAGTTTCTTATTTTCTTCTATATTTATTCAGCTGTCAGTTTAGTTCTCTGTACAAGGTTCTTATTCATTTTCTTTCATTTAAGATTTCTCGCACTGTTCCTTTTCCTCGTTGATCGTTTTAATTGTTCAATCATTCAGTTTCTTACATTCTCCGTCGTATATTTGGCTGTCGGTTGATTTCAATATGTTTACGTTGAAGTCATTCTCTATTTTTACATCTTTCAAGTTAAATTTTTTGTGATGTTCCCTTGTGTTCTTTTTCGTATTCTTTATACTTCAGCCTTCTGAATCCTCCCTCAAGTCTTGTGCCCTGTTTCTTTTCTACACTCCAGCACAGTTAACTTCCATTCTTTTATAAGTTGTGGTAGCTTGTTCCCTGAATTCTTAGTACCGGCAATCCAATTCTTACCCCTTGTGACTATTGATAGCCGTGTATGATTGTGCTTAAATATAAGCTATTCTCTGTTGGACATGTTCCTCGTTGTTAAGTTAGCATTTTGGTTCCTTGAGTCTGTGCTGGCTCATTTTCATCATGTGTTCTTTCGTGAAAGATGGTGTTCATTACGTCATCCCTTTAGCCATCAGCATAAGTGTTATTTTGGTAGCTGGTTAGTTTTTTTCTAGCTAAGGGTCATAAAGCTCCACTTATTGTTTGGATTGGGTCTTACGACAGTCATGTCGAATTGACAATGGTAGGTGCTTTTGCCTCTCATAAATTAAATTGTCATCGTCATGATTATTCTCATTGGTCGAATCAAAAGGTTGTTGTATTGCCTTTTGTTTAACTTCAACTTCATTTGACAATTTAATTCTTCCAAAGGTGTTTCCCTTTGTGATGAGTGATGATTTTAAGTGGTGTTTATGTGAGAGGACAAGGCAAATACTGCAGTACAGCATGTCTCTTTCCTCATTGTGTACCTGATTCTGCTGAGGATATGTATACTAAATCTGTATGCTTTCTCATTTATCTACTCTTGAAATCAATGAAATGGTATTGTGCAATTGGTCACTCTGATCATTGTTATGGTCTATATATAACTATGTGCTCTACTTTGGAATATTTTATCTTCCTATTACTGATTGAATATCGACATTGGTGTTCGGCTTTTTATATCTTCATTTGGCTGCCAGTTGTCAAGTATCAATTCATTTTTGAAAGATTCTTGCGGTTAAATGATTTTTAAGTTTTCTTATTTGAGCTTTCATTGTGGTTTGATGTTACATATACATGCTATTTATCAATTTGTTAGTCCACTTTTATCTATTGGTTGTTGGCTCAGTGTCAAGAATTTGTCTTCTTGTCTGTTCTTGCTTTACCCTTGTTTTTTTTTTCCATAACGCAGCTTCTTACCAGAATACTCAGGGAACCCAGAATGACAGTGATCCGAACAATACTACTGTGGGTACTTTTCTTGAGGGTTTTATTATGCTTTTTACTTGATATGCTCTTTTAAATTTAAAATTTTATTTCAGATTTTTGTTGGCAACCTGGATTCCAATGTCACTGATGAACATTTGAGACAAACTTTTGGTCCATACGGGGATTTGGTGCATGTGAAAATCCCAGTGGGCAAGCAATGTGGATTTGTTCAATTTGCTAACAGGTTAGCAATTGTTTTCGGGAAGAATTTATGATTGCAAGAGGACATTCTTAAGTCATTAAACATGTTCTAAGTCCTATAATTTAATGAATTTACAGAAGTAGTGCTGAGGAAGCATTAAGGGCACTGAATGGAATACAATTAGGTGGAAGAAATGTCAGACTATCTTGGGGCCGTAATCAAACGAACAAGCAGGTCCATCTTTGTTGCTGTGTTAAATCAATTTGTTTATGCTGTTTGTATATGTGCTGAATTGTTCTGGTTGGGTGTATGCAGCCTCAAGCTGATCAGAACCAGTGGAACAATGCTGCTGCCTATTATGGATATCCTCAAGGTTATGACCCCTACGGTTATGCTTCTGCTCCCCAAGACCCAAACATGTACTATGGTGGCTATCCTGGTTACGGTGGCTACACAATGCCCCAACAGGCCCAGTTGCCAGTTCAGCAGCAGCAGGTTAGATGATGCTCATTTTGAAGCATTTGAGTTTAGTTATACCTTACCTGACTGTAATCTTTTCCCTTCACACATAATAATCATGAAATTAGCTTTTATGGAGATTTTTTGTTTCTGGGCTGCTGGAAAGCCCTCTCTTCCCCTCTTAAGCTAATGCGGCCAGTCGGTCTTGAGTTTAGTTAATGCAACATGTTGGGTTTGGACTTTATATGAAACCTCGCACTTAAAGGTTTGCTGGTCTTACTGGCAAAAAGATGATGTCGGCACAAGAGTTACAGTCCAACATGAAGTGGGTTGGTGGGTGGGTGAACATAAGTAATTTGTTTGTTCTTTTCTTGGTTGAAGCCGCTTCTGTTTTTCTTCTTGTCTTGTCATTTGAAAAGGCACTGAAATGCATGTTTCTAATCTTGTGGTGTTTTTGTTGAGTTCTCATGTTTTGTTGAGAAATTGGTTGAGGTAGATTTATTTATCATGTTTGCCTTGAGAACTATTTTTTTTTGTTGAAAAGCAAATATTGATTTCTACATCTATGCAGTGGTAGCCTACGTACCTCAATTCTTTATGGGTGGTTGTAGCTGCATTTACCTGTTTTCTCTCTAACCTGTATGTTTCATTGGTTTCTGGTTTCTATGCAGTGATCCTCTGTGATGAGGCATGATGGTACAAGGATAGCCTGGATCATTGAGGCCTAAAGAAGAGGACCTTTTGGTTTTGGAGGTCAAAAGCTGCAAAGAAAAAACTTTGATTGTAGAATAGTGGAACATCATGTGGTGTGTGTTAAGGATAACTTTTTGTGGGAGCTATATGTATGTTTGCTTTGCCTTTATTTTTTTGGTTGTGGCTCTGTGTTCCCGTGTGCGGTAGCCTGTCAGACTAAAATCACACATTTTCATGGGAATGGAGATTTGCCTGTTGCGGTCTGGTCTAATGCTTTATGTTGGAATTAAGCTACGTCTTGCTTGTGCCTATCTGATTGCTTCAATTGTTTTTAAGTGTGCCATAATGGTTTAATATCTGAATGGCAATTTTTGTTCAGTTCAACGTGGCAGTAATGTAGTTTCTATGAAAGAAAAAGGTGGCAGTACTATAATTGCTGCTTCTTGAAACATTTGCTTGGGGCCTTTAGCTACAAACCGTGATATGTTTGGTTATGATCGTCAACCCCTTCTCTCGTTCTTGCTATCCTCCGCTTGGTTGACCCTAATGCCTTGTTTGGTCAGATGTAATCAACTATGTAATATAATTGTGTTAATAATGTTATTTTTTTTTTATTGTTGAAAATCAAAAGAAGCTAAAGAAACAGCAACAACACCGTGAAAACTGCAGGGGAAAGTACAGCGAAATGACAATAACCAACAAGAAGTCACACAAACAAAATCACTACAAACTGCACAAATAAAACACAAAAATTAACACTTTCACTCGCTTGACTTCGGAAGCAGAAGAAATCATACAATCACCATCAACAGTCTTCACACCAACCTGCTTAACTTTAGGAACTCAAATCCACTTTTCAGAGCCCCTCCTAGAAAGAGGATCAGGCCCAAGTTTCTTGCAGAATTTAGCCCAACCAACAGCCAAAGCGAAACCTCTATACGTCCAACCATACAACGCAAGGATAGCACTAGAACCAGCTTTTTTTATCTTTAAAGCAAACAAAATCATACCTCTTACCATTACGCCCACCTTGATGGGAATGTAAGCATCAACGACAGGACCAAATTTCATAAACAAGTTTTTCAACCAAGAATTGTCAACCCCAACCGGTAGATTTTTTACAAACAGAGAGAAAACGCTACCATCCCAAACACAATCACCAGAGGGCTTTACAGACTTAACAGAAGGAGGCACAGACACCAAACCCACTAGGGAAGATTATAATGTTTGATTGTATTTAGGACATTGTAATTAAAATTACGGTGCAATCAAAATAACATCTAACAATATAATTGTAATACTACTCAAATGTGTTATTTTGATTATAATGTCAAACATATTATCACAATTACATTACTAGATGTTACAATAACATCTAGTAATGTAACTTCTAGTAATGCAATGGACTCTATGTTTGTATGCAACTTCAAGAAGCAGTTTATGTAAAATAGGGTGTGTTCAGTTAAGCTGCCACTATTTCAAAAAATTGTTTCTCCAAAAAGTTATAAGTTTTTGGTAATATATGTTATAAGAGTATTTTTTAAAAGTAGAAACTATTGAACTAATTTTGGACTAATAGATACTTATTTTTATTAATTTAAAACCCAGAAATTGAGTGTTCGATTCCTTTTGTTTATTCACTTTTAACAACTTATAACGCATTAAATTTTTCTCATTATACTACTTTATTTGTATTTTCTAAAAAAAAATATTATAATACACATTTAATTTCCTTCTTTATACTTTATCTGAGCAATTACCTAGAGTGGCTCTCCTTCAAAAGTTCTATATAATTTAATTATTATAATACACATTTTCATTATACTACTTTAATTTCCTTCTTTGTTCTATTTCCTTTTAAAACTGCCTACAATGGTTCTCCTTCAAAAGTTCTATATAATTTATATGAAATAATTAAAGGACTTTGATATATGTCACCCACCCTTTTACTATTATTGTCCCCCCAAAAGACATTATTTTCCCCTCTCCTCTCCCTCATCCTCTCAAATTCTCTCAACTTCGAAACTCTCAAAAATCTCTAAAATTGTGTAAGGTTTTCGAAATTGAATCTAAACTGTCAAGGGAAGGTGATAAATCATCTGAAGAAAAAGAGGTTAGTTTGTAAATTTTTTTTAAAATATTGTAAAATTTATAAGTTTCTGGAAAATTTTCGGAAAACTAGGTTGCCGCGCAGAAAACCCAGCAAACCTCCGCCGGTGCCGCATGCGGATCGCGACAAGATGGAGGCAGTTGCCGCATGGGTTGTGCAGCATACCGGTGGTGTTGCCGGGAGACTCATGCGACAGCTGCCGCTGTCTTGGCGCAATCCGCGTGCGGCATCAGCGACGGTTTGCTATGTTTTCTGCGCGGCAACCCAGTTTTTCGGAAATATTTTTATTTTTTTATTTATATTATTTTTAAAATAAATATTATTGTTATTATTATTATTATTATTATTATTAATGTTATTCTTATTATTATTATTATTATTAATGTTACTGTTATTGTTATTATTAATATTGTTTTTGTAATTATTATTATGTTAATTATGGATGTAATTGTTAATCTTATTATTATTAATACTGTTATTAATAATGTTATTGTAATTTTACTTGAAATGTTAATTATTATTTTGATTGTTATTATTATTAACATTTATTATTTTAATAAATAATGTGTTGCTTATTAATGTTATTATTTTGATTGTTAATATTATTATTATTACTATTAATGTTATTGTAATTATTATTGTAATTGTTACTGGAAGTGTTAATTATTATGATTATTAATATTATTTTATTGTTATTGTTGTTGTTGTTGTTGTTGTTACCGTTGCTAATAATTATTATAATTGGTATTATCACTATTTTTGTAATTAGTTATTATTAATATGATGGTTATTAGTAAAATATGTGTTATTATGTTTATTAATATTTGGTGATGTTTGGAAATGTTAGTTAGTAGTGTTGTTAGTTATTTTAGTATAATTTGATAATGTTTGGGGTAATTAATGAATGTGGTATCGTTTTGAAGGTTCAGTTAGAGGAGTTTGGCGGAGACGGTGTTGATTATTCATCGTTTTTTTACGACCGAAGATGTGTTTGAGAATATAGAAGCAGTGCATGAGTGGGCCGACGAAATAACTCGGGGCATTGGGTTTAGGTTTGTACGGTCTACATACAAGAGAAAAGATACAGATAGTCCGCTCAGGTGTTACTTGAAGTGTTGGAGGTATGGTAAATACCGTGGGAAACTGACTGATCTGGATGCAGCGATTCGTCCGGATACGTCCACGAAGGCATGCCATTGTAAATTTGTCATTGTAGTGTGGACTCGTACTGGTTCGGAATGGCGAGTTCGTGTTTGCGATGGAGACCGGGGGAAGCACAATTATCGATTCATCGTGTACGAGGAAAGACATCGTCACGGACACCCATTGAATTATGAGATGAAACATCATGTCCGTAAAATGACCAACACAGGGTGCACGCCGACCACGATACACACATCATTGAAGATAAAGTTCCCTGATTGTAATGCAAACTTGAGACAAATATACAACGAGTGGGCAAAGATGCGCACCGAGGATATGGATGGGAGGACACAGGCCCAACATTGTCTCCACTTGCGAAAGCTGGCGGGTACGTATCTTATACAGAATATGATGATGATGGAAATCTTCGTCAGCTCTTTTTATGCCACCCGAACTCGTTGAAGTTGCTCCGTACATACCCGAATGTCATTCTCATTGACAGTACGTACAATACAAACGGCGAAGTGGCCCTTATGTGAATTGGTAGGCGTGACACCCACTAACCCAAACTTCCAGGTTGCTTACTCGTTCATGCGGGACGAAAGATGGATTCCTATGAGTGGTTGCTTTGGAAGTTGCATGAGTTGTTGGGTCCCAATGTTACTCCGACTGTGTTTGTGATAGACAAGGAGGATGGGTTGGGGGGTGCTATTGCCAGAGTTTTCCCAGGTGTGCTCACCTTTTGGCAAATGGCATATTGGGAATGATGTGGAAAATAGAGTCAACGCACTTACTGGGGGAAAGAAGAATGGTTGTAGGCTACATTTCAAACATCATTATTGGAGCCCCATTGTTTATGCTAAGACTATTGGCATTTTCAACATGAAGTGGATGACTCTCGAAAGCGCGTGGATTGGCAGGAACGAGCACATTGTGAAGTATCTGAATGATACGTAGATGAAGCATAAGGAGAAATTTGTTTGTGCTTTCACCGACAAAGTCCCTCACTTGGGGAATACTGCGACTTCTAGAGTGGAGAGCCAACATTCTACTCTGAAATATTATATCGGAAGTGGGAGAAGCACCTTTGACCGTGTCTTTGTGAGGATTCACTAACATTTGGAGAATCAACATACCGGGATTCAGAGGGCGCTTGAACAGTCTAGGACTGCGCACAAATATTATATGGATTCTCGATTCTTGAAACATTTGCACAGGCATGTTTCTTATCATGCCATTAGTCTTTTGTTGTTGGAGTTCAATATCATATTGCCGATGAGGGCAGCTAGAGGCAGCAACTTGTGCAATCACAAGTTGTAGACAACCCACCACCTCCCGTGTGCCTGTTCTATGATGGACATGTATGATCGACAAGAGCAGTTGTAGTATACACAGATAAACATGTTATGGAAACAACTCACAGTAATTAGCGATGGTGAAACCCCAGGGTCAAATGATGATCCATCGTCACGGGACTTGAAAACATTTGAGTTGCTCGTTCAACAGGTTCGAGATCCAGCAATGATACACCACGTATCCCAGGTCATCCACGAGGAGTTGAATTCCAAGAGTGCCGATATTCCTGATCCGGAGATAAGCCCCCATGCGTCGGGAGACCCAGGACATCGAGATCCACCAGACCGACCCCAGTGCGTTTGAGTACGGACGAAGATCAGGTCGGGGTAGCAAGACTATGACGAACTCATCGAGAAGAAAGGGATCCAGTTCTTCATCCGTCGGGATGGATCAAACAGGTTTGATTTTCCTTATCTATTTTTTATAATATAACCATAAACATGTGCAATTGTTTTTAAGACTGATGTGAATTTTAATGTGCAGTAATTCCCAGGATGCGTACTGATTCATTCCCATTCAAAGAAGATATGCCACATTTCTTTCTACCATATATTGCTGGCTGGACGAATGTTGAGTTTGATGAAAACTGCGGGTTCAGATGCATTGCTGAGGCAGATGTTGGGGGCAAGATCAATGACAAAATACTAGGAGGACAATCGAAAGTGAATTGTTGGTGCATCGTAATGCCTATTTGGAGGCGTTTCTTAGGTCTGAGGAGGAGTACAGTAAATCACTCAGATGGATAAGTGGTAACATGGTTAGATCAGCCGCGTTTGGATTTTGGTTGTCAAATCCTCAAGATTTATTTCTAGTAGCGACAATGTTAAACATTATGTGGATCAACCTTGCAACACCACCTGGTGAATTTCAGTAGACAGCTGAGTTATGTATATCAATGTTACCCATGAGAGGAGGACATGGAATGACGGGACCTGCAAAAATAGTTAGAATAGTGCATGCATACAAGGCTCATTACATTCTTGTTCATTTACACGATCAGTGCCCTCTACCATCTGTTCATATTGGATGACACCGAGGGAGAGACCGTACTATTGAAGGTTGGGATGAGCCGTTTAAGGCTCATATTGATCAATGGAACGCTATTAGGGCTGCTCAACGACAACTGATAGTTAGAGCTATTAAACTATATGCTCATGTATTTGGTTACATTTTCTTTTTCAGTGGTTAACATAATATTTTAGTGGTTAGCATAACATTGTCTCAACGGTGCTGGTTAACATTGTCTCAACGGTGCTGGTTACATTCTTTTTCATTTTTTTTAGTGGTTACAATAACATTTTCCATGTATTTAAATGTACGGCGGTTAAAATTTAAATAAAAATGCACGACAGTAAAACTAGCAATGAAAATGTTCGACAACACATCAAGTTTAGGGTACACCCACACAAATTAAAATTAACAACTAATTCTACTCCTCCCCCTAGTCATCTTGCTGCTTGGGGACCTGGATATGCAATTGAGTGCACCATTGAGCATACAAATCAGATAGACTTGTGAAAGCATGACGACTCACTTGCCATGTCTCTTCGTGAGGATCGGGTGGCTGCAACAACGTCTGCACTTGTTCTGCCCAGATATAGGATCACTATAAAAAAAATAAAAAAATTCAACACAAAACAAAGCAGTTAGACCAATCATGATATACACAATCCAAAAACAAATCAGTTAAACAAAATATTAAAATATGCTTAGGGGTTTGTACTTGTTCGAGCGACCGCGATTCATCGATTGTGGATTGGCTGGTGAAGGTGTTATTGATCAAGAATTTGTGAGAATGTGCCCCAAACCAATCGTTATAAGCATCATGCATTTCCCACGGCACACCTTTTGTGCGTGACAGATCCGTCAGGGACAATTTGTTTCCAAACGGAAACGCCCTCCAGGCAGTGTTGACGTTGACCTCATCGAAATCCACTTTGTACGACCCCTTCGCCGGTTGGTCAGCTGTCCTCAGGCGGGTCAACGTTGGGGGGACATGCTGTTGGTGCCCTATCTGACGGACAACGCGATCAGGCACGTACAACTCTGTGACGTCATCTGCACGAATGGGGCCCATGTACAGGACCTGTAAGGTGTAGCTCCATAAGGGGCCCAACACACCTTATCGGGCGTCAACGCGTCCAGGGAGGCCCTCAGCGCCCGAAGGCGTTGTTCCGATCTCACCAAGTGACTGGAAAATCACCTGCCCGTGCGAGGCCCCTGAACTGGTTGCTCATTGTGTGGCCTAAATGAGGAAAAGTACTCATATATCCAGGCCTGCAAAAGGGTTAAACACCCAACAATCTTATTGTCCCGACCTTTCGCCGCCCCTAATTGTCGTCTGAGTGCGCGATGTAATCGTGCACGGCAAGCAGTATCGACATGCTCAGTGCTAGGCCACGGATGCAGACGAACTCTATCCCTCGATTTTTCCACGAGGATAGTGTTTCCCAGCAAGCTCAACAACCATGCCCGTGTCCCATGGGGAATAGGGTACTTAGGCGGGATAGAAATCGCCCTCAAATCAGTGTCAAGCATGGCGCCCTTGTCATAAGTGTGGTCACGCTTTAGTTCCGGCATAGGCCGCATGAAAATAGCCGACACGTACTCGTTAACTGCTTCTCGATCAAGACAATGAGGCATCACACCATCAATTGGAAGGCCCAAAATGTGTTCCACATCATGCAACATGATTGTCATTTCACCAAAGGAAAGGTGAAATGTGTTCGTGTCGGGTTGCCACCTCTCAACGAACGCCGAGACCAGTGTCATATCGAGGTTTTCATATATCAAGTCCGTTAAAGCGGTGATTTGGATCCGTTCCAGTGCACTCTGGCATATGGGATCGATTGCGGACTTCATTAACCTCAACTCCCTCAACACATTCCTCTTCGTCACGCATTCAAGAACTGTTGCCGGCGAACGCTTCCGACCATCCCATATTACCCGAGCAATGTGACATCTAAAGCTCGGTATAATGTCCCCTAATTGTGGTCCCCCGGGAATGTCACCGACAATCTTCCAGTCGTCATCATTTCTCTGGCTCCTCTTACTCAGCCTGCTGCTGCTACTACTGCTCGCCCCAGCATCACCACCTGCCTGTCCCCGATGTCGAAGTGGGGCAAACCTCCCTGATGCATCTCTCAACGGCTCGAAACCCGTTGTCCTGTAAACTGGCCCAGGAGGAGGAGGCGCTACAGAAGTAGGGATCATCTGCGGGACTTCAGACTCTGTCCGACCCTCCCTCGTTGTCTCCGTGCCGGTCGAGTAATCAATATGTTGATTGTGATCGTCAACGAAGCCTTGCATGGTCTGACTGTGTGTGTCCTCCGGCTGGCCAGCCGCATCATCAGGTGCTCCACTACCTCAGCCGTCACGTCGTGCTGACGCGATCACATTACGTTTGTGAGGGTTCCCCGGGAATGTCACCGACAATCTTCCAGTCGTCATCATTTCTCTGGCTCCTCTTACTCAGCCTGCTGCTGCTACTACTGCTCGCCCCAGCATCACCACCTGCCTGTCCCCGATGTCGAAGTGGGGCAAACCTCCCTGATGCATCTCTCAACAGCTCGAAACCCATTGTCCTGTAAACTGGCCCAGGAGGAGGAGGCGCTACAGAAGTAGGGATCATCTGCGGGACTTCAGACTCTGTCCGACCCTCCCCCGTTGTCTCCGTGCCGGTCGAGTAATCAATATGTTGATTGTGATCGTCAACGAAACCTTGCATGGTCTGACTGTGTGTGTCCTCCGGCTGGCCAACCGCATCATCAGGTGCTCCACTACCTCGGCCGTCACGTCGTGCTGACGCGATCACATTACGTTTGTGAGGGTTCCCAGATTCACCCCCCTCCAAACAGACCTAAGCTGATGCGACTGTTCCAAAAACCCTCCATTTTTACCCTTGCCTGCCATTTTAGATCACCTGCATAATAATAAAATAAATACTTAACTAAATAAAACTGCTTAGAATGAAAAACGTCGTTCACGGTTACAGTAATAAATAGAATTGTAAAACCCAAAAAACCTTACAAATTCTAAACCCTACAAATCCTAAACCCTAAACCCTAAATTACTGTAAACCCTAAACTCTAAACCTTAAACTTTCCTTGTTGCATTATGTTTAAACGATTTTGAATTAGCGCACCCTTAAGTTATTGTATGATTTGGACGTTCGTAGTTAGTGAGGTAATTGGTTAACATTATTAAAACCATGTGTTAAGATGCAAAATGAACTATGTTATTGAGAACAAACTGCAGAAGTTCTGTGTTTTATTCAGCAAGTCGGCGAGAAACAAGCTTGAAGGTGAGTCGAACACCCAGAAACTCCGCGGTCGAAGTTTATTTATCTTGTTCCAAGGAAGAATGTATGAGCGTGCTTCGGAGTATGGAAATACCATCCAACCATTCAGATACTTCTAGTTGATCAGCATTTCAATGATCTCCAACACACGCCCGTACATTCTTCCTTAGATCAAGATAAGTAAACTTCATCCGCTGGAATTTCTGGGTGTTTGACTCACTTGAGGTGTTGGTATGTCTAACCCAACACCACCAGCAAGCTTGTATCTCAATCACATGCCGATTAAAACACAGAACTTGTGCACTTTGTTATCAATAACACAACAATTCACTTTGCATCTAAACACATGGTTTTAATAATATTAACAAATTACCTCGCTAACTACATACGTGCAATTCATACACTAACTTAAGTCTACACTAACTCAAAATTTTCTAAACATCACTGCATCCCTAAACCTTAAATATCCTAAACGCTTAACCCTAAAATAATTTTGGACGTTTTCCACATTACTCAACCCAAACTTCACACGCACTATAACGTGTAAATCATGATAGCTATGGGTTAAGTACCAATAAAAACATCATAAATTATTTACAAATAGCCTAAACATTATTTACAGATAACACGACTAAATTACACGACAACAAGGAACCCTAAATAAATTTATTATCTCTTTTGAATTAATACACCCTTAAGTTATTATATGATATAAGGGTATATAGACGGTCACTTAATTGGATAACTTAACCAAACACAACTTCCTAGAAGGAAATTCATCGTTCTTCTTATGAACGAAGTGGAAAAGGTCTATTACATATAGGTTGTCAAATGCCTGCGAAATTATAAAGCAAGTGTAGATGCACTTACACGACCATCATCAAGGAGCCACTGGATTGATTTCCTTGCCGTTCGTTCGATAAGTGGCTGGTATCAAGAGTGCATCAACATCTGCTTTATAATTTCGCAGGCATCTGATCACATGTATGACCATCATCAAGGAGCCACTGCGAAATTTCATATTTATTATAATTATTAACATTATTATTAATAATGTTATAAAAAATTGACAGAGTAGGTGCCGCACGGCCGCCGCGGCAAACTGCGACACATTGCCGTGTCACATCGCTGGCAAACCGCGACCAATTGCCGCGTCACAATGCCGACAATCCATGGCCAGTTGCCGCGTGACGCTGCCGACAACCCGCGACTGGTTGCCGCATGCTGATCTTAGCAAGGCCGTGACCTATGCCGCGATTGTCGTGCGGCAACCAGCCGCGGTTTGCCGGCATTTTTACGCGGCACCGACTGTTTCCGGAAAAAATTTGCGCCGAGGTTTTTTTTTTCCAAATTTGAAATTCAAATTTAACAATTGTAAACACAATAAACTTACAACAATTCCGTCAATTTCAATTCCCGGGAAGAGGTTGGTGTAGTGGTGTCCATTGGCGTCGTTGGTAGAGAGCGTTTTTTAGAGAGATAAACTAGAGAAAAGGTGGAGAGTGAGATTATGAGGGTGAAGGGCGTTACTGGAAAAGTATAATGAAAAGGTGGGCGACAATAGTAAGGGGGGGGGGGCGACAAAGAGTAATCGGGTAATTAAATTGAACGTTATTTGAGCAAGAAAATATTATTATCAAGCATCATGTATTTTATACTAATAAATATGAAATTTTAAAATCAAATAATATAAGAAAATAAAGTTTCTTCACAAGAAATTAGAAATATCTTAACCATAGAAAAATACATATATTTTCTAACCTAGTAAAGTTCAAATATATTTCTGGAAAAAATAACTTAAATTTTTTTAGTAGCTCCTCAGAAATAAAAAAGAACTTCTAAAAGTCTTGGAAGCTAATTTTTACTTCCCAAAATTAAAAATTATTTTAAAAAATGTAACTTAAAGTGATGATACGTGTCTTGGGCCATATTCTTTCTCCTATTGATGGTATTATGAATCATCTACAAAAGATATCCACACAACTCCAAGGTCAACCATAACCTGGGAGGAGATACCTATGAAGCACGGACACTTCTATCAGCCTTACGTATCCATGTCGGATATATATCCAACACCGGCACTCTCGGACACTCCTCGGTTACAAGTCAGACGTGCGAAAAAACATGTCACCTAAATAATTGCCAAAATAAACATCTAACACTTGAACTCATGGTGAACACACGTATCCCAACCTTAGGACTGTTCCAAATCATTGATGGGCTAACATTTTCGTCTAGCCACATCCATAGACATCCTCAACTATGATCTCCTTTTTTCAATACATTATTGTTTTTTCCTATTGCTTTACCATCTTACACATACATTTGTCCCTATTTCATATAACTTTGTCCATCTTCCATTATTTTATAAGATTTTATGTTTTATATATATAGTTTTACGATTCATAAACTATTAAAGAAAATATATTCATTAACAAACATTTTTAAAATAAAATTTGATGTTTTTGAAGTATTATATAAAATTAAGGTATGCATCAGACGTGTCGCGCCTTTAGTTTTTCAAAAATTGCGTGTCTCCGTGTCCGTATCCTGTCATATTTGTGTCTTATATCCGAGTCTGCGCTTCTTAGAGAAAGACCATCCCCAAGCCCTATTCGTTCTCCTCCTAACTTGGATTTGAGTAATGATGATAGTGGATTAGCTCAATTATTCCATAAAAGGGGAAGAGGAGAGAGGCCCTCGAGACATGAGCTTCATGATCAAGGATAGGTTGTGGGAGTTCAATTGCTTGCTGGACCCCGTTGATTACTTAGAAACGGGTGCAACTTGAGGAACATATTTTTTAAGCTAAGGGATATAATGATGAGAAAACCTTCAAGGTTGCTAGCTTGAGGCTCACTAAGGTTACATCGTTGTGGTTTTAAAGTGTTAAAGCTCAAAAAGGCTTGGGATGGAAAGAGAAAGATTGCCTTATGGGAAAAGCTCAAGAAATTGATAAACTAGTTAAGCAAAGCTTACCTAGCACCTACAAACATGATATTTTAATAAGAATCTTCACCCTTGAGCAAGGGAAGAGAAGTGTTATTGAATATATTAAGGAGTTTGAATAGTTACTCATTCAGAGTGATCTGCAAGAACCTCCGGAGAAAACAATGATGAGCTATGTAATCTTGCAATCAAAATCGAGAGAAGAAAGAAGGATAAGGCCCTCACTAGACCCTTTGGCCGCCCGTTCGCTCCTCCTTTCAAGATGGCTCCAATGACTACTCCTAGGCCGTAAGGACTCCACGGTCTACTCCTTCGCCGCCAAGGGTAGACAAGGACAAGGAATTGCTTATCCTTCTCCTAAAGATCTCCCAAGAGGATGGAGTGAAAGAAGTTTTTCATATGGAAATAGTACATACACTTTCAGGCTGATTGCCCTACCTGTCGAACTTTACCTGTACAAGAAGTGAGAAAAATTGAGGAAGAGCTAAAAATTTCCCTAGAGGGGCCATAATTTACTATTGAGGAGTCGAATGACTCGGATGACAAGGGACCCAAATATCTTAAGCCCGACACTAGAGAACTCCTTGTCTTGAGAAGAGTGCTCCACACTCACGAGTCTCCTCTCGATAAGGCCTAGAGGGAGACAATTTTTCATTCAAGGTGTGCCATCGATGGGATGGTGTGCAATCTAATAGTTAATGGAGGAAGTTGCACTAATGTAGCATCGAACGTTATGGTAAAAAATGGGGCTTCCTACCTCATCTCATCCGAGGTTGTATTCTTTCAAATGGCTTAATGACCATGGCGACATCAAGGTAGTCAAACAAGATCTCATTGATTTATCTATTAGTTCTAGATATCATGATGCCATTTTATGTGATGTTGTTCCTATGAATGCTTACCATGTTTTATTGGGTCGTCCTTGGAAATTCGACAAATGTGCTATTCATGATGGGGTAGAGAATACATATAGCTTTGTGCGCAATAATAAGAAGGTTAGGCTAGCACCTTTAGTTACACATGAAATTTCACCTCCTAAATCTGAGGCGGGAAGAGAGAAACCTCAAAATATGAGCGAAATAGGAGTTGAGAGGGATTTAAAGAAATGAAAGTATGTATATGCCTTGCTCCTTCCAGAATCCAACAAGAGTGAGGAAGCGAAACCATTACACTCTCTTATTGCTCCTTTTCTTGCTCGGTATAACGATGTGCTCCCTTAAGACTTGCGACCGAGCCTCCCACCTATTCGAGGAATTGAGCATCAAATTGATTTCATTTGGGGGCCTTTTACCCAATAACGCACCCTATAGGTGAAATCCTTAGGAGACCAAGGAGTTGCAACGCCAAGTTGATGAGTCGATTGATTGGAGTTATGTTTGGGAGAGTATGAGTCCGTGTTCAGTTTTGGCGTTGTTGGTTGCTAAGAGAGATGCACGTTCCAAATGTGTGTTGACAGCTGGACAATCAACAACATCTCTATTGAGTCCTATTATTCTATACCAAGGCTTGATGACATGTTGGATGAGCTTCATGGATCATGCATTTTCCCGAAAATTTACCTTCGAAGTTGGTACCATTAGATTTGAATGAGGGAAGGTGATGGATGGAAGACGACCTTCAAGATCAAGGGTGGGCTTTATGAATGGTTGGTGATCCTAGGAAGGCATAAAATATGTGTTGTGTACTTTGTTGCTTAATTGGTAAAGATCTTGTGTAAGGTGTTTTTGTTACATAAGGTGGTATATATATCTTTCCCAATCATTGATCAGCTAGCACCAAAGATCTGATACCAAGGATGCTTGTAGTTGACCCTATGAAACAAATCACTATTCCAGACTCAGCATGTCTGGTTTCAAGCCCATCTACCATGGTATATTGGTTATATATACAATAATAATCGAATTTTAGTGGACCATCAGTTTTTCTAGCTATGTATAGTTCATGGCTATTAATGAATCAACAAGATTACGTGCCTCTCTGAAACACTCTGTAGTTATCAAGCAACTTATCGTGAATCAAATTCTTCCACCTACAGCGTCTTGACTGCAAATTTCTAAGTAATGAAAAAGAAGTTATGAATACAAGGTCAAAGCTTTATGTATTTTGTGCCCTATTTTTCACTAGACAAAGGAGCCAAGGAATGGTACTTTGATAAAGTTTTGGCTTTAGAATGTCTCCTGGAACCTGCCAATTGATGCTGTTACACACTTATCCATGAATGCAATCATCTTTCTCTCTCAGGTGCATGTATGTCCACATGGTATTGTAGTTATAAGAACCAAGGATGACTCTTTTGTAAACCAAAGGCACTACAGTTCATTGACTCCCTTGCATTCAGCTTTGACTATTGAGGTGACATTCTGTTGCTTTGCGTTAACTTAGTTTTCAGTGTTTTTCAAATTCTATGGGCATAAATTTATCAATTGTGAATAACATTTCATTTATTATTAGTGTAGCAAGTAGTAGGGAACCAAGGAGTGTGGGTACTATGTTCTTCAATTAATATGTATACTCTTACATTTCAACACTGATCCATAGATAATCTTAGGGCATCTGTACCCTATGAAATTCTTCTCAAACACCTAAAAGTTTTTTTAGTTGTAGCTTGCACTTGACATTATTCTTAAAATTAACATGTATACTCTTACGTTTCCATCACTGGTCAACAAATAATCTTATGGCAGCTACACCCTATATGACATGAATAATTGACGACTTTAGAGATTAGTGTGTACAATTTGTATATGATCGGGTGAAATTTATTTGTGCATATACGTATATGTTGACTTACATAGTCGACGCAGATGGTGATGTGGTTGTTGGTAATGTTGATAATGTGGTAACACACTGTCGTTGCCTGTAACCAAATTATTGTAAAAAAGATGTGCATATTCTATAGGGGATGCACAACATATATGCTATTTTTTCTTTTTTTGAAAAATAGGTGCAATCTTTTATTAGAGTTAATTATAGTAATAGGTCATATTAGTAGGGTTGGTCATCACAATCAAAGTAGTAGGCAAACTAATTAATACAGTTCGTCGACAAAATCGAAGTATTAGACAAATCTATTCGTACAGTTAGGTTGACCATGGTCATAGGATACTTATTATCATGGATTTGAACCGTAATAGTAGGTGCACGTAGTACTACTACGACAATCTAGATGGTTCAAAGCCATAATAAAAGTAGTAGTTTTTGGGGAGTTGAAATAAATTGTAAATGAGGAAAAGAAATACTTACGGGTTGTAAAACCCCTTTCTGCGGGATAGTAGTAGAAAGCTAGTTGCATTTTGTCTTATGAAGTTAGAATCTTTTGAGTCCTAATGTAATTAAGCTTATGTAACTTTCACTATGTTGCAATGTCTCTTTAATGCGTTTTCTCCCTACAACTTCCCAACCACCTTCCCCTCGGCATTTAAAGCGGCTCGCCGGTGCCAGTGATGGCTGGGTAAAGGCCGTCGCCGACACCACCGCTCCCCGATATGTCCTTTCTTTACATTAGTTTTTAGTTTTAGGCTAGGCTCTAAAGGGTGTTGGCTTGTGTGTGTCGCCGGTGAGAGTAGGGATAACTGTGCAGCGCCGGTGGATCCGAGAGTTGATGGCCAACAGTCGTTCTCGAAGATCGGTGCCAGACCAGCAGTCGGTCACCAGGGGCCTCGTTTTCTCCGACGAAGGTGCACTTGAGAAGCCACTGCCGGGAAGGCTAGTCTTCATCGGTCCCGAATGCTACAACATGTATGTCTCAGGTGCTCCACTTAAGCTAATCCTTTCCCCTTTGCTGCTCGTTTAGTTAGAAGTCTCTTGTTTTTAGTTAGTAATTTTTGGATTTTGCTATTAGTAGTATTGGTGCTTTCTTGTGTTAATCGCATCTGAAGGTTAGGTGCTGGTTTTTCACTTTTCCTGTTAAGTGGGTGATCGACAATTGGTGGTTTGGTACGTTTTGAGCTCGTTTATGTGAATTTTTACAATTACAGTCACTTGGTAGTAGCCGGCCCTCGTATCCTGTCACAAAAGTTGTTTATAGTCAACCTCGTTTGTTTTTCCAAATATGGCGGATGAAATTGATGAGGAAGTCCTTAAGATTGTGGCTTCCATGCCACATCGTAGACACGCCATCTTTAAAGCGATTGAGATTAAAGAAGAAGGAAACATGCTTTTTAGGAAGAACTTTGAAGAAGCATCCTTGGCGTACGATGCAGCCTTTCAGTTCCTTGGTGCTGGGGAACCACTGTGCGAAGAAGATGCTAGTTTGATGGTGGAAGTGGGTACCTCACTCAGCTTGAATCTCGCAGCCTGTAGTCTGAAGCTAGGAATTTTTAATCAAAACCTCACTTTCTGTCACAGTGTACTTGAATTTGACCCTTTGAATGTTAAGGCCTTTTTTCGACGAGCTCTAGCCTTGATGAATCTCGACCGCATGGAAGAAGCCATTAAAAGTTTGGAACGAACATTGGAGTTAGACCCGAAAAATAAAGAAGTGTTTAATGAACTTCAAAAGGTCAAGAAGGATTTTCATAGGAAGACGTCAAGAACAAATATAGAGGTGGAGGAAAATTCCAAGGAGGGAGGGAGAAGAAATTAGGAAGACAAGGAGGGGTATGTCTTGAGAAACAACGACACGAGTGACAAGGAAGAGAGTGTTGAATGCCCCAGAAGCTTATTCAATGAACCCATTACCAAGGGGACTTTTGACCATATGGTAGTTGATGAAGTTGCTCAGTTTAAAGATCTAAGGAAAGGAGATGAGATGAAGGTAGGCCCAAAGGCTATCGGGGTCCAATCAGGTGAGGTTCATGGAAGAAGAAAGAGGAGAAGAGAGGAGAAGTGTGTAAGAGAAGGGGTGGTTGACAAAGACACGACCCAGGGATCTAAAGGTCCCACTAAGTCACACAACTGTCCTTTAGTTGTGATTAAAGAAACCATGACATGCATGGAGGATAGGGCTAGTTGTAGGTCTATGGAATCTCCGGCAGACGCCCCTTCCTTGGAAGGCGTCGTCAAAAAAGTCAAGTCAATGCTCAAGTTCTCTAAACGACAAGATGGTCAAATCTTGTCCTTGAACGTTGAAGCCTATGAAGGACTGCTCAATGGAAATCATTTCGATGTCTTTGACCCCCTTAGTCTGACTTATATGAAAGTCAAAGTCAAAGCAAAACCGGAAATGCCATCATCAAAAAGTATTACCAAGCCTACTGTAGTTGAGCATCTAGACAGTGTGGAGAAGGAGTGTGCCATGGACGAAAGTAGGATTGTCATAACAACTCTTGAAGCTTCAGAGTTTGCATTTGGCTGCAATATTACTCCGAGGTTGAACAAGATTCTCAACAAGCATTGCCCTTTACCAAAAATTCGCAAAAGGGCAAGGTTCGTTTTTCAGGGAAGACTAACCTGTGCAGGAAACAGGTTAGATGATCCATAACCGCAACAATCTTGGGAAGGGATCTACCTACTCACATTTGAAGAAGGGTAAGAAGACTTTCAAGTGGACGAGGTTTGGGACGGGATATATACATATTCACAGGCAGGACTTGAGGAGTAGGAAGAGGAAGGCTAATTTGAAAACAGTGGCTGAATACCAGTTTCATGTCAACAAGAAGTTCAAGCCATCAAGTTGTGGCTTGGAAGCTACCGCGTCCGAATTTAGGATGAGGATGATCCAGGAAGTTGATCGGCAAGCGGTTCCACAAACGTATGGCTTAGCGAAACAAGCGAAGTGGCGACGTTATGGAGTGGGCCGTTAGATTTGCGTTCTTATTTATGTTTATTTCTGTTTGGTTAGTACTAATTGTGTTGTATTATCTAGTCTGTGCTGTCGAATCTGGTAAAAAAAAAAAACCCCTTTCTGCCATACTATACCCCTCTTTCCCTTCATGGATGATTGATTATTGATAAAATATATATTACATTTGATAAAAACAATTAAGCATGAAACATTTTGAAGCTTTTGCGTTTTTTCCTTTTTTTTTTCTTAATTTATGCAAGTTATAATAAAGCCTAATTAACTTGCAACTAAGGCACTAATATTGACGGGGTGAACAAAGTTGGGATCTGGGGTGGTGAACATAATTGTAGCTCTTAATACATTCACAACTTCTGTTGGATGAAACCCATCCATAAATGCGTACAGGCTCCTATCGGTGCATGGCTGTATAAACGGCTCACATTGGTAATCCGATCTTAGTTTACAGCAAGTGCGATCTACTATCAATTCTACAAAAGAAATAAACAATCACCAAATTAACAAGTATAAACAAATTATTGATATCAAAGATAAGTTCATTAAACCAACTAGTACATACACTACTAAAAGTATATGAATTATCAACCACTTTTTCCAACCAATTTAAAATGGTTAGAAAACCAGCCATTTTAACAACCATTTCATATTCAAACTATTTTTAAGAATTTTATTTGGGAAAAAGAACTGGAAATTCCAACCAATTTTATTAAAATGGTTGGAAATTTTTCCTACAATCCTTTTTCCTACCATCCATTTTCAAATAGTAGGAAAAAGGATGGTAGGAAAAATTTCCAACCATTTTAGCAAAATGGGTTGGAATTTCTAACCCTTTTTCTCATATAAATTTTTTGAAAAATAATTGAAATATGAAATAGTTGCTAAAATGGTTGGTTTTCAAGCCATTTTAAATTGATTGGAAAAAAGTGATAGGTAACACACATATTTTTAACTGTACCATCAAATTAAGCAAAGATATACGAGTGTAGGATGGATCCTTGTTAGTCATGTGCGTACCTCCCACTGGAAAGGCCAGTTGCATGGCATAAGAATCAATGAATGTAAATTTAGCTCCACGAAGTTGGGAGTTGATTTGATCTATAACTTGTACAAGTTTTTGGTTGAATAGCTGCACAGCTTGATTCACTTGTTGTACGCATTGAGTTGAATTATTGGTCGCTATCTCTTCTGGAATGCATCCTAACATAGCTATCCCCGAAATTACTACCTTCCTTGCTCCACTTGCGTACAATGCCTGTGGTATATGTACCGCACGCGTATATACATATATTTATATGGAAAATATTTTTAAAAGATTAGTTAGTAATTGCATACCAATTAATTAAAAACTCATATTTCATGGTAATAACTGAAGGGACGGTTTTCGACCATGCTAGTACATTGGACCCAAACATTTAAAATTATACTGAAGCAAATGAAGGAATAAAGAGAGGAAATTAGAGATTGAATCCGTACGAACCCTTAGTTGCAGGTTATATTGAGAGACAAGTGATGTAGCATATTGCTCAGCATTGAATAGCCTTTGTGTAGGATAGTATTGAGGCTTGAAGTAGTTGTTCAAATAGTCATTGCTCCCAATGTCGACTGTGTACAAGCACTTGCTCAAGTAGTTATAAACTGAACCTTGCACGTATGAGCTAAGTCTTGCTATTGTAATTCTATGGTTTTGTAATTGCACATCCAGCGATATGCGATTGCCCTACAATTGCAATACACGATGAATGCACTCAGGTACATTATATTTGAAGTAACAAGTCCCATATAAAATGTAATGTCAATTCTTATATATATATATATATATATATATATATATATATATATATATATATATATATTATATATATATATATATATATATATATATATATATAGGGTTATTGGATTCTAATAATCCCTACTTTTGCAAATTGGATGGCAATAATCCCTACTTTCAATTTGTATTCTGGTGGTCCAAAAAAAAAAAAAATTGTATTGTAGTGGTACCAAATCTATCACCACATTCTTTTTATTTTTCTCATGCCTACCCCATATTGTTTTTGTTTTTTTCGTTCTTGCCCCCAGATAGGTAATGAAGTGTAGTTGCTAAAACATTTTTTCAATTATGTTTTTGAGATTCCGAGTAATTATTATGATTTTTTAAAAATAATAAAATTGAAAAAATCATAAAAAAATTGAAAAAAATTGAAAAAAATTGAAAAAAAATTGAGAGAAGTGCTGTAAATTCATTAAAAATCGTGGTAAAGTGTTATACAAAGTTTTGAATCAAATGCAACACAAAATCTATGATATTTAGGGTATACTCACGATTATGTCTCACTACAACACAATTTTATATTTTTTTGGACCACCAGAATACAAATTTAAAGTAGGGATTGTTGCCATCCAATTTGCAACAGTAGGGATTATTAGAATCCAATTTCCATATATATATATATATATATATATATATATATATATATATATATATATATATATATATATATACACATATATATATGATAAATTAGATTATAATAATTCATACTTTCACCAATTGTATAGTAATAATCCTTACTTTCAATTTAGATTCTGGTGGCCAAAAAAAAACTTGTATTATGGTGGGATGTCACCGAGTCAAGTGGTGGTGACAAGGTGGTTTGCTGACGCGTATCAGCGAGAGTGTGTTTGACTAAGAATTTGGACCACCAGAATGTAATCAACTATGAAATTGGACTATCGATATACAATACATATGTCAATGACACTACTAAAATATAACAACAATTCAAATGGAACCACTAGAATACAACAAAATAAATATTTTTTTGGTCAAACACACTCTCATCATTACACATTAGCAAACCACCGAGTCATCATCACTTGACTCGGTGACGTCCCACCAGAATACATACTTCTTTTTGGACTGTTATAATACAAAAACAAAGTATAGATTATTGGCATACAAAAGGTGAAAGTAGAGACTATTAGAATCCAATTTTACTATATATGTATATATATATATACACACACGCATACATTCTTACATACATGCATACATACATATAGACACAAACATGTATAGTAGTAATATATACCAAGTGTGATCCGGTTTCTAGACGAATTCCAGCCGCACCAGATGCATAATTTACACCTCGCAGTATTTCTGGCCCTGCTGCATCGCTAAATGGTGCAATATATCCTTGGAATCCTAAGAGTTCAGCTGGTGAAATATATGTTCACAAAAGTGGGAAATTATATATTTATCTTAATATAGACTTAAATATATAATATATTGTTGATAAATGGAATTATAAGCAGTAATTGAATACTTCGAAGAAAGTGATAAAAAATCAAGATAATCAACAAATTTACAAGAAAAAACATAAGTTTAATTAAATGGGTAAACATTAATTATGAGGAATGATGAATATAGATGAAAAATTGATAAAAGTTAGATTAGGATTGTAAACTGAGAAATAAATACAAACGAGAAAAGTTGGTTGAATGGACAAATAATAAATAGAGTTAGAGAGGGAGTCATCTAAAATGGGATTAAGTGTGGCACTAAATGGTGCAATAATAGTACAAAGGCACTCGTTTATATATATTAGGGTACCATCACATAAAACTAGCTAGGAGTTCAATTCTATCTTATCTATTTCGCTATATTCTTAAAATTTAGAAATCTTACTTTTACCTATTTTATAAGCTATCTCTTAAATTTGAAATTTTCTTCGAGGTTTTGATTCAGATTCTAGGATACTTATATATTTTAGGCCACACTTTGAAATAATATTTAAAATTCATACCTAAATGTAGTGATCCTAAGAGTGACGATTAAGATTGGCTTGGTACCTGTTGCTTCTGATAAAAATGTCTGGCAACATATACGATATGCATCTCATAAATTAAAGTGAAAATATGTGGGTTAGGGTTGCAAAGTTTATAAATTATATGAATTAAAATAGTTTTGATATTGAAGAAAGATTCTAGGTGATTTCACATTTGATATTGGTTTACATTTGGAATGATTAGGCAATTTGCTAGACCTTACACATTTGACAACTTCTTATCACATTTCATGGTACCCGTTAAATGTGCATGCATACAAACGTGTATATCACGTATACACATGCACTACGAAGCAAGCTCAGGAAAACACAAGTACACATACCGAGCACATCGACATAAGTTCGACCATTGGTAAATCTGCCGGTAGCTCCTCCAGGAAAATCAATTCCATAAGGCACATAATTAGCTTTAGCTGCGGTTATTAGGACATTATTATTGCCAGCATCGGATAAGGAGTCACCAAAAATGAAATAGCATGGTACTACTGGATTACCATTAGCAAGAATATTAGGAGTAATTAGTAGAATAATTGATAAAATCCTCCACATTTTTCAAGACAAGAAAAGGCTATAATCTCTGAGAAATGTACTAGTCTATTCATATATTTATATATAGTAGTGCAGAAAATTATACGTTAGCACTCGAACGGATTATCTTATTGGATAATATAATTAATTAGTTATACCATCCATTAGTTATTAATTATTGTCATTGCAACCATAAAAAAATGTTATTTGTCAATCCCACGCTTTTCCCCATGCAGCTAGTAGTATCACCGTTTCATGATGCATTATTTGCCATTTTCACGGAACAATCCATGAAAATAAGTTGTACATTCTGACTTTTATTTTTGAATTTTGAATATTGAATACGTCATAGTTTTCTCACTCATTGTTCAATTATAGAAATTCCGATTTTCCAAATTACAACTGAAATCAGTGGTCAAGCTATATATATATATATATATATATATATATATATATATATATATATATATATATATATATATATATATATATATATATATGTAAACAAGTGCTATAATTGTTTTTAAAAAAAATTAGGTAGCAAGTAGGCTAAGTAAAGGTTATTAAAATTATGATTCGGATTGTAATAATGCATAATCTTACAATTCAAAAATAGACCAAATGATCCAACTTGTGTTAGAATGATTGCCTCTTTAGAATCATATTAGATTACATTACAACCCATCAAAATCATATAAATCTTATTAGAGTTGTTAGGGTCGCTCTAATCCTAACAACAATCTAGTTAATAATTATGTTAGAATAAATGATATTTATATCCAAATCAATCATAACTATAGTAGAATTATACTATTATAAAGATGATTTTTGGACAGTTGCCCCACTTTATTTCATTGCAACATAACAATAGTGCCAAAATGGCACAAAGTCCATCAGCAGGGCAGGGACAACCCATGGCTTGTGCTGATCAAATCAAAAGCAAGTCTGGGAGAAGACAAGACATGGAAAATGAGTACCACAGTGTCCCTAACGCAAATCTGAGATGAACCCAACCAAATCTTCTTGCCTAGTTTTTGAGTTTAATTCACACTGATCATCCAACAATTTCATTCTCAGTTCACAACCAGCTCCACTCCATTTTTCTCAATTGAAAATTATTATAGGAATGGCTTGAAAATTTGCTCCAAGTGTGTTAGGGTGTATAAGAAATTCTATGCCTTCCAGTAGTACTCCAAACAACCGCCCTCCACTTGATTGCCATAATCACCTCATTCGGTTCCACTTGTTGATTATCCAAAACTTTTTTGTTCATGTGAAGGCAGATTGTCCATGTTATAGTAAAGAAAGAGGTGATCCAAATTCTTGTCCTCACTTTGTGCCTAATGTTGCACTTCATCTAACTCTCAAACATTAGCCTCAGATTGTCTTCAAAATTGAATTGTACTAGAATTGGCTAGAATCATTGCCTATTTGTTGACATTTGTGTAGTGTTTTTATGTAAATTTCAAGTACATATAACAATATTTTTCTTTATACGTAGAATTTTATGTTCCTCAGTCAGATCCTATAATCCTGATTCCAAATTCTCTAATATTCTTAACTAGAATCTTGATTAAAACAAGCATAAATAAAATATAAAGATCCATAAAAAAGTGTGGTAGAGTGGTCAAACTCCTAATACGTTTCTTGCTAAAAATACGAATGTTTCATTCTAAAGTTGCTACAACAAAAATCAAGAAACACACCGAGATATATTGCTATGCTCATCCAATTAGGTAGAAAAGATAAAACTTCTATTATCACCATATGCAAAAATACACTCTCCGTACATTCAAACTTCACCAAGAAGTCTTTGTTAACAAATAATATTGATAGTTTATATGAATCTTGTCACCTCTGAAAGAAACCTTAAAGGGGAGGGGAAGTGAATAGGGTTGTTGAACTTTTATGCCAAGGATACACCAATATCAGACAAACAAATTAGTGTAGCAGTAGTTTAAACAATAGTAAGTGAACATAATGGATGAATTTAAAGTATTTAATCAGAAATAGTTACATAGAAAGACTGATGGTAATAGATCACGATTAGGAAACAATCCCTTTATCTATAACTTTAGCCTAGACTCTTACAATCTCCTTTACTTAGAACCTACCGGATCCCTTGCGTAACTACTACATGTTAAAATAAATCACCCCCACTTCTTCAAGGAGAATTATCTAGAAAATAATATCTAGAAAAATACTAGAAGCAAGATATAGTTAGAGAAAAATCTAGACAAAGTAATATCTAGATATATGTATAAGTGATATCTAGATATTTACCTAGATAATTCTAGTGCCTTAGTAATTATCTAAGATATTAGTAGAAATGTCTAGAATGTCATTAGGGTTATGACATGTGGCCTAATATCCACCACACATTAAGGAGGTGGAACAAGTATAAATATAAGTTTAGGCTACTTATGTAAGCATACAATAATAGTGAGACATTCCACAAAGTTGAGAGCTAGAGAGGTCTCCTTGAGAGCAAGTAAGGTATCCCACACATCCTGGAGTATTTGTGTGATCTTGTGGAATTTGCTCTTGTATATCTTGAAAGTGATAATAAGAGGTATCATTTTCAAGTATACCTTAAGCTCACTTATCAACATTTGGTATCAGAGCTAAGGGTGCAAGGGCCTTCTTGAGCTAGCATTCTTTGTGCACTCACGGTCGGGGACCGAAGCATAGGAGAGACTCTGTCGGTTCAAGGGTTAAGATAGTTGTTGGTCTGGGACCACAAGTTCTTGGTTAAGTGCGGGGCGCTTACCAAGTTAGTATGGCAGATCTTTCGGCATCAGCTAGCTCGATGGAGAAGCTCAATGGGAGCAACTATAGTAATTGGAGTACACGTATCAAGTACTATTTGAAGGGGCAAGATTTGTGGGAAGTAGTTGGTGGCAATAAGAAGGAGGCGCCATCTGACCCAGGGACCAAGAGGAAATGGGAGATCAAGGTCGGGAAAGCTATGTACGTTCTCTCAGTCACAGTGGAAGATGAGTACTTGCATCACATCAAGGATTGTGACACACCACAAAAAGCTTGGGATGCCTTGGCAACACTATTCACCAAGAAGAATGAAGCAAAGCTACAACAACTCGAAAATGAGCTCATGTCCATAAAGCAAGGAGACATGACGGTGAGTCAATACTTTACTAAAGTTAAATCTTTATGTGGGGAAATAGCAAAAGTAGATGCAGAGAGTGCAATAAGTGAAGCTAGATTGCGTCGGATTATTATTAGAGGCTTAGACCCCAAGTATAGTGGCCTAATCACAGCAATTAGAGGTTGGGCTACTCAACCTGATTTGGCCGAACTAGAAAGTATCTTGGCCAATCAGGAAGAATTGGATAATCAAATGTCTAAGACCTCAATTAAGGATGAAGAGAAAGCTCTATTTACAAAAAGGAGAGCCCCACAAAGGCAAAATAACTTAAGTAAGGGCATGAGACCGTATCATAACGGAGGAGATTTATCAAGAAGAAGACCATCCAAATGGCATGGACAACACGGACAAGGTCCACCTCGAGGGGGAGCACTTCCGTTCCATGACAATCGAGAGGAGAAGAAATATCGTCGTCAAGATGATCGATGCTACAAGTGTGGGAAGAAAGGACACTTTGCTCGAGACTGCAAGTCACTCCCACTAGAAGGTAATGCGGTAACCTTCACAAATAATGATAGTGAGGAAGAATGGGATTTCCAGGCATCCTTTGCGATAGAAGAGTCTATCAAAGCCGCCAAGGTAGAAGAGGCCACATATGCAGAGGACTCTAAAGAAGAAATTGCACTCGCTGTGACGAGCAACAAAGCCGTCAATTATCAAGAGGATTGGATCGTAGATTCTGGCTGTTCCAACCACATGACAGGCGACATGAGAAAGTTGCAAAGCATGTCCGAATACAAGGGAGACCGGGTCGTAGTCACGGCAAATGACTCAAAGTTGCCGATTTCACACATCGGCAAAACATTAATTGCTCCTCGGTTCAGCCCACATCAGGTGCAACTTCAAAACGTCTATCATGTGCCGGGAATGAAGAAGAACCTCTTGTCAGTATCTCAATTGACTTCATCGGGCAACTATGTGGTATTCGGGCCACACGATGTGAAGGTGTATCGCAACTTCAAGCCTACCTCTACCCCGCTCATGGAAGGACGCCGTTTGGAGTCGGTATACGTGATGTCTGCACAAGATGCGTATGTGGACAAAACAAGAAGGAATGAAACAGTCGATCTTTGGCATGCAAGGCTTGGCCATGTGAGCTATCACAAGTTAAAGGTGATGATGCAAAAGTCAATGGTGAAGGGCCTTCCACAACTTGAAGTTCGAGATAATATAGTGTGTGCAGGGTGCCAATATGGGAAGGCACATCAACTCCCCTACGAGGAGTCTACGTTCAAGGCTACTGCGCCACTTCAACTAGTGCACTCTGATGTCTTCGGGAAAGTAAAGCAACCATCCATCTCAGGATACAGGTACATGATTACCTTTATTGATGATTTTTCAAGATATGTTTGGGTTGCTTTTATGAAAGAAAAATCAGAGGCACTTGATAAGTTCATAGAGTTCAAGAACAAGGTCGAAAGTGAAGTTGGTCGCAAGGTGGCTTGCCTACGTACAGATAATGGGGGAGAGTATACATCTAAAGAGTTTTCAGAATATCTGCAAGCTCATAAAATACGGCGGCAGCTCACTTGCCCCAACACACCTCAACAAAATGGCATAGCCGAAAGGAAGAATCGGCACCTCGCAGAGACTTGCAGAAGCATGCTACATGCCAAGAACGTGCCACCGCGTTTCTGGGCTGAATGTATGAAGACTGCAGAATATGTCACAAACAGGCTACCACAAGCAAGGCTCGGGTTTGTTTCTCCATATGAGAAGCTATGGAATATCAAGCCAACAGTAAGTCACTTAAGAGTTTTTGGTTGTGTGTGCTATGTCTTCATACCAGATCATTTACGAAGTAAATTCGACAAGAAGGCCATACGTTGCATATTTGTGGGCTATGACAATGAAAGAAAAGGATGGAAGTGTTGCGACCCGACGACAGGACGTTGTTACACATCAAGAAATGTGGTGTTTGATGAAGCATCTTCATGGTGGTCTACTCAAGCATTAACACTTCCTAACTCTAAGGAGATTGAAGTAAAGGTTGAACAAAGATTGGAGGAGCACTTAAAGGATGATGAACAAGGAATTAGTCTTGAGAAAACACCACAAGAAAAATCCATAGAAGAAGACGATAAGGAGGAGACACCAACAAAAGAGAAAAGCCCATGGCAAACAGGTGTACGTCATAAGATTGTAGAAGAAGAAAGACCGAGCCAGCTTGAGGACACGGTAGCAGAGATAGCCTCGGAGCCATTGCTAAGAAGGTCGGAGAGGACACGAAAACCAAACCCTAAATATGCCAATGCTGCATTAGTGGAAGGACCATATTTCAAGGAACCGAGCACTTACGAAGAGGCATGTCAAAAGAATGAATGGCGCCATGCAATGGAGGAGGAAATGCGAGCCTTAATTAAAAATGAGACTTGGGAATTAGTACCAAAACCCAAGGACACAAAGCCCATCTCATGCAAATGGGTTTATAAGTTGAAGGTACGTCCCGATGGTTCAATTGATCGGTACAAAGCTCGATTGGTGGCTCGAGGCTTCTCTCAAACCTACGGGTTGGATTATGAAGAGACATTTAGCCCGGTAGCAAAGATCACCACAGTGCGTGTTCTACTAGCACTGGCCTCCATCAAGTCTTGGAGACTATGGCAGATGGATGTGAAAAATGCTTTCCTACATGGAGAATTAGACCGGGAGATATATATGGAGCAACCTAAGGGATTTGAAAGCAAGGATCATCCTAACTACGTATGCAAATTGAAGAAAGCATTATATGGACTCAAGCAAGCACCTCGAGCATGGTATGGCAAGATAGCTGAGTTCTTGGTCCAAAGTGGATTTACGATGTCATCAGCAGATTCGAACTTGTTCGTGAAGGCTCGAGAAGAAAGAGTTGTTATAATACTTGTCTATGTGGATGATCTCATCATCACCGGCGATGACGAAAGAGAAATTCAGCAAATTAAGGCTAATCTATCAGTGCGCTTCCAAATGAAGGATCTCGGTGAGTTAAAACTCTTCCTTGGTCTTGAGGTTGAAAGAACTGAAGATGGCTTGTTCATGTGCCAACACAAGTATGCTCAAGATCTTCTTAAAAAATATGGCATGCTCGAATGTAAACCAATATCAACTCCTATGAAGGTCAATGGTAAACTATGCTCGTGCAAGGAGAAAGAACTTGAAGACCCGACTATGTATCGCCAATTGGTAGGAAGTTTGATCTACCTTACGCTGACTAGGCCAGATATTACATATGTTGTCAGCGTAGTAAGCCGGTACATGCAACAACCAAGGAAGTCTCACTTGGAAGTAGTACGAAGAGTATTAAGGTACATAAAAGGAACGCTTGATTATGGTCTATACTACAAGAAAGATGGAAAGCTGGAATTAGTTGGTTATTGTGATGCCGACTATGCCGGTGATCATGATACCCGACGATCAACTACGGGCTACGTGTTAAGTATTGGGTCAGCAGCTATTTCATGGTGCAGTAAGCGACAACCAACGGTGTCATTATCAAGCACGGAAGCAGAGTATCGTGCAGCAACAATGGCAGCTCAAGAATGTGCATGGTTGATCCAACTACTCGAAGATCTTCATATTCCTATCAATGAACCTATCAAGTTAAAGTGCGACAACCTCTCTGCCATACGATTGGCAGAGAATCCAGTTTTTCATGCAAGAACTAAGCATGTGGAGGTACACTATCACTTCATACGAGAGAAAGTACTAAAAGGGGAGATCAACATAGAGCACACGAGGACAGAAGACCAAGTGGTAGATATCTTCACGAAAGGGCTTGGTGGCGGAAAGTTCGAGGAATTTCGAGCAAGCCCTGGCATGGTTTCAAGAACTACTTTGAAGAAAGTGGGTGCTGAGGGGGAGTGTTAAAATAAATCATCCCCCACTTCTTCAAGGAGAATTATCTAGAAAATAATATCTAGAAAAATACTAGAAGCAAGATATAGTTAGAGAAAAATCTAGACAAAGTAATATCTAGATATATGTATAAGTGATATCTAGATATTTACCTAGATAATTCTAGTGCCTTAGTAATTATCTAAGATATTAGTAGAAATGTCTAGAATGTCATTAGGGTTATGACATGTGGCCTAATATCCACCACACATTAAGGAGGTGGAACAAGTATAAATATAAGTTTAGGCTACTTATGTAAGCATACAATAATAGTGAGACATTCCACAAAGTTGAGAGCTAGAGAGGTCTCCTTGAGAGCAAGTAAGGTATCCCACACATCCTTGAGTATTTGTGTGATCTTGTGGAATTTGCTCTTGTATATCTTGAAAGTGATAATAAGAGGTATCATTTTCAAGTATACCTTAAGCTCACTTATCAACACTACACTCCCTGGACAAACTTTTCAGGTACCCAACTCCCTAGTTACTCTTTACCAGGTGCACTCACTAAGAATAAGCTTACCTGCAACAAACTCCTGTTCACTTAACTGTGAAGAATTACAAGTAATTGATTAAGAGAGGGCTAAACTTCTATGATCACATAATTGAGCATTATTTTCGATGATCCTTTATGTTTTTTCTTCGTCTTCCATTTATAGCCGGTTTGATACTTGATCGTTTGAACTCACTCGGCTGGAATTTGGTTGCTCTTTACAATTATGACAAGGAATACCAATTCACATCTTTCTTCCCTATTGTGATCCTTGATGTTGTTCTACTTAAGCTTCTGTGGATACTTCCCTTCTTTCCTCTGTGATTTGCTTATTTCCTTCCTTTATTAGGGGCGCCTATCACTACACAGAAAAATGCAAGAATTGGTTTAGTTATTTTAACAAGTATGTAAAGGTTCTTACCGTATAGAACTTTGTATGGTTTGCACTTTGCCAGATGCCAATGTCTTCTATCTCTAACCTGTAGAGGAAGATTGTCCAAGCAAAGAATTTTGGCTTTTCTAATCCAAACTTATCAAGTTAGTATGTATTTCCTTTCAAGGACCTATTAAGGGGATTGGACAGATCTCCAATCTCCCCCTTTATAAACAAACAACAAAATTCCACAAAAGTAACCATAGAAACAGAACGCTAAAGAGGAACATAAAGGACCATACAAAAGTAAAGTAATCTAAATAGTTTAAGAGTTGTTATAGACCCTAAATTAAAGCAAAGGCGAACCCTGAGTATTCCCTCCCTTTTTGTCATTCATGAAAAAAGGAGGGGCAATATATTTGTCAAAATAGCTGAAATAGAAAAAAGTTCAAACAAAAAGGAAAAAAGAGGAAAAAAAGGAGAGCTAGAGAGTAAGCGGTAGGAGGCAGGCATTCTTCGGGAACAAGAGAAGGAATGATGGGGTCGAGAAACGAGGCATTAGGAGCATCATCTTTGCATCCTTTGGGGGGGTAGGCACATTAGCACCTGGAGTCGCAACAATAGTTGGCTGAGTGGGAAGCAAGGACTGCACACGATCTTGGAGTCGAGCGAGGAGAGTCTTCAAGGTGTGTATAGTAGTGACGTGGTAGAAGACTGGGGACATTGGCGACCAGCGGATCTACAAGCACATCTTTGATACATGTGATGGTGACAAAGGAGGGCGCTAAAGAGTCATCATCAGGGAGCTCAGCTTCATGGATCCATGGACCTAGCTATTGAGAGACATAGCCGAGGTCCCTGAAGGTGCAGATGTCAATGGGCTTGAAGGTTTTGGTGAGAATAAGTTCATAGTCTAGAGGAATAGAGAAGGTACAGAAGATGTGGTTGAGAATGTTATAGTAGGAAGAGAGGATGGACGAGGGGCATGGGTCATCTCGTCAAGGATGATTTCTCCGAGGTCAAGGCTCTTGATCGAATTGAAGAAAAATATATAGAAACACCATGGCGGTTTCGTTGAGCACCTCTTTAGAGGGGCCTTTTGGATAAAGGGTGCCAACAATGAAGGAGAGGAAGCGAGCCTTACAGCGAAGAGAGGTGTAGGTCATATTCTTCAGCTTGGCGGTGAGAGAGGCAACATGGTTTTCTAGGAACCGGCGAATGATTTCAAAGGAGGGAACATAGAGGCTAGGTTTGTAGGAAAAGTCAGGGAAAAGGCCGAAAATGCGCTCAAGGGTGACACGGGTGGCGATTTCTTGGTCGGGTACCTTGGTGGACTAATATCCCTTGTGTTTGGTTTCATGCTTTTACAGGTTAGGGTATAATAACTTGACGAGCCGAGGGTAATAGAATTCCTCACCTCGGAAGAGAGATGAGCACCTAAAGTGCTAGAAATGAGCAAGATAGAGAGTGGAGAAGTCGACTTGCTCACAATAGACAAGGGTACGTTTGTGGATGGATATGATGCGGGCTATGCCAATTTTGGTGAGATAGGGAGTGGAGAAGTCGAGATGGCTATCTAAGATGGTGATGTCATTGTCGGAGACTAGGAAAGATGGTCGAGCAGAAGAGGGAGACCAGGTGGAGGAAGTGGTGGTTTTAGTATGAGTGCATAGTGCAGGCGACAGTTCAAGGGGTGCAAGAGAGGAACAACACTTGGCCATGAATGATGATGGAGATGTAGAGAGCAAGGACATCGAAAGGGTGAGAAAGAGAGAGTAAGGTGAAAAGATGTTAGTAGGCGAGGGTGAAAAAGAGAGGAGAGAGGTTAACAAATAGAAGGAGGGGGCAGTTGGCGAACGCGGAGAGAGTAAGGAAGGGAAAGAAAAATATTTGAAAAGAGAAATTGGGAAGGAAAGAATTAGACGGATATGAAGGAGGGAGGGAGAGAAAGAGATAACTGAAGCAAGGAAAATGAGAAATTGACAAGAAAAGAGAGGGAAGGAAAAAGGGGTAGAAAAGAGAAAGAGAAAATAGAAGGAAAAAGTGATCAAAGAAGTAAAAGGAAAGAAAATTGAAAAACATTTAAACGAATCGGGGGTAGGATAATTATCAGTGAATTTGTACCAACCTAATTTTGCCAAGGAAAATTACCAAGGTCACAAAGGAGCCAACATCCACTCTAATTAGTTGTCAAAGGCATAGATAGGAGTGATAGAAGAACGACTTAAGGGACTTGACATGCACACTTCAACAAATGGTTAGTTTCAGGAAAGACTCTCCCTCAATTTATGCATAAAATCTTATAAAACCTAGTTGCCTGCGAACGGAGGAAAATTGATCCTCACAAAGAGCTTGGTGAAAATGTCGTCCAATTGTAGATTTGAAGGAATAAAGTCAAGAAATATATTACCTTTTTAAACGTGATCACGGATGAAGTGACGTGTTATGAAAGAACTCGAGGTGGGGGGGGGGGGGAGGGGAGGATAGGGTTGGTGTTTTATCTGCAAAGTATTCCCCAAAGTCAAAACAAATTGGTTAGTGTAGCAACTTGTAGAGATACTTAGCTATAATCGATCAGGAGGCAATTCCTTGATCTATAACTAAATATGGGATTCTACAAATCTCTTTGACTCAATGTTTTACGGATGGCTTACAAGCAGATTCTCACCAAACTCTTCCTCTTTGCTACTCTCTTCATCAACTCCCCAAACGAAATTCTAAGATTCTATTTTAGCTAAAGAAAATGCTAACACTCGCTGATCAATCCCTAATCAGGTACTCTCCTTAAGTCAGCTGCTTAGCTATAATCGATTTAAGATTTGAAAGATTATAATAGGACAGTTTCTACATTGAGTGACTACTCTGTACTCGTAATCGGTGCCTCTTCTTTCATCTTCACTCTCTCTTTAAAGACGAGTTTTAAGAGGGTTGTTAATCTTGGATATGCTAGAAAGAAATCTGCACTCGGTAAGTCAGGTATGTTCGATTGTGTCTTTCTATCTATATTTGCAGCTTGACAACATTATTCAAGATTCTTCATATGGATTCACTATGACTTTCCATAAGGGGAGCAGTAGACATCGAGATTTTGCTATACTTTTGTAAAGTTTTATATTTTCTTTTATTCTTTATTTTTAAGGACTAAGGAAAATAAAGGACCGCGAAAGCCTAGCCATGCTTGCAAGCCATGTACAAAAAGCCCATAAAAACCCATAGAACAAGGTTTAGGGTTCGAAACTCATCCCTCACTTCATAACCCAAGCACTGTCCAAAGTCAAAATTTCATTTACGCTGCAACTGACCTCAGACTACATGAGGTTCTAACATCCCCCTTCCCAACCCCAATGTCCAATCAACAGCACGTGTATATTGTATTTGTCGTCCACGCGACCATCCATTGACAACTGAGATTACTATGTGTAATCTTGGTGCTCAAGGTGGACGAATACATGTATGATAAACCCGATAAATAGGTCCCGTTTCTGCCTTAGTTGGACACTAACTCATTCTCATACTACTCCCCTTTTCTCTACACTCACTCAAGTATCATCTTACGAATTCCTCTCATCATCAGCTCACAAAATCATCTTTTTACCTTTTCACAATTTCACATCATTCTCTTATTATCACCATCATCATCATCATCTTATTCTTTGATCCCATTCTTCTTTTCTTACCATTAAACACCTCATTCTTATAATCCAAACGCACTTCACATCATTCTTACTTAACTTCAAAATCTATCCTTTTCATAAACCCCACAAAACCATCCTAAAACCACAAAACCATCCATACTAGTTGTTTGAAGATTGAAGATGAAATGCATTTGAGGCTAGGCAAAAGTCTCTGGTCCTTCTTGGTTTATATATAATTTCATTTCTATTCTTTTCATGTAATCATTCTTTCCTTGTGCAATGTTTTAATATATTCATTTTTCTTTCATTTAAATGTATGATTGAATGATTTTAGAATGTAACATTTTAGTTTATCTCCCTTCCAAATCTTACAAAAACACACTTTTAAACTTTTAGTAGAGTCTTTCCTTAAGTGAAAGGCGGACTCAAAGGTCTTTATCTTTTGAATCTGTAACCTTATTGATGTATGCAAGGTCGCTAAGATCAGAGTAATGACCTCACATCACACAACATTAACATACATCACATAGATTCTGGCCTCACAACAGAGAATCAAGCACAAACACACCCAAAACAGACCTCACACAGAAAATCAACTACAATCTCCTCTAAAATAGAGCACGAACACCAATGAACAAATGTTTGAAATGGATGATGTTGAAATGATGATCAGATGAACAAAAGTTACAATCAAACAGTAAATGAAGATAAACTTAAGGCTCGAGCTAATACAGGCCCACCACAACTAGAACTTCAAGGGCAATGGACTCGATCACCTCGATGGAGACAGGCACACCACCATTGAAATCACCAAGCTCTACACCCACCACAGGGATTGCCAAATCCTTGATACTGTAGTAGAATTAACCAAGGAGGAGTGGTTAACGTCACTCACAAACAAGAGGCTCAACAAGGCACTCAAAATGCTATTGATTTCACTGATAGATGATCCCCTCAAGCTGTCGATTACAAAGTATATAAAGCTAGGGTTGAGCTAGATGATTAAGGGTTTCCCCTTGCTCAAGAAACTCCCTAATTAAGCATTAAGCTACTTAACTAACTTAGTAAGCTAATTAAGGCTCCTTACAAACTAGATTACATCAAAATAAAAGGAAATAAAAGACAACAAACGCGTCTAATTATTACAAAACGGTTAAATCACCTCACAAGCTGGAAATGACCTCAACAGCTTGGAAATGAAGTCTTCATGGAGGACCTCAATGCAGGATCACCTCACAGAACTGGAATATCCTCAACAGCCCAGAAGTGATGTCTTCAAAGTGGACTTCAGAATTGGTAGATATCTTCACTAAGCTGGAAAGTCCTCAACAGCTAAAGTGAAGTCTTCAAAATGCGGGTGAGGACCTCAATCCAAAGATATTGAATTGAGAAATAACCTCACTGGTTGGCTGGTGGTGTTGATGTTGATGTTGTTGCTGCTGGATGACCTCATGACCTGCTGGACTATCATGAAACACTCCTGGATGTCAGTGTTTGATGCTGATGATGGTGAGGTCGTTGCTGCTCCTGATGCTGGCTCTGGATCACTTGGTTCTGGACTTTGGACATTTGATGGAGGACCTCCATCATCCTCCCTAGGTTGAGGAAAGTTTGTCCTCAAACTTGGAAGGTCTTCATGCTCTGGAAAATAAGGCCTCAAATCTGCAACGTTGAATGTAGCACTGCCTCCATAGTCTTCAGAAAGGTCTAACTTGTAAGCATTGTCTCCAATCCTCTCAAGCACTTCAAAAGGTCCATCTGCTCTTGGTGTCAACTTTCCCTTCCTCTTTCTTGGAAATCTATCCTTCCATAGATGAATCCACACTAAATCTCCTGGCTTGAAAACCATCTTCCTCCTGTGCTTGTTTGGTAATGTAGAAACTTGCTCAGAATACTTGATGATCTTCTCCCTAACTTGTTGATGAAGCTTCTTGATCTCCTCTACATGTTTACCTGCTTCATAACTAAACCTCACAGAATTTGTTAGTGGTGATAAATCCAATGGAGTTATAGGATTTCTACCATAGACAACCTGGAATGGGGAAAGGCCAGTTGCTTTTGATGGTGCTCTATTAAAAGCAAATTCAACATGAGATAAAAGGGTGTCCCATCCTGTTTTGTTTGTGGATATCAGTGACCTCAATAGTGTTCCAAGTGTCCTGTTTATGACCTCTGTTCGCCCATCAGTTTGGGGGTGACAAGCTGTGCTATACTTTAATTGTGTGCCCAACTTCTTCCAAAGAGTAACCCGAAAATGACATAGGAACTTGACATCCCTATCTGACACCATGCTCCTGGGAACTCCATGTAACCTCACTACCTCTTGGAAATACAATTCAACCACCCTCACAACATCATAGGTGGTATGGCATGCAATGAAGTGAGCCATTTTGCTAAATCTGTCCACAACTACCATGATTGGAACTTTCCCACTTTGAGTTCTTGGTAGACCAACAATGAAGTCTAAGATGATGTCCTCCCAAGGACTGTTTGGTACTGGCAAAGGTGTGTATAGCCCTTGAGGTAAGCTATGACTCTTGGCCAATTGACAAGTTGCACACCTCCTAACCCAATGCTCCACATCTCTCCTCATTTTAGGCCAACAATTGTGTTCCTTCAACATAAGAAGGGTCTTCTCAATGCCAAAATGTCCTGCTAAGCAACCTCCATGAACTTCAGAGATCAACAACTCTCTAAAACTGCTCCTTGGAATACATAACCTTGCTCCTTTGAAGAGAAATCCCTGGTCTATATGGTATAGACTTTGAGGATGTCCCTTGCACTTCTAGTACAACTCTCCAAAATCTTCATCAGTCTCATAGAAAGCTTTCAACTGTTCAAAACCAAGCACTCTTGCATCCAAAACGTGCAACAACAAATACCTCCTGGATAACGCATCAACTCCTTTGTTAAGCTTCCCAGATTTATGATGGATCACAAAATAAAATTGCTGCATGAACTCCACCCAAGTAGCATGCCTAGTGTTGAGTTTATGCTGCCCCTGAATGAATTTGAGGGCCTCATGATCACTGTGCAGAATAAATTCAGCTCCAATAAGATAATGGCTCCAATGTTGCAAAGCTCTAAAGATAGCATAGAACTCCTTATCATATGTACTGTATTTCCTCTTGGCCTCATTTAGTTTCTCACTGAAATAAGCCACTGATTTGCCTTCTTGAGTCAACACTGCTCCAATGCCCACACCCGAGGCATCACACTCCACTTCAAAGACTTTGGCAAAATAAGGTAATGCTAGAACTGGTGCTGAGGTTAACTGTCTTTTGACCTCCTCAAAAGCTTTCTGTGCAGCTGGTGTCCAAGTAAAGCTCTTCCCCTTCACTAATTCTGTCATAGGAGCTAAAATAGTGCTGAAATTTCTCACAAACCTCCTGTAGAAAGATGCTAATCCATGGAAACTCCTGATTTATTGGATGGATGTAGGAACTGGCCACTCTCTGATGGCTTTGATCTTTTCCTCATCTACTTGAATACCCTCTGAGATGACAATATAACCAAGAAATATGACTTGGTTAGTGAAGAATTGACACTTCTTGAGGTTCCCATACAACTGCTCTCTACTCAGGATCTCCATAACACTCCTCAAGTGCTTCACATGCTCCACTTTAGATTGGCTATAAATGAGTATGTCATCAAAATAAACAACAACACACTTCCCAATCAAAGGTTTCAGAACCTGGTTCATAAGTCTCATAAATGTTGAAGGTGCATTTGTCAAAACAAAAGGCATGACTAACGACTCATACAGACCTCCCTTAGTCTTAAAGGCTGTCTTCCACTCATCTCCCTCATAAATTCTGATCTGGTAATATCCACTCCTCAAATCAATCTTTGAAAACACAGTTGAGCCATGGAGTTCATCAAGAATATCCTCAAGTCTTGGGATAGGATATCTATATTTGATAGTAATCTTGATGATGACTCTACAATCAGTACACATCCTCTGACATCCATCTTTCTTTGGAACCAATAAAGCTGGCACTGCACAAGGGCTCAAGCTCTCTTTGATCATTCCTTTCTCCAACAACTCATCAACTTGCCTTTGGATCTCATTGGTTTCAACAGGGGTCATTCTATAGGCTGGTTTGTTTGGTAGAATAGATACTGGGATGAGTTCAATTTTATGCTGAATGTCTCTTTTAGGGGATAATCTTGAGGGCATTTCTTCTGGAAAAACATATTGGTACTGGTTGAGGATGGGCTGGAATAAAGGATGGTTATTTTGTGGGGCTGGTTCATTTTGTGAGGTTGGTTCTTCATCAAGGTTAAGCAAAAGGAACTCCTTCTGTTCACTGAATTCATGATATTCAGCTAGCAAAATCACATCAAGGGATGGTTCAACAAAGAGGTTTTTGGTTCTTTTTGTGAGCTGGGATGGTTTAAGTGGGGTGAGGACAATCTTTTCGTGGTTCAGTTTAAGGGAATAAGTATTGGCTCTTCCATCATGGTTAACAGATCTATCAAACAACCAAGGTCTTCCCAACAACAAATGACAAGCATCCATAGGTATAACATCACACCACACTTCATCTTTATAAACAGGACCAATTGAAAAATTCACAAGGCATTGGGATGAGATTTTGATACCTTTGCTTTGACTCAACCACTGGATTGTGTAAGGTGCTGGATGAGGACATGTTTGCAAGTTAAGCTTTTGCACCATAGTCTGTGAGGCTGCATTAGAACAAATGCCTCCATCAATAATTAAGGAACATATCTTCCCGTGAACAGTGCACCTTGTGTGAAAAATATTCTCCCTCCGCTCAGCTTCCTCATCAACTGTTGTACTGCTAAGGATCCTCCTGATCACCAACATTTCACCTTCATCTGGTATGGCCTCAACTTCCTCCTCATCATATACAGGATCTCCTTCAGGTTCATCAAACTGTACTTTCTCAACAATTGACTCAAGTTCAACAAACAGTGCTGCTTGTTATTCTGCTAAGGTCACTGCTCTTCTGTTTGGACATTCTGATGCTAGATGTCCAAGACTTTGATATCTAAAACACCTCCTCTCAAGGAATGGTCGATTGATAGGGACTGGGGTTCTTTGTGGGGAATTTTGGGACTGTGTTTGAGGTGGTTTAGGGGCTGGATATCTGGTTTGTGGTTGTGGGGATGGATAGGTTCTTTGAGGCGGATTATAGGATTTGTTGTAATGGTCTGATTTGGTTTGAGGATATGTTTTGGCTGGGTACTTGCTTCCATACTCCTTCCTTTGGGGCTTCTTCTGCTGTTCCACCTTATGAGCCAAAGAACTCAACTCATCAAGTGAATTATACACCTGCAGCTCAACAACATTTTTGATGTTATCATTCAATCCTGCAAGATACCTCACATAGGTTTGAATTTCATTCTCCTTCATGTTACACTTCCAAAGTAGATGCTCAAACTCCGAGGTATACTCCTCAACAGATTTGCTACCCTGGACCAAGTGTTGAAGCTTCGAGTAATTCTCCTTCATGTAGTTTTCCGGTAAGAACTTCTCCTTGAGCTTCTCCCTCATTTCAATCCATGTATTGACCTTAGCTTCACCTATCTTCTCTCTCCTCCTTTGTAAGTTATTCCACCATGTAGATGCATATTTCTTCAGCTTCAATGCAACCAACTTCACCTTATGCTCCACAGACACTTCCTTCAAATCAAACACCCTCTCCACAGTTTGCAACCAATCCAGAAATACATCAGGATCCAATCACCTCCATATTCAGGAATATGTATCTTGAAATCCAACTTCTCAACTCTTCTATTTTCCCTTCTTTCTTCCCTCTCACTCCTACTCCCAGATTCTCCTCCACTACTCCTAGGTGATCTCCTTACATACCTCCTTCTTCTGTGATACCTAGGTCCTCTGCCTCCTCTTCCAGTTTCACTAAAAGGGTTCTCCTCTTCTTCTTCATACTCCTCATTAGTCTCTCCATTAAGCCCATTTCTGTGCAACCTCATATAATATTGCAACTGATCACTCATAAATTTCAGTTTCCCCTCCAATTCCTCCTTCTCCCTCAAGGCTTGTTCTGCTATTTCCTCATGTGTTCTACTACATCCCGACATCATAAACAACACAAATAACACAAACAGACCTTCCTCCAAGATGAAACTCAGCTTTGATACCAATTATGATGTATGCAAGGTCGCTAAGATCAGAGTAATGACCTCAAAGCACACCACATTAACACACAGCACACAGATTCTGGCCTCACAACAGAGAATCAAGCACAAACACACCCAAAACAGACCTCACACAGAAAATCAACTTCAATCTCCTCTAAAACAGAGCACGAACACCAATGAACAAATGTTTGAAATGGATGATGTTGAAATGATGATCGGATGAACAAAAGTTACAATCAAACAGTAAATGAAGATAAACTTAAGGCTCGAGCTAATACAGGCCCACCACAACTAGAACTTCAAGGGCAATGGACTCGATCACCTCAATGGAGACAGACACACCACCATTGAAATCACCAAGCTCTACACCCACCACAGGGATTGCCAAATCCTTGATACTGTAGTAGAATTAACCAAGGAAGAGTGGTTAACGTCACTCACAAAAAAGAGGCTCAACAAGGCACTCAAAATGCTATTGATTTCACTGATAGATGATCCCCTCAAGCTGTCGATTACAAAGTATATAAAGCTAGGGTTGAGCTAGATGATTAAGGGTTTCCCCTTGCTCCAGAAACTCCCTAATTAAGCATTAAGCTACTTAACTAACTAAGGCTCCTTACAAACTGAGTTACATCAAAATAAAAGGAAATAAAAAACAACAAACGCGTCTCATTACTAAAAAATGGTTAAATCACCTCACAAGCTGGAATCGACCTCAACAGCTTGGAAATGAAGTCTTCAAGGAGGATCTCAGTGCAGGATCACCTCACAGAATTGGAATATTCTCAACAGCCCAGAAGTGATGTCTTCAAAATTGACCTCAGAACTGGTAGATATGTTCACTAAGCTGGAAAGTCCTCAACAACTAAAGTAAAGTTTTCAAAATGCGGGTGAGGACCTCAATCCAAAGATATGGAATTGAGAAATAACCTCACTGGCTGGCTGCTGCTGTTCATGTTGATGTTGTTGATGCTGGATGACCTCATGACCTGCTGGACCATCATGAAACACTCCTGGATGTCAGTGTTTGATGCTGATGATGGTGAGGTCGTTGCTGCTCCTGATGTTGGCTCTGGATCACTTGGTTCTGGACTTTGGACATTTGATGGAGGATCTCCATCACTTACCCCGAAACTTCTGGGTTGCAACTCTTTTGTTCGATTGTGGTATTTGGGGTAAAAAGTAGGGTTGTCGTACCTCAGGGATGGTGGGTTAGGTTTTCAGGAAACTGGTTTGCAAAGGTTTTCAATATGAAGGAAGCAGTAAATAATTAAATTAAACTAATTATAAATTGAAAACAAGAACAAGAAATCAAAACCTAACTAAAGAAACTAAACTAGAAAACAAGAAAACAAGAACATAATCAAGAATGCCGTTAAAAACGCTCAAGAACGAAGAATGTAAAAACTAAATTTAATACTGAAATTAAGGGAAAGAAATTATACCTAGGATGCATTGTTCTAATCTAGAATATTGAAATCTTGAATCTTTAATCACGGATCTTCTCCAGAACAAACAAGAAAAAACGTAATTCGGATTACTAAGACTGCTTGAATCCTCACCTGAAGGGAGAATTCGAGGAACCTTAATCCTCCTCTTCACTAAAAATCAGATTTTTGTGGAACTAATACTAATGATATTGAAAATACAAGAAAGCAAAAGAGAACAAGAACTTTGAAGAACTAATCACTTGTATTAATCTAAAAAGGTTGAATTACAATTGAAAGCTAAGAAAACTCCCTGCTAAAAAGCTAATTCTAAAACTAATAATAAAACTAAGATAAAACTAAGTTAAAACTAAGATAAGATGAAACTAAGATATCCTCTTAATGAAATATACTATAGTTTATATAGAAAAGACTTAGGGAAAAGAAATAATAAACCCCCCCAAAAAACCCTAGCACAGCCGCCGTAAAATTCCGGAACTGCTGCCGACGTCGCGGGCGCGACTCATAGTGTCGCGGGCGCAACCCTCTTCTGCCCACTTCGCCAGTTCTCACTTCAGATGGTCGTCACGGGCGCTACACAAGTTGTCGCGGGCGCGACATTTTCTCGGAAATTCTCTTCACCGTCGTCGCGGGCGTGAATACTTCAGACTCGGATGCGAATCTCTTCTAGCCCACACGTCGCGGGCGCTACAAAGCTGTGGCGTACGCGACAGTGTCTCGGGTGTGACAAATCTTGACTCGGGCGCAACCCTCTTCTGGTTGAGTGATGGGGAAGGCTTCCTCGACCTTGAACTGCCCGGCTGTCGCGGGCGCTACGCCTGTGATGTTGGGCTGTTTTGGCTGTTTTGGCTCGGGTTTCCGTCTAACTCTCGATTTTCCTAGAAAAACACAAAATCATCATAGCTAATATATAATTAAGGGGCAAAAGCAAGAAAAACACCTTATAAAATGATATAAATTCGGCTCGAAACGAGACCGAACAATACTCCCACACAAGGGTTTGCTCGCCCCGAGCAAACTAAAATAAAAAGAAAAAGAAACTAACTACCCTAACTCACTTTCGTAGGAATTACGGTTGCATTTAGCGTATGCAACAAGCCCTTTAAACCCCTTGGCAGCCCAAGTGGATGAGGAAGGTCTCGTGAGGGTTTATAGCAACTATACCCACAAAAGCCATAGAAAAAGAAAAGAAAAAGAAAAGAAAAGAAAAAAACAAGACTAAAAAGTAAAGAAAAGAACCAAGGAGAAACACTTTGTGAGATAAAAGAGGCGAAATCAAGATAAGGGTCAGCACAAACGAGGTTCACACACACGGTCGCGAAGTAACTACTAAACCAATGCATTCACTCAACCAAGAACACTTAACAAACACCTTCAACGCCTTTAGCAAGACTGTTACCAGACTTCACAATCTTCACCTCACTCATGCATAGCTTGATGGGTTCCTCGTGTTCAAGTGCAGTGTTTCTTAGCTCGTTTTTTTTAAGTCAGGGTTTAATTGGTTAAAATTAACTACTCAAACACCCATGCTTGATTTATTTAAGGAATTAATGGCGCTTCCTCTCCCTATTTTTGTGTCGCCCTTGGCTTGGTGAGGGCCGCAGGTTACATAGAGATTGGTTCCACACTTATTGCATTACTCTTTTTGGCGTTGGGTATTCAACTACTCAACGAGATTTGGTGTTAGTTTTTTCGGGAGTTGAACAACCCATAACGGGGTTTACCCTTCCCACATGGGCTACTCCATACGCCTCATCATTACAAAAATGAAGTGCTTAAGGGGTAAGAGCGCCGCGCCACTCATAACGACCCATGTAGGTAGACTAACTTTAGTTAACTATCCAATTTTTAGTTTTTCTTTATTTAGAGCATGGATATTCAAGAAGCTAACGCTTTCCTCATAAACCCAGATTATCACATTAACTCGCCTAGAAGTGAATTTCTAAGGATACCACATGGTTGCAAACACCCGTCAAGTTATTATGCTTAGGTAAGGCAACAATCTAGCCTGAGACCTATCAAGTTTTCAATAACTATTCTTAACTAAGAAAAAGCACTATTCTAGCAATCAGCGACACAACCATACACACAAACTACCTCTAGCCGACAAAATTTTTAAAAAGTTCACCTAATTTCAATGTTAATTAAAATTGTTTCTCTCCAAAAACTAGTAAGGCACTTGTGCCACCCCATTCCCACACAAAAACTCTATAATGTCTTAGTTGTGAATAAGGCGACACCACACAAAAGGAAAAGTCACACAAAAGAAAAGGAAAAACACAAGCCGGCATGCATGCCACCCCCACTCCCACACAAAAAGGCCAACAATGTCCTCATTGGAATCAGAAATAGAGAAAAGCAAGCACACAAAAGAAAGTAAAAGTGACACACTAAAAGAAAGAAAGAAAAAGAATAAAAGAGGGAAAAGAAAGCCATCTCACTAACTGGTAAAGAAAGATAAAGAAGGATATTACCTGGATGGCTTCTTGTCAAAAGACTCACTCCTTCTCACTTGACAATGCAAAGTTAGGCGAGGCAATAAAGAAAAATCAAGAAAAGGAGAGTTAGTTATACAATATATACAAAAAATCTCAACCTACCTTCCTTCAAGCACTAGGTGGATCGTGGAATGTAACACATTCCATGTCAGCAGTATCAGGAAACTCTAAGAAGGGCTTCAACATGTGCCCATTCACTTTCCACACAGAATTGTTAGATGGGTCCTTGATTTCAATCACTCCTGAAGGGAATACCTGAGTCACAATAAATGGTCCAGTCCACCTAGATCTCAACTTTCCAGCAAAAAGGTGCAGTCGGGAGTCATAAAGGAGAACCTTTTATCTCGGGAAGAAGGTCTTTCTATGAATGATCTTATTGTGCAAGATTTTAGACCTCTCCTTACTCAATCGCCCATTTTCATAGGCTTCTCTCCTTAACTCCTCAAGCTCACAAAGTGTAAGTCTCCTCACCTAACCAGCTGCTGACAAATCAAGGTTGAGGGCTTTCAAAGCCCACCAAGCTCTATGTTCAAGCTCTACTGTTCGGTCTCGTTCCGAGCCGAATTTTATCTTCTTTATAGGGTGTTTGTGTTTATTTTAGCCCTTTGTATATATTAGATATAGTGATTTGGTGTTTTGTAGGAAAATAAGGAGTTAGAAGAAGTTTGGGCTTAATTGAAGGTTTTTAGGGAATCCCGAGCGATTTCCCGAGTCAAACCAAGTCAACCCGAGCCGAGAACTAAGTCAACCCGAGCCGAGAGCCAAGGCGAAACCGAAGCCGGAAATTCCATGTCAAGATTGGCGCAAAACAGGGAAACAGTACAGACTCAAAGGTTTGAAATACGTTTGCCTTCACTCTTTGGGTCATAACTCCTTCGTTACAACTTCGATTGGTCTGAAATGTTGGGAGCTTAAAGTACACACCGAGAGCTCTCCATCGATATCTTACAGTTCTAAAACGAAGTTCGGATGAAGACGTTATGCGCGTTTGAAGTCGGCAGGGAAAAGCTGCCCAGAACAGTGACTCGCCCGAGTCAGGCTTCTGGGGCAACAAAGACATAGGCCAAGGGAGCGGGACAGAACACTGACTCGCCCGAGTCACTTATTGACTCGCCCGAGTCACCCGAAGTTCTGCGGAAATCTGCGAAGCTGATGCGCGTTTTGCTGAGTTAGTTTTAGGGTTTTGGGTTTCGTTCTCCTTCTTCTATAAATACCCAATGTATTCAGAACTAATTATCTTAGTTTTTATCTTTATGCTTAGCTTTTATTTAAGTTTTAGGAGTAGGATTAGATTAGATTTAATTGCTTTCTTCAATTGCTTTCTTTAATTGTTCTTTAAGTTTTCTCCATTGTTCTTCAAGCTTTCATTAAGTCTTCTTGCAATTGTTATTAAACTCTTCTTTCAAGTAATCTCATTGAAGTTTTACAAGCTTTCTCTCTCTCTCTTCCTCTCTCTCTCTCTCTCTCTCTATTCTCCATTGATGTTGATTTCAAAAGCTTTCTAGGGTTAGCCAAATCAAATCCATCTTTTAGTGGGGAGGAGGGTCAAGGAATTCCAATTCTACTCCCTAGTGAGAATTTGGTGGATCCTTGGTAATCCAATCGACAATTTCTTGTTTGTTCGGGGGAAATTGCAAAGGTAGATTGAAGATTTGAAGTTTAGATCATCAAAGGTATAATCTCTTGTGCCTAATTTCATTATTAGTTTTATTGCTTTCTATTACATTGCTTTTTATTTCTTTCTTATTTCTTGTTCTTAATTGCTTTCATCTTTTATTGCTTCCTTGATTATTATCATGTCTAGGTTAGTTTATTGCTTAATTTACATAATTTATAGCTTTCCGCACAGAGAAAAACCCCAACGCAAACCGATTACCTCAATCAAGCCTAACACCCATCCCTGTGGACCGACAACCTTAACTTAAAACCACAAAAATTACAACTGAACATCTACATGTAAGTGTCAGGGCTTCCCTAAAACAGCTTTATTGGGTGACATCCCAATGGGGGTTTTGTAGGCCGTTCGGTAGGCCCACAAGGCATCAATCAGCTTAACAGGCCAGTCCTTCCAATTTAAAGACACAATGTTCTCTAAGATCTGTTTAATTTGCCTATTGGAGACTTCCGCTTGACCATTAGACTGTGGATGGTAAGCGGTGGTGAGCCTATGCTCAACTGAGTACCTCTTCAGTAAGGCCTCAAAGGATCTATTGTTGAAGTGGGTTCCCTGATCACTAATAATGGCTCTAGGCATTCTAAATCTAGAAAAGATATATTCCTTAAGGAACTTGGTCATTAACTGAGCATCATTCTTCTTAGTAGGGATAGCATCTACCCACTTAGACACATAATGAACAGCGAGGAGAATATATTCATTCCCAAAAGAATTGGGGAATGGTCCCATAAAATCAATACCCCATACATCAAACACATCAACAAAAATCTCAAGTTGTAAGGGCATCATATCTCTCCTAGTAATCTTTCCCAAACTTTGGCACCTAGGGCACCGTTGGGCATAATCATGAGCATCTCTAAAAATAGTAGGCCAGTAAAACCCACTATGTAAGATCTTGTAAGCAGTTTTCTTTCCACTATAATGTCCCCCACAAGGTTGGTCATGGCAAAAAGAGAAGACATCCATAATTGATTCAGCAGGAACACATCTCATAAGTATCTGGTCAGGGCAATATTTAAACAAATAAGGATCATCCCATACAAAATTCTTCACAATGTGAAGAAACCTGTCCCTGTCATGCTTATTCCAGTCACTAGGCATCTCTCCAGTTACCTTAAAGGTCACAATATCAACAAACCAAGGTTCCACTCCCACACTAAAGAGTTGCTCATCAGGAAATTGAGCAGCAATAGGGGTGGCTTTCACAATGTCAGGCACAATCCTGGATAGGCGGTCAGCTACAGGATTCTCAGCTCCTTTCTTGTCCCTAATTTCACAGTCAAATTCTTGCAATAACAACACCCATCTAACTAGCCTAGGTTTGGAATCTTTCTTTTCCATCAGATACCTAATAGCTAAATGATCTGTGTAAACTATGACTTTAGCACCAAGCAAGTAAGGTCTGAATTTTTCAAAGGCATACACAATAGCTAGAAATTCTTTTTCAGTCATAGTGTAATTCAGTTGAGCATCATTCAAGGTCTGGCTAGCATAGTGAATAACAACAAGTTTCTTATCAATTCTCTAGCCTAGCATAACACCAACAGCATAATCAGAAGCATCACACATGATCTCAAAAGGTTCTCCCCAAATGGGAGGTTTGAGAATAGGAGGGGAAACAAGGTTCTCAAAAGGTAATCTAATCTCTTTCATCTCTTTCTTCTCTTCTTCTCATGTCTTTCTACTTCTCTTTTTATCACGATATTTATATCTCCACTCACTCATTTTCTCTTCTCGTTTCAGATTTGCAAAAGAGCAGAGAAGTACGAAATTTCAGATGCAGCATCAAGCACCATCGCATACACCTGCAGGCATCCGGATCGAGCCCATCTATGCCCTTCATTGCAGCGTAGATCGACAGCTGAGATTGGAAATGGGAAGCTGAGGTCAAGTATAAACGAAAAAGAAAGCATATTTTGAGGGCTTGATGGTTGGTTCTGGGGAAGGTGACGCCCTAGGCCTCCATCTTTAGGGATAGTTTTTAGGTTAGATTGTAGATTTAGGTTTATTCATGCTTTGATTCATGCTTTTATCTCTGTTTTGTCATCCATGTTAACCGATCTTCTAGGGTTTGTGAAGTTTGTTTGTGAATCGTTTGATGTTCTTGAATTTGGAATGAGATGTTTAAATGGTGTAATCTCGGGTTTCCGATCTCTGGGTAGTGATTTTGCTTGATGTTTGTATGCGGATGTGGTTCGATTTATGCCCTGTTCTTTGTTACTTTGACTTTGTTTTTTTCGCCTTTCTCTCTGTTTTTGGTCTCTTCCTTCTTTCCTTTATTTTCGGTTAGTAATCTTCAAGTTAGGCTTTTTACTTTTTTTTCCCTACTTGTCTTGGTATTGGCAGTAGCTTTGGGTAGCATTATAATAGTGTATTTAGTTGCTTTTTAGCTTTGGTCATGGTTAGTATAGATAATTAGGTTCATATGTTTTAGAGTGGTGCTTAGGCAGTGTAATGTTAGGTCGTGGTTAGTGGGTTGGTTTCAGTGTATGTTTTAGGATGTTAGAATGAGTTTGATTAGTTTAATTAGGTGTTTTATAAAATGATTTGTTGCTAGTTTTTCCTTGGCTTAGGGGAAGGTTTTAATCTCTAATGAGATCTCTTTTCTAGGGTTTGACTTAGTTAGGGCATTAGACCATGTTTTATGAGGTTTTCATTCAAAAACTCTCTTGATTGTGGGGTTTAGTACGTAGTGGAAATCCGCTAAACCTACTTAAACACGATCTTTAGGGTGATTGGATGGATATCCGAATAACTCCTCATTCATTTAGTGGAGAAGTTCAGATATGGTGATTTGCATTTAAAGCCTTTTAGGTGAGTCCTCATTCATTTGGTGGACGAGCCTTTAGGGCTAAATTCGGGTATACCTCGGGAGAAGCCCCGGAGTGGCTTTATTCTTGCAATAACTCAACTTCTATCTTGGCTTAGTATCCTGACCGAGACTTCCTCGTGATTAGGGTGATTGATAGGCGGTGAAAGACCGATCCTCGAGCCTTTTCCTTCCTTTTTGTTGTTTTTATTGTGTGTTTAGTTTAGTTTCCAAAGCTCTCAAAATGAACCTGAAAATCTAAACCTAGTAGGTGAGAGTTTGAGTGGCTTTTAGGTTCGGTACCCCAACTCCCTATGGATACGATAAACAAACCCGCACTATATTGCGATGGAACAAAATGGCTCCGTTGTCGCGGAGTTGCGCCTACCGACCTTTTAGTTTTCTTGAGCATTCCCTCTAGGTTTTAAGAGAAAAAGAAAAAAAATTGAAAAATTAAAAATCTTAAAAAAAAAAGAAGAGAAAATGGCATGTTTCCACTTCCCTCAAGATGAGCAAGAATTATTTTGTATTTATAGGACTAGATTAGATGCTTATCTTGGTTATTGGGCTCTTCATGGTTATGATTTTTCTAATAGAGAAGTGTTGACTGTCTTTAATGAGGGTGTGAATTTTGAGACTCGTAACTTGTTCATTCACTATGGTTTTAATACTAAAAATGATTACGAGGCTTGGGATTTTCTTAATTGGTTGACCGAGGATACTCGCTGTTTTTTGAAGAGTTGTCATGCTTTAGGTTATTATTCTGATAATCTATGTGCTTATTATGTTAGATCTCACTATGAAAATTTATGTGCGAAAATTTGTCCCCCTTCCCCTTATATTGATTTGCATACTCAATCTCCATTTGTGGATCAACCAAAGGAAGGATCTTATGAAGATTCATATGTGAGTACCTCTTCCCTTCATCCTTTAATTCCTATGCTTGTCCCCTCCCTATGTACTCAATTTGAAACATATACTCATGTTTCCATGTCTTCCACTTATGTTGCTCATTCGAAATTTATTGAAAATGATGTTAACTATGTGCAACAAGATGATGTTAATGAGTTAGATGATAATCTTCGGTTGGGACTTGCTAGTGATGATATTGTTGAGGAAGTTGATGACTCTTCTATATGCTTTGAATGTGATGATGTGTCCCCCTCTCCCGATCATGCAATCCCCCATCATTCATTGTCTATCACTCCCTCACCCTACCATGGATGCCTCGAGTCCCTAGGTCCTTTTAGAGGGTACGATCCCTTCCTTGACCCTTATCTTGCTTACCTAGAGGACTTGCCTAGAAAAATCATGATCATTCATTTCTTTCATCATTTTAGTGATTTTTCTAGGCATTTGATAGGATGTTGAGAACACTTGCTTATTCTGACTTTTTCTTTTATGTGTTCTCATACATCCACAATTCTGAAATGCATTTCGAGGATGCATGATCTTCTCCTTCGGGCGTTGAATTTTTCCGATCTTGAAGGCCCGAATCTTGAAGAATGAGGAGCGGCTAATGCTCCAAGTATGATCGAGGTTTACCCAATCGCTTTTCTTCATATTTGATGACTATCTGATAACCTCGTTCCACCCTTTCTCTTTTTGTAAATATTTCTTTGTTTTTGTTTGTTTAGTTTGTTTTCTTTTTGCATGCTTGTTTTTTCTTTTTGGTGGCGCGTCACTAGTATGCGATGTATTGGGTTTTCTTTGTTGTTGGAGCCGTGTGGGCTCGGGGCGCCACCCGTTTTCTATTTGTTAGGTGTTTGTATATAAGTTTGCTTGTTACCCACTAGGTGTTTGTATATATGTTTTTCTACCCTTCATGAGACACCCTTCCCACAATGAGGACATTGTGGATTTTAAGTATGTGTGTGGGGGGGGGGGGGGGGGGAGATCTTTATGATTTAGGGTAGCTTACCTAGCTTTATTTTGTTTGTCTTTATCTCTTAAAAAAAAGGTGAAAAAAGTGCTAAAATGTGAAAAAAAATCGAAAAATGTGGTGAAAAATGAAAGAGAAAATGGGAAAAAGTTGTGAAAAAGCCCAAAAAGTGTTTTGTTTTTCCTTTAGGAGATGTTCTTGTCCATAATTTTGTAGATAGCCACCTAATTGGACGAACTAATCGGTTAGAAGCGGCCGACATGAATGACCATAGGCCTTAGTTTAGATGATTGCCATGAATTACCTCTAATAAACCCTTGTTTGATTGAGAAAGTGGTGTCTTTACCTTTTTACACGCCTATCTTTGTTCATTTCTTTGCTAAAGTTGGTTGGTCTTAGTGGTCTAATGCTCTTGCTCGCGTCTAATAATCTGTTTGAGAAAGTGAAACCCCTCTCTATGTTTCCTACAACCGTCACAAAGCCAAGGGCGACACCAATAGAGTTGGGTGACACTTAATAAGCAAATCATTAAAAAGTGTGGAACCCTATCTATGTTTCCTATGGCCGTCACAAAGCCAAGGGTGACACCAATAGATTTGGGTGACGTTTAATAAGGAAATCCTTAAAGCTCTTGTGGAGCCCTTTTCTATGTCTCCTACGGCTGTCACAAAGCCAAGGGCGTCGCCAATAGTTTTTGGTGACACACTAAAACTTCAAAAATGTGGAGCCATTTTCTATGTCTCCTACGACCGTCACAAAGCCAAGGGCGACAAAAAATAGTTTTGGGTGACACTTAATAAGAAAATTCATTAAATCCGGTGGAAACCTTCTCTATTTTCCTACGGCCGTCACAAAGCCAAGGGCGACAACTAATTGTTTTGGGTGACACTTATTAAGTAACTCACTAAATAAATCCGAGCTTGAGCATGAAAACCCCTTCGATCGACCGACCTAGGCTAGAAAGTTTGATTAGAGGCCCACTTGCACATGTGCACAAGGACTTCACACATCATGAAACTGTTTGGGGTTGAAAATCTCTAGGATTGGCATTCATCCAACCTAAGTGTCCTTACTTGTTCATGTTTGCCCCTTCTTTTTGATTGGTAAGACCAGTTGGGTGTCTAGGTGCTTTGTTATGGGCTTGAATATCTTCTTCTTCTCCTTTGTTTTCTTTGTTTTGTTTTTCACTCTACATTCCCTTCTTTCTTTCATTTCTTCTCATGGCTTTTGTGGGTAGAGTTACTACAAAACCTCAGGAGACCTACCTCGTCCACCCGGGCTACCGGGGGGTTTAAAGGGATTGATGCATGTGCTAAATGCATCCACGATTCCTGTGAAAGTGAGTTAGTTGTTTTTATTTTGTTCAAGTTTTCTAGTTTCTTTCGGTTAGTTTTGCTCGGGACGAGCAAAAGTCTAAATGTGTATGGGGGGGGGTGATTATTCCGTATTTTGCATGATTTTTATCCCTCTTTTCCATGACTTTTTGCTTGTTTTAATAATTAACTTAGGTTTATCATTATATTTTTATTGTTTTTATTTGGTTATTAGTTTTTTATGTCATTTTATTATTTTAGTTTTTATTGTTATGAAATGAAACAAAAATTGTTAAATCCAAAATAAAATTAAAAACCTAAAACTAATCCTAATCTAATCCTAAATCCTAGCCCATTTCTCCCTTCACCTAATCTCTCCCTCGGCCCAGCCAATCCCACTACCCCAGCCTACCTAATCTACCTAGGCCTAACCCCAACTACCTGCCTAACCCAGCTCTCTACTACCCCAGCCCGCCTCCCTCTTTCTTTCACTTTCCCGTTTCCCTTCACTGAATACAATTCCCACGCCCCAAAACCATTTTATCTCAATTTCCCCCTTTTCCTTTCTTATTTCACTCTCTCGTCTCTTTCTCCCTTTTTTCTCTGATTTTTCCTTCTGTCTTCTTTCACCCAACCGCACCACCGAAACACCCCCACAACCTAACCATCTCTCAATCTCAATCTCTCTTCTCTCTTTCATCTCTTTCATCTCTTTTTTCTCTTCTTCTCATCTCTTTCTTCTTCTCTTTTTATCGCGATATTTATATCTCCACTCACTCATTTTCTCTTCTCGTGTCAGATTTGCAAAAGAGCAGAGAAGTACGAAATTTCAGATGTTGCATCAAGCACCATCGCATACACCTGAAGGCGATCGGATCGGACCCATCTATGCCCTTCATTGCAGAGTAGATTGACTGCTGAGATTGGAAATGGGAAGCTGAGGTCGAGTATAAAAGAAAAAGGAAGCATATTTTGAGGGCTTGATGGTTGGTTCTGGGGAAGGTGACGCCCTAGGCCTCCATCTTTAGGGATATTTTTTAGGTTAGATTGAAGATTTAGGTTTATTCATGCTTTTATCTCTGTTTTGTCATCCATGTTAATCGATCTTCTAGGGTTTGTGAAGTTTGTTTGTGAATCGTTTGATGTTCTTGAATTTGGAATGAGATGTTTAAATGGTGTAATCTCGGGTTTGCAATCTCTGGGTATTGATTTTGCTTGATGTTTGTATGTGGATGTAGTTCGATTTATGCCCTATTCTTTGTCACTTTGACTCTGTTTTTTTTTCGCCTTTCTCTCTGTTTTTGGTCTCTTTCTTCTTTCCTTTATTTTCGGTTAGTAATCTTCAAGTTAGGCTTTTTACTTTTTTTTCCCTACTTGTCTTGGTATTGGCAGTAGCTTTAGGTAGCATTATAATAGTGTATTTAGTTGCTTTTTAGCTTTGGTCATGGTTAGTATAGATAATTAGGTTCAGATGTTTTAGAGTGGTGCTTAGGCAGTGTAAAGTTAGGTTATGGTTAGTGGGTTGGTTTCAGTGTGTGTTTTAGGATGTTAGAATGAGTCTTTGATTAGTTTAATTAGGTTTTTTTATAAAATGATTAGTGACTAGTTTTTCCTTGGTTTAGGGAAGGTTTTAATCACTAATGAGATCTCTTTTCTAGGGTTTGACTTAGTTAGGGCATTAGCCTATGTTTTATGAGGTTTTCATCCGAAAACCCTCTTGATTGTGGGGTTTAGTACGTAGTGGAAACCCGCTAAACCTACTTAAACACGATCTTTAGGGTGATTGATGGATATCTGTATATCTCCTCATTCATTTAGTGGAGAAGTTCGGATAGGGTGATTTACAGTTTAAGCCTTTTAGGTGAGTCCTCATTCATTTAGTGGACGAGCCTTTAGGGCTAAATTCAGGTATACCTCGGGAGAGGCCCCAGATTGGCTTCGTTCTTGCAATAACTCAGCTTTTATCTTGTGTCTTTAGCTTAGTTTCCAAAGCTCTCAAAATGAACCTGAAAATCTAAACCTAGTAGGCGAGAGTTTCAGTGGCTTTTAGGTTTGGTACCCCAACTCCCTGTGGATACGATAAACAAACATGCACTATATTGCGATTGAACAATAGGACTCACCCACTTGCTATCAAAGATGGGGTAGATAATATCATGGTCTAGCCACTTAAGGATCTCTTTCTTAACTACCTCCTTTATCCGTAGGTTCAGTCTCCTAAGGGGGTCTCTTTGAGCAGCATTTTCATCCTCTAGGAAGATTCGATGCTGAACAATGGAAGGGCTAATCCCCTTAATGTATCCTAATGTCCACCCTAAGGCTCCCTTGTTCTTTCTAAGAACCTCAATTACTTGGCTTTTCTGGTCCCTACCTAAGTCAGAAGCGATGATTACCGGGTTGGTCTCACTAGGGCCAAGAAAAGCATATTTTAGCTCAGAAGGGAGGGGTTTCATCTCAAGTGTTGTGGATGAAGGTGGTTCAGGCTCAATTATCTCAGGTGTGGTTTGAGATGCAAATAAATATTCATATAGCACATCACCATCAAACACATCAGAATCACACAAAGAATTCAAATCATCAGGATTAATTCCTAGTGTAGTCAACTCATCAACAAAGGCACATCAGCACAGTCAGTTTGCTCACTACCATAAACAAAATCACTAACCCAATTAAGGGTACTCTGCTCATGCTCATCGAAACCTAAGGGTGACTTTTGCAGGTTAAAAATATTCAATTCCATAGTCAGATTCCCAAAGGTCAATTTCATCCTACCATCCTTACAGTTAATCCAGGCATTAGAAATAGCAAGAAAAGGGCGGCCTAGAATAACGGGGATCTCGTCTTTAGTACTCTGAACTCTAGCAGTTTCTAGTACTACAAAGTCAACAGGAAACACAAAATCCCCAACCTTAATCAGAACATCCTCCACTATCCCCTTAGGTACTCTGATGGACCTGTCAGCCAATTGCAATACCATCCTAGTAGGCTTTAGTTCACCTAATCCAAGCATCTCATACACATGCAAAGGCAACAAATTCACACTAGCTCCTAGGTCAAGCAATGCCCTTTCTATCAAACTATCACCTATGGTAATAGAGATAGTACGGCATCCAGGGTCTTTGTACTTAATAGGCATTTGGTTCGAAAGGAATAGAACTCACATTCGTGGCTAAGAAAGACTTCTTGGGCACTTGGGTGGCCCTCTTGGTAATACAAAGCTGCTTAAGGAAGCGGGCATATGGAGGGATCTACTGAATAGCATCTAAAAGAGGGATGTTGACCTTAACCTGAGAAAAAGTCTCCCTAATTTTGTCCAGAAATTTTTGGTCTTTGCTCCCCCTTAAACTCTGAGGGTAAGGTGGAGGGGGTTTGTAAGCCCCTTGAGATGGTGGACTAGTCAAAGGGTCAGTTTTGGACAAGGTTTTGGTGCGAGGAGGCTCAACTATAACAGTTGGCCTTCTTCCCTCTAACTCATCATCAACAAGCTCATCAACAGATTCATTAGTCACAGTCATTTCATTACACACATCAGAAGATTTCAATTGCACTTTATTATCTATCTCTTTCCCAGAACGAAGAGTAATAACAACATTCAGGCCCTCTAACCTGACTAGGGTCACTAGATGACGAACCTGAAGCTTGCCCATTGGGGTTCACCTCAGGTTGTCCAGGAAAAGAACCGCTATCCCTATTGGTTAACAGTAGTTGAGAAAAATTCTCATTCATTTGTTTCATCATCTTTTCTAAATTATTGTTCATGTTTTTCTCAACTTCTTTCAAGCCATTCTTTAACTCCCTAATCTCTCTTTCATGCCTATCCTCATTAGAATACCCCGGTGGGGGTCGGTTTTGGGCAATTTGGGATTGGACAGGTGGCCCTCTAGGAGCTTGGTAGGCTCCCTAGGGTTGAGGTCGAAATTGAGGAGGAGGATTTCCTTGGAACCCCCCTCCTTGACTAGATGGTCTCAATACATTTTGATTCTCGAGGCCATAAGAGAGGAGGGGGTGCTTGCGCATCCCTTGGTGTTGGTAAGGCTGGTATTGGTCAAGCCTATAATTATGATGCATAGCATTCACATTTTCAGTACTAGTGGCCAGTTGTTGAATGTATAAGGGACAAGCAGACATAACATGGTCCACACCTTGACACAAGGCACATGACACATGCGGCGGTGGAACAAAAGCAGCAGTTTGATCCCAAGAATTAACATGAACACAGGTGTGGGATTGCGAGACAGCTAATTGGGTTTGGGCTAAGGTTTTGATCATATTTTCAAGGGAAGCAAACCTAGCCTCATAACTAGTACTCTCGCTCACAGCATGCACACCCCCTAGCATTAGACAGTTGAGCACGTAAGGACTCGTCCCTAGTTGTTCCCCATTTGTAGACACCGGGATTTTGACGCATAAAATAAAATAAAAAGTAGAGCGGAAGAAATAAAAGAAGATTAAATAAATACGTGCATTCTACATGTATTTGTTCACTTAAAGCTACATGGATGATCACATGTAGTCCATCCTAGCTACATGCACATTTTTTTTTATATAAAAATGGAGTCATGCAAACCCTACAAACAAGAGCTAGAGGTCGCGAGATCAAATCCTCACAAAAGCACTCAAAAACACTCTTAAAAATCAAATAATATTAGCTATCTCCGTCCAGTGTGAAGGGCAGCTTCCCTAGGCAGAATATCTTCACGCCACACCGTCCATGCATGCATGGACAAGGCTGGATCCCTCCCCCCTGGAGTAGTGGCCGACCGGCCTACACGACGTCAACCACACGTGGTCAATTGACCACGTGCTGCTGTCCACCCCAAGTTCACCCCCTACTGCCATAGTGTTTTGTGCCTAGCCGGAGATTACTATGTGTGTGCATGCATGCATATGTGTCTCAACTCTCTCCTAAGCCTATAAATACTACTCTTCTCCAAGTCATTTTCACTCATCAATTCACCAATTCACTCATCATCTATCCCTCTCTAATCATTCTCTCATTCTCTCTACTTTTCTCTACTTCTTATACTCTTATATAATCTCTCTTATCATTCTACTATCATCCTATTATTCTATCATCTTTCTTACCATCATTATCTTCCTAATCTTTCCATCACAAAAAGCCTAAACACATATCCTACTTTATCTAATCAAAACCCCACAAAAAACCCTAGCCTAAACACATTCAAAACCACAAAAAGAAGCCTTCTTATACCCTATTTTCACCCTCTTTCTTATCATCCTTTTCCACCATTTTCTATCATTATCTTGGCACTTGGAGAGGAGGACTCTAAAGGCATCAAGGAGGATTCATCAAGCATTCAAAGGCTAGGCAAGGTCTTCTCCCATAAAGTAGCAATGTAAGCCCTTAAGTGTTCACTTTCTCTTGTAAATAAGTGTATATTTATACCTTTTTATCTTGTATTACATTCTTGTTGCATGTTCAATGAAGTAATTTTATAAAGTATTCCTTTAATTCCCTTCCAAACTTTATCAAAAGCACATTTTAAACTTTTAGTAGACTCTTTCCTTTTGTGAGAGGCAAACTCTTAAAGTTTACTTTTCGAGTTCGTAGCCTTACCCCCGAATCCATTCTTAGGTTTCGCAGGCGGAGTCTTTTCTTTATTTTCCTTTTGGTTTTGTCTTGGCTTTTCCCTTAAAAAGTCGGGTGGCGACTCCCATTTTGAACTAAAATACATCGAGGATTGCATAAGCTATGATTAACATGGTTTTAAAATGTATCGGTGCAATTCTAGGGTTTCTTTCTTATATTTCTAAATAATACTTGTATAAATCACTGTCTTCCGAGCCTAACATTTAAATGAACAAATTGGGTTAAATTTAGAAGAGTTTGGAACAAGTGGATGTTCACTCTATAAGGTTTAATTCAAGGACTCACAAAATGCCTAAGTAAAGGGAAAGTGATTTTACAAGATAATATTCATGAAATTGAGTTTGATTTTCCTTAAAGAGTTTTCAAAAGTTAAACCCCAGCACGAATCAACAAATCATACCCTGATCCTAACGTGGATGTTTGGAAGCCCGAACGGCGAGGAAAAATGTCCACAGGATTTTTGGCGACCCCACTGGGGAGTTTTTCTAAAGTGGGTAAAACTTGAAAAAAGTTTGAGTGCTTTAAATCTTTTGGAAGGAAAATGAATTTACTTTATATCATTAAGTCATTCTTTTAGGCATAACGCATTGCATATACTGGGGCACTCCCTTGACATGTAATATGTCGTAGGAGCACATAAATCGGCGGTATTATGCTTTTTTCTTTTTAAAACACAAAAATAACCCATGGGATGCCGGACCAGCTATACTCAATTGGTGCACTCACACCGAGAGAGCCTTGGTCACCACATCCACTCATGCATCACTCTACGAGGTCTCCACACGAGCCTCCAAGAGCAACACCCCACACATTCAAGTTGCCTTTACAACAAGAATGCACCGGGGCGAGTACATGAGCCGCTAAGCCTTATCCAGCCAATAAACCCTTTTGTACATAGAGCCTTGGTTTAGGATACCCCTTTGTTCATATGTATGCTATGTGCTATGTGTTTAAATTAATTGTAAAAATGTCGACCCAAGTTTAGAAATGTTGTTCTAGTCCATATAGTAGTCATTGGGCTGAGAAGAGTCATATTTACCAACTAAGAAGTTCAATCCTAAAAATTATGGTTAACCCAGTGGTTGGGCCCATTTATCCATAAAGGTTGATCCTCTTGGTTCATAAAGTAAACTCAACTCGCCTTTGATGATTCGACATGGCCCTTTACGACATTTTCTCAACCAAGGTCCAATAAACCTATTTAAAAAGTCCAACAAAAGAAAATGGGTAAAGTCTTAGACTACATAATAATCACCAGGTTCGAGTAAATCAATTTATCGAGTTAATTCTTGAGTCCATCACATGGCCGACCCGTGTTAGGCCCAACCATGTTGGATTTATTAATTAAATCCATAAATTAATTATAACTCACCTGTCGTTGGTTTTGTCCAGTGCTTTACAATACCCATTTTCCCAAACAAATAGATTAAAATAAAAATAAAATAGAAAGACGTTAGGCAGTCAGTCTTGTTGATTATCATTCTAGTCCGCATAATAATCAGTACGACTTGAGTCGGCCCAAGTAGGGTGTCTAAGTTACGGATTCTCCTTAAAACGGTCAGCCTGTGAACGGGGCTTATCCGAATTGAGAAACATTGACTTGTACTCCTGTACTCGGTCTTGACTCGCTGTGTTTGGTTTTATCCGGCCCTTTATGATGAGCAATAGTCTTTAGGATCATGTAGAGCTAGGGTCATGCAAACCCATGTCCCGGGTAAGTCACCTCGTCCAGTCAGCATATAGATTATGCATATTAGGAAGTTCCATGTAGGTCCATTAGGTCATGCATTCATCAGGACAGGTTTTGGGGTAAATGAAAGGTCAATCTCTGAACTGTGTGTGGTTTTATTGTAGTCAACATAGGAGACCCGAGTCTAGCTTGGATCTCCGTGAACAGTCGCTGATCCAGTAACGGTGTTTTCGCTCACAAGACCAAGTCCAAAACCTCCCGTCGTCTGCAATTCGACATGTCTGCCGAAGAGAACCACGGAGACAACCAAGTCCAAGAAGCCCTAGTCAAACTTTCGGAGGAGAAGTTCAAGCAAGTTAAGGGCTCAATCACTTTTGCTGCCTTACAGCAAGAGCAGAAAGCCGATGAGCACATCGCTCGGCAGCGAGAACTCATCGAGAGGCAAAACACTCGTATAGAGCAACAACAGGAGACTCTGAATGGTGTTTTGGAAGCTGTACAACGTATCAACATGCGAATGGGAATGGCAGACAATTATGAGATGGAAGTTCTTCCCAACCCTACAGGTGACAAAGGCAAAGGGAAGATGGAAGAAAGTTCCAATGTTGGAGTGGTCATTGAGTTGTCTGATGACCTAACACCAAGGCTACCACCGTCAGTAACTGTTCCTCAAACAGTCCCAGTCAAGGCTGAGTTAAGCAATGACCCCTTCATCCAAGACATAAAGGCTGAACTGAATGTGTTCAAGGGTGTTGTGAGACACATGCCAACTTTCACCAATCAGTTCGTCGAGTTCGAACCACCCGCTGAAATCAATGTTAATATAGTGGGAAAGATGGACATTCTGCGGAAGAAGTTCTACCCATCTGAGAATCCAACCCATCATGTCTGGGAGTTCAACCGAGTTATGCCGCTCCGAGGTATCACCACTGAGCATTATAAGCAGGTCTTCCAGTCATCACTAAATGATGAAGCATTGGACTGGTATTACACCCTTCCCCTGGAAGTTCCAGGAGATTGGACTGCTTTGCGTAGGGCGTTTATCGAACACTATAGTAAGATCCAGAAAGATAAGGTGACCCTGACAGACATCATGGCTATTCGACAAGGAGAAAACGAGTCGTTCACAGCTTACTATGAGAGGTGGCATGCTAAGCTATCTCAAGTGACCAACATTATTCCCACAGAAGTGCTGTTGGACACGTTTGTCCGTGGTTTGAAACCAAGTCTGGCGTAACAATTAGACTTTCATGTAGTTGAGAGCTTTGAGTACCTGAAGAAGTTATGTCCTAAGCTAGAGGCATGCAAGGAAAGGACCGTTGTGTCGCAGAATTGGAAGGGCAACAATGTGGGAAGAAGAACCACCAATGCTCCTAAGGTGCCTGAGACAAGCTTTGTACAGAATGTGAATCGTGGTCCATCTCCGAAGACGACCTACTTCCAATATGATTCATATACTCCACTTGATATGACTTATGCCGAAGCTTTGGACCAACTGTTAAAATCAAACAAGATTCAGTTGCCAGTACCTAGACCTGAACCTGAGACTAAGGGACCAGGATGGAACGACAGTGCTTATTGCAAGTATCATCGGACCGGGGGTCATGACATTGAGTGATGTTGGGCGCTTAAGAATCAGATTGAGAAGATGATTTGTTCTGGGGCACTGTCAATGCCCAAAGCCGCAAGTAAACCCAATAACAAAAGCAATCCTCTCCCAAATCATGCTATCTTTGTAGGAGAGGGTACTTTTGATCCATCCGAATGTATCACCGACGAAGGTGCACCTACACTCCTTCCTGAAGATTAGACAGCCTTTACTGTCAACGGTATTTGGGTTAGTGACAAAGGGGACGTGTACGAAGAGGATCCTAATGATGATTTTTGGTCCGATAGGAAAGAGGAAATTCCACCTAGTACTGCATTCTTAACTAGGTCAGGAAGGCATAACCAGACAAGGGCTGAACTTGAGGTTCCTCCATCAAATCCAAGTGCTTGCTGCTCCTGAAGGCTTAACAGCTCTTACCATAAATGGCATATGGGAAAGCGACGCCGAAGACGATTATCATCCTAGAGGAGTAACTCAGCAACACTTAGAAGAGCTAAGGGACAATCTGCAAGGTATGGTCATACATTCGACTATTCGCCATGAGAAAAAGGTTCGGGAACACCTCGAGTTTCATGACCAACAGATAGAACAACAACGAGAGGTTATGGACAACCTGTTGGAGGTATTTCACCGCCTTATGAATGATTCCAATCCACAAGCCCTGAAGAGAAGGAGGTGGACCCGATGGTTGCTGGGTTGTCCAACTCTGCATTTGACCCAAGCGCCATGATCTCGGGTGATGGAGGTTGCCACAAAGTGACCTAGGCCGATGCTGTTAACAATAAATGTACCCTAGTGTTAGGAGAACCTTGTAAGGTCCAGTCTGAGTCGAGCACTAGTAAGTATGTAATCGAGTCTGAGTCAGTTGGGATTAGCCCCAAGTTTGATAAGTTTGTATCCGCTTCTATATTTAATAAAGTGAACGTTTCTGAGTATCTTTGTTCTTCTTCCCTTCTCCCTAATTGTTGTGCTAATAATTATGAATTTGATGTTGAACCTTTAAAAGACTTTAATGAATTAACACAAGCCATGAATGACCACGAGAATCACATGGCACCTGTCGAAGAAACCATCACCATCAATGTGGTGACGCCTGAAACTCCCCGAGAACTGAAAATTGGCAAATCGTTAACCCTGGAGGAGCAATAGGAGTTCACCTCGCTTCTAAGGGAGTTCGTAGACGTCTTCGCTTGGTCTTACGAAGACATGCCCGGAATCGACAGCGAGATCGCTGAGCATGCAATTCCACTATACCCGGATACTAAGCCGGTACAGCAACGACCTGGCAGAATTAAGAATGAGTGGTCGGATAAAATTCACGGTGAAATCAAGAAGCAGTTAGAGGCTAAATTCATCAGAGCAGTAGAATGCCCGGAGTGGGTAGCTAGCTAACATCATGCCTGTGCCGAAGAAGGATGGAAAGGTTCGGATGTGCGTTGATTTTCGGGACCTGAACAAAGCTAGTCCAAAGGATTGCTTTCCTTTGCCACATATTGACATTTTAGATCATACCTGTGGACATGAGCTATTGTCATTCATGGATGGGTACGCCGGTTATAATCAGATCAAAATGGCTGAAGAAGATATGGAGAAAACATCCTTCATCACGTGGGGAACTTTCTGCTACACTGTCATGCCTTTCGGACTGAAAAACGCTGGTGCTACTTACCAACGCACCGCCACTACCCTGCTACATGACATGATCCACGTAGAGGTTGAAGTATATGTGGATGACATGATTGTCAAGTCAAAGAGGCATGAGGATCATATTCCAAACTTACGCAAGTTCTTCCTTAGGCTCCGTAAGTACTACATGAGATTGAATTCGCAGAAATGTTCATTTGGAGTAACTTCGGGAAAAAACTGGGTTATATCGCCAGTCAATGCGGGATAGAGGTTGACCCGTCCAAAATCAAAGAAATACAAGACATGCCTCCGCCTAGGACAGAAAAGGAGATTCGTGGTTTCCTAGGGCGAGTGCAGTATTTGAGCAGATTCATCTCCAAACTCACAATGACTTGTGAACCATTATTCAAGAAGCTGAAGAAGGGAGCAACGATTGAATGGGTCGACCAGTGTCAGGCAACATTTGAAAAGGTTAAAGCAGACTTAACCAATCCACTAGTACTAGTCCCACCTATCTCCAGGAAACCATTGTTGCTTTATCTCACCATCAGTTCAAGTGCTATGGGTGCTATGCTAGCACAGGAAAGCGATGGTCTCGAACGAGCTATCTACTACATCAGCAAGAAGTTTCTGGGGTATGAGTCTCGCTACTCGGAGATCGAGAAGATAGCTTTGGCATTAGTGTGGTCTATAAACAAGCTTCGCCACTATGTGCTCTCACACACTGTATATGTGATCGCAGCATGTAATCCGATCAAATACCTCATGGAACAACCTACCATCAACAGCAGGATTACTCGATGGGTAGTTATGTTATCCGAGTTTAATCTACACTCCTGACCACAGAAGTCCATAAAGGGGCGTGCAGTTTCCGATTTTCTGGCTGAATTCCCTACAGGAAGTCCCGACACTGGGGGCTTGGAGTTTAGTGATGAACAAATATTCCAAGTTTCCCCCGAAGACATACACTTTCCTTTGGCAGTCAAGCTTGACTTTGAGGCTACTAATAATGCTGCTGAGTATGAAGCTTGTATTTTGGGTTTGCATGTGGCCCTAGAGATGGGAATTCAAAGGCTATGAGTGTTTGGGGACTCCAGCCTGATCGTCAATCAAGCTACTAGTATATGGAAGGTGAAGAACGAATCTTTGGCTCTGTATCAGCAACATTTGTCGAAGCTACCTGAGAAGTTCAACCATATTGAGTTCAAATATCTACCAAGGGGTTACAATGAGCTAGCTGGTGCGCTGGCCAAACTATTATCCATGGTAGCTATGCCCGAAAAGGATCAAGCCTTAGCATTGACAATGGAGAGGAGGACTTGTCCTGCTCATCAATAACTAATGATCGGTTCGGTCAGTACTGATGCATGGTTCTTTGATATTTATGCATTTCTGAAAGACTGTGTATATCCACCTAATGCCGAGCGTCGAGCCAGGAGGGCTATCCGGTTAGTTGCCTCTCAGTATTGCATTATTCAGGATTGTCTGTATAAGAAGGCCGCTACGGGGATAAACCTCGTATGTGTTGATAACGAGGAAGTAGAGGAATTAATGAAATCCACTCACAGAGGGGAGTGTGGACCGCATATGAACGACAGAATGTTGGTTAAGAAGATCCAGAGAGCAGGGTATTTTTGGTCGTCTATGAAGTCCGATTGTCTCCAATTTGTGAGGAAATGTCAGAAATGTCAAGAGTATGCTGATCCCAAGCATCAACCGTCCTCTTATTTGACCACTTTGGCCTCACCTTGGCCATTTTCAGTATGGGGAATCGACATCATAGGGAAGATTTCGCCCCAAGGTACGGGAGGATATGAATATGTGTTGGTAGCGGTGTAGTACTTTACCAAGTTGGTAGAAGCTGCTTCATACTCAAAAATCACTTCGAAACATGTGGCCAAGTTCATGCTGAGGAACATCATTTGTAGATACGGGGTGCCACATGAGGTGATCAGTGACAACGGGAGCCATTTCATGGGCGAGTTTGCAGCTCTTTTGGCCAAGTACAAAGTCCGGCATCACCATGCTTCTCCTTATCGGCCACAAACCAATGGAGCGGTGGAGGCTGTAAACAAAACTCTGGTGAAAATTATGAAAAAGATGGCTGTCACTTACAAAGATTGGCCCGACAAGCTTCCTTTTGCACTATGGGGATATCGAATGTCAATTCGGACTGCAACCGGAGCTACGCCATACTCTTTGGTGTACGGGATGGAAGCAGTCTTGCTAGTAGAACTTGTCGTTCCTTCTTTAAGGATCATTGCTGAAAGTCAAATCCCTGAGGCCGAATGGGCGCGAGCTAGGTATGAGGAGTTGGTTTTGTTGGATGAAATACGACTCCGTGCTTTACATAACAAGCTTTATCAGAGTCGGATTTCCCGAGCATTCAATAAGAAAGTCAAAGACCGCGATTTAATGGAAGGAGATCTAGTATTGCAAGAAATGAGGGCAGCCCGTCAGAATCCTCGAGGCAAGTTTGCCCCAAATTGGAAGGGTCCCTACATCGTCATTTCTATCACTCCAGCGGGGCGCCGCCCGATTGGCCACACCTGAAGGAGAGGAACTCACTCAGCCTGTAAACCTGGATCAGTTGAAAAGATATTATGTTTAAGCCTCTAAGGGTTGGTATCCTTAGCTACTTAGACATGCATTATCTTATAAAAGCAAGCAACCGAACTGCCAACAGGCTACTTACTTATGAGAGGAAAAGAAAAAAAAAGAAAGGAAAAAAAAAAGAGTGAAAAACTATAGAGTGGCTGACTTGGAAACCTCTGAAGCAGGTCAGGCAAAAGGAAAGTATAAAAAAGGAAAGAAAAAGAAAAAAAAGAAAATGAGAGACTAACTTGAAAATCCTTCGGGACAAGTTAGGTAAAAGGACAGAATAAAGGTGTTGCAGCCGAAGTCGTGCCTTGAAGGACGGAAAGAAGAAGAGCATGGCTTCTGTTGATTATTATAAAACATAAATGTAATACTTTACTTCTTATATCAATAAAAGGAGTACATCTTTTTAATACATTTTGTTTTATAAATTTTCTAAAGGAAAAGCATCAAATAAAAAATATATAGCATAGACATTTCTTTCATTACATTTCTTCCTCTCCACCCTACTTATTTTAGTATTAAGTCTAGTCCTAGTTGAGTTGGAGTCGATATAGGCCTATTAGTGCTCATTCGGTCGGATTCACTTATTTTTCCTTGCTTGAGTGTGTTTTTTTCCTTAGATTCCGACCCAGGATCGTTAGTCACGATGATGCTCTTCAGTTTAGGGTTGTCTCGAAGAGGTGAACGCGACATTCTTTCACGCCAACGGCCAATACCAACGGTAGTAGCAAGCAAGCTACGATAGGCATCCGTCGAAGTAGTGGAGATATGGTTAGGAGCAGGTGCTTCCTTTCCAGCCCGTTTCTTCCAGTATTCGACCCATGATTCAATCACCGACCCTTGGAGATGGGTAAGGTCGGGAATCTCGCATGGGGGAAGGGGAATGTCTTGAGAATGCCCCATTTGCCGCATGACTCGATCAGGGAAATAATATGTCAGCTCCGTAAGGCCAAGCAGAGTGAGGTGGGCCGTCTTACGAGAGTGGCTCGAGAAGCATGGCACTTTCCACCATTGAATCTACCAACGGATTTCCTTGTGGTTCTTGAGAAAAATAACCCATTCATCAAAATTGCGGCGGGTGTCGAACTTCCTTTTGCATTGGCAAAAGTTTGCTAGTTCCAAAGAGGGATGGGGGAAAAACCATGTCTAAATGCTCCGTAAGCCACATCTACAGGTGGAAGAAAGAAAGTGAGAATTTTGGTTGCACAAAAATAAATGTATTACAACTAAAGCAAAAAGAAAAGAAAAATCGACACATGATTCCACAAGGACCACTTAGATGATCCATACAAAATCAGAGAAAAATAATATCAAAAAAAAAAACAAAAAAAAAGAAGAAAAGAAAAACAAAGAACAAAAGAAAAAGGGAAAAGTGTCGATACTCACTTGGAGAGCGAGAGGACTTCCGCGAAAGGTCTGCGTTGTAGCCCATGAATCGAGACCAAGGAATGTCTCGACAATCATCATTGGAGCAGGATTATAACCCGGGACATCTCATCTACCACATGGATGAGGGAGATAGGTGCAAAACCCGAACTGTCGTGATAAAATAAAAATTTGGAAAGAATGCAAAAACCAAACCTCGCACTCGCAACGCCGGGTTGAGTCTAAGCGCCTCGAGTGATTGAAAGAATTCCACAAAAGCTTGCAAATTGACGGTATTGCCAACCAAGATGTGTCCCAATGCACAATGAGTGAAGCTCGTTAACTGTTAGTCCCGATTTCGTGTCTAAATACCTCCTAAATCCTTAGGCTTTTGACTTGTTTCGTAGCTTGTTTTATGCGTTTTGGTTATTTTTGTAGTTTCCGAAGTTTTTACTCAAAACGATGCTAAATGGGCCAATTTTGCACCAATCTTAGGAATCCCGAGACTCCCTAAGATTCCCCGAGCCCTGGTCGTGTCGAAGGCAGCGGGATTAGAAGGGCCGATCATGTCGAAAGGCAGCGGAAGCGAAAGCAACTGTTGAAGAGCATCCTGAAGAATACTTGTGGCCGAGATAGACCGTGGCAAGGCCTAAGGAAGGAGACATTGCCACCCGAGATGGACCGTGGTCACGGTCAGTCTGACCGTAGCCACGGTGAGATCTCCACCCTGCCCAAGGAAGAAGTTGGCCGAACAAGACCGTGGCCACGGTCTCCCATGACCGTAGCCACGGCGGTGCGAAGGAGCGAAAAGTTGTCAGCCCTAATCGCCTAGACCGTGCCTATGGTGCATGGGTACCGTTCCCACGGCGTGCCCACGGCGCTTCGAAGCGAAGAGAAGTTTTGCCTGCCTTACGCAGGACCGTGGCCACCTTGGCCGTGCGGTCACTGGTTTTTTGTCTGTAGTGTAAAATGATGAGTTTTGAGTAACAACCTTAATTGCTATTTAATGTATTTAGGTCATTTTAGCTGGAGACTATTATCAAGCAGCTTTTGTTTATCTTTTATCATCCTTTAGCATATACTTTATCACATTTTAAGCTTTGGATTAGAGTGATTAGTGAAGATCTTTGCTGAGATTATTGGTTCTTGTATTGGATTCTCTTGAGTTTTATTGGAAGTTTGTAGATTATTCTCAACTTTGGAACATTGGAGCTTTATTATTATGGAGTTTTCTTCTTTGTCATCACAATCAATGAGCATTTCTTAACCTTTCTCTCTCTAATTTATTGTTTATTTATTAATCTCTGTTTTTGTTATTTTTGGTATTGTTGGTATTGTTGATTGTTTATTGTCATCTTGTTCACTCTTTTAAGCATGAATGAAGTTGTTGATGTCATTATCTTGATAGTTAGGATGTTTAGTGGCTAGAACCCTAATGGGTTAGGGAGATATTAAGGGTGTGAATGGGTGATTAGGTTTGGGTTAGCAATATTAGTGAGTAACTAGTTAGGAAATCAATTTCCCAATCCTATCCTTCCCTCAAGTGGGATGTATTCGGGTGCGAAAGCATCCTGAATACATCCAACGCTTGTTGGAAGGTAAGAATTAGGATAGTTAGTATTCTAGTTCGCGAAAGCGAATAGAAACTAACTAGGAAATTCCGTTCCATTAACTCCCCCGGGTCTATCGATGGACTTTAGGGAAGTTAATCCGGACTATCCTTGAAAGAGGGAGCCCGGTGGGTATTTTTTAACGGAGTTATCATTTGATTTCCCCTTCTCGTTACTCTCTTGTTGCGAAACCCATTTCCTCATTCCCGTTTGCATCCCGAAAGTCTCCCAACACCCATTGTCTCACCGTTTTGACCAAACTTAGTGTGGTTGTGCTGTTTTTACCCTGAATTCTATCATCCTTTCATGATCGTAAACCTTACCTAGAGTCAAGTAGTTGGAGCTAAGGCCACTAGCTGCCTGTGGAAGAACGATAAAAACCAAGGTCTTACAAACCACGTTACACAAAATGGCGCCGTTGCCGGGGAGCAAGCGCACCTAGCTTAGCTCTTTGTCTTTAGGTTATTTAAGATCATTTCAGTGCTAGAGATTTTGTTATCCTTGGTTATTGGAAATTTGATTCTTCTGTTTGTTCCTTTTGTGCATGCGGACTCGATCTCGACGAGGCCAAATTCCTATAACTCCACCGAACCCGAATCCGGAGTGCATTATTCGCCAAGCTAACGCCGGCTCGAGACGAAGAAGACAACAAAGGAAGCGAGAGACGATCGAAATTCCAATGGGTGACGGAGAGCAAGTTCCACCTCGTACCTTAGAATCACATTCCTTACCATCGTCGGGTACGGGAGGCGATCCCATCATATTACCAGAATTACCACCGAATGCATCATACGAGTTCAAGCCATATTTGTTGGAAATATTTGAGAACACTCCGTACCATGGAGGAGAGCATGAAAATCCTATTGACCACATCAACAAGTTCGAGCAACGCATCGGCTTCGTACAAATGAATGGAGTTTCCGCCGAATACATGAAGCTGAAGTTTTTCCCTCTTACTTTGAAAGGGAAAGCACTATTATGGCTCAACACGTGTCCGCCCGGAACCTATTCTACATGGGATGCCCTTAGCCATGACTTTCTTCAAAGGTTTTTCCCCAATGATGAGACGTGTCGGTTGAGGCAAGCCATCATGAGCTTCAAGCAAGAATCCGATGAGTCGTTATTCGAAGCATGGGGGAGATTCAAGGGTCTCCAACGGAGGTGTCCATACCACAATCTTGAGGATTGGTTATTATTGCGTCATGTTTATTCCGGATTGAGTAGCTCTTTGCGAGAATCCATCGATCATGCCTCGGGGGGCATGTTCCTTAAGAAGACGGCGGAGGAAGCAAATGTATTTCTTCACGAGTTATCTCAAAACTCTCCTCATTGGGGAGGCGACCGTGGTCCAAGAGATGGTCCTCCTCTAGAAAGCAATCCTACTATTAAATTTCTCATGAATGCAGTTTTAGAGATGCAACAAAAGTCAGCTTTGGAGGAAACCACGAGGCAAGTAAAGGCAGCTCAAGAAGTGCCTATGCTTATTCCGGATGCCCAAGTTCTTGTATGTGATTTTTGTGGAGGGCCAGACTCTTTGAAGCGATGTGAAGATTATCAAACCGTGCAAGTCCAAGCCATTTATCCCAACAATAACCTCTCCTATACCAATCAAACCCCCATTCGTCCTCGTGGGAATTACGCCTACAACCAACAAGCTCCAATAAACCAAAACCTACCCCCCGGTTTCCCAAATCAAAATCGCCGCCAATACCACCAAAATCCCGACCAAAATCCTCACCAAGGTCAATTTTCCCAAGCACCAAAACCACTACAACAAGAAACCCTTGACCAAACCCTTCAAAAGTTGGCCTTATCTCAAGAAAAGATAGCCTTATCTCAAGAAAAGATGGCCTTAGATTGAGAAAGAAATCAAACTCGCATCAAGAACCTCGAGTTACTATTGGCTCAATTAGCACAACAATCTCAACCTATCCAATCTTTGCCTAGCCAACCCCAACCAAATCCGAAGGGACAACTTAATGCTATTACATTGAGGAGTGGTAAGGAGATTGATGGCCCTCGGATGGTGGGAGAGGAAGTCTTGGGTGACAAAGAAGGTGATGTGGTGGATGTCTCGGAGGAGGAAGATTTGATGGAGAAGCGGTAAAGTGAGTTAGTCTTGGGTGAGGAAGTTGAGGGAGTACAAGAGGATGAATTGGGAGAATCTAGCAAGGAAAGAGAGCAGATGGAGAAGAAAGGGAAAGGAAAGATGGTGGAAGAAGAGCCAATCCAAACTATTGAGAAACCAAAGCTACCGCCGGTCCCTTTTCCCGAGCGGCTGGCAAAGCCAAAATCCGATGCAAAGTTTTCAAAATTCATTAAGATGCTCAAGAAGCTTCAAGTGAACATTCCATTTCTTGATGCCATTTCTGAAGTCCCGTCCTTCAAGAAGCATTTGAAGGAGCTTCTCACAAGGAAGAGGAGGATTCAAGAGAAATGTACGATCCATTTGACAGCGGATTGTAGTGCAATTATCGATAACAAATCATCGGAGAAGTTAGCCGACCCCGGAAGTTTTTCTATTCCATGCACCATTGGTGATATGCGGATTGGTCGTACCCTTTGCGATCTAGGAGCAAGTGTAAGCGTCATGCCTTATTCGATTTGCAAGAAGTTGAATCTCGATGATCTAGCTCCTACAACAATTAACCTACAATTGGTCGACCGTTCTGTGCGAAGACCTTTGGGAATATTGGAAGACATCCCGGTCCAAGTAGGGCGGTTTTTGATTTCATGTGACTTTGTGATCTTGGAGATAGAGGAAGACAACAACATCCCTATTATTTTGGGAAGGTCGTTCCTTGCTACGGCGGGAGCAATTATTGATGTGAATAATGGAAGCATGTCGCTGAATGTCGGGAATGAGAGCATCATTTTTCAATTTGAGGGGTCATTGAAAGGTCCTTCGTATGGGGACTCATGCTATGCTATTGATATGATGGAGTTTCTTGTTGATGAGTATATTGAGGACTCCCATTTTCTTAAATCTATTTGCGACGATCCCTTGGGAGCTTGCTTATTGGAGTCCTTCCAATTTGAGACGGACGGCACCGATATTACTTTCTTCACCAACCTTCTTGACTCTTCACCCGTGCATGAGGAGATTATTATTGATGAGCCTTATATGGAGTGCATGGAGATTCAAGATGTGATCTACAAAGGTATGTCTTCCTCTCAAATCCAATTCTACTCCTTTAGAGCTTAAACCTTTACCCCCTTCCCTCTAATATGCTTTCTTGGATGATGAGAAATCTTATCCTGTCATTGTGAATGCGAATTTGAATTGTCCAAGTTGCTTGATTTGCTTAGAAAACATAGGGGTGCATTAGGTTATAAGATAGAAGATTTGAAAGGTTTGTCCCCTTCCATATGCATGCATTCGATTGACTTGCTAGAAGATGCCAAGCCTACTAGGCAACCCCAACATCGTTTAAATCCCAACATGCAAGAGGTGGTTAAAAAGGAAGTAGTAAAGTTGCTAGCTGCTGGGATCATCTTCCCCATCGCAAATAGCGAATGGGTAAGCCCGGTTCAGTGTGTACCCAAGAAGGGTGGAATGACCGTAATTGAAAATGACAAGAAAGAACTAGTTAGTACCTGGACCGTCACCGGTTGGCGGATGTGTATTGATTACCGCCAACTAAACAAAGTACCTGGACCGTAACCGGTTGGCGGGTCACTCGTATTTTCGCTTTTTGGATGGGTACTCGGGGTTCTTTCAAGTTCCAATCCACCCCTCACACCAAGAAAAAACCACCTTCACTTGCCCATACGGTACATTTGCTTATCGTCGCATGCCATTTGGTTTATGTAATGCCCCTGGGATTTCAACGTTGTATGATGGCTATTTTTAGCGATTTCATTGAAAAATGCATGGAGGTCTTTATGGATGATTTTTCTGTGTACGGTAATTCTTTTGATGACTGTTTGCTAAATTTGGAGAAAGTGTTAACTCGTTGTGAGGAAGTGGATCTAGTTTTGAATTGGGAGAAATGCCACTTCATGGTGGAACAAGGTATCGTTTTGGGTCACTTAATCTCTTCTAAGGGCATCGAAGTGGACATGGCTAAAGTTGAGGTTATAGAGCGCCTACCATCCCCAGTTTCTGTTAAGGGGGTGCATAGCTTCCTTGGCCATGCCGGCTTTTATCGCCGGTTCGTCAAGGATTTTTCCAAAATTGCTCGACCTCTAACTGATCTTTTGTGCAAAGATGTCCCTTTCTCTTTTACTGACGAGTGCCTTGAGTCATTTTATAGGTTGAAGCAGGCTTTGATTTCCGCTCCAGTAGTTCAACCTCCGGATTGGACTCTACCCTTTAAGATCATGGCGGACGCGAGTAACTTCGTCGTGGGAGCGTGTTTGACCCAAACAGTAGACAAGAAGCCAAGGGTCATCTATTATGCGAGCCATGCGCTTGATAGTGCCCAAAGGAACTACACCACCACGGAAAAGGAGCTTTTGGCGATCGTTTTTGCGCTCAACAAATTCCGGCAGTACCTTATGTTTTCTAAGGTGGTAGTCTACACGGATCATGTCGCTATCAAATACTTGATGGGAAAGAAGGAGACAAAACCGAGGCTTATACGGTGGGTCTTGCTTATGCAAGAATTTGATTTGGAAATCCGCGACAAGGCGGGCACGAAGAATGTCGTGGCCGATCACCTCTCGAGGATTCTTGTCGACTTAGAAGACACCCAACCGATTGTAGATGCTTTCCCGGACGAGCGACTCTTCGCTATCAACTCTCATCCTTGGTATGCGGATATTGTGAATTATTTGGCAAGCGAAGTGACTCCTCAACACTTGAACCATCATCAAAAGAAGAAATTTCTCCACGACATGAAGCATTACTTTTGCGATGACCCTTTCCTTTTCCGTCTTTGCAACGACGGGATGTACCGGCGATGTATTCCCGAGAGTGAAGTGTAATCTGTCTTGACCCATTGTCACGAATTTTCGGTGGGAGGTCATGATGGCTCCCAAAAGACGGCAGCGAGGGTTTTGCAAACCGATTATTGGTGGCCGACTCTTTTTCGTGACGCCCATTTGCATGTCAAGCAATGTGATAGATGTTAAAGATCCGGAAACATCTCCCGGAAGAATGAAGCACCATTGAACTATATTCTTAAGGTGGAAGCCTTCGATGTGTGGGGGTTAGACTTCATGGGTCCTTTCCCGTCATCAAGGGGTTTCTAATACATCCTAGTGGCGGTGGACTATATCACAAAGTGGGTCGAAGCCATACCGTGTGTAAGGTGCGATGGGAAGTCCATTTCGAAATTCTTGAAAAAGACCCTAATTCCCAAGATTTGGCATTCCACGGGTCATCATTAGTGACAACGGTTCCCATTTCATTGAAAAGAAGTTCGAGTCTCTCTTGGCGAAGTACGACATCAAGCATAAGAAGGGACTCCCTTACCATCCACAAACACAAGGTCAAGTGGAAATCTCAAACCGTGCCATCAAGGAGATCCTAGAGAAGATGGTCAGCTCTTCAAGGAAAGATTGGGCAGAAAAATTAGATGAAGTTTTGTGGGCATACCGCACCGCTTTCAAGACACCGATCGGTACTACCCCTTACCGTCTTGTCTATGGAAAGGCGTGTCACTTCCCCGTAGAGCTTGAGCACAAAACCATGTGGGCAATCAAGAAGTTGAATTTCGATCTCAAGGCGGACGGAGGTAGTCGGTTATTTCAACTAGAAGAACTTGAGGAGCTGAGGCGTCATGCATATGAGAATAACAAGATCTACAAGGAGAGAACGAAAGCATGGCATGACAAGAGGTTGAACCGACGTGAGTTTGTGGTAGGCGATAGGGTTCTCATCTTCAACTCAAGGCTGAAGTTATTCTCCGGGAAATTGAGATCAAGATGGTCCAGGCCATTTGAAATTGTGAGAATTCTCCCCGCCGGAGTGGTTGAATTGACAGATGCATAAGGAAAGTGTTTCAAAGAAAACTCATCAAAGCTCAAACCATACATCATGGGCAAGGAATATGTCGGGACAGCTGTGGCGTACCTCGCGGATTTTGAAGATTGAAAAGCATCGGGATAGGTCGAGCTAGGACCTACAAAAACAAGCACCCGGGAGAGGTATGAACTACTTCCCCTTCTTTTAGTGTTTTCTTTCATTTCCTTCCATTTTATTTCCTTTGTTTTAGTTTTTTTCATCTTCCTTTGTTTTATATTATAAAAATTGAAAAAAAAAAGAAGAGAAAAAAAATCAGAAAAGTCTGAAAAGAAGAAAAAAATCGAGAGCGGTTCTATGAGGGTCGGGGTTTGAAAGTGATTTTGAGTGTTGGAAGAGTGTCCTTGAATGATAATTGAGCGAGAAAGCAAAGGGAGTGGATGACAAGAGGGTAGATTTTAGGACTTAACATTTTTTTTCCCCCAAGTTTTGAGCCTTGTAGGTACTGTGGATGGGCCGAAAGGGACCGTGACCACGATCAGGATATGCAAGTTGTTCCCAGTTTTCTCAGGCTGAAATAGACCGTGGCCACGGTGGGTTTCACCGCAGCCACGGTCTCATCGCTGCGGTTTCTTGGAAAAATTTTTGTCCCAAAGATCACCGTGACCACGGTTGGTGTTACCGTAGCCACGGTCTCTACCCTGCATTTTTCCCTCTTTTTCCCCAGCCCGAGCCACACCGTGCCCACTGTCAAATCGACCGTGGCCATGGTGAGTCGAAAACTACGAAATATGTCGGGGGTTCATTCTCATTTTCCCTCATTTCTCCTTCATTTCCTTCCATTCCCTCACACTCGAAAACCCTCCTAAAACTCTAAAACCACAAATTCCTTCCAAGATTTGACAAATCCATCACCAATTTCCTCCATTTCTCCCCAAACCCTTGCGAATCTAACCCTAGCCGTGCACTGCCCTGCTGTTTTCGTCATTTTCGGTTCTCTTCAAGCAATATTCTGGGTTCTTTGTTCCTTGTGGGGCTCGAAAATAGCAAGATAAGTATTCAAAGTCTTCAACCCAGGTATTCGTTGATTGTTGGTGCATAAATTCTTGTTTTCCTTGCATATTTGGGTTAATTCCTATGCGATTTCTTGAGATTTGGTTGAACGAGTGCGGTTGAACTTGGGGTTGAAACTTTCGTGACTATTTTTGAAGATTGGGAGTGTTATTGGTGAACTCTTGGTTGGGATTTTGTCGTTGGTAGTGATTTTGTGGTTGCTCGGGATTTTTGGGTGGTGTTTTGTTGTGTTTTGGTGTTGTGGTGGTTGTTTGTCTTGCAGTTGACTTCAATGGGTCGAGCAAAACGTGCCCGGACCGAGCCGGAATCGACCCCCGTCCCATCAACCTCTGCTGAGCCTGACAAAACCCGATACAAGGGTCAACCGGCCTCGATTATTCAATGCGACCCGAAGATTATACACAAGGCACGGTATGAGCGGCTCATGAAGCGGAAAATCTGTGCTCCGGACCTCTATCATGAAGAGATGGCTAAGGATGTCTTTTGTAAGCCGAGCATGGACTTTTTCGTTAAAGTCATGGGATGGGAGGTCTTCGCCACAATCAACGAACCAATCATCGAGCAACCGGTGCTCGAATTCCTTAGCTCTTTGGTGGTGAAGGAAGACGGCGCACCCAACGCCTCTTTCTCATACATTGTGGCCAAGAAGGAGGTCGAATGTACGCTCAAAGATCTTTGCAACGCTCTAGGCCTTCCCGAGGACGGCATCTTCTACGACGAGTGCGTCAAATTCAATGAACAAGAAGCTATGCAAGCACTCACTTGCTGGAAGAGACGTTATCCGAAGATTCGATCACAACGAGCGAAATACTATTGCCCAAGCAACTTTAAGGCCAGAGATTTATGTAATCTGAGCGTCCGCATATTCCACCGTATCATATCGAACTCCTATTTTGGCCGTGACGCCGGGCGTTCAAGCATCCGGAAAGATTACCTCTTCGTCATCTACAATGCAATCAACAATCGCCGGGTCAACACTGCTCATGCATCCTCCATTGTCTTCGAGAAATAAGCCTCGAAACCCGAAACATGACTATTGGTATGGGTCACATCCTCACCCATTTTCTAAGGAAGCAAGGGTTCGAGTCCTATTTAAGCAAGTGGACTCCCCGGTATTTCCCCAATCCTATCGACGGTGTTCGCTTACGAAAGATGGAATTCTTGGAGAAAAACAAGACGCGAACATTTTACCATCACGCAAACGACCCCCATAGCGTCGTGATTCAATTAGGCGATGACAATGCCGAGCAACGTCTAGATGTCACCGACCAACGCAATTGGTCGTGTGGCCAAACTTTTGGGGATCGTTTTGTGGTGGGTGGTCCCGGGGATCGCGAGGAGGAGGGTGAAGAAGAAGAAGAAGATGATGATGAGGAAGAAGAAGAAGGGAGTGAACAAGCACAAGGGGACGAGGCCGAGCCGAGTCAACTACGGGACGCCGCTCTTGAGCGTATCAGCGAGCAACTCCCGGAGCTTCATGATGAGTTTTAAGTACAACGAGAGCTCATCCAAAACCAGCAGATCTTGATCAAAAACTTGCAAGGGTTGATCGAGATCCAATAGGAGACGCTAGCTAGCATCCAATCGCAACTCCAACCCCGTCCTCCTCCGGGAGAGTCCGCTTGAGGACCGTTTGTAAGCACTCCACCCCCCACCCGACCTTTATCAATGTTTCTATTTACTCTATCTTGTGAAGTATAAGTGTGGGGGAGTGCTTCTTCGAGGTTTCGGATGCGATGTCTGGTGGTTTTGGGTTGTTGATCTCTCGCTTTCATTTGGCATGAGTTAGCATATTTTGGGGTTGTTCGGTTAGGATGCTCGGATTTGCCTTGTCTTGTTTGTCTTTCATGTATTGTCGGGTTGTCTTATGGTTGTTTGCTGGTTGTTTTTGTGGGCTGGGCTGTTTGTTTAATCATGTCTCGTTTGTATTTTGGTCATGGATGGTTTGTAACCGGATATTGTTTGTGATGAATGTAATGAATTGGTTGTCTCGGTTAATGTGTACTGAGTTTCACCCTTGTTTCCCGCCTCAATGAGTGAGATTTGGGGATAAGGTAAGTCATTGGCAATGTATATATTATTAATAATTTCGTTTTTCATTTTTTTCAGTTTCTTTTCATAGTCTTTTAAGTTAGTTTTTCCTTTCTTTTGCTTTTGGTCTCGCATGCGAATTCCATAGTTATAAAGTCATCTTTTACTCTAACATTGTTCTAATTCTCTTGAACCACGACTTCGGATCGTTGTTTTTAACGCTTATGAAGAGCTTGAGGTAATATCTTTCCACCTTACTCTTTTTATGTGAATTCTTATCATGATCCGTCGCATGCTTGGTTTTCTTTTGGGTGGCGAACCCCTTTGAGTGTTTGTGTTGGGATATCTATTGCTGTTGGAGTCGTGTGGGCTCTGGTTGCCACCATTTCTACTTGCTAGTCGTTTTTGTTTGTTTGTGTTTTGTAGGTTCTCTACCCTTTTCATGTGACACCTTCCCACAATGAGGACATTGTGGAGTTTTAAGTGTGGGGAGGGGGAGGGTATATTCTGTTTCAAGGGTAGATCACCTAGTCGTTTTGTTCTTTGTTTCCTTGGTTTTTACTTAAAATTTTAAAAAAATTTGTGTGAAAAAGGAGAAAAAACGGAGTGAAAACCTTTTCAGTTTTTCTTTTCGTTTTGTTTTTGTTTTGCCTTGTTTCCTGGTTCTCATTATCGAAGTTGAGAAGCCGTTCTTAAACTTCTTTTTAAAAGTAACCGGTTGGAGCATTTTCGACCCTAACTCGGGTTCTAGTCGAGACTTACCCTTAATAGACTCCCTTCATTAAGTGTCTTGTGAGACCCCCATTCCTTTCTCGTTTTGTTGGTAACCGGGAGATTATAGGGGCTTGTGTCTGAGTTTGTTTTGTTTCTCGTTTAGCAAAACCAAAAAGTGCAAAAAGAAAGGAAAAGAAAAGAAAAAAAAACAGCTTTCCCGGGCCACCTACACTTAGCCAACCTACACGGGCCCGATATTCGTGGTACGACATTGGATACCCCTTAGCCCTCCTCCTATATCGTTTTGCGACGGAGAGGCGATGGAAAAGACCGTATTGGGAGGGTATACCCCTTATATGGGCCGTCCAATTCCCGAAAGTAAGGCTAATACCGACTTTTAAAAACCAAAAAGGAAAAAAAAAGAAAGAAAAGAAAAGTTTTTGCTTCTAAAAAGAGTGGGGCCTCCCCTTGCATCACCTACGTCCCTCACCAAGCCAAGGGCGACCAAATGCGAGGGAGGGCAACACTTCTCTTGGTTGTTTCGTTGTTTTTCAAATTCGGACGCGAGTTTTTAGAGTCTTTTGGTTCTCGTTAAAACCCTTATTGTGCTTCTGCTGTGGGGTTTCGCTTGTTACAAGGTGTAGGGAGTTGAAAATCTTCAAGATCGACCTTTATCTGAGTTCGGTTTTTGTGAGATGCTCCTAACGGTTACTTTGGGAGGTTTGATCACGTTTTCTTAGTTTGGATTGCGAGATCTTGTGAATGAAAGCCTTTGCTTTTCGTTCCTTTTTGTTTTCTTCGGTTTTGTTTTCACTTTCCCTCTCTCCTTTTTCTTTGGCTTTTGTGGGCACAGCCACTACAAACCCTCACAAGTCCATCTCGTCCACCCGGGCTGCCGGGGGGTTCAAAGGGCTTGGTGCATACGCTAAATGCACCCGTTTCTCTCCCACGACAGAGGAGTTAGTGTTAGTTAGTTGGTTTTTGTTTGTTTTGCTCGGGACGAACGCAAAAGTTTAAGTGTGTGGGGGTGTTTAGACCCGATTTCTGTCCAAATACCGCCTAAATCCTTAGGCTTTTAACTTGTTTCGTAGCTTGTTTTGATAAGTTTTTATGCGTTTTGGTTATTTTTGTAGTTTCCGAAGTTTTACTCAAAACGATGCTAAATGGGTCAATTTTGCACCAATCTTGGGAATCCCGAGACTCCCTAAGATTCCCCGAGCCCTGATCGTGTCGAAGGCAGTGGGATTAGAAGGGTCGATCATGTCGAAAGGCAGCGGAAGCGAAAGCAACAGTTGAAGAGCACCCCGAAGAATACCTGTGGCCTAGATAGACCGTGGCCACGGTCATGTTGATCGTAGCCACGGTGTGATTGAGCCAAGGCCTAAGGAAGGAGACATTTCCACCCGAGATGGACCGTGGTCACGGACAGTCTGACCCTAACCACGGTCAGATCTCCACCCAGCCCAAGGAAGAAGTTGGCCGAACAAGACAGTGGCCACGGTCTCCCATGACCGTAGCCACGGCGGTGCGAAGGAGCGAAAAGTTGTCAGCCCTAATCGCCCAGACCGTGCCTACGGTGCATGGGTACCGTGCCCACGGCGCTTCGAAGCGAAGAAGTTTTGCACGCTTACGCGGGGCCGTAGCCGGTCACCTTGACCGTGCCCACGGTCTCCTCTGGGACACTTTTGTCTGTAGTGTAAAATGATGAGTTTTGAGTAACAACCTTAATTGCTATTTAATGTATTTAAGTCATTTTAACGGGAGACTATTATCAAGCAGCTTTTGTTTATCTTTTATCATCCTTTAGCATATACTTTATCACATTTTAAACTTTGGATTAGAGTGATTAGTGAAGATCTTTGCTGAGATTATTGGTTCTTGTATTGGATTCTCTTGAGTTTTATTGGAACTTTGAAGATTATTCTCAACTTTGGAACATTGGAGCTTTATTATTCTGGAGTTTTCTTCTTTGTCATCACAATCAATGAGCATTTCTTAACCTTTCTCTCTCTAATTTATTGTTTATTTATTAATCTCTGTTTTTGTTATTTTTGGTATTGTTGGTATTGTTGATTGTTTATTGTCATCTTGTTCACTCTTTTAAGCATGAATGAAGTTGTTGATGCCATTATCATGATAGTTAGGATGTTTAGTGGCTAGAACCCTAATGGGTTAGGGAGATATTAAGGGTGTGAATGGGTGATTAGGTTTGGGTTAGCAATATTAGTGAGTAACTAGATAGGAAATCAATTTCCCAATCCTATCCTTCCCTCAAGTGGGATGTATTCGGGTGCGAAAGCATCCCGAATACATCCAACGCTTGTTGGAAGGTAAGAATTAGGATAGTTAGTATTCTAGCTCGCGAAAGCGTATAGAAACTAACTAGGAAATTTCGTTCCATTAACTCCCCCTGGTCTATCGATGGACTTTAGGGAAGTTAATCCGGACTATCCTTGAAAGAGGGAGCCCGGTGGGTATTTTTTAACGGAGTTATCATTTGATTTCCCCTTCTCGTTACTCTCTTGTTGCGAAACCCATTTCCTCATTCCCGTTTGCATCCCGAAAGTCTCCCAACACCCATTGTCTCACCGTTTTGACCAAACTTAGTGTGGTTGTGCTGTTTTTACCCTGAATTCTATCATCCTTTCATGATCGTAAACCTTACCTAGAGTCAAGTAGTTGCAGCTAAGGCCCCTAGCTGCCTGTGGAAGAACGATAAAAACCGAGGTCTTACAAACCACGTTACATTAATTCCTCGAATTTTTCACGATGATTGTGAGCAAGGGAAGGAGTTGTTGGTGGAGCATAAAGATCGAACTTGAACATGCAGGCCCACTCTTCAGGAAGGGGGCACAATTCGTTCCAAGAGAAGCGAAAGACATGGAACTTAGGGTCCTAAAAGGTCAGGGCCGCTTTAAGGAACCCCCAGTCAATTTTCACTTGCTTGAGGCTCAAAATCAGGGAAAGGTTGTAGTAAGTAAGGAGCCTTTCTCGGGTTTGGTGAGTGTGTTCATCCATGAGTTGAGTTTCCTTTCGAAGGCCATAATTGCAAGCAAGGGAAGAGGGGTTTGAGAGAGAACAAGATTGGGATGAAGGCTCAAAATGATAAAGAAAGCTTTTATAGCCTCGGTTCTGCCAATACACTGTTGCTCAACTGGAGGCAGGGAGATGTACATGGCATCCGGCAACACGCATTCGGATGAACCACGGTGCCTGGCACCGCGTGTAGGCCGACCGGCCACTACAAAGGGGATGAACTTGTTTTGTGAGTTCACACCCCTACGTGCATGCATCCAGAGGAAAACAGAAGCGTTTGTGCATGGGTTGCTACATGGGAGTGAGCTTCGTTATCTTCATCACCAGCAGCCGGCATCGGACCCCGATATTGGCCATTTTCGAAGTTCTGGTCAATGAACTCCCGAGCCGTGATGCCTTCCTTTAACAAGACGCGGATATGGGCATACGCTTGCTGCGCGAAAGGAAGATCCATAAGAATCAAACGGTGCAAGATAAAAGGTGGTCAAGTATGCAACTTACCGGGTTGGCATCAAAGAACTGCAGTACTTCATGATCATTAGGCACAAGAGGAATAAATCAAAACAGCATATCTTCTTCCTTCGCCTACTCAGGTTCCTCTGCATGCTGGTCCAGAAGAGGGTCATAATATCCTCCCAGCTACAGAAGGACGGACATCATTAGGATGCCAGAAATCGATAGTTGATACATAAAATAGAAGAAATGCTAAAACCTGAGCCAAAGCAAGGCGTCCTCTATGCTGAAGAACCGCTTCTTCCAAGTTATCCGTCAGCATCACGAGATTGGCTGCTGGTTCACCAACCATCAGCCGAGCTATTTCATCCGCCACCAAGGCTTGCCTATCAAAGATAAGCTCGGAAGGATCCATGGGGACTCTGGGAGGCCATTCCCCAATATGTTGGAAGAAGAAGTGTTCCCCCAAATAGAAAGCAAGACAAGAAGGACCTTCCAACAACAAGCGGCGATCGCTTGCTTCCCTTGCAAGGCGTATGTCATAATAAAGGTCCCCCGCATTGTATTCTTCCATGGGAATCGGACAATATCCTCCTGCAACAACGGTCGTCACCAAAAGCTCAAATAGGGAAAAGGCAAAACAAAAAAATGCAAGACATACCGGTCTGAGGTTGTTAATAATCCTTCTGAGCCCGTTCAAATCCTTGAAATGGAATTTCGACCGTCGGTAGCCTAATGATTCTGACCATCACCAAGCAGCAGAAACGCGCATACCACCATTGTTGGTTCCACCAACTACATGCAGGAAATAGGCCATAACCCACACCTGCATATTAGGAAAGGTTTGTAGTAAAAAAGAAGTTTACATCTTACAAATTTCTAAATAGAAAAATCTTGGAGCATACCTCCAAGACTCGCCAAAGACTGCTCCCCAGGTTGAGCCTCTCAACCTCCGTTGCCCTTGTACGCGCCACTGTGTCACAGCCGGTGGGCCGGCAGGAAACCCGCATTCCTCTAACCAAATGGGCATAAGCAGCCGCCGCCCAGTTGAAAGATCTCATCTCGCCGAAATTCATGAGATGATGTGCCCAGAAGAGGGTAATGGTGTCTCCACGGTTTGCAAATGCATTGATGAAGTGCACCAACACAATGAATTGATGCTAAGGAAGAGGAAAGCTTTCAAATCCATCACTTTTTATAACGTTCGCCAGATGCGTGTACCGCAGGCCGCCAATTCGTCTCGCCAACGCAACAACGGGTTACAAGAGCGCATGGACGCGAGGGTCGACATCACTCTGAAACTCCAGTAGCTTACCGCCCCAGCTAAAACCTGTAATCATCACAAAATCAAAAGGAGTAAGCATCAACTCCCCAACTGGGAGGCGGAACGAGTTCATGGTATCCCAGAAACGCTCCACGATAGCTCGGTCGTATGTCCTCTTGCTGCTACGGATCTTCCATGCCCTTAAGCAGTCTAGAAAAAGACCAAAACCAGCATCCCTCACAATGCTCAAATAAAATGCGTCCACGTTCGCATGGAAGGACAAGTTTATTACACCCTGAATGCTCCCACATGACTTGAAGGAGTCTTCCTACAATAAAGTCAAAAGAAGAATCTAAGGTGTAAAGTACTTCAAGCAAAATTCAAAGTAGCTAAGGTTGCTTTAGGATTCAACATAAAAGTACAACAACAAATAGCATGCAAAGCAACTGCAAAAGTAAAACATGCTATATGAAGGATCATACCGAGTCATGAGAACGAAAGAACCATATGTGCTCATCTTGGCGAAAGACCAACTGAGCCAGAATGAAATTCCTGCTAGGATACTCCCGCTGCACTGTCCTTACGTACGGACGTTCTTGAACCACTGGCTGAGTAGCACGTCTGCGGCCCCTCCGAAAGAAATTCATACTCTCGTGATGAAATTCAAAAACACCCGAAAAGATTTTTTTTAGAGAGAGAATAAGAACCAAGAAGAAGGAAATCCGCTATGAATGATGAAATAATGCCGAGCCTAAACCTATTTATAGGCAAAATGGATGAGCTCTCACTGCCACGTGTCAGTCATCACTGGCTCCCAGTGGAGGCCGATCGGCCTACATGACCAACCACAATTATTGCGTTGAATGGTCTGCTGCATGGCCTGCAAAAAGCTGCATTGTACAAGCCAAAAGATTCCTCCCAAGCATGTAGGTCGGTCAGCCTAGGGAAGGAGAATCCCTTGTCTTCTTCCTCCTATGTCATCTTCTCAACAACATGCATCTTCCCAAAGCCATGAAGGAACGAGCCAAGGCGTGCCCAATAAGAAGAGGGTGCTCTTTTCAAAGTCAAAAGCATCCATTCCCCAAAAGGGAACAAGTCCCAATGGCTGATTAGCCGCAACCCGAGGTAAGTTTCTCGGACCGAAATTTATATTTCAACAAGACAGACGAAAACCATTGCATTTTGTAGGAAAATAAGGGTCACGACCAGTGAAGTCCCTCGACATCAAATTGCCATCATCATCCTAATCAGCATCATCATCATCGTCATTGTCATCATCTTGAGCCACCGGCAGAGTTTCGGTGAAGTCTCTACAACCAGGGCCATCGGCAGAGTTTCAATGCAGTCCCAATGCTGAGCCATCGGCAGAGTTTCGATGAAGTCCCAACCCCCAGGCCATCGACATCGCAATCAATGAAATCCTTCGGCATCAAACATGCCAACAATCATCAACATCGACACCGGGAAAGACTAGAACCGATACTAGGAAAGACCAGAAAATCAACCCCAAGAGCCATCGGCATCATGACCGATGAAGTCTCCCCAACAAGTAAGGCGTCATTCTCGCATGAGAACACCTATTGGCGAAAGTTCGCCAACCACGACACAGGACCTAGCTTCCAAGTGTTAGCCCACATCTTCAAGTAGGATGTCATCAAACGTCCGAGATCATGTCAAGTAGGATGTCATCAAACGTCCGAGATCACTTCAAGTAGAGCATCATTCTTGCTCGAGATCATCAAAGAGGCGCACGCCGCCATTACCGCGATGCAGGACTCAGCTTCCAAGCATCACTTCAGGCTTTACACTCGACAAAGTCATATCCTCGACTTGTGTCTATCAAATTAAGGCTACTTTGATTCTCGTCCTGTCTTCGGACTCAATCAAAGTGGGGGCTCCTGTAGACACCGGGATTTTGATGCATAAAATAACATAAAAAGAAGAGCGTAAGAAACAAAAGAAGATTAAATAAATACGTGCATTCTACATGTATTTGGTCACTTAAAGCTACATGCATGATCACATGTAGTCCATCCTAGCTACATGCACACTTGTTTATATAAAAATGGAGCCATGCAAACCCTACAAACAAGAGCTAGAGGTCGCGAGATCAAATCCTCATAAAAGCACTCAAAAACACTCTTAAAAATCAAATAATATTAGCTATCTCCGTCCAGTGTGAAGGGCAGCTGCCCTAGGCAGAATATCTTCACACCACACCGTCCATGCATGCATGGACAAGGCTGGATCCCTCCCCCCTGGAGCAGTGGCCGACCGACCTACACGACGTCAACCACACATGGGCAATTGACCATGTGCTGCCGTCCACCCCAAGTTCACCCCCTACTGCCCTAGTATTTTGTGCCTAGCCGGAGATTACTATGTGTGTGCATGCATGCATATGTATCTCAACTCTCTCCTAAGCCTATAAATACTACTCTTCTCCAAGTCATTTTCACTCATCAATTCACCAATTCACTCATCATCTATCCCTCTCTAATCATTCTCTCATTCTCTCTACTTTTCTCTACTTCTTATGCTCTTATATAATCTCTCTTATCATTCTACTATCATCCTATTATTCTATCATCTTTCTTACCATCATTATCTTCCTAATCTTTCCATCACAAAAAGCCTAAACACATATCCTACTTTATCCAATCAAAACCGCACAAAAAACCCTAGCCTAAACACATTCAAAACCACAAAAGAAGCCTTCTTATACCCTATTTTCACTCTCTTTCTTATCATCCTTTTCCACAATTTTCTATCATTATCATGGCACTTGGAGAGGAGGATTCTAAAGGCATAAAGAAGGATTCATCAAGCATTCAAAGGCTAGGCAAGGTCTTCTCCCATAAAGTAGCAATGTAAGCCCTTAAGTGTTCATTTTCTCTTGTAAATAAGTGTATATTTGTACTGTTTTATCTTGTATTACATTCTTGTTGCATGTTCAATGAAGTAATTTTATAAAGTATTCCTTCAATTCCCTTCCAAACTTTGTAAAAGCACATTTTAAACTTTTAGTAGAGTCTTTCCTTTTGTGAGAGGCGAACTCTTAAAGTTTACTTTTCGAGTTCGTAGCCTTACCCCCGAATCCATTCTTGGGTTTCGCATGCGGAGTCTTTTCTTTACTTTCCTTTTGGTTTTGTCTTGGCTTTTCCCTTAAAAAGTCGAGTGGCGACTCCCATTTCGAACTAAAATACATCGACGATTGAATAAGCTATGATTAACATGGTTTTACAATGTATCGATGCAACTTTAGGGTTTCTTTCTTATATTTCTAAATAATACTTGCATAAATCACTCTCTTCCGAGCCTAACATTTAAATGACAAATTGGGTTAAATTTAGAAGAGTTTGGAACAAGTGGATGTTCATTCTTAAAGGTTTAATTCAAGGACTCATAAAATGTCTAAGTAAAGGGAAAGTGATTTTACACGATATTATTCATGAAATGTGAGTTTGATTTTCCTAAAAGAGTTTTCAAAGGTTAAACCCCAGCACGAATCAACAAATCACACCCCGATCCTAACGTAGACGTTCGGAAGCCCGAACGACGAGGAAAAATTTCCACACCACTGCATTGCCCTTTCAGACATGCTTTCTAAGAAATCCCAAGCCTCATCAGTAATTTTATCCATAAAACCCCCCTGACACATTGACTCCAGTGTGACTCTAGTATCATGGTCGACCCCCTCGTACACGATCTGACATAGTCGTACCAAGTCAAAACCATGATGAAGGAATTGGGATAGTAGGTTTTTAAATCGTTCGAAAGCTTTCCAAAAAGGTTCTCCTACGTCCTGTCTAAATTTCAAAATCGAGTTTCTTAGTTGAACGGCTAAGGAGTTTGGAAAAAACCTTTTCATAAAAACTTTTAGAAAACCATCCCAAGAATTAATGGACCGAGGTTTGATGCTATACATCCACCGCTTAGCGGCGTCCCTTAGAGCAAAACGTAGGTATTTTAAAAGCACATAGTCTAATGGGACTCCTGGTGGAGTTATCATGCTAATGTATTCTTTGTACTCTACGGTCCATATGAGTGCTAACCCAGTACCAGTGAAAAGTGGTAGGTTCTAGGTGTATTGCTGCCTAGGGTCAAAGGTTACTCCTGTAGGCAGGTTAGGAAGTACAAAACACAAAGGAGGTGGGTCATAAGATGGATATAATTGGTCATTAAGGATTACCCTAGGTGGTGGTGGTGGTGGTGGTTCTTCCCCAGATATCTTTGGTGATTCTACCGCTGTTTCCTCCTTCTTAACCAATCTTTGACTACCAGGACTACGAACCCAAACCTCAGGTTGTTGTACTTTCCGATTTTCCTTGAAGTCTAATTTTTTTTTTAATTTTTCAGTTTTATAAATTTTCTTTGGGTTTTTGTTTTTGAAAACTAATCTAAGAACGCAGTTAAACTATTCACATACAAACCAATAACCTAATCTACCAAATAACGCCATCCCCGGCAACGGCGCAATTGTTCGGTTGTGGTATTTGGGGTAAATAGTAGGGTTGTTGTACCTCGGGATGGTGTGTTAGGTTTTCAGGAAACTGGTTTGGAAAGGTTTTCAATATGCAGGAAGCAGTAAATAATTAAACTAAACTAATTATGAATTGAAAACAAGAACAAGAAATTAAAACCCAACAAAAGAAACTAAACTAGAAAACAAGAACATAATCAAGAAAGCCATTAAAAACACTCAAGAACGAAGAATGTAAAAACTAAATTTAAAATTAAAATTAAGAGAAAGAAATTATACCTAGGATGCATTGTTCTAATCTAGAATCTTGAAATCTTGAATCTTTAAATCTTGAATCTTTAATCACGAATCTTCTCCCGAACAAACAAGAAAAAGCGTGATTCGGATTACTAAGACTGCTCGAATCCTCACCTGAAGGGAGAATTCGAGGAACCTTAATCCTCCTCTTCACTAAAAATCGATTTTTGTGGAACTAATACTAATGAAATTGAAAATATAAGAAAGCAAAAGAGAACAAGAAATTTGTAGAACTAATCACTTGCATTTATCTAAAAAGGTTGAATTACAATTGAAAGCTAAAAAAACTCCATGCTAAAAAGCTAATTCTAAAACTAATAATAAAACTAAGTTAAAACTAAGATAAGATGAAACTAAGATATCCTCTTAATGAAATATACTATGGTTTATATAGAAAAGACTTAGGGAAAAGAAATAATAAACCCCCCCCAAACCCTAGCAGAGCCGCCGCAAAATTCCGGGACTGCTGCCGATGTCGCGGGCGCCACTCATAGGGTTACGGGCGCGACCCTCTTACGCCTCGTCGCGATTACGGCTTCGGATGGTCGCGGGCGCGACATTTTCTTGGAAATTCTCTTCACCGTCGTCGCGGGCGTGAACACGTCAGACTCGGTGCGAATCTCTTCTGGCCGGCACGTCGCGGGCGCTACAAAAGCTGTCGTGGGCGCGACAGTGTCTCGAGTGTCACAAATCTTGACTCGGGTGCGACCCTCTTCTGGTTGAGTGATGGGGAAGGCTTCTTCGATGTCGCGGGCGTGACCTTGAACTGCCCAGCTGTCGCGGGCGCTACGCACCTTGTGGCGGGCGCTACGCTTGTGATGTTGGGCTGTTTTGGCTTTTTGGCTAGATTTTCAGTCTAACTCTCGATTTTCATAGAAAAACACAAAATCATCATAGCTAATATATAATTAAGGGGCAAAAGCAAGCAAAACACCTTATAAAATGATATAAATTCGGCTCGAAATGAGACCGAACATCTTTCAAAATAAAAGCATAATTCATGTTACCTAGACCATGGGTTTCAAAACCTTAAAACTTGTTTTGCGTGATTAATGGTCTTACAACGAGTTTAATGCATCTTTAGGAATGTAATGTATATTTTTCCCTAGCCCCAGCCTCACTTTGAAAATAGGATAATCAAATTTGAGCAGGAAAGAGCAAGTGCTAGTTCTCTCTTCGGATTCGGTTCAAATATTTTCAAAGTGTGCATCGTAAAGGAAATGCGATTTTACAATTAAATTATTCATAAAATGTGTAAAACAATTGCTAAAGATCTTTTAAAAACGTAAAGCACTAGCAAAGTCCCAAAAATTCTTACTGGAAAACTAAACGAAACAAAAGTGGCGGTATCGCGTTGACTCGTTCTGTTCAAGGGGAAGACCCGAAGAGGTCGGTAACCGGTTATCCCAGGTACGTCCTTAGAAGTTTGGCAACTCCACTGGAAATGTTTTTAAAATTAAAGAGGGTAAAACTTAAAAAAAGTTTAGTGAATTTAAATTTTAAGGACTATAAACTTTAATTTTACATCTTTTAAATCATTAATGCTTAGGCATAAAGCATTTCATATACCAAGTTTCTCTTTTGCCATTTATTGGCGTGGGAGCACTCAAAGTGACAGTTTAGGATTAACCCAAAAATTTAGCCAATAAGATGCCAGACTGGCTATTCTCAGAATTGTACATTTACACCAATTTGAGCCTTAGTCACCACATCCACTTATGCATCACTCTAAGGAGTGTCCATTCAAACTTCTAATAGCAGCACCTCATACATTTGAATTATAGCACTCTTACAAGGAAAATGCACTGAGGCAAGACTTGAGGCGCTAAGCCTTTATCCAACCAGTAAACCCTTTTTGAACTTAGAGCCTTAGTTGAGGATACCTTATCATGTTATATGCATGTGTAAATATGTGCTTTTATGTTTTGATTGAGTCTTCATAAGAGTCAGGCCTAATTTAAAGATAGTGTTCTAGTCCGACAATGAACACTGGGGGTTTGAGAAGAAATGAGTTTACAAACTCGGTCAATCAACCTTGAATTTATGGTCATCCCGGCTGTTACGGTCATCCATTTCAAAAGGTTAATTATCCTTATTTATCGGTTCATTTTAACTCACCTTTGATAGTTTTATTCGACCATTTTTAATATTCTCCTAGCTAAGGTTCAAAGAAAACTGATTAGTAATAAACAAAGTTAGTGTATGTTGTTTAACATGTGTAATAGAAATGAGGCTAGAGAAAATATATTTGTAAGTTTGATTAAGTCCAAAACTCCATTGTCGGCCCATTGTTAAGTCCATCCATGATGGACTTAATAATTAAATTTATAGACCTATTTTAACTCGCCTTTTGTTGGCTTTATTCGGTCCTTTACAATATACAATTTCCACGAGTAGAAATAAAATATGTTAGATCATAGATTAAAAAAAGTGTGTCTAAATACATATCAGGCCATTAGCTTGTCAAGCATTATCTTAGTCCGTGTAATATTTAGTATGGCTTGAATTAAAACAAATTCGTTATCGTAAGTGATGAATTCTCTTTAACATTGGCCGACCTCAGATTTTGGCCCATCCATTTTGGGAATTGATAAGTTGTGCTTTTTTATTCATTTTAGTTCACCTTTTTTACTTTATTCAGCCCTTTATAATGTCGTGTTACAAAAAGTGTCATTATCTGTCTTAGGATCGTTTATAGTCGAGGACATGCAAACCCATGTCACATGTGAGTCTGTTCATGAGTCAGCATATAGGTGTTTTACATTTTAGGAAGTCCCATGTAGGTCAAATAGGACATCTATGCATTGGGATGAGTTTTTCTTCTTTGTCTAGCGTCTAGGTCAAATCCCTGAGTCTCGACATTGTTCTTGTACAAGCATAAAAGTTGATCAACAGAAGGGTTGAATTTTAGGACCATCTGGGCGAGTCATCCGTTACTCAAACTTTGTTTGTCCACCTCCTAAACCCAGAGCATCTCGTAGTCTGAACTTTGACATGGCTATAAACCTAAATGAAAATGACCAGAACAACGGGAAACCCAATGTAGCCGTGACCAAGTACCTAGACGACATGTTCCACACGTTGGAAGGGTCAACCAATTTTTCTGCACTCCAGCAAGAGAAAAAAGTCAAAGAGCATACTATTAGGGAGCGAGAACTCATCGAACAACAAATCGGCGAATAGAGCAACAACAAGATACTTTGAATGGGTTTTTGAAAGCCCTTCAGCACATTAATTAGTGTCCATGTTGGTATTGGTGGTGATGAAGACAATATTCCTGAAAGTTCCATCCATCCTAATTTCCTCGCAGTAGAGAAAAACAAAGGTAAAGTAGGGGGAAATCCCAATACATAAAAGGTTGTCCACTTGGAATACGAACATACACCAGACCTGAAACCTTTAAAGCTACCCCTCCTCTAGTTCAAATCAAGTCTGCAGCCAGGATAAACCTTCAAGATGATCCTACTATCTAGGGGTGTAAAGCTCAACTCAATGGTTTCAAGAGTATAGTAAGCCAAATGTCTGCATTCACCAACAAATTTATTGACTTTGAGACATCTGCTCATGTTACAACCAAAGTCTTTGAAAAATGAACATCCCTTTGAAGAAATTCAGTACACCTAAAACCGAACCCATAATATTTGAGAATTCAATATGGTGATGCACCCCGAGGCATCAGAATTGAGTATTATTCGAATGTCTTCCCATCATCGCTGAGTGAGGAAGCCCTGAATTGGTACTACATTGTTCCATTAGAGACTTGAGGATAATGATATGCCTTGCGTAAGACGTTCATAGACCATTATAACAATATTCACAAAGATAAGGTGACCTAGTCCAACGTGGTGGCTATTCGTCAAGGAGAGGAAGAACCCTTTTTATCTTACTACGAGAGGTGACACGCTAAGCTATCTCAGGTCACCAACATCATCCAAAAAAAAAATGCAGCTTGGCACTTCCATCAAAGGTTTGAAATCGCGTCTCATCCAACAACTTGATTTCCATGCAGTTGAAAGTTTTGACTATCTAAAGAAGTTTTGCCCTAAGCTAGAGGCACGAAGGGAAATGAACGTTGTCTGGCAAGGTTGGAAAAGTACTAGCACATGTCGAAGGACTTCAAGTAATCGTTCGAAAATGGTTGAAACCAATGCGATTCAGAACCAAACTCGAGGTCCAATCTCAAGACCGCGTGCCAAATATAACGCTTACACACCTCTGGATTTTTCCAAATCTGAAGCCTTGGAGAGATTACCAAAAATGAAGAAAATCCAGTTGCCTTTTCCCAAGCTGAGCCGCGTGTCAAGAGACCTAACTAGATTGACTCTATGTACAATAAGTATCATCGAATGAGGGGGCAGGACACTGAGAAGTGTTGGACCCTCATGAATCTGGTTGAGGACATGATCTGATCCAAGGCACTCCCTTTATCCAAGGTTGCGCAAGGCCCTAACAATAAAAGCCACCCTCTCTCGAATCATGTTATCTTTCTCGGGGAAGGCACTTTTGATCTGTCAGAACTCATTTTCGATGAGGGTGCAACTACACTCCTAAATAGTGAAGAGGTTGAATCCTTCACTATCAATAGAATTAGGGCAAATGATGTTCAAGATGTCAAATAGCCTGCTTTAGATGATCATGTGTGGGTGGCCGAGGTAGAGGCACTACCTAGTGTCGCGTTCCTAATCCGATCCGAGAGACACAACTAATCCTGAAATGAACCTTCAGCAGTGTCCTCGACACCAAACCACACTAGGATTAAGACTCCTACTACTTCGAAGGATCCTTTCCTCACTCAGCTAAAAAAGACCCTACCAAATATTTCCATCTAACAATTAATGTGTGCTTCCAAATCTAAATGTGAGCTTTATTAAGCACTCTCCAAAACGTTATTGTTCCTGCAATGATTACATCTAAAGCCTTAGCATCACATACCACTCGCAGGTCGCTCGAGATGGTCACCTTACCAATCACCTTTGACCACGTGGCTAGGAACGTAGAGTTCATCGTACTGGATATCCCGTCTTCCTTTAACTTGTTCTTGGGGTGCCCGTCGCTGCATGAATGTAAGGCGGTGGCATCCACCTTGCAGCAAAAGGTGAAAATGGTGATTCAGGACCAAGTAGTCGCCATCTTAGGAGAAGTTGTCTCCGGGATTTTCGATGCTAAGAAGGCGGTATTATAATTCGAGTACATGTGGACTGATGTTAATCTCCATAGCTTTGAGATGGTCGCAATCATGGAGAAAGATGAAGCAAACTTATTCTAACCCCCAAGTTCATTCCATCATGAAAAACAAGGGTACTTCCCAGGAGCATCTTTAGGGAAAAGCTCGAACAAGCTGGCACCGATTTTCAAAACTCTCAAGCACTCTAGTTATTTCAGTTTTGGCTATCAGCCTACTAATGAAATGGTCGACCGGACCAAGGCTTTGTTGTCTAGTAAAGATATCAGGAGAACCCTCCAACACTCCTTGAAACCAAGCCTTACCCACTGACTTTGAATGGGCAATTCTTAAGGCAAGGTGATGACTTTCCGTGGTGCTTCCTGGAGCCATATGCTATGATAAGGAGCAGGGTGTCCAAGTTGCTAAATTGGAGATCTCCAATGACTGCAAAACCCCGATGGAGGAGGAAGACTTTGCTATCGTCCCTAAGCCCGATGAGTAACCACCAGTTGAGTGGACTCATCTTCCAAGAAGCCATATTTTTGGTCTGTTATTTGGCCAAGAGCAAAAGACGGGGAAATAGGTTGATCCTCTAGTCACTGTGTTATCCAACCCAAAGTTCGACCCAAGCAAGATGATTGGCACTATTGGGGATTATCGTGAATTTACACGGGTCGATTACGATGAGAACAAATTAATGGAGTCTTCAAATCCCGTCCAAGTCAAGTGTTAGTGGGTTTGTCATCGAGTCTAGATTGATTAGGGCTAGCTCTAAGTATGATGTCTTTGCACTTTCTAATGCATTCAATAAAGTGAACATTGAGTCTCACTTCCTTCCCCTAAACTATTATTCCACTAACTATGAATTTGATGTTGAACCTTTAAAAGACTTTAATAAATTAACGCAATCTACGAATGTGGGCAAAAATTGGGTGGTTGAGGTTGAAAAGACAATCACCGTCAACGTTGGAACACCTGCAACTCCTCGGGAATTGATAATCGGCAAATCATTAACCTCTGAGGAGCAATAGGAGTTCTCTGAGGTTATGAGAGAATTCATATATATATAGATATATATATATATATATATATATATATATTGCAAAAACGGATAGTAATTCCATTGACAAAACAGGGAGAAATCCAAATACAAAGTTGAGCACGAAGGCAACAACACAAAACAAAACAGCACCAAGAATGAATCAAACCACCAACTAAGAGAATCTTAGTTTAACATCATTGCAAATAATATTAATCAAAACCCAATCTTCCCTAGATTGGTTGTTATGGAGATGACAGTTCTTCTCATGCTAAATATGATAAACGATTCCCGAAAAGATCAAAGCCAGCTTGCATCTTTGTTGAGACCGAGTAGCAAGCCGAATTCTCCAATCTTCCAAATCAATATTAAACTGATAGAAAGATGAGAAAACAGCAGAAGCAACCTGGATGGAGAAGGAGCAATTGAAGAAAAGATGGTCATGGATTCAAAATTGTTATCACACAAGCATCATTGGTTGACCCAAGGAATACCATGAAGTTGTATTCTGTCTTAAGTCACCAGTCTTCTCAACATAAGCATCCAGAAGGTGAAGGCGAATTTAGGGATACACCATTTATGCTATACAAGAGAATGCCAAGCAACAATCTCATTATGATTCTTCAAAACATATACCCCTACTGAAACGAATACTGGTTGCCCTCCTCATTTAGCTTCGAAAAATGCTCAAATAACTCATCTCGAATCCTCAGAAGACGTTTTCAGTACCAACTAACGTTCTGTTTGACTTAACACTCCCAGATACTTTGTCTTTTAAGAAAGATATGATGAACCCATCTTACCCACAAAGACTCCTTCTCCATCATAATTTGCCAAATAAGACTCCCCAAAGCAGCTTTGTTCTGGGAATGTGCATCCCGGATGTTTAAACCCCCTTCCTTTTTTGCAAGACATTGGGACCAAGAAATAGGAGGAACTTTTTTACCTCCCCAAAGAAAAGATCGACAAACCTTAATGATATCATCTATAATGCTCGATGGTAAGATGAAAATTTGTCCCCAATATGTGTGTAGAGCCATCAAGACACTATTCACTAATTGTACTCTTCCAGCATAAGATAATTTCTTCACAGCCCAACCATTCAATCTTTTGGTCATGCTCTCAAGAAGAAGAGCACAATCATGGCGGTTTAGCCTAGTTGGCTTAACCGGCACACCTAAATACTTAAAAGGTAAATGGCCTCTTCGAAAACCAGTCTCCAACAGGATTGAATTAATCACATCTTCTTCCATTCCCGCAAAAGTAATATCTGATTTACTCTTATTAGGGAGAAGCCCAGAACAATCAGAGAAATGATTTAAAGCAGATAGAAGAATATTGATACTCACAGGATCACCATGGCAGAATAGTAGCAAATTATCCGCGAAACATAAGTGAGTAAGAGACAGTGACTTACAAAATTGATGATATTTGAAGTCATCAAATAAAGAAGCCTCTTTTATAGCCCGACCCAGATAATCCATGACGAGGACAAATAGGAGTGGGGAGATTGGGTCACCTTGTCTGAGCCCACGACCACTTTTGAAAAAACCAAAGGTGCCACCATTTAGAGATATTGAGAAAGAAGTCGTGGATACACAAGTCATCACCCAATTGACAAATTGAATAGGAAAATTGAGAGCAAGAAGTAAATTTTCCAAACAGACCCAATCCACCGTATCGTAAGCCTTTTGGATATCAACTTTAATCATACAGCTCGGCTTCACAATCTTCCTATTATAGAATCTGACCAGATCTACGGCAATGAAAATATTATGGAGAATAGAACGTCCAACCACAAAAGCAGATTGTTCATCACTCACAAGAAATGATAAAACAGATCTCAGACGCAAGCATAGAATTTTGGTGATCACTTTGTATATAATATTGCAACAAGAAATTGGCCTCAAGTCACTGACTTTTTCTGGGTTAATGATTTTCGGAACCAAAGTAAGAAGAGTAGAGTTTACCTCCTTCAATAAAGATCTTGATATAAAGAAATCCTTCACAGCCTTTATAACATCCGAAGCAATAATATTCCATTCCTTCTTGTAGAATGTAGCATTATAACCATCAGGACCAGGGCTACGTTTGCCATCCATAACAAAAATAAATGTCATGTATTTCCTTATCCGTGACCGGATCCATTAACAGATCAACATGATCACCAGATAATACATTTCCATGATGAATCGTGGACCATTTTACCTTCCCCTAACATTCCTTTTTGCCAAAGAACGAATTATAATGATTCGCAACAAAATTACCAATCTCCATATCAGAATTGAGATAATTCCCATCATGGTCAGTCAAATAGAGAATTTTATTTTGACAAACATGGGATTTCATCATAGAATAAAATACAGCAGAATTAGAGTCACCTTTCTTGATCCATTCCGCTTCTGTTCTCTGTTTTAGAAGTTTAGTAGCTGCTCTGAGAGAAGAGAAGTACTTCTTTTTGGCTTCAACCTCCAAATCAAATAAGCTACTGTCCTTTGGATTCAGAGAGATGCGACCCTGAATATCAGTCAACTCATGATAATCTTCCTGAGCTTGAAAGAAAATATTACCAAACTTTCATCTGTGGAGATCAGAAAGAGGTTTTTTCAATCTCATAAGCTTCTGGCAAAGACTATACATTAGTGTGCCATCAACTTTTTGCTTCCAGTTGTCTCTTACCAAAGGTAGAAATTCATCATTCAAGGTCCACATATTACAGAATTTGAATCTTCTGCTGAAATTATGACTTCTCTCCTTTAATACAACTTCCAACGGTGAATGATCCGATATCCCAGGAGGGTGAACCATATAAAAACAGTCCCCAAACATAGCAATCCCATCATCATTTATAAGAGCTCTATCAATGCATGATGACATAGTCCTATTATGCCAAGTATACTGAGGACCCATTCTTTTAACTTCAAAGATTTGATTCTCAAGCAAGAACTCCTGGAAATTCGCTACCTCCTCAGCAGAGACATCTAACCCTCCAATCCTATCTTCGAAGTGAAGAACATGATTAAAATCTCCAACAATGAGCCAGGGATCATTACACTGATGAGCTATATCAGATAGGATAGACCACAATATCTTCCTTTGACCAATGTCATTATCACCATAGATGAAGGATACAAGAAAAGATATGTCACCTTGAATAATCCGACAACGAATAATCTGCCTGTGTAAAACTAAGCATGTTACAGAAATAACAGATTGTCTCCATAAAACCCATATTCTGCTTCTAATGTCATTTAGTTGCATTAGTGATCATCTCCCAGTGACTACCCAGATTTTGCTTAATCTCCTCACAACTATTAAGAGAGACCTTGGTTTCAAGTAAGCCAACCAAAGGAAAATTATTATGAAGAAGGAAATGCTTAACTCCTTGTTTTCGAGGTCTATTTAGACCTCTCACATTCCACACCACAAAGTTATCCATTTGCTCGAATAAGAGAAGTGCGAGGATCAGGTCTCTCAGCCTCAACCACACCTTCAGAGATTGTAGGCAAAGAAACTTGTAACGTTCCAAACACAAAAGAGTTAGTTCTGGAATTGCTAGCGATCCCCCTTTTAGGCACTTGAGAAGTCATCACAGGTTGTTCACTCCGAGCAGTCTCTTTACGAACCCATTTCTGCTTGCCCTTCCTTTTACATTGATGTATCGAGTGTCCAAACATATTACAATCAGAGCATTTAACTGGTTTCCACTCATATTCAACCTTTTGAACATAGGCAAAGCAAACTTCATCAACCAAAGGAATAGTCTCCGGAAACGAACTATTGATGTCAATGTTGACCAAAATTCGAGCAAATTTCATGAGTGTTTTCTCCTGTGTGAACAAGTAAGCTTCTAGAGGTTCTCCAATCATACTTCCAATCTTACTTAGGCCAGATTGACTCCAATATTTTCAATTAAGATCTCTCAATTTTACCCAAATTGAAACCTTCACAACATCATCAGGTTCAGTGGATTGACCTAATGACCACGGTTTCAAAATGACTGGCTTTTTGTCAAAATAAGCAACTCGTCTAGACAGAACATTGTCCCTGTCTTCTATAGATGAGAACCTCAAAATAAAAGCACCAGACGGTTGCCAAAGAATTCTATCCAGCCCTTTCTCCTCCCCCCCCCCCCCCCCACATACACATAGCAAATCTCTCCATCACAGCAAGAGGAGGATTAGCTCCCAGAACAAAAGCAAGAATGGAACAAGGCCAATAGTTTACCTCCGAGTCAATATCCTCCATTGTAAATTGATGAGTAGCAACTCTATTTATTTCCACTGGAGACACATAAAACAACTTCAACGGGTTTTTAAGAGGAATATCCAGATCCTTAACCACTTCCTTCTCCGATTCAACAGCAATCGATTCCGAATCATGCGAAGATATCGGTGCTGAAGGTATATCGTCCCCTAATTCATGGCTTCTCAGGTTCATCTGAACAGGAGCAGGCGTGATAGTCTCCGGAAAACAGGTTTCCTCAACAAAACAGTTACCACAAGATAGTCCTCTATCTGAGGATTGCAGATTTTGCATAATCGGCACCGGAGAAACGTCCGGCCGATCAATATTCCGAGATTTTCTGGCGGCCTTTTTTCCGCGATCGCCCCATCGGCAATACTCTAGGGCTTAGACATAAGTGCGTATATATTATATTATATATATATATATATATATATATATATATATTTTTTTTGCAAGAAATGCAACTTACAATATTAAGGACAAAACTGAGCAGTACAAGCAGGTGAAGGGTAGGGCAGGAGCCCAGGCCCTAATACATGTTTAACACAATGTTTCTTATACTAGAATATCTTTTCCTATTTTTTGACAAAATAAGCACCCTATTTCTCACATCCTCTATCATTCTTTGCTGGATCACATCCCTTGGGATCGGGCTCTTCTGATGGGCTCTGTTATTCCGATCCCACCAGGTATGGTATATATATGCGCTAAAGATTGCTCCCTTCAGGTGCCTCATCTCCTTTGGCCCTCCTGATTTGAGATGGATTCAACCCACTCGTTGATCGTGGCGAGGGGCCCTTGCATTCCGAGGTAAGTGCCGATAGCATCAAGCACTGAGGAAGTTTGGGCGCACTCAGTATATATATATATATATATATTGGGTACAAAGGTGAGGATCGTAATATGTAAGTTTCAATGAAGGCATTTTTGGCATACTATAATTGGTGATGTTTACCTTTTTTTAAAAGAAAAGTCATTATATACACATTAATTACTAATGTGAGTTATTACTACCAACAATTAAATAATTAATATTAGATAATTATAAAAAAACAATTTTAGACACTAAAAAATCAAAATATTGTCAAAAATTAAAATAAATTAAGTTGATTATTTTTGTTTGGTCAAATTAATTAATTTAATTTATTTAAGTGAAATTGGCTCAAGCTGACCATCAAGTCATGGCTTGAACATTGTTAAAAATTCTTTAATTAAGGTCATGTTCGGTAAAATTAGTGTTTTGGATAGCGGATAGCGATTTTAGTAGCGGATACCGCGCGGATGACTTTTCAAATGAGAATTGTATTTGGTAAATTTAGCAGTTCAATTAACAGATTAATGTGAATTGACATAAAAGACTATCAATAATTTCCAAAGATAAAATTTACAAAGGGTATTTTTTGACCGAAAAATATGAAACGCTACTCCAAACACTAAACATTAATTTTATTAGCGTTTCACAAAACGCTCCTTAAAACGTTAAACGCTCTTCAAAACGATAGCTTACGGAACGCTAATATTTATGCAATTAGAGTTATGACTTGGTCAAGAGACGTTAAATGCTACCCCAAATGCTATTGCCGAACACAGCCTAAGGCTTTCTGTTTTTCGATTATGATAGATATTACATTGTTAAAAATTCCATCATCTTGTTCTTTTTCAAACATATCTTAAAATTCTTGTAAATTAAGATTTTAAAGACTCACCAGTCACCACATCCACTTTCAATTTTGAAATATTCTTCTAAATCTTCTTTAACAAACTTGATCTAAATAGAAGGCAATGTAAATGGAGCTTTTGTTTTGTTAATTTCGGAATGATATTTATGCTTAAATGCAATACTAGTATTACTAGGTTGTTGCATGTTTTATGTCTAACTTCGTTTAACAATTTTAAATGAAAAACACTCACTTTATTTTGATGATTCCTTGAAAATGTTTTATCTAAGTTCTGAGAACCTTAAAATCTTATCAATTATTTGACTGATGACAACAATGGATTATATGAGAATTCGTTAGATAAGACAATTTGGTCTGGTCAATAGTTTTTAATCAACCATTAATTATATAGTTATAACTAGCAAAAATTATTGATATGAAGCTCTTATTCAAAGTGACAGAATATCTCTTTCGCTACTAAAAGCATTAATTAATAGTGTTTAATCTCAAGCTCACACCTACCACCTAACTTCTGGCTCCCCACATTTAATTCATTTCTGCCAGTGCCGGTGATGGTCGCTTGAAGGCTGCCGCCAGCACTGTCGTCGTCCGATCTACTCTTTCCTATAAACGGTTTTCCCTTTTAGGAGGTTAGTAGTTATTTTTCAGGTAGTTTGTATCCAGTTTATGGGGTCGTGCTGGCGGGTTGTGGTGGTTCTGGCGCCTTTCTCTGGTGTCTGAAGAAAAGGGATGTGCCGAGGGGCAGGGCGGCATCGTTTGGGATAGCTATGCAACATTTTCTGAACCTGAGTGGAGGCGGTCAATAATCTCGTCGAAGCTCATTGCCGGACCAGCCGTTGGTCACCAAGGGATCCTTGAGTTCTTTGGTGGAGTTGCAAATGAGGGATTTTTCCGGTGAAAGAAGCCATCGCCGAGAACGCTTGGCCTATTCAATCCAAAGTGCTACAACATAGCAGTCTCAGGTGCTCTTTCGGCTTGCCTTTGTTCCTTGTTGCTCGTTTGGCAGATTGTCTGTAGTGTGTTGCCTAGTAGTTGGGGGTCTTGATTGGTAGTATTGGATGTTCTCTTGCGTAAGTAGTTTGGGGTAGGAGTTGGCTTCCCACTTTTCGTTTTTAAAGGGGTGTGTTTTAGTTGTGGTTGGTGTTCGCTGTGTGGAGTTCACAATTATAGTTAGTTGATGGAAGCCTTTGTATTTTGTCACATAAAGCAGTATAGTCAACCTCGTGTTCCTACTTATGGCGGATGATATTGATGAGGAAGCCCTTCAGATTGTGGCTTCCATGCCACATTCTAGACATGGATGCCATTTTCAAAGGGATTGATTTTAAAGAAGAAGGAAACAAGCTTTTCAAGAAGAAGGAATTCGAAGAAGCAGCCTTGGTTTATGATAGAGCCTTTCAAGTCCTCGGTGCAGGGAAACCTTTGTGTGAAGATGATGCTAGTTTGATGGTGGAAGTGGGTACCTCGCTTAGCTTGAATCTTGCGGCATGTAGTTTGAAGTTAGGAGCTTTTAATCAAACCCTCACCTTCTGTCAAAGTGTACTTGCGGCATGTAGTTTGAATCTTGCGGCATGTAGTTTGAGTTTGACCTTTTGAATGTTAAGGCCTATTTTCGACGAGCTACAGCCTTGGTGAAGCTCGATCGCATGGAAGAAGCCATTAAAAATCTGGAACGGGCAATGGAGTTAGACCCGGAAAATAAAGAGGTGTATAAGGAGCTTTAAAAGGTCAAGAAGAACTTGCATAGGAAGTCGTCAAAAACAAATTTGAAGGTGGAGGAAGACTCAAAGGAGGGAGGGAGAAGTAATGAGGAAGACAAGGAGGGGTATTTTGTTAACAATAGAGGCACAAGTGACAAGGAAAAGAGGGTTGAATGCCCAAGAAGCGTGTTCAAGGAACCCATTACCAAGAGGACTCGTGATCCTATGGAATTCGATGAAATTGCCCAGTTTAAAGACCTAAGGAAAGGAGATGAGATGGATGGAGGCCCAAAGGTTGTTGGGATGCAGTCAGTTGAGGCTCAAGGAAACAGAAATGAGAGAAGGGAGGAGAATCGTGTGGGAGAAGGGGTGGCTGACAATCCCACCACCCAGGGATCTTTAGGTCCCTCTCAGTCTGGCAACTCTCCTATTGTTGCATTTCAAGAAATCAAGACAAGCGTGGAGGATATGGCTAGTTGTAGCTCTATGAAATCTCTGGCGAACGCCCCGTCTTTGGAAGGCGTTATCAAAAAAGACAAGTCAAGGCTCAAGTTCTCTAAACGACAAGATGGCCAAAGCTTGTCCTTGAGCGTTGAAGCCTACGAAAGACTACTCAAAGGAAATCTTTTCGAAGATTTTGACCCTCTCAGTTTGACTTATATGCAAGTCAAAGTCAAAGTAAAACCGGAAATGTCACCATCACAGAATAGTGCCAAGCCTAGTGTAGTTCAAAATCTAGACTTTGGGGAGAAGGAATGTGGCATGGACGAAAGTAGGAGTGTCATACCAATTCCTGATGCTTTAGAGTTTGCAATTGGCTGCAGAATTGCTTTAAGGGTGAACAAGATTCTCGATAAGCATCGCCCGTTACCACGAATTCGCAAAAGTGGCAAGATTCTCCTTTCAGGTAAGACTAGCTTTTGGTGCAGGAAATGGGATAGGATGATCCATAACTGTAACAATCTTGGGAAGAAATCTACCTACTCGCACCGGCAGGAGGGTAAGAAGGTTGTCAAGTGGAAGAGGTTTGCAACGAGATATGTACAAGTTCACAGGTAGGACTTGAGTAACAGAAAGAGGAAGGCTAACTTGGGAACAGTGGCTAAGGACCAGTCCTATGTCAACAAGAAGTTCAAACCAGCAATTTGCATGGGCTTCCAGTTTGATGTTGTGAGGAAGATGGATAGACAGGTGGTGGATCCTGCTCACAGGTTGGCGAAACAATCCAATTGAGGGAGATCATGGTTCCTACGGTTACCAGCACCTGATTTCTTTTTTAGTTGTCTTGTTTAAATTAGTATCTAGTATTGTATGTTGTTTCTGTTTTTGTGCTGTCGCTTTGGGGGAAAAAAGTATTAATTGATACATGCACGAAATTTAATTCTTTTGAACAGAAGTTTCATTTTATTCAGTTTCAGTGTTGTTTTTAAACAGAAGCATTGATTGACAGAATATTCTTTCTGCATTTAAAACATGATTTTTGTGTTATTTTTATCAATTTCAAGGGTTGTTCATGTTGTGTTGAAAGTCAACAAATGACTAATCTTCTTGCTCGAACTTGTACGTTGATGATTTCTGGATTTGCATCGCTCGAGATTCAATATGAGGTTGCATCTAATAGCAAATGTTAATAGTAGATATGAACATCTAATCAAAGCTTCACGGTTTGGAGGGAATATTGAAAATAAGATGTCAGTTTTAGAATGCTTTATAGAGAGGTTAATGTATTGAATTTGATCATAGTTCATGCCTACCACATGAACATTTTCAAGAATTATGTGTGATTCCTAATCGTTATTGGATGAGATTTTTTCTCTCCTCTCTCCTCACTCCTCTCTCCTCTCTCTTTGTTTCACAAATCACACTGGTATATGCTTCCCCAAAAAATGCGTCTGTTTCTATCTCTTCCCCCCCTCCTCTCATAGCCGAAAATCCGGAAATGACCCCCACGTTTCCCTGTTCTCTATCCAACCGACTCCCCATATTCACCTATATATCTTCCTCAACCCAACTTCTACTTCCCTCTCTGTGTAGAAGTGGTCAGCGTTGGGCGACAAGTAGCACCCAATGGTTCGTTCACATTCACAGTAACAACTTCTACTTCCTTAACGTTACCACTGTAGGATGTCGGGTAAGATTCACACGGTAAAACCCTTTCTATCCTCCCTCTGCTCCTTCACATTCATAATAAGAAGTGGAGATTGGAGAGAATCGGCGCTGTGATTTTGAAGCGATTTAGGAGGAGTTTTGTCGTTGTTGCTGGATCGTTCAAGATTAGTTGAGATTTTGGAAAGCACCGGAGCAGAGTATTCACTTTTTTGGGGTTTTCGGATAGATTTTCTTTCTGTTTTTGTGTTTCTAGTGTTCTTTTTTGTGTTGATTTGAATGTTTGTAAAACAGAAAATTAAAACCCAAAAAAAAGAGAGAACCAAATTACATGTTCCTGCCACTTTTCTATCTCTCTACATTCTGTTTTGGTATTTCCAGTGTTGTGTTTTGGTGGGACATCACAATTAGTTAGGTTAGTTGTAATGCGGTGTTTTACTGGTGGATGACACAAAAATGGGTAAAATGGCGTTTGGGTTGCAATCCAATATGTATTCCTTGTTAACAATACAAAAGTCTTCATTCTCTCTCTTCCCCTATTTTTCACTTCCCAACACCCAAATATATTATATATGCAGATGCAGAACAATCAAATATATACATATGCAGACAATCAAATTGGCTGGAGCAAGGTGACTAACCATCAAGTCGAAGCACCTTATAACAATCCAAATTTTCTTAATGTTTTAATCCCTCTTTTATCATTAATTGTGATACCGACATGGCCAAGACCACAAGCAAGCTTCATTATTGTTTAAGTTTAAAGTGTTAATTGTTTTTGAAGATAGTAATTAATTAATATCACATTGACAAAAATTATTTTAATTATTGTTGGCTGTTGAGTAATTAATTTATTATCTGTGTCTCAAAATGTTTGTCCTTTGACTAAATTTTGACCAATTATTACTCATAAATTATAATGATTTACAATATAAAAATATCGCCATTGTAATTTTTAGAAAAATATATTTCTAATGGCGCTAATTTCATATTTTAACTCATTATAATTTATGAGTAACTAACGATTAAAATTTAGTCAAAAGACAAATATTTTGGGACGGAACTAGTATATAATAATGACAATATATATATATATATATATATATATATATATATATATATATATATGTATATATATATATATATATTTGTTCATATGCTTAGGCACCGTTCTTTTGTGCGTTGCGTTGCGATATTTACGGTAGATTGCGGTAAGTTATAGTGGAAATAGTAAAAAGATAATGGTAGGTTGCGGTAGATTGCGTTGCAGTTAGTTGCGTTAACGCACAAAAGAACGGTGCTTTGGTTGTATAAAATCTCTTACTTTACAATTTATATTCATTATTTTGTAGTCATATTTTTTTTCCCTTCTGTCATATTTTTAGAAATTTTTGCCAATTATTTCTCCATACTATTTTTATTTACATTTGTTCATCTAAACTGGAACCGTTCGGAAGAACAGGCCAAAAACAACTTATTATATTATTCCTTTTTCTATTTATGTTCGTTCTTTTAAATTTAGATTTATTTTTCTAATTTGACTTTTTTAGTTTTTATGTATATAACTCTCGCCATTCTCGCTCTGCTATACAATTAATTACCCATCAATATAACTCTCACCATTCTACAACAATCTTAAACTATTTTTTAATACACACGTGCATCGCTCGAATTTAAGACTAGCACTGGTTGGGGCCTAATTGACATATCCATCGCCCTTTCAAAAGTAACTAATTTAGTTTATTCCGTGCATCGCACGGGTTGAGGCCTAGTAATAATAATAATAATAAAAATAATTGACTACATCTTATAGGTCTGCATCTTTTCATGTTCCTTTATCGCCCCTGGCCCTAGAAAATGAAAAGAAAAAAGGAAAATAATTGCTGCCCCGCCATTTTTTTTGTTTGTATCAATGAAATAAATATATGGTAGAAAACTATAGAAACATACATAATGGTCCAAAGAATTCCACTATATATGCTAGTTAGACACCCAACTGTCTTCTGTGACAAGATTGTATAATTACATTTTGTTGGCCTTATAAATAAATTAAGAAAAAAAAAAAGCGGTTCAATTGAAAAGTTGCGAAATCATTATCATGCTCAATTGATTTCGTTTTGACTTCAAGTATTCCACTTTATGTGGCCGAAAACCAATTTCATAAATCATAAACACTTATTACTTATATTTTAAATAAATTCATGGTTAATAATAATAACAAGCTTTTCGACTAATCCTGCGATATATGGTAATTTTTTTAGGGAAATTGGATTCTAATAATCTGACTTTTTATTATATATAAACATGTCTGACTTTCGATTGATGATGAATAATCTGACTTTGTATATTCTTGAACACGCCACCAAGTTAAGATTAACTTGGCTGTGATGCAGCCGGACGCGCGTGGCGAGCAGCGTCTTTGATTGTTGAACACGCTTGCGTCATCGCGTTCTTAAAAATAATCTGACTTTATATTTACGCTGAATAATACGAACATTTTTTTCTCTCCAAAAATCTCAGATGTAATTTTTACTTCTTCATCTTCTTCAATCAGACCCCTCTCTCTCCTCCTCCATCGAATCAAACCCAGAAAACTTCAACACTTCTGCAGTACTCATCTCTTGCTCCCCATGTTCACACATATGATAAGCAAGGAATGAAGGGGCAAAGATGAATAGAATGAATTTGCTGTCACTTTCTGAAAACAAAAAATACACAGCTGCGTCACAGTGAAACCGTATTACCAAATGCCTTGTTCCTTTCTTGAAGAGCCGTCAGTGTCAGTTACAAATATGTTCAAGGTGTTGCAAATTAACTCTGTCCAGGCGTTGTCAATTTTTCTGTTCCCTCCTGGTCTTGCTGCCTTTTTATTTTAGCCCAATCAACTGTGACTACACCCTCCATACTTTAAATGAAATCATCCCAAGGTATAAAAAGAAGGGCCATGCCAAATTTGACGACCTGACCTGTGCAGATCCTGGGATAAACTTCAACACTTCTGCAGTCCACTCTTCGAATTGTATCGTTATACGTAGATTCATGAACAAGGATTTGAAGATGGAATTCGAATTTTCCAGCTTAAATTTAGGGTTTTTGGTCTTGTCGACTTAGATCTGCTAATTCCATGCTTCTAGGGTTAGATTTCGGTTTCAGAATCAGTGGGCAATTGTAGGTTGTTGATGCATATGACTGAAATTTGGATGTGATTTGTGGATTTACGATGGTGATTTGAATGAGGATGGATGAGAGAAATAGGAGCTTGTCAGGGTGTTTGGTTATAAAGAAGAAGCTTGATCGGGTGAGAAGAAGAGGCCCCGGTTTTCGAGCAGCGAGTCGAGTGATGATGATGAGGCGCTCCATGGGAGAAGTGTTGAAGTTTTCTGGGTTTGATTCGATGGAGGAGGAGAGAGGGGTCTGATTGAAGAAGATGAAGAAGTAAAAATGAGATCTGAGATATTTAGAGAGAGAAAAATGTTTGTATTATCGGAGCGAATATACGGAAAGTCAGATTATTTTTAAGAAACGTGGATGGCGTGCAAGAAAGATAAAACAATCGAAAGACGTGCCGCACACGTCGAACCACGAAATGTCTTAATCTTAACTCGGTGGCGTGTTACTGGGGGCAACAGGGGGTCAAAGTTCATATTATTCATCACTGAATCGAAAGATCGTATTATTAAGTCTTATATGGCCAACAGTTCGTATTATTAGAATCCAATTTCCCTTTTTTTTTATTAATTTCGCTGATATTTAGAAATAAATTATAACTTTAAAATTAATATTTTAAGAAAAAATTGTACTATCATAATAAGATATATTCTCTTAATGTAAATATTTCTATGATACTAATTTTTGAATTATATGGTTCTAAATATAAAACTCTACGTATACCGTTTGTGACATTTTTACTTTATAATGACCAATATAAGGAAAAGAACTAAAACAAATTATTATGTAAATTAAGAGTCAAATTTAAAACTACATTTTCAAAATAAAAATATATCAAAGTTTTCATATTTTTTTATATATCATTATGTTCTATAGAACAATAATTATGATTTTTCATGGAGTTTTTCACTTTAAAATCTCTTAAGTTTTATTTTAATAGATTTTTCATACTGGCAGTACTGATATATTATTTATAAACTAATGAATATTATTTATAAACAATTAATGAACATTGTTTTAATTGTGAATTAATATTTGTAACATATATGTATGATGTTTTTTTCTTTTCAGATTGACATTTATTACATTAAAGAGGTGGTATCTAAGTAGCAATTACCCTCGGCCTTCATCTTCCCCTCCAACATCCAAATCTTGAGGGAAGTAAAATATTTTCCATTTTTGTTGAAAAAATTATTCATAGGTTTGGAGTTTGGTTTTAAAAAAAAAAAAAATCAAACCTCTCAAAATTCTTCTATTAGGTTTTGGGTTTAATTTCCTTGGGAAGTCTTATTTTAATTTCCTTAGGAAGTCTTAGGAAGTCTTATTCTAATAATCCCTAATTTTGCAAATTGGATGACAATAATTCCTACTTTCAATTTGTATTTTAGTGGTCCAAAAAATAAATAAAATTGTATTTGAAAGGGACGCCAACGAGTTGAGAGGCGGTGACTCGGTGATTCGCTGACTTGTCACGGCGGGCTTGAATTTGACCAGGTTCACTTCTAATTTGAGTGCCACGTCACATATAAAACACATGCCCAAAGATTTTTCTTTTTTTTTTTTTGTTTTGAGTCCAGCAAGGAATAAATTTTACCCCCCTTTTCCCCTTATTTCTCTCTCATCTTTTTACCTTTCCATTTGTGTTTTCTCTTTTTTTTTCCCTTTCCCAGTCATTTCTCATGCGGTAAAAAATAAAAACCCTCAAAAGTCTTTTTTTGAAAATTAAATTCTACAAAAGTCTCTTTCTCTGTCCTCCATGAAATTTCTTTTCTGGGTTCTCAATTTCTCAATAGATCTTACTCAAATCTAGCTCTATAATCACAAGATCCCAAAAAAGAAAAAAAAATGATGAATCGGCCATCATCTCTAACGTCTTCTCAGGTGAAAATAACGGTCACTTCCAGCAGAGGAAGGCGAAGTCTGGGCCTAACCAGCCAATCCAACACGCTTCTATCTCCCCTCTGAATGCCCAGAATTCAGCCGAAAAATCCTCCTCCAGCGACCATCGGCAATACTCCATCAACGACGACGAAGAACTGCCCTGTTTTGAGTTTTTGGGGAGTTGATTAGGGTTTCCGACAGTGGATTCAGATTGGGAATTTCGCCATTTATCAGCTTCGATCGTAGCCCAACTCAATGGAAATCAACAGCCTATCCAAATTGGGAATAACAACAGAGAAGAAGAGCAATGGAGAATCAAACCCAGAAAACTGTGATCAATCACAAAACATTCCAGAACATGCATCAACCAACAACCAAATCGCAACGAAGATCCGAAAATGAATCAAATGAACCCAGAAAATCGAGAACCAAATTAGTCCTCAGATTTGCATGAATTAAGTTAACCTCATTGGCGAAAATGAATCAAATGAACTCAAATTTGCATAAACAAGTTAACCTCATTGGCGAAAAACTTGACCGTCTTCAACCTGGGCCCGAAGTTGGCGAGGGTTTTGGGCATCAAATTGAAGACATTCCGGTAGATATAGAGCCCATCGGCGATGGAATTAGGGGCGTCGAAGAGGGAGAGCTCCAAATTCTTGCCGGAGACGTCGAGGACTGAGTCGGACTAATCGGAAGTGGGCGGAGCAGTAGACGAATCGACGCCGGAGGAGGGCAGAGGTTGGAGATTGGGATCGTCAGAGGAGGTGGTGGGATTGTGGTGATCGGCATTGCTGAGCTCGGATTGAGGGATATGGAGAGGAAGAGACGGCAGCGATGGTGGAGGAGGAGGAGGAGGAGGAAAGAGAGAAGAGGGATACCCATGGACGAGAGAGAGAGAGAGAGTGGGGAGAGAGGGCGGTGGTGGGTGATGGTGGAAGGAGAGATGTGGTGGTGGTGTTGGTGTTGAAGATGAAGGAGACGGCGGTGATGGAAGTGGTTGGGAGGAGGAGGATGAGGAGGAGAGAGAGAAGAGGGAGGTGGGAAGCCATAGTTACTTAAGCATAATCTGGAATATATTAACTGTCACTAAAAACACAAGGCATGGCTTCCAAGCTTGGAAAAGCACAGTCTGGAATTAGCTTTCTCCTAATTGAGGAGAGAGAGAGAGAGAGAGAGAGAGAGAGAGAGAGAGAGAGAGAGAGAGCAGGAAGAGAGAGAAATAACTGGTAAAAGTTTAGTGCCAGCTTGGAAAAAGAATAAAGAAAAAATATAAATGTATGTGTTTTTAGTCTAACATGGCATCAACATATATGGTCAACGTTGTCAAACACAAGTCAAACCCAATTTTTTTTTTTTTTTTGGACCACCAGAATACAAATTGAAAGTAGGGATTATTGTCATCCAATTTGCAAAAGTAGGGATTATTAGAATCCGATTTCCTATATATATATATATATATATATATATATATATATATATATATATATATGTTACATACTTTGAATTACCCATCATGGTATAATTATTATTAATTTACATAATTTACTTTTAGGAATTAATTGTAATAATCATTACTTTATATTTAATAATTCATATTAGGGAAATTGGATTCTAATAATACGAACTTTTGGTCATAGTAGACTAAATAATATGAACTTTTGATTTGATTCTAATTAATACAAACTTGTATCCCATGTTAGTCTGAATAGTACGCCACCTCAGCGGCGGGATGACGTGGCGGCGGAGGGAGGTCCTAGTCAGCTTTATTTTGTCCACATCAGCCTCTCTCTCTCTCTCTCTTCCTCTTCGTCATTCCCCAATTCTTTTTCCTTTCCAGAATCAATCTCCCTCCCTTCTTCTTCTTCTTCTTCTTCTTCTTCTTCTTCTTCTTCTTCTCCTCTGATCACCATTAACCCAGATACCAAAGCTCCATTCCAAGGCAAACCCAGATACCAAAACTCCATTCAAAGGCAAACCCAAAAAGCTTACTTGTTTATGAAGAACGGGGAGAGGCTTGCGGAGAAGAATGCTTCAACTTCCTTCCTTCCTCTACTTCAACTTCAACTCCCTCCTCCAATTTTCCCCTAATTCGATTCAGTTCACACCCTCACCCATCAACAAAAAGCGGGGGAGTAATCGAAGGAAGAAGAGATGGGGAAATACATGAAATAGGGGAAGATCACTACAGATGTTGCAGTCATGGAGATCCCTCAATCCTCTTCTCTCAGTGTTCGTACCAGGGCTAGAACCTCGCCCTCCAGCAACCTAACCCTGAACTTTCTTACCTCTAGTTTCGTAGTCGCCGCCTCGAGAAACCCCTCTTTCATCCTGGGAATTCCCGAATTCGGGTCAGGTCGCCCGGTCCGAGGAGGGTCAAACTGGTAAGGGGGCTGTTGTGGATAGATGTGGTGACGGTAAATTTGAAGAATTTCATGATCTAGGTGTCAAGGCTTCCTGTTGTGAGAACAATTTGGAGTTTGATTCTAGAGGAAAGTGAGATTTATGGGTGTTTGATTGATTTGGGGGTGGTTTTGTGGGATTTGAGTTTTATTGGGTTATTTGTTTTTTAGGGTTCTTGAGGGGCTTTGTTTTTTAAAATTTTCAACGAAATGGAATTGCCTTTGTTTGTCTGGCTCAAAACCAAGAAGAAGAAGAAGAAGAAGAAGAAGAAGAAGAAGAAGAAGAAGAAGAAGAAGAAGAGGAAGAAGAAGAAGGAGGGAGATTGATTCTGGAAAGGAAAAAGAATGGGGGAATGTCGAAGAGGGAGAGAGAGAGAGAGAGAGAGAAAGAGGCTAATGTGGACAAAATAAAGCTGACTGGAACCTCCCTCCGCCGCCATGTCATCCCGTCGCCGAGTTAAGTTCAACTTAACTCGGTGGCGTACTATTCAGACTAACATGGGGTAAAAGTTCGTATTAATTAATTAGAACTTAAGCAAAATTTCATACTATTTAGTCTACTATGGCCAAAAATTCATATTATCATAATCCAATTTCGTTTCATATTATTGTAAATGTTTGTGCTATGAATTCATATGTTTTCTATAGATAAATATTTTTAAAATTTTCTTGAATTACTTAGTGGTAAAAGTATACTAAAATCTATTTATATAGCTTGCAATATTCTTATTTTATAATCATTTATTAGATAAAAATTTTAAATGAATTTGCTTTGTAAACATTAAAAAATATATTCAAAAGTATATTTGCTAAATAAAAGAGTGCTAAATGTCACGGGGTGACTTTGATTTGTACAACACCCGTGCGGCACTAGCAAACTTTAACCCGATTTTATATTAGAAGTTTGCTAGTAAGCCTTTCACAAGCTTAACTTAGACTATGAGAGACTAAGAAAGTTTTGAAGACAAGGAAGAGAGAATAGAGTGTGTTTGGGAGAATGCTTTGAGTATTGCTTCCAATTGTTGGATGGTTACAAATGAGACCCCAAGGGGGTATTTATACACTTCCACCTCTTCAATGGACGGTGGAGATTGATTTGATCTAACGGTCCACATTGTGCCTCTAGAACCTTCTATACAAGTATCTAATAGTCTATATAAGTGTAGAGTACTCTAGAATATTCTAGGACATTCATGAGTAGTCTAGAGAACTCTAGGGAATTCTAGGGAATTCTAGAATAGTCTAGAGAATTCTAGAGACCTCATGAAAGATACGGAATATTCCGGATGTTTCTAGAATATTCTGGGACACTCTAGATGGTTCCGGAAAATTCCGTGACATTCTCCCCCACCTAATCCGGCGACGTCCTCGTTGCCTTCAAGTCCTCGTATGCTTGGATCTGCTTCTTGAATTGCCATAAGTTATAGGCTCCCAACTTGATTCGTTATTAGGAAGGCCCTTCCACTTGACAAGTAACTCCTTGCTCGGAGGTTGACCTGGTTGGCGCACCACTCGGTTGGCAAGAATCGTCTCTGCTTGCTTATCATGTTGGACTTTGATACCCATCGGTGCCCGTTGAGATATGCCTCTTCTCGGATCATCTTGGTCCCCGTGGTAAGGTTTAAGTAAGCTTACATGGAAGACAGGATGATACTTGATCTTGGGAGGCAACTCCACCTTATAAGCCTGTGCTCCAACTTTTTTGATAATGGGAAAGGGTCCTTCATATCTTCGAAGTAGGCCCCGATGTCGCCCTTCTAACCTCGCGTGGTTGTAGAGCTTAACGAGCACGAGATCACCAACTTTAAATTCCCTCGGGCGCCTCTTCTTATCAGCCCATTTCTTCATTTTCTCGGAAGCCTTTTCCAAGTAAGCTCGTGCCACCCCTAGTTGGTCATTCCAATTCTTGGCAAACTGAAATGCAGGTGGACTTGGGCCTTTATAGCCCGTAGCAATAGTGCTTGGTGTCAACGGTTGTTGTCCTGTGACAATCTCGAATGGACTTTGGCCCGTAGACTCGCTCTTTTGTAAGTTGTAGGAGAATTGGGCTACGTCAAGTAACTTTGCCCAATCCCTTTGATTGGCACTCACGAATGCCGGAGGTACAACTCCAAAAGTGCATTCACCCTCTCGGTTTGTCCATCACTTTGAGGATGAAAGCTGGTGGAGAAGTTAAGCTCGGAACCCATGAGCTTGAACAACTCCGTCCAAAAACGCCCCGTAAAGCGAGTGTCTCGATCACTCACGATCGAGCGAGGCAAGCCCCAATACTTCACAACATGCTTGAAAAATAGTTGGGCGGCTTGCTCAGCGGTGCATTCCTTGGGGGCAGGAATAAAGGTGGCATACTTCGAATATCGGTCCACCACCACAAGGATCCAATTATATCCTTCACTCGTGGGTAACCCCACGATGAAGTCCATGGAAATGCTTTCCCACGGTCTCTCAGGAATGGGAAGTGGATGGAGGAGTCCTGCGGGTACTCCTTGCTCAAGTTTGTCTTGTTGGCATACAAGACAAGTTTTTACATAGGCCTCAACATCGTTCTTCAACTGAGGCCAATAGTAGGAATCGCCTACCAATGCTAGTGTACGGTGCGTACCTGGATGCCCGGCCCACTTGCTGTCGTGGCATTCCTTTAAGACTTCCCTTCTAAGGCCACCATATGAAGGAACATAGACTCGTCTACCCTTAGTGAGAATTAACCCATCTTCAACCCAAAATCTCCTTGTCTTACCATCCTTGATCAGGTTGGAGATGGTCTTCGCAAAAGAATCATGCTCCAATCCTTCCTTGATTTTATCATGTAGGTTGCTTTGAGGTTGGCTAATGTCGGCAAGCTCTCCTTTGCGACTAAGAGCATCAGCTACCAAGTTAGCACGACCCGGCTTATACTCCATTGTATAATCAAACTCCGCTAAGAAGTCTTTCTATCGAGCTTGCTTGGGAGTTAGTTTCTTTTGAGTTTGGAAGTAGCTTGTTGCAACGTTGTCTGTCTTGATAACGAACTTACTCCCGAGCAAGTAATGTCTCCAAGTTCGAAGGCAATGCACAACTGCGGTCATCTCCTTCTCTTGTACCGTATACCGCCTTTCGGTGTCATTGAGCTTCCGACTCTCATAGGCAATGGGATGACCATCTTGCATCAATACTCCACCAATGGCGAAGTCGGAAGCATCAGTGTGTAGCTCGAATGGCTTGCCAAGATCGGGAAGTGCCAGAATAGGTTCTTCCGTGATAGCCTTCTTTAAAATTTCAAAGGCTTGTTGGCATTCTTCTCTCCAAGCCCAACCTCTTCCCTTCTTGAGCAAGTCGGTGAGAGGAGCGGTGATAGCGGAATATCCCTTGATGAACCGCCGGTAGTAATTCACCAAGCCAAGGAATGATCTTAGCTCAGTGACCTTGGTTGATGGCTCCCAATCAAGGATCGCTTTGATCTTGGCCGGATCCATGCAAAGCTTGCCCTTCCCCACAATATGGCCCAAGAATGGTACTTCTTCTTGGGCAAAGGAACACTTCTCCTTCTTGACATAAAGCTCATTCTCCGGAAGTGTCGTGAACACTTGCCTCAAATGCCCCACATGATCTTCCATAGTCTTGCTATATATGACAATGTCATCAAGATAAACCACCACAAAGTGATCAAGGAATGGAGCAAGTACCTTGTTCATAAGGGTACAAAATGTGGCTGGGGCATTTGTGAGCCCAAACGACATGACTAGGAACTCATAGGATCCATAGCGGGTCACGCATGCCGTCTTTGCCTCGTCTCCTTCGGCTATATGAACTTGGTAGTACCCACTCCTTAAATCAAGTTTGGTGAAATACCTTGCTCCTCCAAGTTGATCAAATAAATCATCAATACGGGGAATGGGGTACTTATTCTTGATGGTTACCTTGTTTAGTGCTCTATAATCGATGCATAGCCGAAGTGACCCATCGTGCTTCTTTTGGAATAGGACTGGCGCACCATAAGGAGACTTTGAAGGGCGAATGTACCCGGCATCCAACAACTCCTTGAGTTGTCTCCTTAGCTCCTCCACTCGTGGTGCCATTCGCAGGAGCAAACGCGGGTGGTTTAGCCCCCGGCTCCAACTCGATCTCGTGATCTATTTCCCTTCTTGGGGGAAGTTTCTTGGGTAACTCTGCCGGCATGATGTCCTTGAACTCGTCAAGTACCTCTTGGACGGCCTCGGGCACTTGAGCTTCTTTTTTGTTTCCCTATCCCATCTTAAGAGTTGCTAAGTAGGTAGGCTCCTTTTTCTTCACTCCCTTAGAGAGTTGAAGGACGGATAACATCCTTTCCTCATCAATGTCCGTCCTTACCGGGACGATACAAGGTTGTTTTTCTTCCATGATGCACATAACGTTGGCGAAGGGGATGGGGAAGGCCTTCGCCTTGACAAAGAAATCAATTCCCAAGTAGAACTTCTTGTCATCTAAGGGAGCGACAATGATGTCGGCCTTACCTTCCCATTGGCCGATGCGAATGGGAGTGTCCTTAGAAACTCCATAGATTGGGAGTTTTTCTGCATTTACTCCCTTGACAAAACCCTTGGTTTTGGTGTAGGAGAGACCCACCTCATCGGCAAGCTCCTTGGCCATATAGACCGTATCCGCACCTGTGTCCAACAACGCTTGGAGAGGCTTGCCATTGATGTCTGTCTCTACATACATGCGCCCATGGGATCCTTCCTCGACCTTAGCTTGGACGGCGCTTAGGAATTTTAGAGAAGATATCCTCTTCTCCTCTTCCTTCTTTTCTTCTTCCCTTACGAGGGAGGCAATCTTTCCCCTCATAGGACAGTCGGCAACCCGATGTGGCCCATTGCATAAGAAGCATGAGTACCTCCTCGGAGCGTCATCCTTCTTGCCTTTACCCTTGTCGTGGCTTTTGAAGGGTCGATCCTTCTTGGGAGACTTGTCTCGATCTCCCCCACCTTTGCCATTGTTACTTGGCCTCGTACTTGGTCCCTTGGAGAACTCTCGCCTACGTTCGGGCAGAGTGTCGGCAACGGCAATTGCTGAATTGATATCATTTACCCCTTGCCGCTTCAGCTCCATCTTAGCCCACGGTTGTAATCCTTCAAGGAACATAAACAACTTGTCTTTGGCACTCATGTCGGTGATCTCCAACATGAGTTCTTGGAACTCCTTGACGTACTCCCGAATACGTCCATCCTTGTGTTGAAGGTGTCGAAGTCTAGTGCGAGCTTCGAATTCAGCATCCTCTGGATAGAATTGCCTCTTAAGCTCCCTCTTAAGTTGATCCCAAGTAGTGATGGGATCGGATGTGTCGGTGGTGGCATCTTCACACCTACGCCGCCACCATATCAAGGCAACATCTTTGAAGTAGCGGGAAGCGGTGTTTACCTTCTTCCTTTCGTCCAATATGTCATTGGACTCAAAGTATGACTCCACATTCCAAATGAAGTCATCAATCTCTCGTGCATTCCTCGACCCCTTATAGAAAGGAGGAGGAGGAGTACTATCCTTCTTAGAGACGGAAATCTCCCGAGCGCCTCCACCATTAACCAACACAGTCATGCAAGTCTTCAATTGCAACTCGAGTTCTTCCACCTTGTTGGAAAGAGACTCGATTGTTGACTTGCATTCAGCCAGCTCCCTCCTAAGGGCTTTGTTGGAATCCTTCAACTCCTTCTTGAGAGCATCATCCCCATGAACAAGTTCTGCCTTGAGAGAATCAAAGGCGCTTTGCACATCATCTTGGAATTCCTTCATCTCCTCCTTAGAAGCGAATTCCTCCGTGTCTTCGGCCTTTCCCATCAAGGCCTCGACTTCCTTCACTAGGTGGGACATGGTGTCCTCCACCTCGGCCACCCTTTCATCAAGAGTGACATGCCCCTGGTTCTCCGTGCTCTCCTCATTCCCCATGCCTTTCTTGGAGCCTTGCTCGGTCACACTCAACATGACTTCTCCCGCACACGAATTTCTCAAAACCGTGGCTCTGATACCAAATGTCACGGGGTGACTTTGATTTGTACAACACCCGTGCGACACTAGCAAACTTTAACCCGATTTTATATTAGAAGTTTGCTAGTAAGCCTTTCACAAGCTTAACTTAGACTATGAGTGTGTTTGGGAGAATGCTTTGAGTATTGCTTCCAATTGTTGGATGGTTACAAATGAGACCCCAAGGGGGTATTTATACACTTCCACCTCTTCAATGGACGGTGGAGATTGATTTGATCTAACGGTCCACATTGTGCCTCTAGAACCTTCTATACAAGTATCTAATAATCTATATAAGTGTAGAGTACTCTAGAATATTCTAGGACATTCATGAGTAGTCTAGAGAACTCTAGGGAATTCTAGGGAATTCTAGAATAGTCTAGAGAATTCTAGAGACCTCATAAAAGATACGGAATATTCCGGATGTTTCTAGAATATTCTGGGACACTCTAGATGGTTCCGGAAAATTCCGTGACACAAAGTTTCACTATTTATTTATCTATCACTACAACTCATGTAGTTATAATGTGCTCAATTTCATAATAATTTCGCTTCAAAAATTATGGATAAACTATTTTTTTTTATGTAATAATGGTGGTGATTAATTCAAAAATCTAATAATAATAATGATGATCTATTTTTTTGTCTTTTTAATTTTAGTAAAATACAATACAATTATAATAAAGAATTTCATTCGTATAAAATTAAAGGTATGATATTTTAAAGTCTATTCTACTTTTAAATACGTTATAAATATAATGTGATGAAGAGGGACAAATATTAAATCTCATATTAATTATAACAACTTATATGGTGACCTTTATTAGTGCTTTAAAATATAACATTTATGGCATTGTAAATTATTTTGAGTTGATTATGTGAAAGTAGGTTGGAGTGACCAAACCTTTAAAATTGTAGCATTTCAATCTTTTTTTTTTTTTGCCTCGATAAATTTTGCCTAATCATTGGGTCCTTATCTAAGGGGTAACTACCAGTAAGCTTTATAGGCAAGAGGGAAGGTATCAAACTGTCTATGACAAGCATGACCATCAACCTCACAATTGTCACCTAATGGAAATTTTTCTTCTTCTATCAAGACTTAAACATTGATGGGAAGGCTGAATGATAGTGGTTGTTGTCATCACCTCTTTTGTCATTTCGATATGAACTTCCGTTAGGTATTGCAAAAAAATTAATTTGATGATGGAAATATACTATAGCAAAAATAAAAGTGGGTATGTAAATAAGTATCTGAAAGAGAAAAAAAAAATATTACAAGTAGGTGGTAGAGAACTTAATATGATATCAAGTCGATCGCGAACTAGAAAATTAAAGAAATTAAAGAAGTCAGCATCCTCGTGTTTGATTCCAGAGAAGATTAGCATTGTTGTGAATAATCAATAATAATTGTAATATTTAATATTTAATGTAGTCTGTCTCATAAAGGTTAGCAAAACCCTTATTTATAGATAAACAACATTTATAGTCTGTCCTAAACCTAACAAAAATAAGAAACTAGAATAATATGCCTAGTCAAACTAGAAAACTATAATATTATGAACAAAAATAGAATTCTAAAACATATAAAATATTTAATTATTATCGTAAACTTCTTCCTTAAATTTGTCTTCATTCCTCAATCATTCCTCTTCGGCTTGGAAAAACTTGCCTCCATAGAGTTTTCATGTGGATCCTCATCCAAAAGCTTAGATGCAAGACAATTGAGATCAACTTCAAGAACCTAACAAACCAAGTAATAATGAAAGCCACTAGTAGTGAAACCCATAGCCTCATAATCAAGAATGGCTTCCACGTCATCAACAAGTAAGGGCACAACTAGAGGTAAGTGAGGCACCGAAATGGAATCAGTTGACCAACCACTACGATACTCGCTAAAAACGTAGGAGGTTCAAAAGTACCTTAGGAACATATCAAATCATGAATATGTTTGGCAAAAGAGCTGACAAATTCAACAGACCGAGAATTAATCGACAATGGCATATTGGCACTAAACCAAGAGGTAGACGAGGGATAACCCAATGGACTATTTTAAAAGGACTCCTATCCATGGACTTATTCACAGAGTTGTTATAAGCAAATTTAGTAGTAGGTAGCTCAAAATCTAAAAGTGCTAGGTTCATCCTCTACAAGACACTTAAGACAATCACTTGAACTTTGGTTGACAACCTCAGTTTGGCGATTAGTGTCGAGAAAAGTAGCAGAAAATTTTAAGTGAATACCAAACATTTTCCACTAAGTTCTTCATAAATGACTAACAAATTTTAAGTCCCTATCAGACATAATAAAATATGGCAATCCATGGAGGTAAACAATTTCCCTAAAGAACATAATGATGCAGTTGCAGTTTTAACACAAGGGAGAAAATGTACCATCATAGAAAACCTATCCACCATAACAAGTATGTAATCATGACCTTTAGCAATGCGGGGAATGCCAAAGATAAAGTCCATGCTAAGGTCGTGCCATGGAGTCTGTGGAATAGGTAAGGGCGTGTATAAACTAGTGGTTTGTTTTCTAGCCTTTGCAAGTTGACAACTATGAAACTAAGATGCAACAGGCCAAATCGTTGCTTAAAGAAAGCTAAAAGAAGCAGCTACCGATAAGTAAAGTAGTCAGCAACAAGCCATATCATGTATTTGCCATATCAAGAACTCACATAAAGAGATTTGGGGACACATAACTTAGATCCATAAAACAAGTAACTATCTACAATCATATAGTCAACAAAATCATGATGATTACCATGGAAAACCTCATCATAAGTCTTAGAGAAGTCAGGTCGTAAGGATATTTGTCTTTCTATTTGTCAAAACTTGTCACTTTGGTGTTTATTTTATGTAAAAGAAAACCTACTGGACTGAGGGCCTCAACAATAATATTTTCAACACCTAAACGATGTTTAACCACAAAAGAGTAACCTTTGGAGGAATTAACATGTTCTCTCGGAGGTTTTTCTAATTATTAATAACTATTAGTGCATCATGCATGGTCACTCCACTGAACAAACTCATTAGGTAACAATTAATATCACCAATGATCTAGATAGTGCACTAAAGCATAAAATTCTTTCTCATAAGTTGTGTACTTATTTCGCCTAGAATTATTGAGTTTTTTTGTTCTACTAAAGTATGTTATGAGATGTTCTTCTTGACTCAAAACTCTTCCTATGACAACCTCATATGTATAACAAGCAACTACAAATAACTTTGAGAAATCCAGATGACACAAAATAAGGGCTTTAGTTATTTTTTTGTTTAATCAACTTAAAAGCCTCTTTCACATATTGAGTTCATTTAAACTCGCCTTTTTTTTTAAATGCTCAGTAATGCGAGCCATGATGGAGCTAAAATTACGAACAAAACGCTTGTAAATATGGCTAACCCATGAAAACTTTTCACCTCAGATATAGTTTTAGGTTTATGTAAGTTTACGTACTTTAGCCTTAATTAATATTCATAGAATCAATAAAAACACCCTCGTTAGACACAACAAAGCCATGGAGCACAACCTTAGATTGTAAGAAAGAACACTTTGCTAAATTAATGTAAAGCTTTTCAGTTCTTAAAATATCACAGATAGCCTCATATGGAAGTAAATTACATTTACCTTACCCAAGATTTGCTGTAATAATTTTTACTCACCCCACATTTGTGAAATAATTTAACCTTACCTCACAATAGCTCTTAGCGTTTTTTTTTTATCCTACCTGAATTTTGACATAATAATTATTACACACCTCACCTTTGTGAAATAATTTTTTACCTTACCTAACATAAACTGTAAGTAATTTTTACCCTACCTAGGTTTGTTGTAAGTGTTACTGCAACACTACAACATAACAAGAATACAACGACTTAACAGAGCGGTCAATATCGTATTGATCATAGAAGTTTTTTGCGTGACCAATAGCTTATATAATGAAGTGTTTAGCTTGGAGTAGGGGTATTCCTTATTTATCACTTTTTTTTTTCTATAGTGATAACTTAAATCATGAAGCTTATGAATCAATAACTAGCTATGTATGGGTAGATTCACATTTTGGTGAAAATCGACGACCGCGAAAGGGTTTAGGATTGATCTACGTGATCGGTAGTGGAAAGGGTAGTTAGGGAGGAATAATGAAAGGTTAGTGAAAGTTTAATGGAGCATAGATGACGGAGACTGAGATTTCATTGTACATTGCTTCCTGTTTTGTTCCCAGGATAACATTTCATGGCATTTAAATGTTCATATTGGATTCTTGATCATCAGTAGTAAATACGGAAATCGAAGATTTAGATTTTCAGTAACACTTACTACTATTACAAGCAAGGTTGTTAAAATCGGAATCGTAGTTAGGATCGATGAATGTAGTTAGGATTCTGAATCGTAGAATCAGATCGAGGATCGTAAGATTTTAATACAATAGGAAAAAAATCAAATAAAGTTTTATGATAGTTAAAATCTTAACATTTTATTCAGTAGTAATGACGCAATACGTTAAATTGTATATCAGTTGATAACTTCAATACAAAATTTAAATTGTTACGACAAAATTTTAAAGATGATATTCTGCGCAAACATTATCAAATTCAGGTAGGATCGTAGAATCGTATTGCGATTCTAACATATAATATTAAGGCAAAGCCAGGATAACGATCCTAACTACTTTAAGATCCTATTAAGAGTTGGATCGATGGAGGATTTTTGGATCGTAAACTTGTAGAATCGTTGATCCGGATCAGGATTTTATTAACTATGATTATAAGTTAAGTAAAAATCACTTACAACTATTGTGAGGTAGGGTAAAACTTATTTCACAAAGGTGGTGTGTGTAATAATTATTACGACAAACCTTGGGTAGGATACAAAACACTTGGAGATTTTGTGAGGTAAGGTAAAAATTATTTCACAAAGGTGGAATGTGTAAAAATTATTACAGCAAACCTCAAGTAGGGTAAATATAATTTATTCCTCATATGGGCTGGGTTGTACGTAACAATGTCATCAAAGTACATGACTAAAAACTTCCCAAGGAAAGGACGAACAGTATGAGTCATAGCCTTCATGAATGTATCGGGTGCGTTGGTAATCCAAAGCGTATATCTAACCATTTAAGCAAACCCATCAGGAGTTTCAAAAGTAATTTTCTATTCATCTCCACGACGAATTTTCAACTGGCAATATGCTGCTCTCAAGTCAATTTTAGAGAACCACTTAGATACTCACATTTAGTCCAATATATCATCAAGTCAAGGTATAAGGAACCTATATTTTACGGTGATCTTATTCATAGATCCACTATCATTGCACGCCCTCCAAGAGTCATCTTTCTTAGGGGTCAAGAGCGCAAGAATGACACAAGGGCTTAAACTATGTTTGATGAAAGCCTTTTGAAACAAAACCTCTACTTGTCCATTTAATTGTTCACGTTCACAATAATTTATTCTATAGTGGGGTAATTTAGGCAAAGAGTATTCTGGGACAAGATTTATAGCACGTTGGATGTCCCGTAAAAGGGGTAATTTTGCAGACAAATCATCAAGGGAAACATCCTAAAACTTATTAAGAAGTTTACAATCTCAAAATTAATCCAAATTCGAATAAACTCTTACAAAGCATTGATACAATCCCAAGTGGCAATACAAAGTACCGAACAGTGTTCCAATTCTATAAGAGAGACTGTTAGACAAAGATTTCGGTGGAGCTTAATTCTTTGTAGTTGGCTTGTATTTAGGTTTGTTGGGTTCCTTGTGGTTTTCCTTAACAACATCAACAAGGAGTAACAACAACAATGTTCATTCTCACAACTCCAATAAGAACTCCAATTCTTCACCACACAATTTCAACATTAACAATTACAACAAATCCAACAAGAACAATAACTTCCCCATTACACTTGGAGGGCACAGAGGATGGGGGTTCCCAATTTCTCAAAAACAATAACAGTAGCCCCAACACACTTCGAGATTCACAGGGGGTGAGGATTCCTAATTTCAACAACAACAACAACAATTTAAAAATTGAAACCCTAACTTTGAACTTGAAGAACAAACTGAAGCAAAACCCTAACCTGGGCTCTAATACCAAACGGAGCATGGCATGGTGGGATAAATGCTTAAGTTGATGGAGATGATGAACTTGAATCTAGAACTCAATAAGAACCTTGAACACAAGATATGAACTTGGGTAAAGGATAATCAACCACCAAGAACTACAGACCTAGCAAGATTAGATAAGCTTTTGGCTTCCTAACACCACCACAAGTAATTTTGAGGATAAAATAAAACAAGACTTGAGAGAGAATTAATAGAGTTTTGAATGTTCTTCCAATCCATTTTGATTGATATAACAATGGAGTGGAAGAGGATGTGGAAGTTACACGAGGGACAATAACACAAAATAGAATTGTGTGCAGCTACTGGGCAACATCAAGCGCGACTAGTGCCTCAAGTAGAGGGTACAAGCTCCTGCAGCAAGAAGGCACGACCAGCGTTTAAGTCTTCTTTTTCTTTCCTCCCTCGGAATCAACCTCATGATGCCAAAAGATTGAAACGCCCTTAGGTCGGAAAAGTGTTTAAAATGCCTCCAGGGTTGGTGGTGCGTCATGAGCCTCCAGAGGGACTCGGGGTCGATCCAAAGGATGACCAAGACAAGCTTGGAGGGGCCAGAGTTATAGGGAAATTGAAACCTCCATGCTCGAGCGAGTGGTTGCAACCCTCTTGGCATAGACGATGAGCGAGGAGAAGGGAACCCAAGCCTCTTCATATTCCCCTTCTTGAAAAGGATTTTCACTCAAATCCTCATTGGGTTCATCGTCCTTAATATAAAGAGAAATATCGCCAATGTTGAAGGTGGGTGAGACTCTCATATATTCGGGTAGATCAAGCTTGTAGGCGTTGTCGTTGTCCTTCTTCAAGATTTTGGACATCCCATCACTCTGTGGAATAAGGTTATTTTTCCTCCTTGATGGGAGCTGTTTCTTCTTCAAATACAGCCGAACCAAGTCCTTTGGTTACAAAGTGATGTTCCGACAGTGCTTGGCTCTTGCATTGTATAGGTCGTTAGTCTTCTCAAATTGTGCCTAAATTTGTTGGTGAAGTTTTTGGCCCTTCTTGACCTTCTTGCCAAATTCAGAACTCTCTCTCGACTCTATGGATAGTGGAAGGAGTTCAAGAGGAGTGAGTGGATTCACACCATAACAAGTCACAAAAGGCAAGTGGTCGGTGGTGAAGGAGGGAGCTCGATTATATGCAAACTCAGCATGGCAAAGCTTGACGTCCCAATCCCACAAATTCTTGCTCACAAGCCCTCGAATCAAGGTGGAGAGGGTTTTGTTGGTTACTTCAGTTTGACTGTGAGTTTGGTGATGATAGGACGTGCTGAAAAGTAACTTGGTACCTAGAAGCTTCCAAAGGGACCTCCAAAAGTGACTGATGAACTTCGTGTCCCCCTCCCAGACGATGGTCCTTGGAATGTCGTATAACCTCACAATCTCCCGAAGAAGAGATTGGCTATGTAGGTGGCTTCGTCGGTTTTCTCACAAGCGACAAAGTGTGCCATCTTGGAGAAGTGGTCTACCACCACCATCACTGCATCCTTACCTAGCACAGTCCAGGGAGAGACACGATGAAGTCCATGCTCAATTCCTCAGTAGGGCTATTCAGAACCAGTAGAGGGGTGTGGAGTCCTTTGTGGAACAGACTCTTAGCGTGATGGCACGTGGCACATTTAGAAATCACCTCATGCACATCATCTCCCATTAAAGTCCAATAGAAGTGCTCCTTGAGCAGGTCAAGGGTCTTGTTGATGTCGAAGTGACCGGCAAGACCACCACCATGAACCTCCTTCACTAGCAACATCCTCAATGGGCACTTAGAAATGCAGAACCTATTCCCCTTAAAAAGGAACCCATCTTGTAGAATATAGGGACCATGGTCATCTTGAAGATAAGATTGGAAATATTCATCATCCTTGTAGAACTCCTGGATGTGTTGGAAGCCAAGAACCCGAGCTTCCATGATGACAACAAAGAATGCCTCCTCGAGAGAGCATTTACTACCACGTTGATACTCCCCTTCTTATGTTTGGCCACAAAGTTTAAGCTTTGGAGGAATTCCATCCACTTGCCGTTTCGGGTGCTGAGCCTATGTTGGTCGTTCAAATACTTGAGGGTCTCACGATCAAAGTGGAGGGCGAGTTGGTTTGGCCTCTAGTATTGAGACCAATGGTCAAGGGCACGAACTAAGGCGTAGAATTCCTTGTCGCAGGTAGAGTAATTATTCCTCTAACCATTGAGTTTCTCATTGAGGTAGGAGATGGTGCATTGATTTTTTGCATGAGAACGACCCAAATGTCCATCCCACAGGCACCGCAATCAACCTTGAAGACTTGGGAGAAATCTAGGAGGACAAGGACTGAAGCCTCACAAAGCTTAGCCTTAGGCTTCTCACAAGCCAATTGAGCTGACTTGATCAACTTAAAGGTACCCTTCTTCATGAACTCTGTGATAGGAAGGTAACGGAGCTAAAAGCTTTGATGAACCTCTGGTAGAAGGAAGTAAGGTCGTAGAAGTTGCTCACCTCCGTGAAAGTGGATGTAGTTCGCCATGAGCGAATGGCTTCCACTTTTGAGTGATCCATCGAAATCCCATGGTCCGACACAATATAGCTTAGAAATGTGACTTAGGGAGTGAAGAACTCACGTCAAGCTTGCCAAACAACTTTTGTTGATGAAGGATATTGAAGATAGACTCCAAGTGTGAGAGGTGGTCACATTCACTCTTGGAGTAGATGAGGATGTCGTCGAAGTAAACAACCATAAACTTGTCGATGAAGGGCCTCAAAACCTCATTCGTAAGGTGCATAAAGGTGCTAGGGGCAATGGAGAGGCTAAAGAGCATGACGAGCCAGTCATACGACCTACCCTAGGTTTTGAAGGTCGTTTTCCATGCGTCACATTCCCGCATCCGAATTTGATGGTAGCCATCGCGCAAGTCAATCTTCGAGAAAATCTGAGCCATGCAACTCATCAAACATGTCGTCGAGCCTTGGTATGGGATATCGGGATTTGATGGTGATGTTGTTGATGGTCAGTTATCGATATACACGAGGAAGGCGCTATCCTTTTTAGGAACTGGGAGGGTCGAGATGGAGCAAGGACGCATGCTCTCTCGCACGTAGTATCTAGAAATGATCTTGTCTACTTGGAATCATAGTTCCTCTATCTCTTGTGGTTGCATTGGTAGGCCGCCTTGTTGGGTAAGGGGGCCTCGGGAACAAGGTCAATTTGATGCTTAATGTTGTGAATGAGAGGGAGACCGGGTAGCAAGTCCATCCGAAAGACGTCGTTGAACTTGACGATAAGGGTTGCACAATCGGGTGTAGGGGTATATCTTCCTCACATTTGTTTGCCTCTAAGAGGAGTAAAGCAAGAATGACCTTCCCCTTGCTTAGGGCCCTCTTTACCCATGTGTCACTCATGTTTTTGGGTTTCTCACTTTCCACCCTCGGTTTTTGAGGTAATTTTTTGTGTGGAGCTAAAGGAAGTAGCTTGAACCTCTCGTTCCCATGAGAAAACGTGTAGGCGTTTTTCAACCCATCATGCATAGCACGCTTGTTGAATTACTAAGGTTGCCCCAACATAATATGGCAAGCACTCATAGGAACCACATCACAAACAATAAAATCTTTGTAAGTATGACCGAAACATATATTAACAAGGGCTGGCTTTATTAATTACCTTAATGTTGTCATGGTCATTGAGCCACTTGAGGCAGTAGAGCTTCGAATGAGGCAGAAATGTTAGGCCTAATGTTTCTACCATGAGGGTGGATACGACATTAGTACAACTTCTCCCATTGATGATCACGTTGCAGACTTTTCCCCTAATGAAGCGTCATGATTGAAAAATCATCTCTCGTTGAGCCTTGACGACGAGGGATTCTTGAGCATGAAGTACCCTCCTCAAGACAAGAAGCTCACCCGTAACAAGAGGTGTGGGTCGGGTTCCTTCATCATCTGACTGAACCCAATCATCAATGACAACTTCAGATTCTTTTTGTGTAGTATGTTTTGAGTTAATCGTCAATTTGTTGAACCTCTTGAAGGGTCAAGGTTCTCCGAGTGGGACAGTTAGCTGAAAATGACCGTACCCTTGGCACTTGAAACTCTTCTTGCCCTCCATATTATTAGGGAGCTCTGTAGGGGGAAAGCAATGCTCTTCTCCTTGTCGACTCGAGTGAGTAGAGTGGACTTAATAGCCTCTTGTAGCCTTGGAGTAGCCAAGTAGGGAGGATGGGTAGGAGGAGGAAAGAAAGGTCAAGTCATGGGCTTGGTAGCTGCCTTCTCTTCCTTCACCTCTCAACCTTGGCGGCTAAACTTCAAGCCCATCCAAAGAGTGATATGGTTGGATTTCAATCTTCTCAGCGATGGCAGTGTCCAACCCGTTCAAGAACCTCACCATGGTTTGTTATTCGGGTTCTTAAAGGTCACTATTGAAGAGGAGTTGCTCAAACACGTGGATGTAATCACTCAAGCTTCTCTTCGATTATGTAATAGTGAAGAGCTTCCTCGTGATGTCTTGCTTGTCGGTACTCGGCCAAAATCACCGGTTCATCAACTGTTTCAACCTCGCCCACAAGGTGATTTGCATTCTATCTTCCTTGGCCCGTTGTGACTTCACAATCTCATACCAAAGCAATGCAATTTTGGTGAGCTTCAGACTAGCGAATTTGAATGCCTCTTCATCGCTATATTCCTTGGTGTCGTGGGATCGAAGATCCGTTCCATGATTTCAACCCATTCAAGTTAACCATTGAGGTCAGTAAATCCATAAAACTCCAGAATATCAATTTTCACATCATGGAATTAATCCCGTGGAAGTCTCCCACTCGTCTTCTGTTGATAATATCCTCGAGGGGGGCCTCTATCGTCATCACTCGACTAAAAAGGGGGAGGAAGACAGATAGGGCTACAGGTCGATCTCCTTCGTTCCTCACGAGGTCGGGCTTGAAGGTGTGCGTCGATGTTGTTTATTTGAGTAATAAGGGTTTTGAGAGTTTGCTCGATGGAAAAGACGTGGTTCATGATAACTGGGTTTTGGGATCTCTATCACCAGCTTGACTCCTCTTGAATTAGGTTAGCTTCATGTATTTCAAACGAGTGGAAGGAGACGGATTGTGTTTGAGAAATTTTGGTCGAGCTTGGTTCTTTGTAGTTGGCTTGTGTTGGGGGTTGTGGGGTTCTTTGTGATTTTCCTCAACAACACCAACAAGGAGCAGCAACAACAATGGCCATTCCTACAACTCCAACAAGAACTCCAATTCTTCAGCACACAATTTCAACAACAACAATAACAACAAATCGAACAACAACAATAACTTCCCCAATACACTTGGAAGGCATAAGGGATTGGGGTCCCCTATTTCCCAACAACAATAACAGTATCCCCAACACACTTGGATATTCATAGGGGATGGGGATTCCCAATTTCAACAACAACAACAATCTAGAAATTGAAACCCTAACTTTGAACTTTCAGTACAAACTTAAGCAAAACCCTAACTGTGGCTTTGATACGAAACAGAGCATGGCATAGTTGGATGAATGCTTGAGTTGATGGAGATGATGAACTTGAACCCAGAACTCAACAAGAACCTTGAAGACAAGATATGAACTTGGGTAAAGGATAATCCATGACCACGAACTATAAACCCCCCAAGATTAGATAAAGATAATCACCACTAGTCTCTAAAGGATTTGGCTTGCTAACACCACCACAAGTGATTTTGAGGCTAAAGTAAAAACAAGACTTGAGAGAGAATTGAGAGAGTTTCATCTTGAACTTTCATTAATGGCCAATTGAATGCTCTCCCAATCCAGTCAAATTCTTATAACAATGGAGAGAGGATAAGAGACCAAGTTACAAATATACCCTTGAGTTTAATTATACATCAATTGTCGGGTAGGGGCCAAAGATGAATAATAACACAAAATAGAATTGTGCGTTATTGCTGGGCTGCATCAGGCATGCCAGCGCCAGTACAGGCATGACCAATGCCTTTGTGTGTGTGACCAACACCTCCAGAAGAGGCTACGGGCCTTCCACAACAAAGAGGCGCGACCAGCTTCTCGGCCTTCTTTTCTATCCTTCCTCGGAATCAACCCGTTGATGCCAAAAGACTGAAACGTCCTTGGGTCAGGAAAGTATCCTAAATGCCTTTGGGATCAATGGTGCGTCACGAGCCGCTAGTGGAGCTCGGGGCCGATCCATGGTATGCCCAAGATGAGCTTGGCGGGGGGAGGGGGGGTCAAGGGGAAATCAGACCTCCATGTTGTCGCGAGTGGTTGCAACCTTTTAGCGTAAACGATGAGCGAGAAGTAGGGAACCCTAGCCTCTGCACTAACTAAAAAAAAATTAAGTTTTTTTGGTTAAAGTAGGTTTGAGGTACTGGATTATAATAGTATAAACAATTTTAGGGTACTGGTCAACCCAACTATTGACCTATTTCTAGCAACAGTACACAACAAAGTTGGTAGGTTGTTAACTAGACAAAAAGATGAGGCATTGCCAAATTATGTAAGCTGCAGGCTGGAGCAAGTGAAAAAATATTGACTGCTACATGTTTTTGTCGATTAAACAGCATTGACTAACATAGATAAATAGAACTATGTTTATTGTTTTATTTAAGTGGGTCAATAATGCAGCCTAGTTTGCAAAATATGTGTCCATTAATGGTTTTTTCCACATGCTTCGACTTCCATCCCATAGAATTAGGTGATATGTCATCTTTTTGCTAAGTCAAATGTAATAACCCGACCCTAATCCAATAGAATTAAGCTAATTAATGAGTGTCATTAATTAAAATTGTGAATTTCAATTCTTTAACCGTTTGTGTTTTGCAGGACTCGAGCAAAGCAACAACTGCCAGACACTTGCCTAGCAGGTTTATATAAAGCATCTATGTGGCAATTTCAGCTACTCAAATTACTCTCAAAATAATCGAGTTATTTACCTGGCCAAACTTTATCAAGTCGACGGATTCATCGGTAATTAATAATACCAACGAATCGGTTGACTGGATAAAGTTTGCCTGGTAAATAGCCTAATTATTATGAGAGTAATTTAAGTATCTCAAATCACCAGATAGTTGCTTTGTTCGAGTCCTGCAAAACACAAACGGTTAAAGAATTGAAATGCAGAATTTTAATTAATTACACTCATTAATTAGCTTTGTTCTATTGGGTTAGGGTCGGGTTATTACATCAAACATCTTCAAACTTGTTGGTATATTGTGGCTGGAAAATAGGCTATAGTTATTACTTCTAGTGTCCAACAATTGTGTCAATTATTATCAATCTGTACCCCAAATATTCATATCATTATTGTCCAAAAGACATACATATAAATATATTACCGATCTGGGTGTTGAATTGGGTCATTGCCCTCCAGATCCATTTGTCACCATTGGATCTATATCCTTAACCGGATACTTTGGGTCAAAAATTGTTGGACCCAACTCCTTAAAAAGGGATCTAAGTCGAGGCCAAGATCCATTGTGATCCTTACTTGTGAGGTAGATTTGTATGAGTTAGGATCTCTATTACGCTATCCAATAACAGAGTGTTCTAAGTTCAATGCATCATGTAACAATTTACCTGAAGTGGTAGGATTTATCGACACAGTATTATCTGTCACACACTTAGACAAATGAGGCTCTATCTGTTGTTCTAGTTTAGTAATATTACCATGGACACCACCTAGCGAGGATCAAAAACTCGTTATGGTACTTTCTAGACCTTTGATACAACCTGCAACGACACAAATGTCATTCTCACTATCATCTATCTTATAATTAAGCTTGTTAACAATCGCTAGGAGTTCTTTGTTAAAATCTTTTCTGAACTTTTCTAGCTTTTCATCCAATATGTTATCTTAGTTTTGAATGCTCATCTCAAGTTTGCGAACTTTATCTTCTAATGTCATTGCCCTAGTGATTATCATATAAAGTAAAGTAATTTGTTCGATTTTCAACATAAAACACACAAATAATTCAAGTGAAACTACAACTAAAGCACAAGCACAAGCATATCAATGAAAAACAACTATATAATAATTCTTTGTGCTGATTTTTTTTAATATTGAAAACAACATTAGGGCTCCAAGCAAATTGAATTAACGACCAACTAATTATTTATTAACCCGAACTCTAAGTGAGAATCCAAAGAAATTACGAAGTACCAAAGCATATACTTGTTGAAGCAAGTGAACACAATCACTTAGGCAACAACCTCACATAGGCACCAACTATCCCATATTTGCAAGCAGAGCACAACACCAAAAAAATGTGACCACAATGATAGCTAGTAATAGCGTCACGATGACAATCGGAAACAGACCACGAACATCAACCTGAACAAGATATCCGGAAACTAGGTGTACCAGTGACGACAAGCGAGCTTTGAGACTCCTCTATGGACCTTTTCTAAGAGTCATCGGATGTAGAGAGCCAACTCAAACAACAAGCACAACAAATAAAAAATTGCATGACCTAAGACTCCGCAAAATTAAGGCATGATAAATGATGCGATATGGGGTTGTTCTAGCAGAATCAATTGAGGGATTTTTGGGGAATTGAGAGGCTTTAAAGAATTAGGGTTCAAAAATTGGGGATATCGCATATTAGGGTTCGCAAACCTGGAGAATTTAGAGTTACACTGTAAGGTTGGCATCGAGGGTGGTGGCGGAGGGTCGCCTAATCGGGATGGTCAACGGGTGGCGGTGCGGTGGTTCAGGATGAGATGGAGTTTATGTTTAGGGTTTAGGGTTCTGGGAAGTCTGCAATTTTTTTTTTTTTAAGAAATTGGATGGCAGTACAAAAAGGGTTTGAGTCAGGCTCATAATCGAGAACTTGGGGAGCAAGTTGATAGAGAATTTGCTCTGATACCAAGTTGATGGTGAACTAGTAAACTAAAATAAAGAATTTAGCATCCCCGTGCTCGATTCAAGAAAATATTATCATCCATGTGCATAATTAGTAATAAGTGTAATATTCAATTTTCAATGTTGTATATCTCATAAAGGCTATCAAAGCCCTTATTTATATTTAAACAACCTTCTAATACTAAATCTAATAGAAATAGGAAAATAGAATAGTATTCTAATCAAATTAGAAAATTTAATATTTCTAATAAGAATAGGAAATAAAACATATAAAATATCTAATTGTTGTAACTTCTTCCTAAAATAACTCTTCAGATCAATTTTCTATCTGTAGGTTTCCATTTTAAGATATTATCTTGATGAATAAAAATGCAAATGTGTATAAACTTGCTTTATGAATGAAACGTACAATAATTATAAATGAATGAATACTTGTGTCATCCCTCTTTTTTTTATTTAGATGGAAACTTTTTCTTTGAAAATTCTACCATAATTCAAATTTTTTTTAATAAGATTGTCGCAAATTTTATACCAATAATTTGTCTAAATTAAAATAAATATCATTTGTTAAAAACATTTATGTTTCAATAAATATGAATAATTGTTACAATGAATGACTTTTCCTTAGTCCATTTGCGAGTTTGGACATGCATAACCTGCATCAACTTGCATCAACCTGCATTTCCTACACTCAATTTAAAATTAATTTTGTTAATAAATATTTATATTTATAAATTTTATAAATTTTTATCATAATAGGTAAAAAGGTATACAATTTGCAAAATTAAAATGGTCTTATTAATTTTTAAATCAAAAATCATTCATATATTGTTAATACTTAAATTAGAGGAGCAATATTAACAAAAATAATTGAATGTATGATTGTGAACTGAAAGAACCCTTGAAGAGAGTTGATTGAGGTGGTTAGCTAAAATTAATTCAAGACTACAAAACTTAACACACAAGTCAGTCAAGGTCATTGGTGTAACCAAGGATAAGGTTTAAAAATGAAATATAAATGACGAAAATAAATGATAATACACGGGAATTCAGCCGATGTTCTCCCTTCCTAATAAGGTTGTGTCATCGGACCTAAGCTTCTCTTCACTTAGAATTTTGTACCACTTCACTTTTTGTTCACTTAAGAAGTACAACTAGTTCCTCAAACTCGACTCTCTTGAGTACCTCCAAGGCAGGCTTACAAAATACTTAATCAAGGAAACATGTATCCCTTAATCTACAACTTAATTAAGGCAACACCATTGATCTACAACTCACTGAGCATTAATAACATGCACGTAGCTACCCAACTGAGTTTTCCAACTCACTTAATACATGTCCCATTACATAAGAATATTTCCAGGCCCTTATAATATAAGAGACTAATAGATGTGAAGTTATAATGCGTTCTCTTGTGGAGTGGAGTGTTACCCTCATTTTTCTACTCTATCTTTGTCCTCTTTTTATACCCAAGAGGCGAGGTGAATGTTTGAATTTGAAAGGAACCTTCAATTGGAAAGATGTCGTTGGAGATCTTCACAAAGATGGTTTCTCATTTATTTCTTGGTGAAAACAAAGGCCACATGATATTTGTTGGAATCTCAGCAATCAAGTCTTCCTTAAATAGTTGGATACCTTCAAAGAGATAAATCAATAATTAGTAAGTATAATATTGGATTTAGATACTGATTTAGATATCATGAATGAAAGTAACAAATCTGCCAAAAAAATTAAGAAAATATCATTTTTAAAATATCCAGGTTATATGCCTATAATATTCGAATTTTGACTTTTACTCAAAACCGTTCCAATCACCATGGTTTTTGCGCCTAGGCTGCCGAAGTCCTTGCGTTTGGGTCTGCCAAGGGATCCTTGAGAGGTTCTAACATTAACTTATAAAGCTTAATCATATTGCTAATTACTTTACTTAAAAAATTATGCCATTATGAACTAGGATGACATTTGTGCATTAGATGATACTCATATATTCAAGTAAAAACAAATCATAATCAAGTGGCATATGAGACTGTAAAGGTAATAAGAGTTCGAATATGTTGGCAGTGTGCTTATTTGATTTGATATTCACTTGGGTCAATGCCAGGTGTGAAGGGGGAGCTTATGATGTGAATGTTTTCCAACATTTTTTTGAACTGTATCAAGTCTTAGAAAAATGTTATATATTTTTATTTAATATTTGATTAATCCTAAAATCAATTTCTCATAACATGATTAGTCCTAAGTCAATTTCTGATATCCTTAAAAGATAAGGCTCAATGCTATATTTTTTTAATTTCATATTGAATTCAAGTTAATTTCCAATATTTAAAATCCACTCTATATGATTATGAATAGTGAAATTCCAAGTGGTCAACACCTTTTTTATGTATTCCAAATGGTAGGCTTAATTACCAAACAATTTCATCCCGTAAGCATCCCTTATACCTACAATAGAATATCCAAAAAATAAAAAGAAAAATACAAATTAATGTTTTGAAATATTTACCCAATTTCCGCATTTTTGATATTGAATAAAAACCTCCATCTATTTCTCCCTTGCAGACCTCAGAAATTGAGGAAACTGTGATACTGAACTAATTTCCTCATTTTTGTTTTCAATTAGTTTGTAAAATAGTTCAGTATCATATTTACAATTCGAAACATTAATTTTTATTGAAAGAACCCTAGAGGGGGTAATAGGGGTATAAAAATTTCTGCACAATTTCTCACTGGTAAAGGACGTTAGGGTCTTAATCTTTTCAGATTAAGATTCAAGCTTAGATAAACCACAGTAAACTGAAATAAAAGATAACAAAAGATAACTTAATAACCTCCTTTATTTCTTTTGGAACAGAATGTAGACTGAATGTGAGCGTCCCTAAAGTGAAGGTCCTTAGGACTACAGACGAACAGAATATCGAACAGATTTTTGGAAAATGCGCACCATCACAGTTTTGGTGCAAAAAACAATCGACCCTAAGGCCTTCTAGGAATCGATTACAAAACGCTAATCAAAACCTAAGTCCGTTAAGGAATTGATTTCACTCAAACAAAATCCTCACAAAAACCACTTCTTTCTACTCAAAGAAAGAACACCAAAACAGAGCACTCTCTGTTTTTCACACACCCGATTTCTTTTGTGGAATCGTTGAGTTGCTTCCATCTCCAGCTATTCTATTTATAATCGCATTTGACAGCAGTGGAATAGAGTCGTTAGAGATCTTGGTTGTGCCGGATTCTTTCCTTTCTTAAGCTTCGCCTTTCCTTCCATTGTGCTCAAATCTTCTTTCCTTTTTGCTGGGTTTCCAGAATTTGCAATCATATTTTCTTTCCAAATTCTTGATTGATTGTTTCCTACAAATCAATATAGATGCAATTAATTAGTCTGGTTGGAAAAGGTTAGAGAAAATAGATGATTTCGTTTCCAAAAAATTTCCCTGATATTTTGCTCCTTTTGTCTTTCACGACGAAGCTTCTCGCCTGGGTTGAACGTCCTTATGCTGCATTGGGTGAACGTCCTTATGCTTCCCTAAGTGAATGTCCTTCTACCTTCTTTGAGATTTCTTTCCTTGCACATGATATCTTTTCTGGCTATTCGAATTTTGGCTTTCATTCAAAACTGATCCAGTCGCCAAGGTCCTTGAGCCTTGGTCTATCAACGTCCTTGAGGGGTTATAACAATCTCCCCCTTTTTGATGAAAGGAAAAATTCATTTGTAGCACTTCTCCCCCTTTTTGACTTTCATCAAAAAGTCTAGAGAGCTCCCCCTTAATATTGTAACCATCTCCAATAATCTACAAGACTCAATGAACTTGTTAGTCCTAAGAAAGGGTGTTCCCCCTCAATATGTGCCATAAAAAAAATCAATAACACTGCTATTTGAATAGATCCTTTGTCAAGGGCCTTGATCCTAGCTTTGACAAGGTCCTTGAGGGGTCCTTATTGCTGATGTATGTAATGTCCTTGATTGCTCCTAGCTCCCTTAAGCATCCACTCTCCTGGATGCTGAATAAACCGGCAAAAACTTTAGACACCCTTCCTTAATCCATAATTGACATTAAATTTAGGTTCATGACTACTAGTAACAACCAGTTAGGAGGTCTTGTTCCTTTCGAAACCCAAACTTGTACACTTTTAGAACGATAATGGTTGAAGTAGTGAGATTTACCATATTTGCATTTGGGAAGAGATGAACGACCTTGATATCTTGTCCCAAGATAGTTGTGTCGTTCTTGGTGCCATGAGTGAGATCTGTGGCCTTGGTACTGCCCATTAAGGTCCTTGTGTATGCCTGGTTCTGATAGCTTGTCCTTGCGAGATAGAATGTCCTTGACGACAGTTTCGCTCCTTAAAAGGGGATGAACTTTCATGCCATTTTCCAAGGTTTTCTTGTTGCTTGGTTGCCTTAGTCAGAGACTTATGACAGTCATCAAGTTTGGCCTTAAGTTCTAGTATTTCAACTTTAAGAATGTCGACCCTAGAGGTAAGCCCTTTACATAATTTTCCCAATTTCTCATTGGACTCTTTCAGGCCTTTGTTGGTTTCTTTTAGTGACCTAATCTCGTTCAAATGCTTGGTCTCCCGTCCAGCAAACTTTAAAAGGCATTTTCCTAGGTACGTTTTAGGATAAGTGATCAAATGTTACCTCCCTTGATTAATCCTCGTCACTTTCTTGGTAGTCATCATTGGCTGCACCAACTTCCTCTGTGTCGCTGGTGTCTTTTCTCATGATGCAATGACTAGTAGTCTCCTCATCATCACTCCAAGTGGCCATCAAGCCATGTGATTTCTCTTTTCTTTGTTCTTTCAGTGGTAGGGACAGTCCTTGATCAAGTGATCTGGGTCACGACAAAAAAAAGCAAGAGAATGAGTTACTTCTATTATTTGATGAGTCATTACCTCTTTGGTTGATTCGTTTGGATGAAGGTCCTCTGAAGGTATGACTTTTCTTGCACGATTTCTTGAAATCTTTGGCCATCAAGGCCAAGATCCGGTCCTTATCATTGTCCTTAGGAGCATAGATGTCCTTACGGGTTACTTCTTCCTTTACATTTTGCTCTTCTTGGAGACGCATTTCGTGAGCAAGAAGCTTTCCAATGAGGTCATCTAATTGGAGAGTTTCAACATCGTGAACTTCCTCTATTATAGTGACCTTTGATTCTCACTTCTTTCTTGGAAGACATCTGAGGACCTTGTGAACTTTTTCTTCACTGGAGTAGGTTTTCCCCAAGGACTTGAGATTATTGACTATGACAATGAATCGTTTGTACATGTCCTTGATGGATTCTCCATTTTTCATTTTGAAGGATTCATAATGCTTGACATAATTGTCAAGCCTTATTTTTTGAATTTGGCTCGTTCCTTCATATGTGGTCACTAAGGTATCCCACACCTGTTTAGTTGTATCACAACCAGAAACAAATTTAAACTCATTAGAATCAAGTCCACAGTGAAGGATATGTAAAGCTTTAACATTTTTATTCGCCTTTTCTGCTTCTTTGGCAGTATATTTGGATCTATCTTTGGGTTTCGTGATTTCTCTTTTTGTGATTATGGGGACAAAGTCTCCATTCTCAATTATGTCCCAAAGGTCATAGTCTTGATCCATGATGAATGTCTTCATACGCTTCTTCAAGTGTGCAAAGTGTGAACCTCTGAATAATGGGGGACTGTTTAAGCAACGTCCTTGCCCTATATCACAATCTTCGATCCCAACCATGATCTTTTCCACAGAGCGGTTAGTCTCTTCTTGAGTGAACCTGGCTCTGATAACAATTGAAAGAACCCTAGGGGGAAAATAGGGTTATAGAAATTTCTGCGCAATTTCTCACTGGTAAAGGACGTTAGGGTCTTAATCTTTTCAGATTAAGCTTCAAGCTTAGATAAACCACAGTGAAATGAAATAAAGGATAACAAAGGATAACTGAATAATCTCCTTTATTTATTTTGGAACAGAATGTAGACTGAATGTGAGCGTCCCTAAGGTGAACGTCCTTAGGGTTACAAACGAACAGAATAACGAACAGATTTCTGGAAAATACGCACCAACACAGTTTTGGTGCAAACAACAATCGATCATAAGGCCTTCTAGGAATTGATTACAACAACACTAATCAAAATCTAAGTTCGTTAAGGAATTGATTTCACTCAAACAAAATCCTCACAAAAACCACTTCTTTCTACTCGAAGAAAGAACACAAAAATAGAGCACTCTCTATTTTTTACACACCCGATTTCTTCCGTGGAATCGTTGAGTTGCTTCCATCTCCAGCTATTCTATTTATAATCGCATTTGACAGCAGTGGAATAGAGTCATTGGAGATCTTGATTATACCGGATTCTTTCCTTCCTTAAGCTTCGCCTTTCATTCCATTGTGCTCAAATCTTCTTTCGTTTTTGCGGGATTTCCAGAATTTGCAATCATATTTTCTTTCCAAATTCTTGATTGATTGTTTCCTACAATTCAATATAGTTTCAATCAATTAGTCTGGTTAGAAAAGGATAAAGAAAATAGATGATTTCGTTTCCAGAAAATTTCCCTGATATTTTGCTCCTTTTGTCTTTCACGATGAAGCTTCTCGCCTGGGGTGAACGTCCTTATGATGCCTTGGGTGAACGTCCTTATGCTTCCCTAGGTGAATGTCCTTCTGCCTTCTTTGAGATTTCTTTCCTTGCGCATCATATCTTTTCTGGCTATTCGAAATTTAGCTTTCATTCAAAACTGATCCAGTCGCCAAGGTTCTTGAGCCTTAGTCTGTCAACGTCCTTGAAGGGTTCTAAAATTTATTTTTCTTTTTTTTTATATATTCTAACGACAGGTTTAAGGGGTGCTTACGGGATGAAATTGTTTGGTAACTAAGTCTACCATTTGGAATACATAAAAAAGGTGTTGACCACTTGGAATAGGTACTAGTTAGTGCCTACCATCTGGAATTTCCCTTAGGAACTCATTACTATGTTAAAGACTTCAAAAAGCATAAACTAATCCACGATAAAAGGTCTTACATTTTTATCATTCTTCACTTATAATGGCAAATGTGAGGACATTTAGAGTGTTAAAAAGTGCTTGGGATTAAAGATATTGAAAGACATAATATCTCTAATGCCCCAGTGATGACAAATTCAGATACTTATAATGAGTTGCACACTATGCAACTTCAATATATAGAATGCACCAAAAGGGATACTAATTACAAAAAGCTTAGGTGACACTATAATTATTCTAAAATATCACAAATCTATGGCCCTGTTTGGCAAAAATAGCGGATTTAGTAATGGATTGCGGTTGGGGTAGCGGATAGCGGATAAGACATCGGATAGCTGTTGCAGTTTAGCGGATAACTGATAACAGTTTAATTAACTGTTTATAAAATATGCGTTCGGTAAAATTAGTTGTTGTATTAACTAATGCATACAAAATGACAAAAAAGGACATAAGTTATTATTATTATTATTATTTATTATTATTATTATTATTATTATTATTATTATTATTATTATTATTATTTTACCTAGGTAGTTCAATTTGTTTTACTCTGACTTTTTCGTGCTCATCTTCAAACTCAATGGAATATTTCTAATTTCACCCACTAAATTCTTTTAAAGGAAAAAAAATCATCTTTAATTATTCATTAATTATAATCATTCTCAATTCTGATGAAATATTTATGATTATATAAGCATGCCTTAATTATTCATTAAGGGTGTGTTTGGTTGAGAGGAAAATGATTTCTGAGGAAAATGGTTTTCCATGCGAAATTTTCCCTTGTTTGGTAGGAAATAAATTATTTTTCGAAAAATGATCATTTATGTTGATATAAGTAGTGATATATGTTACATGAAAATATTTGGAGCTCAAAATTCATATTGAGCTTTTCTTAATCATTTCTATCGTGTTATAAAGTTTCGCGACAAACCGATAAAATCGAATTTTGCTTTTAAGTTTCAGCATATTTAACCGCAAAAAAATGTCGACAAAAGTGGCGATATATGTTACAAATGAAAATATTTGGAGCCCAAAATTCATATTTGAGCTTTTTAATCATTTCTATCGTATTGTAAAGTTTCGTGACAAATTGAGAAAATCAAATTTTGCTCTTAAGTTTCAGTCATATTTAACTGCAAAAAATGTCGATAAAAGTGACGATATATGTTACAAATGAAAATATTTGGAGCTCAAAATTTATATTTGAATTTTTCTTAGTTCATACTATCAAATCATAAAGTTTCGATTCAAACAGTTCAGTCTGAATTTTTAAAAGTTTCAGTTAGTTTTAGGGCAAAAACTTCTAATCTGACGTATATTGAGATAAATGTTATCAAATAAAAATATTTTGAGCTAAAAATTTATATTTGAGGTTTTTTTAATCAATTCTATCGTGTCACAAAATTTTGAGCAAAACCGTTAATGTTAAATTTCGGCCTCAAATTTCAGTTAGAGTTAGTAGTAAAAATCGATCCAACAATCAATGGTGGAAAATGATTTTTCTAGGTTGAACAAAGGAAGTCAATTTCCTTCCTTTAGAGGAAAATGATTTTCTGTGGAAAGGATTTTCTAAACTTTTTTTGTACCAAACACTAGAAAATTGGGAAAACATTTTCCAAAAAATGTTTTCCCCCTTACCAAACACACTCTAATTATAAACATCCTCAATTCTTATTATTGAAAAGCAACAAGGCATAAGGTAAAGGGAATTGAAGCAAATAGAAGAGTGAAGCTCTTCTAATTCATTAATTTTTGTTGTTTGATAATTGGGCCACTACCCTCAACTTTTCGAAAAACATAGAAGAGTGGAAGCTCTTGAGTCAGGTCCATGAACAGTTGAATTTTGCAGGTGGATTATAAGCTCCATTATTCAGTGTTTGTTTATATTCATCATGTCAATTTGTCAACAATACAGTCAATCAAAATCAATTTATCCCCTACTTGTCAAAACAATCCAACTCCCCAACTTTGCAACAATTTTAGTGCCAAATCACTCAAAAAGATTATGCATAATTTAATTCTCTCTTCTTCCCCCCATCTAACCTTCCATATACTAGTGCATATTCAGTGTTCAATCTTTCAATTAGACCATTTTTCCAAGAGCTTGATAGTGTAATATACCACAAACCTAGCAACCTTGATTTTTTTCATTCACAACACCAAAAATCAAGGAAAACAAACAACACTCAGATGCTACTTACTGCTTGTTCAATTGCTATCAATAATTAAAGAAGAAGAAGAAGAAGAAGAAGAAGAAGAAGAAGAAGAAGAAGAAGAAGAAGAAGAAGAAGAAGAAGAAGAAGAAGAAGAAGAAGAAGAAGAAGAAGAAGAAGAAGAAGAAGGGGATTGCTTCTCTGTTGTTCCATGTTTTAGAAAATTGGAGACTGGAGAAACAATGGATTGGTGAAGAGTTGAAATAAACAATGGATTGGACTGGAGAAACAATCGACAACAGAGCTGTTTATATGAATGGCAAAAGTTGTGATATGCTACAACAGTAGAGAGTAGTTTTGGAAATGGATACACCAAACGCTACAGCTAACTCTCAAACGTTAACATATATAACGTTTCAAACATTTTCTCAAACGCTACAAGATATTCTATTCGCTGGTTTTAAACTCTACTTTACCGAGCACTAAAACAATGACAAAATAACGTTTTGACCAATCAAACGCTATAAGCTCTTCCAAATGATGTTGCCGAACAGAGCCATAATGATACCCATAATACATAAGCAATGAAACGATTTAGGAATAAAATATCTAAAAGTTTTTGCAAATTACATAATATGAAAAAAAACAAATATACAATTTGAATGAAATAAGCATTATCAATATGAATTTTTATGTATTTTCTCAATTTTATAAATGACTATAAAAATTATAGAAACTTAAATTGTACTAATTTACACTTAGATTATGTCACCTGCATCAACCACTACCAACTACACTTACCTCCAAACTACACTTTTTCAAATGCCCTAAAGAACATGACCTAACTTACTTTGATCAATTGAAAATTCTACCATAGTTGAATTTTTTTTTTCAACTATGGTAGTTGTAAGTTACATACCATTAGTTTATCTAGAATAAATCTTGTCCATTAAAAAGATTTGTGTCTTGATAAATATGATTAACTATTGTAAAAAATTACTTTGATCAACTATATATTGATTTCCGGTTTTTGAAGTAGAATCTATTAGGAAAGTGTCCTAAAATCACCCAGTCTCTTGATCCCACAATTATTTGTTTCCTAATTGTATTAGGATATTATGTACGTTTCCTTATTATGTTAGGTTTCCTAATTGTATTAGATTCTAAATCTAATTGGAGTGGGAGTCAAGTTAGGTTTATAGGGAGTTTTCATATTGTAGACACTGAATTTTGTACTAGGACAAGTGTACAAATCAGGAGCAACAAAAAAAGAGGCTAGAAGGAAAGCCAAGCCACTGGGCCTCCATCAATCAAAAGCTATCGGGCCAACCCACCACAAAAACCTTCATTTTCCACCATTTCCACACACATATGCCCACCATTTCGAATCCCATTTTTTCCACAAGTCTCGTTGGTCCTATTTCTTTTTATGAGAGTAAAGTACACATCATAAACTTTCCAACACCTTTTGAATTGCCTTAATTTAAGTCCGAATGAAAGAGTTATGGCCTTTTGAAGTTACACTTAGCCAGTTTAAAACCCACGCGGGTTTTGCTAATCCCAGGCCCAAAAATCTGGCCCAGTAAGCAAATCCGGCCCATAAGTCTGCCAAAACCCGTGCGGGTTTTAGATGTCAGAAGCGGCTCAGAACAAAAGCGGCCCAGAAGCGGATCCGGCCCAGTTGCTTCAAAACCCGCACGGGTTTTCTACTATCAGAAGCACGTCGTTTTGCCTCGTCCACGTCAGCGATCCGTGTGTGGGTATTTTAAAACCCACGCAGGTTTTATCTTCTAGAAGTTGGCGCCAATATCTTTATCATCCCCCTGATTTTAGCCCATGTGTATCGACTATTCTGCCTTTGACTTGGACAACCCGCACGGGTTTTGATCTTGCATGGATGGAGGGCATGATCCAAGGGATGTGTCCCCTCCATTTCCCTCCTAAATCACCACCTACTTCACCTATAAATACCCCCCTCCATTCCATTCATTTTCATCAACTATCATCATCATACTACCAAAACTATCTCAAAATCCTCCCCCACCTATGTCCATACTCTCTTAAACCCACTTCTCTAATCACTCATACACCATTATTATCCATCCATTTCATCCATAATCCAAGTGCTATCCTACCATACTCAAGTCTCCATTTCATACAAGCGCCTCTCCAAGGATTTGTCAAGAGAAGTTCGGTCCATCCATCGCCATACCAATACTTTAAGTGAGGTTTGAGCATCTTTCATTTCAATCATGTAATTACATTTGTTTAGCACTTTACACGTACATTATTATGTAAAACATTTCTTTCAAATTTGCATGATTCGGAATATAATTTCGTGAAATTAATTAAACTTCTCCCCGCTCTATTTCATTTTAATGTCGGTTTTCTAACAGGCGAATTCGAGAGTTCTTGTAATTCTTGAATTCGTAACCTTACCCCCGAACCTAGAATCGGGTTTCATAGATCGGAGGCATTTTTATCATTTTCATAGTTTGGCGATTTCGTTAAATCGGCTGGCGACTCTTTTATTCTTTTTATAATCCGTTTAATTATTTCATATTGAAATTTACACTAAAATAATTAAAAAATGGCTTAACATTTCCCTTCACCCCATTCAAGGTTAAAATCGAGAGAAAGTAGGCTAGGAATCAATAAAACTCACGCGGGTTTTATAGTTTCCAACCCTCTTTCTCTTGCCTAGGGAAACAGGCAGCCCGACCCAAGGTTTGTCAAAACCAGCGCGGGTTTTGGTAGGCTATGGTGTCCCGCCTGCTTCCTATTGGGCATGAATTTGGTGTTTTTGGACGGTTTAAACCATTATTAATATATTTCGGTGTAATTTCAAGTATTTAAATAATAAAAACGGATTTGTAAAATAAATAAAGTTTCATCACTCCGAAAATGAATTTCGAAAATAAAAATATCCTTATTTAAGGGTTAAGCAACCTTAGTCGGCTCCCGATCACTTAAGTAGCGCATCCGAACAATCTCCCCGAACGGGAATTTTCCGGGTCCTACAGAATGGTGACTCCACTGGGGACTTAAACTTAAAAAGAGGGTAAAACTTGAATAAATCGAATTAATTTGAAATTGTAAAAGAGAGAAGTTGATTTATTTCGCGATTTTATAATTCTTTTTAGGCATCCTTTGCATACCGGGCCACTAATCGCGTCTTTTGACACGTTAGAACAAAGGCGATGGTTAGGTATACCTAGGTGATTCCCTCGAGAGCGGGCAAGCCACTACTTGTGTGATGCATCCTACATCGCCAAGCATTTGGTCTCTCCTCTCCCTGCGTTATACTCAAAGGGCTTCCTTGAAGTTCTTTGAGCAATACCTAACACTCCTTACCTAAGGGTATAGAGCACCGGGGTGAAAACGTGCGGTAGGCTAGGCCATCTAATCCAACCATAGAAATCCATGAACATAGAACCTTGGTTTAGGGTATCCCTTCATGTTGTATGCTATGTGCTATGTGAACCCCTTCCCTTTCTTTCTTCTTTTGTTTTAGAGTCGACTCTAGTTTAGGGGTTTCGTTCTAGTCCATATAAAATTCATTGGGTCGAGAAAATGATTATTTATTAATTAGTATAATTAACCCAAAAGGTATCATGGTTAGCCCAAGTGGAGGGGCCCATTTATGTTTGAATGTTGGTTATTTTAATTAATAAATAAAAATTGACTCACCTTCGATGATATTATATGGCCCTTTACGAAATTCCCTTAACAAAGGTCCAAAAATTAATTAAAAAGTCTAACAAAAGTTAATGGATAGCGTTTTAGACTGCATAATAGTCACTAAGCTTGAGTAAATTAATTTGTAGATTTAATTATTAAATCCATCACATATATGGTCGGCCCGTTGTTAGGCCCAACCATATCGGATTTACCAATTAAGCTTATAAATTGATTATAACTCGCTTATTGTTGACTTTATTCAGTCCTTTATAATATCCATTTTCCTTGAGTAAATAAATAAAGCTTGTTATTATGTGTAAATATGTGTTTGTATGTTGGATCTTCATTAGAGTCAGACCTAATTTTGAGATATTGTTTTAGTCCGCGTAATAATCGTTGGATTGAGAAGAAATAAATTTATAAACTCGATTAATTAACCATTAAATGTTACGGTTGGCCCGGTAGTGAGGCCCACCCGTTTTAAAGGTTAATTATCCTTGTTTATCAATTCATTTTAACTCACCTTTGATGATTTTATTTGGCCCTTCTCAATATTCTCTTACTCATGGTCCAAAATAAAATTGATTAATAATCAAACAAAGTCAGTGTGAGTTGTTCTAGCCCGCGTAATAGTATCAAGGTCAGAGAAAATAAATTTATAAACTTGATCATCAAGTCTAACAAATCTATGGTCAGCCCGTTGTTAAGCCCGTCCATGGTGGAATTAATAATTGAGTTTATATTTCTGTTTTAACTCCCCTTTTGACGGCTTTATTCGGTCCTTTACAACCTCCACTTTCTTTGAGTTAAATAAATAAATCTCACAATAAAAAAAAAGTGTCAGTGTGTTAAGCATTATTTTAGTCCACATAATAGCCAACATAGCTTGAGTTGTCTGAGTTGTTGGGCCAAGTTACGGATTCTCCTTAAAACGGTCGGCCTGTGGATTAGGCCCATCCGAATTGAGAAACACTGACTTGTATCTTTCGACTATGTCGACTCTCTATATTTAACTTTATCCGGCCCTTTATAATGCTCCTCTTGTAAAAAATGTTGTTGTTTGTCTTATGATTATATAGAGGTTATGACTCGCCAACCTATTGTTTCCTGAGTCAGTATATAAGTGTCTTACAATGGTCCTGGATGAGTCTTAGTTTCAGAGTCTACATGTAAATATTTTTCAGTCTTTAGAAAGTCTCGTACAAGGTCGTGTCATATGTGGGTTTTGTTTTGAAGTCTAAACCTGGGTCATGGGTGAGTCTCTGGTCTAGGTCATAAGTGGTCTTTTCCTTGGTTAATGTGTGCTTGTCTCTTTTAAAAAGTCCAGTGTAAACTCAGGTCATGGGCGAGTCTTTGTTTTCGAGTCAGGATATGAATGTCTTTTTCTTTAGATAGTATCATATAAGGTCTAGGATGAATCTTTGTGTTTGTGTCTGCATGTAAGTGTCTTGCATTCTTTAGAAAGTATCATATGAGGTCTAAGATGAGTCTTTGCGTCAATATCTGCATGTAAGTGTCTTGCATTCTTTAGAAAGTATCATATAAGATCTAGGATGAGTCTTTGTGTTAGTGTCTGCATATAAGTGTCTTGCATTCTTTAGGAAGTTTCATACAGGTTCGTAGGGCATGGGTGAGTCCTTTTCCATAGTCAACATATGAATGTCTTGCATTATAGAAGTCTCATATAGGGTCTAAGTCGTCCAAACCCATGCCATGGGTCAGTCGATGAGTTGTTTCTCGAGTTAGCGTGTAAGTGTCTTTCATTCGTAGGAATTCTCGTATAAGGTCAAAGTCATGGGGAAGTCTGTGTCTAGAGTCATCATGTAAATATCTGTCTTTTTTTTAGAAGTCTAGTGCAAACTCATGTCATGGGTGATTCGTTAAGTCTTTTTCTTGAGTTAGCATGTAAGTGTGTTGTCATTCTGAAAGTCTCATATAGGTTCATAGGTCATGAAAGCCCATGTTATGGGTGAGTCTTTTCTCAAGTTGGCATATCATGTGAGTGTCTTTCTTTAGGAAGTCTAATGTAAACCCATGTCATAAGTTAGGATTTCCGGGTCAGCATATAGACATTTGCACTTTAGGAGGTCTCATATAGAATTTAGGACATGTAGACCCATGTCGTGGGTCAGTCTTTTCCTTGAGTCGACATATAGAGGTCTTGCATCCTAGGAAGTCTCATGTAGATCAGTTAGCACTTTCAAACCCATGTTCAGGGTGAGTTTCTCCCGAGTCAGCATATAGGCATTTTTCATTTTAGGAAGTCCATATAGGTCATTTAGGTCATGCATGCATTGGGATGGTTTGTTTTCTTCTTTTCTCTAGTGTCAAGGTCAAGGCCTGAGCTAATCATAAAGGGAATATTGGGATGACGGGAAATTATGCAACTACCATAGATCCCGAGGGAACTACATGGAGAATTGTTAGACTTCAGATTCCCCATACGAGGACAAGGAGGGCACATCATCAAAGGAGCCTTAGAAGTAGCTACAGTCTTGGTTGTCAAGCATTTCAGGCTCAGAGTTTGTTATAGTCAGTTCTTCATTCATTTCTTTGCTCTTGTTGCTATGTGATCAAATAGAATTTCGTGCTTATGTTTTTTACTTGAGTTGAGAAGTTCTCTCATCTATCCATTATCCGCAAAAATCAAGTCTGACAAATTTCATTTTCTCTTATCCTTCCATCTTTATTGTGTACCTCGTTCCCATCTTTTATTTTATTGAATCTAGGGTTTAATTAAAGAAAAAAAAGAGAGAAAAACAAAAAAAAAAAGAAAAAAAGAGAGAAGCCAGTCTGCACTCATCAAGCAGGCTGGGCAAAAGGAGAGAAGACCAAAATCATCAGTCTCTTGAAAATGGACATCTTTATGCTCCTAGACCAGCAGCTTAACCAAACCTTCATTTCACCACCCACATTACCCTCATCTTTTCATCCAATTTCAACTTACCACCTACCACTCACATCTTTGACCTCTCCATCAAACCTCAACCTTTTTTAAACCCTTAACCCAATCCAAAAGGTGTGCTATGACCAAAGGAGATAAGGGGTTTCAATAGATTCATCTCAAAGCTCACCATGACCTGTGACCCTTTGTTTAAGAAGTTGAAGAAAAGAAGTGAAATAGAATGGGACGATCAATGTCAAGCTGCTTCTTCAAGGAGTATTTGCAACATCCACCGGTATTTATGCCTCCAGTACTAGATGAGCCTCTACTCCTTTATCTTACAGTAACTAGCACCGTAATGGGCCCTATGCTAGCCCAAAAGATAAAAGGTCAAGAGAGCGCCATCTATTACTTGAGCAACTCCAGTATTTGCCAAATGGTGGGTTGTTTCAGATTTCTTGGCTGCTTCACCATCGCAGGAACCTCTAAGCACTCACTTGGAATTCCCAGATGAAGACATTTTCCTTACAGATGAAGATACATGAGAAATGTATTTTGACGGGGCTAGGAGTACTACTGATCTCTCCAGAAGGGGCACATGTCCCTGTATCTGTGAAGCTGGATTTTGACGCCACAAACAATGCTGCCGAATATGAAGCCTGCATCGAGGGTTTACAAGCTGCTTTGGCCTTAGGTATACGCCATATAAAGGTCTTTGGAGATTCTAGCCTTATCATCAATCAGCCTAAGAACATGTGGAAAGTTCAGAATGAATGCCTTATGGCATACCAACAGAAGCTTTTGGGACTTTCTGATCAATTTGAGAAGATTAGCTTCCAATACCTTTCTAGGGATCACAATGAATTGGCTGATGCTCTAGTCAAGTTATATTCAATGATATCGATCCCATCAGGCACGTTCCAACTACCAGTAATAGTAGAGCGGCAGTCTGAACCAGCATATGTCTACAATATGGGGACACAAGAAGAAGAAACTGAGGAATGGTTCCATGACATATATAACTTTCTTTGAAAAAGAGAATATCCAGCCGAGCTAGAGGACAACGGGCAATCAGATCTTTAGCAGCACAATACTATTTGATGCAAGATCGCTTGTACAAGAAATCGCCTACAGACATCAATTTATTGTACAAAGGAGAAGAATGTAGACCTCACATGAATAGGCGCATGCTAGTGAAGAAGATTCAAAGGGCTGAAGGCAGGTTGCTGAGATTTCGTTCAAAGATGTCACAAATGTCAAGAGTATGCCCATTTGCAACAGTAACCTCCCTCGTATTTGACTACTTTGACATCTCCATGGCCATTTTCGATATGGTGGTATCGACATCCTTGGAAAGATACACCCAACAGGAACGAGAGGACATGAATACATCTTGATCTCCATTGATTATTAGGTAGAGGTAGCCTCTTATGCCAAACTCACATCCACACAAATGGCTGAATTCATCCTTCAGAACATCATATGCCTCATGAGATCATCAGTGACAACGGAAGCCACTTTCGGAAAGAAGTAGAGACTTTGCTCGCTAATTACCATATTCAGCACCACCGGTCTTCACCATATCTACCCCAAAGCCAAAAAGTGTGTTGTGACTAATGTCATCAGAAAGGCGAACATGAGTCAATCCCATAGAGAAGAAAGAAGTTGAGAAGGAAATAAAACAAGAGAAAGGGAGAAAGAAAGAAGAAAAAGGGGTTAGAGGAGAATAAGAAGTGAAAACGCGAAAATAAGAGTCATGCACACATCAGAAAATCTCGTCTCAAACCTTCACCTCATCATCCATACACCTCAGCCTTCAATAACCTTCACAAACCTTTCATCCATCCATAACCTGCATATAAACCCGCAGACCTTCATAACCATCTTTTCGAACCGTTAAGCCTTCCTCGAGGCACTATCCATCAAAGTTGCGCTTAAAGAACTACGACTGGCCTAGTTCCACCTCGGATACGTAGGAAAACCTCTTTGAGGCCCGGCCGCTACAAGGAGCATCCTTTGTCCTCAAAATGTTGGTCTTTGAGAGAGAGAAAAAAGAGAGGTTAGCTTAGAATCACAAGCTAGGCAAAAGGAGAGTGAGAGAATAAGAGAGGCTAACCTGAAAACCCACTCGGGCGGGCTAGGTAAAAGGAGAGGAAACCCTAGATTTCATCATCATCATCAACCCTGCATCTTCCTTCCGTCAGACTTGGACATCATTCCATAACCATGTTCCAACCTTTTCCCAAGAGATTATGTCTATCCCATTTGACCATCTCTTCAAGACACGATCATTCTTGAGTGTCCCCCTATCTCATTCATCAATAAAGTCTCATTTACCATCCCTTTCGACCCTATCTCAAGAGATGATGTCTATCCCATTTGACCATCTCTTCTCCCTTTCAAGACACGATCATTCTTAAGTGTCTCCACATCCCATCTCTTTCCCCAAACACTTCCTAACCAACCCTTTCATCCCATCTCACCCTCCGTGGACTTTTCAGCTCAATCATCAATGCAAGTATGAGGTTTTATGTGGCTTACTTCTCAGCAAGAGCGAAAGCCGTCCACATCAGATCAGCGGCCAACTGGCAACCACATGATCATGAACAGACTTAGAAGCGGGCTACTCTAAACTGGGGCTCGCGCTACCTTTGTGCCATCGTTCAAGACATTTATCGGAGATAGCTTCTAAGACGGACACTTACTCCCTATCCTACAAGGTCCTGCATCTTCATAGACGTCCTAATAGTAGTCTCATCAAGAAAGAGAGAGAGAGAGAGAGAGAGAGAGAGAGAGAGAGAGAGAGAAGAAAAAAAGAAGAATAAAAAAGAAAAAAAAAAGAGAGAGAAAAAAGGGGCTAACTTGAAAACCCTTTGGGCAAGTTAGGCAAAAGGAGAGATTGAGACTCACTACCAAGGACTATGCCTCCTCCTATTCTATGGTCCCCAAGCATCATCTCGTCAATCCACATCGAAACTGGGGGCTTGTAAATCTCCAAGGTGCTCTCCAAAGCAGGAGAGTGTCATCAAGAGTCTTCGCCAAACCGGGGGGTTTGCCATACATCAGCATACATTTGCAAGCAATCAAGGTCATCTACGTGATCATTCGAGAAGCACATTCTTCAGGCCTATTACCTTGATCATCGTTCCTTGTTCCGTGGATCAAAACATTACTCATCCTGAATTTTCTTGAAATTCCTCACAGGTGGCCTTGACCCTTAGGAAGTCTTGGTCTTAGGAAAGCCTTGTCTTAGAAAATCATTGTCCAAGAAAATCTTTGTCGGGAGGTTTCCTATATTGCATGTGTAGAATAGCATAAAAGCATCATGCGTCTATCATGTCCAAGCATAATAGGTTTTCATTACATCCATGTGTCATGACAAAGTCTCATAGAGTTAGTTTGTTGTGCATAAAGTCAGTTTGTCTCGCATAGAATCGGTCTGTCATACATAAAGTAAATAGTCATACATTCCATAGGTTTGCATTATATCCATAAGTCGCGTCAAAGTCACATAGAGTCAGTTTGTCTGGCATTGAGTCAGTCTTTTGAGCATTGAGTCAGTTTGTCATGCATTGAGTCAGTCTGTCATGCATTGAGTCAGTCTATTACGCGTTGAGTCAGTTTGTCATGCATTGAGTCAGTCTGCTGTGTATCGAGTCAGTTCGTCGTACATAATGTCGATAGTCGTGCATGAATGCTTGTGTCAAAAACAAAACAAAAAATTGCATTGTTTGTGCTAGAGTTTAGTAGACTAGTTGCATGCATACCCGCATATCTGAAAACGAAAAGAAAAAAGAAGAAGGAAGTGCCATATCATTGCTCCAGAATGCAAGAAAGGGGGGCTATTCAAGCCCAGTCAGACCGGTCGACATGGTTTCCAGTCACTGAGAGCAAGATTAGAGCAATGTCTAATCCAACTCTTGCTGGACAAGTTAGCATCCAGTCAAGTGCATGTATACTCATCGAGAAAAGAAGGACAATCAAAGGCTCATACTTGACTACTAATCATCAAGAGCAAGATTAGAGAAATCTCTAATCACACTCTAGATGACTTCTATCCATCATCCAAAGCTCATCCTCATGACGATCTACCATCAACCTCAGGAGAATCCGTTGGGCACCATCAACATCGGGAAAATCTGATCAGCCTCGGGAAAATCTGTCGGGCACCATCAACATTGGGAAAATTTGATAGGCATCACCAACACCAGGAAAGACTGGTCATCAACAAAGGGAGATCATCCGCGATCAATCTACCAGACAGGGAGCCATCACTGACACCAGGTTGCCGCTAAAAGGCGTCATCATCATCCATCATCTGGACGCCACATAAAAGAGCGCCGACCGCATCCACCTTCCGGTAGCCACATAAAAGAGCACCGACATCACAGTCCAAAGTTGCCGGCCCAAAGCTTGTAGCCCAAGGGTTTCCGAGACTCATAATCCTCTCAGGTAAAAATCTGAACCAATAATCCATCTTACATTTCAGAAAAAACTAATACTCTGCTTTCTTGTGATTTTCAAGTCACCGCTAAAAAGGGACCATACATCATCCGGTTGCCACACAAAAGAGCACCATCATCAGTGATAGTCGTCCAACGGATGCCACTTAAAGGTCTCCGGTGATGTCATCAGTGACAGTCGTCCAACGGATGCCACTTAAAGGTCTCCAACAACAGTCGTCCAACAGATGCCACTTAAAGGTCTCCAACGATGTCATCAGCAACAGTCGTCCAACGGACGCCACATAAAGGTCTCCGACGATATTAGCAGCAGCAGTCGTCCAACGGATGCCACTTAAAGGTCTCTGACGACATCATCAGTAGCGGTCGTCCAACCGATGCCACCTAAAGGTTTCCGACGACATCATTAGCAGCAGTCGACCAACGGTTGCCACCTAAAAGCCTCCAATGACTTCATCAGCAGCAATCGTCTAACGGTTGTGACCTAAAGGTTTCCGACGACATCATCATCATCAACATCTCCATTCGTCCAACGGTTGCCATCTAAAGGTCTCCGACGACATCACGGACATCTCAGTCGTCCAACGGTTGCCCCCTAAAGGTTTCCAACGACATCATCATCGACATCTCTAGTCGTCTAACGGTTGCCATCTAAAGGCCTCCGACGACATGAAAGCGACCATCTTCATTCAGGACGCCGTTGAAAGGCATCATCTTTGCAGAAGACCACCGACAGCCTCCATCTCCTGGTCACAAACGCCAAGCAGTCAGCATCTCAGGCTACTTTGACCTTCGTCATATTCGGACTCGATCAAAGTGGGGGCTCTCTGTAGACACCGAATTTTGTACCGGGACAAGTGTACAAATCAGGAGCAACAAAAAAAGAGGCTAGAAGGAAAGCCAAGCCACTGGGCCTCCATCAATCAAAAGCTATCGGGCCAACCCACCACAAAAACCTTCATTTTCCACCATTTCCACACACATATGCCCACCATTTCGAATCCCATTTTTTCCACAAGTCTCGTTGGTCCTATTTCTTTTTATGAGAGTAAAGTAGACATCATAAGCTTTCCAACACCTTTTGAATTGCCTCAATTTAAGTCCGAATGAAAGAGTTATGGTCGTTTGAAGTTACACTTAGCCAATTGAAAACCCACGCGGGTTTTGCTAATCCCAGGCCCAAAAATATGGCCCAGTAAGCAAATCCGGCCCATAAGTCTGCCAAAACCCGTGCGGGTTTTAGATGTCAGAAGCGGCTCAGAACAAAAGCGGCCTAGAAGCGGATCCGGCCCAGTTCCTTCAAAACCCGCACGGGTTTTCTACTATCAGAAGCACGTCATTTTGCCTCGTCCACGTCAGCGATCTGTGTGTGGGTATTTTAAAACCCACGCGGGTTTTATCTTCCAGAAGTTGGCGCCAATATCTTTATCATCCCCCTGATTTTAGCCCATGTGTATCGACTATTCTGCCTTTGACTTGGATAACCCGCACGGGTTTTGATCTTGCATGGATGGAGGGCATGATCCAAGGGATGTGTCCCCTCCATTTCCCTCCTAAATCACCACCTACTTCACCTATAAATACCCCCCTCCATTCCATTCATTTTCAACAACTATCATCATCATACTACCAAAACTCTCTCAAAATCCTCCCCCACCTATGTCCATACTCTCTTAAACCCACTTCTCTAATCACTCATACACCATTATTATCCATCCATTTCATCCATAATCCAAATGCTATCCTACCACACTCGAGTCTCCATTTCATACAAGCGCCTCTTTAAAGATTTGTCAAGAGAAGTTCGGTCCATCCTTCGTCATTCCAATACTTTAAGTGAGGTTTGAGCATCTTTCATTTCAATCATGTAATTACATTTGTTTAGCGCTTTACATATACATTATTATGTAAAACATTTTTTTCAAATTTGCATGATTCGGAATATAATTTCGTGAAATTAATTAAACTTCTCCCCGCTCTATTTCATTTTAATGTCGATTTTAGTAGAGTCTATTTTCTAACAGGCGAATTCGAGAGTTCTTATAATTCTAGAATTCGTAACCTTACCCCGAACTTAGAATCGGGTTTCGTAGACCGGAGTCATTTTTATCATTTTCATGGTTTGTCGATTTCCTTAAATCGGCTGGCGACTCTTTTATTCTTTGTATAATCCGTTTAATTATTTAATTTTGGAATTTACACTAAAATAATTAAAAAATGTCTTAACATTTCCTTCTCACCACATTCAAGGTTAAAACCGAGAAAAAGTGGACTAGGAATCAATAAAACCCACGCGGGTTTTATTGTTTCCAACCCCCTTTCTCTGGCCCAGGGAAACAGGTGGCCTTGCCCAAGGTTTGTGAAAACCCGCGCGGGTTTTGGCAGGCTATGTTGGCCCGCCTGCTTTCTATTAGGGCTGAATTTGGTGTTTTGGGACGGTTTAAACCATTATTAATATATTTCGGTGTAATTTCAAGTATTTAAATAATAAAAACGGATTTGTAAAATAAATAAAGTTTCATCACTCCAAAAACGAATTTCGAAAATAAAAATATCCTTATTTAAGGATTAAGCAATCTTAGTCGGCTCCCGATCACTTAAGTAGCGCATCCGAAACAATCTCCCCGAACGGGAATTTTCCGGGTCCTACACCTATAAATATAGGTTGTTATCAATCTATACACTCATGGCATACGAAAAACGACACACACAGGGCATTCTTCACCTCTACCCATCCCTACGTTGTGAGAGTCCTTTTTAACGAGAGTTATTTTGCCTTCAGTATATTCCCGTTGTGCTATTAACCCCTTGAGATTTTGCCGTCGATCTCGCTGCGTTATATAGGCCCTTGAGATCTCTCTTGTAATCTCTCCCCTTGGATATTTTCCCTACCTTGGATGTAGAATTATTATGATATGAGTGTATCATGATAATTTCCCAACTTGGATATTTTCCCAACTTGGATGCATATTTTCCCTTACCAAATGCAGTTTTTCCCACCTTCAATGCAGAATTATCATGATATGAGTGTATCATGATAATTTCCCAACTTAGATATCTTCCCAACTTGGATGCATATTTTCCCTTACATAATGCAATTTTCCCCACTTTGGATGCATATTTTCCCTTACACAATGCATAGTTAGTGATAAATTTTCTATCATTTAATGCCCAGAATAAAATCTCACCTGCATATTTATACCATACCCCATATTTACACCGAGTGTATGGTGTTATGTACAATCGGTCCTTCTGTATAATTGTTGAATACAATTAGGTACACTCGCACATACAAACTTACATGTAATGTCCTCTTTTTCAGCTCTCTACATGTTTAGATAGCATCATACATTCCACAATATAATAATGCAATTTCATATTAAATAATAAAAAAAAACTTTAGAATAATTATAATGACATAATAAAATTTTAAAAAACCTTCATTGTATAAGAATATTTTAGTTTTCTTACAAAGTGACCCTTTCATCATTATATTTAGATTATCTCATCATAATATATAAGATTATAATTTTAACTTTTCTCTTGTAATATTTAAATTTTTATATTGTGAAATAAATTTTGATATTCATATTTCTTATCACATAATAAAAGATAAAAGGGCAAGTAAAATTAATCAAAATACTCAAAAATACGTAGTATTGATATCATAAATTAAATTTTACAGTTTATCATTTTTTTAAACCAAAGTTTTATTTCTTTTATAATCACATAAATTTTACAAGCTACAAGAAAAATTGCTAATTAAATTATATAATAATTCAATAAATGGGATGTGTTGAAAGGAGTTGGAAGAAACTATGATAGCGGCTAGAAGGAGTTGAATGGAATGGGTCAAAGTTGGAAGAAGCTGAGAAAAATTGGAAGGAACTATATGCAGTGTAAAAGATTTGATAAAAACTGGAAAGAGTTACGAATTGTTGTAAGGAGTTAGAAATTAATACTACCTCCGTCCCACAATACTTATCATTTTAACTAACTTTCCATAATACTTGTCACTTCACAATCTCAATAATATAATGACTACTTTACCAAATTACCTTTATTATTGGTTGGTTTTCACTCTTTTTTTTGAAGGGGTACTTTTGTCTTTTGAATCAAAGTAGTCAATAAAAGTAGTTTCCCGGTTTTTGTAACACCCTGGGTATATGGTTAAGTGTCATTTAAAAGAATTGAAATGACTACTTATATCATCAAGGTGCACCTTTTTTTATGGTACCTCATCCGTTGGGAACTCCTCAATTAAGCGTGCTTGGCTGGGAGTAGTCCCATGATGGGTGACCTTCTAGGAAATTTTCCCAGGCAGCGTATTATCGAGCGTGGACGAAACACGCTGGATAGACTCGTGGTGATTTAAGGAGCCGAGATATTACAGTTTTCCCCCAAACATCTAAAATGACATCTACTATGAGATGGAGGTATTAGTTCCAATCCAAAAGAACATCCATTAATATGTAAATACATGATTTTCATATTAAAACAAGATACTTCAAATGCGTTATGTTCCAAAACTCCCCATTTTACTTGGATGAAATATGTATAGTATGTCTGCTTTGTAAACTTCAGAAGCCAAGTATTATACTCTTTAAAATTGAAGTTCACTAATTGGGAATAAGTCTTAGGATTTAATTAGACTATCTATTATCACATCACTTTCACAGAAATTCCTCTCCGACTAATCAAATGCCCCACTCCCCCCAAAAAAAAAATAAATAAAAAGGGTGTCTGAACTGATGCTGTTGCCAGCGCAGGACATAACAGCAGTCGTTCGACACAACGAAGGGAGCAATTAATGACAAGAGTCGAGGAAAAAACTGAGGCGGTTCCATATGAGGATGGGGTTCAACCAATTATTTATGTTAATGCCTCATGTTGCGAGTTCACCTTCTCTCTCCTTTGACTTGCTAAAACTCCATACAAATTGTTGCAACATGCTTCCACTGACGGTGTCTATTATAATACTACCATTCGCTGCATAATAATGCAGGTCGTTAATTCAACCCTGGTCTTCTAAGTTCTATCAAAAGTTTCCTACGCCAACCCTATCCTCCAAACTTTCAATCTAACATCAAATTTTGTTGAATGCTCTAAAGTTTTTTTTTTTTTTTTTATGGGGTTCATGGGTTATTTTTTGTCCCTGTGGGACTTTATGCCGGCCGCCCTTATTTTTATTTCATAAAGTTTGTTGGTAGTTATTTATATTAGTCTTAAATTCATATCATATGCAACTTTACGAGATATTTAAAGTAGATATTTAATTATAGAAATGATAACATAAATGTATAAATATACATACAAATCTACAGTAATATAGGGAAAACATAATAATATCATAAATAAATGGATCAGATCTTAGATTAGTAGTTGATATTGAGGCCTTGGATATATTAGGTTCTATGTTTGATTCACCTTCCCCCATTTGCCTATAGCCGTAAAAATAAGTTATACACAAATTACCTAAATTGCACTTATTAAGAGTACTAATAAGTCTTATTTTTATTCGAAGAGAAAAACTTTAGTAAGAAGAGTGAAGTTCAGATAGGACATTCTTCAATCCAAAACCTTTCTCTTAAGCAAACTAAAGTTACCTTGGCCAAGCAGTGCGCAATATTATTACTCTCTCTAAAATTAAAGGAGAATAGAACATTTGTGAAATAATTCATGAACTCTTAACACTCGTTTAAGATATTAGTCGAAGACGAGTTATAGATTCTGTTCTTCGACTGCATACCAAAACCCTATACATGTCCATCTAATAGCACACATATAGGCACCAACGATATTACTTTTAGGATCATTTAGCTCCCACCATGCGGCAAGCGCAAAACCTATCCGCCGCTGCTCATAGATACAAAACTGGATGACAAACAAAAAATCATGCAAGAATCAGAAGACGACTAAATATCATACTTAAACTAATCAAGATCATATCAGCAGGTACAAAAAAAGAAAATGCCAAGTTGTAAACAGCTCACCTGAACTTTTTTTTGTTTGTCAAATGACTTGCACCAACCTTTAGAGAGGGACAAGGGAACAATAGCAACTGACATAACAACATGATTAATGTTACAAAGAACTAAAGACTTCGTTAGCATCATGCATCATGCATGGTCACAATAAGTCTTCCAAATGCAAAGAACTCCATAAACCATAGTTTCTCAAGCAATTGAGAAAAAGAAAATAAAGGAATCTTGAATAATGTAATAGACAATTCCATATGAATAAAGTTCATCGCACCAAAACAATTTCGCCCAGAGAATATTTAATGAAATCTTGCATATATATGTGTGTGTGTGAGATTCCTTGGGTCAAACATCATTCAAGAGCATTATTTTTCTTTTTTTTTTTTTGAAAAACCAAAGTGATTATTATTGAAGCTCAAGGCAACATAATAACATCTTTTAACGGTACATCCAAAATAATTGGTGGGGGATTCTCTCACACTTGATTCATCCTACTACTCAAGCAGTATTTTGCTAGTCTATGAGCTACTTCATTTCCATGTTGATTTACCCAGAGCACTTGCTAAACCTGGCTTTGTGACATCCTCTAGAGGAATTCCTCATAGGCCAACATGAATTCACTTTGGCCATCTCTGCCAGTTAACCTTCGTACAATTGATTGAGCATCACTTTCCAATATACAAGCTCCTTGAACCCTCTTCTTAATCATCTCTATGGCAAAGAGGATTGCTTGAAGCTTGACCAGTTCTGGCTTCCAACGTGCCTCCTACTATACCCAGCAGCCAACAAGAAATCGCCATTGGTAATCCGAGCCACGCAGCTCAGAGCCACCTCCCAATTTCTTTATCCACCGCAGCATCGCAATTCACCTTTACACCATTTTCAAAACCTTTCCAGCCTTCCCTTCGTCGAGTAGGCGTCTGATGAATATTACATTCCTACATCTGCTGGAATTCTACACAGCATAGGCCCACCCTTTCTGCTACCATCTCCATATCCACACCTCTATTCATCCAGACAGCCTCATTTGAAGCCCACTAGATACTCCAAAGGCCATAACATACCATTTCCACTTCCTTCTCCTGTGAAATAATGGACTTGAGCCCAATTCAACCCCAAAAGCTAGCTTAGGAGGTTGAGGCACCCAAGCCATTATAAACACCACAATATGGGTGTCAAAGGCCGATGTGGGACAACTCAACACGCCCCCCTCACCACGAGGCGCAGAGAACTGCGGGCGCGGCCCCAACATCAATGACCCTGGCTCTGATACCATGTGAAATAATGGACTTGAGCTCAATTCAACCCCAAAAGCTAGCTTAGGAGGTTGAGGCACCCAAGCCATTATAAACACCACAATATGGGTGTCAAAGGCCGATGTTGGACAACTCAACACCTCCTGCATTAGCTCACACAGGTTCAGAAACCAATTCAAGTCGTTTGCTCCCCTTACTATCATAACATCCTCGACCCCCATCCGGTTCCACACACATTTTACCCAGCAGCACTCGAGGAAGACATGCTTTTGGGATTCCACATTTCCTTTGCATATGTCATAGACAGCGGAATCTATACATTTACGCTTAAACAGGTTCGACTTTGTAGGCAGGACAACTTTCGTGAATCTCCATAGGAGATTCTTTACCTTAGGATGTACCCGGGTATCCCACACTCATTTCTAGGCCTTCCTGTCGCTACCCTGTGAGGAAGATCCCTCCTTCTTCACTAGTGCAAGTCGATATCCACTTCTCACTTTATATTCCTCATTCTCGATATAAATCCACCTCACCTTATCATTCATCTATCTCCTTGGCAGAGGTATTCAAAGAATGGCCCGCGCAATGCTTTCATCAAACAACTGTTTCACGAGTTCTTCATTCCAACCATTCGCTTCATCCTCCCTAAATAGCCTCTAAACCTTCCTATGCCTTTGGTTTATGTCGGGGCTGCCAAAGAAAAAACTTCCATCTACCTCAACCCAATTGTCTCCCCAAACTCTGATGCCCTTCCCATTGCCAACAATCCATTCCACCCCCATCACAAGCAGGTCCCCACCTTCCAGCAGGTTGCGCCACACATAACTAGGGTTGTACCCTCTTTTTGCCGTTAAAATACTAGATCCCGGAAATTGTGGATGCAAGGTTATGTGGGTTTGTAAGCAACCTCCAAACTTGGTTTGCAAGCAGAGTCAGATTAAAGAGAACTAGATCCCGAAAACCCATCCCACCTTTATATATCTTTCATCTGGCACGTCGTCTTCTCCGAATTTATCCAGTGTAACCCCCTTTTTCGCATCTTTGGACCACGAAAACCTACTAATGCTTCTTCTGAATTCCTCTATCACCGTTTCCGGGAGCTTGAAGATATTCATAGCATACGTCGATATGGCTTGGAGCATCGATTTTATGAGGGTTTCTCTCCGTGCTTTTGATATTATCCTCTCCTTCCAGCCATTTGTTTCTAGCCAATATCCTCCTTTTAATTCCCTCAAAAACTGTCTTCTTTGATCTCCCTATTAGGATGGGTTGACCCAAATATCTCTTCTGGGCATTCATTTCTCTCATACCCAGTTTCTCCAGCAGCCATCTTTTAGCATCCGATCGCTCATTGCTACTGAAATAGAGTTCCGACTTCTCAAAATTGATTTGTTGACCTGACATCTCCTCGTATTGCATTAACACCTATTGTAGCATGTGAACCTCCTCCGTTGCTCTGATGAAGAAGAGATTGTCATTAGCAAATAAGAGATGAGTTAGAGAGGGGGCATTCATGTAGATTCTAATCCCCGTAATCTGTCCCGCCGCTGCTTTTCTACTGATCATAGCATTCAACCCCTCAGTAAACCAATAAGAATAGGTAGGGGGATAAAGGATCATCTTGTCTGAGGCCCCTCTTCGAGGTTACATGCCCAACCTTCTTCCATTCACGAGGAAAGAATATGTGACATATTCCACGCACCTCCACATGAGCGCAATCCAAGAGTCTGGGAAGCCCATCACATCCATGATGCGCCACAAGAAGTCCCACTCCACACGGTCATATGCCTTACTAAGGTCGAGCTTCGCTACTAGCTACCCTTTATTACCTTTTTTCTTCTTATTTAAATAATGGAATACCTCAAAGGCCAGCACGACATTATCTAAGATGAGTCTCCCAGGTACAAATGCAGATTGCCTCTCCTTGGTACAAATGCAGGTTGCCTCTCCCTGGTACAAATGCATGTTGGCTCTCGTTAATTATCTTCCTCATGATGTCCTTCATACAGTTTGCTGCTACTTTGGCTACGAGTTTGTACACCACATTACTCAAGGCAATCAGCCTGAGATCTTTCATTTCCTCCGGTTGTTTCACTTTTGGGAGAAGGTTGATATTTGTATGATTGAAACATGGTGGCATGTCTCCTCCATTGAGCACTCCCAGCACAACTTCGCATACATCAGCCCCCTCCATACCCCAATATTTCTGGAAAAATAAGGCATAGTATCCATCCGGTCTTGGTGCTTTGGTAGGTCCCATTTGCTTCAGCGCTTCTTCGACCTCGGCCCATGTGAAGGTTTTGCTCATTTCCTCCTTCATCTCCTCCATTACCCGACCATGCAATTCCGGAAAGTGTACTTCCTCCACCTCTAGTTTGGAAGATGAGAAAAAATTTTGGAAGTACTCAATAATGATTTGTTGAATGTCCTCCTTTTTTGTTTTTCCGATGCCTTGCAGGTCTTTGATCTTCTTAATGAAGTTCTTTTTTCGGCGCTATTTAACCCTCTCGTGGAAGTATGCGGTGGTTCCGTCCCCGTCCTTCAAAGCCTGGTGATGAGCTCATTGAGCCCAGAAGATTTCATTCAGTTTCACACCCTAGACAAGCTGTGATTCTACTTCTCTCAGGTATTTCATGTTTTACTCTATATTTGGGGCTTCGCACACTTTCTCAAACTTCTTCCTCAGCTCATTCGCCTTTTCCTTCAAACCTCCAAATTTTTCTCATCCCCACTTGCAAAAGGATTCTCCACAGCATCGTAATCTGTCCATAATTTATACGTAAGGTTCCCCGCTGCTCTTCCACTCCTGCTCCACCAGCTACTGGAAATATTTGTCTTCGACCCATAATGCTTCGAACATGAACCTGTGATGCCCCCTCCTCTCGGTCATATTTGGATGAGTATCAAGAATGATCGGTCGGTGATTCAATTTTTCGCAACAAAGATTGTGGACGTTGCTTTGATGCCAAAGCTCATACCATTTGTCATTCACAAAAAATCGATCTAGTCTTTCTTTAATGTTGGCTGCTCCAGCTCGCTTATTGGACCAAGTGTATCGGTAGCCACGATAGCCTAGGTCATATAATTCAGCCCGATCCAAGGCATTCTAAGGGAAAGAAAAACAATGAAAAAGAGGGTAGCCATTTTTTTAATTATTCAAATTAAGCCTAAGTTGAAGAGTTCGAAACAAAGTTACACGCACTGCAAAACATTATCATGACAGATAGATAAAAGAACTGGAGTATCACAGCAAAAACAACTAGAAACAGCTTATCCAGATTTATTCTATGTTTTTTTCTTCCTTTTTCTTGGTCATTTCTTCTTAAACAATTTCACTGCATACTCATGAGGATTCTCATGCATGAGACCTATACCACAACCAAACTCTGTCGTCCTCTGCGCTTCCTCCTCCAACAATCTTGAGAAGACCTTTACGATTTCTCTAAAGTTACAACCTTCTTTTCATTCCTTTTGTTATGACTCAGATTCATGATAATAGGGGCCCTGCAAGCTGATCGATTGACTGACAAGATGTCGTTTGGACTTTAATAAAATGCACTGTTTTTTCTTCATTCTAGCTCTGACTTTCAAAGATTCGAAGATAGAGTCCTCAACAAAAAGATGCAAATCAGAACCAAGATGAATAACAAAGAACAACCTGGGTCACTAATTAAATATTCATTCTGAATCGGAATTGGCCATCTTTCCATTATCATCCTCATTAGAGGCTCAAGAATCACTCAAAAGGACATTTCAATATGACAATTTACTGGCCCACTTTGGGAAGGCTCCCTACCACCAATTTGATCTGTTAAGGTTTTGCTCGAAATAGACCCTCTGCCTGCTAAAGCCTTGAGCGAATCACCATTTTGCCCTCATCCACACCATTTTGCAACCCATTCTTATCTTCACAATAGGAACTAGGGTTACGCATCCTGTTCGACGACTGTACATCTTCATCTTGACTTGGACCCGTTTTTGAATATATTTCACTCGAAAAAGTGTCCTTTTAAATAGATTTTTCTAACACATAGCCCAAGTGACAAACAACTTACTGTTCAACAAGTCTTTGACAATTGATTTTTTTTAATAGCTTTCCTACCTTCCTCCCCATTGGTAAACCTCATAAAACCAAATTTTATCCTATTTCTATCAATTTTTGAGGAAATATAAGCATAAACAACAACAAAGCTACTAAGACAATTTTTATGTCTCAAGTTATGCATATTGCTAAGCGAATTTTCAATGAAGCAGGGAAAAAATTTATAAGATAGCCCATTTTGAATTGGATTGTGACTTCTATATAATACGAAGGGTTACGTAAAGAATTGTAATAAACGAAAAAGGGGCAGAAATTTTTGGTAAGACTGATGGATGACCATATACTGTAGTACTATAAAAGGCCGAAATGGTCCACTGTTCCACTAAATAGATGGCACCACATGTACTTACAATCAACTAATCAAGTAATAGCTAGAGAGAGTACTACAAATTCTGTTGTGGCTCTAAGTGCTTGAATTCGACAACCAAATATCAGTACCTATCGTGCTATTTGATTTCATTTTGATCATAACTTTGTCATTAGTTACTTTTACGTGGTCAAAATCAATCTAAAAGTATCTGCTAAAATTTTGATTCAATTCGTTTCAAAAGCACTTCAAATTAGTTAGTAATTCATATCTATTTTTTTTTATAGTTAATTAACCGCATAATATGTAATGTCAAGCTAAGAAATAGATAATTAAGCTACCATTGAGAATTAATTATGGAAGAATATGTTATAATTATATTTTTTTTCAACTATTATAATTAAAAAGTGTAACTAGTGCTAATTTTACAACAAGCTGTCAAAGGTAATGTGATTAATTATTATTGCTACTTCTACCTTCTGAAAAATTGAAATCAGTATATATTGATTAAAAGACTTATTACAATAAGTAATTATATTTGATGAGATTTAAAATTTCAACAAAATTTAATATTTGTAAGGAAATTCTATCATAATTGATTTTTCAACAATCATTGTTAAAACAACAAATAACACTGATTCTACCATACGAAAAACCGAAATTAATACAAATTAATTAAAGTAATTCGTTACAACAATCACAAATTTATTTTAAATGAACTAATAGTAAATTTTCAGTTATCATGATTTAAAAATATTCCATTATAAATAAAAGTTTCAATCATTTATTTATGCATTTACTATAAAAGAAGCAGTTAATAAAGTTAGGGGAACATGTCAATTCCCATGATTATTAAATTAGCCAAATAATAGAGGGAGGTACACTTAGCAATCTCTTACTTCTGACCAACGACAATAATGTTGGTTTTTTATTCACATTAATCCAGAACATTTTAACTATTTCCTTTTTTTTTTCTCCTTCTCTGTCCATTATTTAGTGCTTCAACATAACTTCACATGCCATGCTTATTCATTATCATTTTTCTCATTTTGTTATAATAAAATTGGGATGAATATTCTTTATTTTTTTACTACAGCTGACTTGCCCACCTATATATACTCATAATCCTCTCCCACTTCCATTTCATCTCCCAGTAATCTTCCTCTCTCTCTCTCTCTACCCTTTCTGTTTCTCTCTCTACCAATCCAATCCTCCCCTTGTCCAAGTTTTTTGGTACATTGGAATATACTTATAAGGGACAAAAATGGCAATTTTGATGAGGAGAAGTAGTTATGGGAACTATGCGAAGATGGAGAAAGAAGACACAGAGGAGAAGAAGCACAGGGAGGCACAATTCTTGATCTACAAGACAATGAAACAAGCTGATCAAGTTGCTATGAGAAGACCAAATTGGTTGAAGTTGAGAATTTCCAAATTGAAGGTCAGGATTGGGAAGAGGTTCTTGAGGTTAAGGAAGACCGTATTCTCCAACATTTCTAAGTCCAAAGTTGGGGTTTATAAACATGTTATGACACACCTTAAGAGTTTAAAGGGTTTGTTTCACAGTAACACCACAACTTCTACCTTGGGCCGTACCCTTCCTCAACCTATATTCTCTTGATATCAACAAGTATATGTATCTCAACTCTCAAGCCATACCAACTCTATGTTCTCTCTTTTTTCCCCCCTAATTTGCTCTATCAATTTAAGAGGTATATTGAAATCCTAATTTGTACCATTTTATGTGCCATTTTTCATGCTTTATAATCCTTCGCTTTTTTTTCTTTTCTCTGATCTATTATTGGCGAGAAAAGTTACATTTATGGGGGAAAAAAAATTACTTGTCTTCCCAGTATCAACTACATGGTACATTTTGATTTTGTATATATTGGTGTCAAATGCACGTTTCTCATCCATGTTATTCTCGTAAAAAGAACTGTAAAGAAGATTGGATGAGACTCGTGGGTTAATGTTACATACCTCTTTATATTTATCAACTACATGGTTCATTCTATTTTGACATTGCCACTACATATTTCTAATTTCCTTTAGCCTTTGCAATGAATATATTATAACTAGAAAAACAAATTCTCATATATAAACATATCCCATTAATTTTATCTTAATTGTTATAAAATAAACTGTATTATATTATAGATTTCGTATTTGCAGCTTGACTTCTCTTTCACCCTCAATCTACGATAGTTACATATACTGGGGAAGGATTTATGATCATTATGTTAATATCACTTTATGGACTCACATTAATGTATTAATAAATAAGCTGTAATTATAACGTCAAATCAATGACAGCAATAAATTTCAATATAAATTTGCTAATGTAAGGTTTGGAGAAATTTAAATATAAGCCGTCTTCCTCTAACTATACATAGAAGTAGGAAAAAAGATTGATTCTGACATATTTATAATGGTCAAGATTGTGAAAATGAAAAATATATGGCGCCAATTACATAATAAGATATCCTAAATTAAAATAACTGCAAGTTATACTCCCTCCGTTCCATATTAACTGACATCTTTGAAAATTGTGCAGTCAAACGTTAAAAATTTTGACTACAAATTTCTCAATATATATAATGAATTGTTATATAAAATTACTACCATTAGATTCGTAACGAAAAATATTATCGTACAAGTATAATATTGTAATTGTTTATAAAATATTGTATGAGAAATTACCAATTAAAAAGTGACATCGGAGACCGCGATAGTCAACAAAATGACACTTAATATGGAACGGATGGAGTAGTTATTAGAGCATGAGTTAGTACTGTTAATTAATGGTAACGATTTGCATTTGAATGTGAACTGGTAAAGGTAACATTCGTCTTTCGATATTTTATGCAGTGGGATTATACGACGAATAATCAACAATTAGTGGGCTTTATTATGTTAAGCACATTTTTCTAGATCTGAATTAGTGCTGTGAACAAAGAAGCAGGTAAGTTTAATTATCAGTTGTGTGCACGTTATCTTGGATTCTTTTGCCCCCAAAACTCACGTAAACAAGGCCCCAGCTCACTGCCAACTTTGCCCCTTTGATTCGGTACTACCGACATCATCCCATCTTAATTAATATAACTTTCAATTACATTTGTGGTAGATTATGGGTAACCAATAATGACGACATTATTATTATTACTTATTATTATTATTTTCAATTACACTATGTAGCTTTGGGAACGAGTTATTGAGACAAAGTTGAGAGAAGTTGCGTAAGTGCCTAAGAATCAATCATGCAGTTTTGTTTTATGCCTGGGAGGATGACAATAGAAGTTATCCATCTCACCCCATGTCTTATAGAACAATATCGATAAAGAAAGAGAGCTTGCACATGATGTTTATTGAATGCATATGATAAGGTTACTATAAAAGTGATGTTGGAGTGCATGGAGACAAAATGGATTTAATATCCTTTATGTAGCTTATTACATGATTGTATTACAATATTATTAGAATTAGTGTCCGGATAGCGGTGGAAAGCACATGAGAGCTTTCAATTGAGATAGGGGTGCGCTAGGGGTCTACGCTTAGTCTGTTTCTATTTACTTTGATGATGGACGAGTTCATTAAGAAGATTCTTGATGATTCACCATGTTGTATGTTTTTTCAATAGTGCTTATAGATGAGCCGAGGGAATAGTAAGGTGGAGGTCTTGAGAGATACCTTGGAGTCTGGATGTAACACCCCCAGACTCACAAATACCGGATTAAGGCTAAAATATTTCATAATCCAATGATTAATACAATAGAAAATAGAATCCAAAGGAATTATCGTTGTCCCTGACAAAGGACCAGGCCAACCCAACCAAAACAAGACACCTCACATGAAATAAACTCTCAAAGAAGAACTAAAGCATTACACACATCCAAGGTAAAATACGTAACTTCAACAAAACTTGAGAATTCCTGATTTTCAATCTAACATGAGTTTAAAACCATTCCAATTCATCGGACTCCCCACTAATAACCACGATGCTGCTTAAATAAGGATCACAACCTTCAACTCAATTCATAAAACTGAACTTGACTAATTTACATATATAGTCCTTGAGCACTAACCCAACTCTTGATTATATCACCATTATTTCACATCATTCGCACCTTACTTGCTCTAGTTATAACTAGACCGGCCTTAAATTTTACTCTTGCATTCGAGATACACGCAATTAATATTGGTAAATTATATATTAATTAAGATGTATAAAATCTAATATTAGAGCATAATTTGAATTGGTTGTTTTTCTTTAGTTTTATAGTTATGTTTTGTAAATCTCAAACATTAATGTTTAAACATTGCTTGATTATACCCCTATTGTAAAAAAAAAAAAAAAAAAAAAAAAAAAAAAAAAAATTGTGACTTTCTAGTTACGTTCAATAAATATCTTGAAATTTATTTAATTTGTGATTTGAATTTGGAGATTTTTAAAATTATAAAATTAAAAAATCGAGCTAAGCTCAAACCTAAGCCCAAAATAAATGAACCGAATCGAACCCAGACCTTGGCTTTAAAATCTCCATGAGATTTAAAGCGAGCTCGACCTGAGCTTTTCCTGACAAAGTCGAACCCAAGCTAGTTCCTTGTGGGGGGGTGGAAACTAATTCCTTGTGGGTGGTGGAAACTAATGGCCGCAATTGGTGGTTTATGTGGTAGAGAACTCTCAACTTGCTTTTCAAAGGACTTTGTGTCTATCTTTGCAACTTGTTCAATCTGTTCCCTAAAATATCCCCACTTTGGTTCAAGTGTTGAATCAACCTCACCTCCTTTGTCTAGAATCGCAGGTCAGAACTGAGTATCAGAAGTTGTTGATCCTGACATAATTTCAATTGTTGTTTTCTACTGTGCTACCCTGATATTCAATCTAATATCAACCTCACCACCTTGTTGATATCTCTGGTATATTGATATCTCAAATGAAGCTATGCTCATGGTTACTAAGTGAGAGGTGTGAGTTTGAGAAATAAATGAGTGAGGATAACATGGCATCAACTAAGGACAAAAAGGGAATTGCATAATAAATTGAATATGATGATCGAGTTAACTACCCACCTACCATTGCGTCCTTCCATTAATCTGCCTCGCCGGTGCCGGTGAGTGGCCGGTTGAAGGCCGTCGCCGGCACCGCCGATTTCCGATCTGTTCGTTCCCGTCGTTCTTTGTTCGTTTAGAAATTCTGTCTAGGCTTATTTCAGTGTCACTCGGCTCTAGTTGTGTGCGTGTGTCTGGTTTCTCAGTGTTCCTTCGGGGTTGCTGTCGGGTCTTGTGCGCTGGTGGAAGAAGAACAGGTGGTCGGGGAGCTGGGTATCGGTTGCTTCCAAGTCTGGCGAAAGAGCGGCTAGGGTGGGCTCGGTATGCTCTCGGTGGTTGTGCTCCAGTTCGAGGGACAGGCCGGCATCGTTGGATCGGTTGTGCGGCATGGCCTGGACCTGAACGAAGGCGGATCACGAGCTCTTCATAGCGTCTAAGGTGTTTTCGGTTTGCGCTTATTCCTTTACTCGTGTGGTAGTTGTTTATTTGTGTATGCTTTGGTTGGGGGTCTTTTAGTTTTTGGGGGTCTTCTTGCTTTAGTAGTTGGGGGTGCTTTTCTTTTGTGGTTGGTTCATTGGTGTTATTCTGAGTGGTGGTGAGTTGGTGCTCGTGTGTGGAGTCTATTAGTTTTAGTAGTTGGTGGGACTCTTTGGTTTGTTGTTACATAAGGTTGTAGTCAGCCTCGGGTTCGTTATTATGGGGGATGACATTGATGAGAATGTTCTTCAGATTGTGGCGTCCATGCCACACCCTAGACACACCATATCCACAGTGATTGAGATCAAAGATGAAGGAAACAAGTTGTTTAGGAAGAAGGAATTCGAAGAAGCTGCTTTGGCTTATGATAGAGCATTTCAATTCCTTGGGGCAGGGGAGCCTTTGTGTAAAGAGGATGCTAGTTTGATGGTGGAAGAGGGTACCTCGCTTAGCTTGAATCTTGCGGCTTGTAGTTTGAAGCTAGGAAAATTTAATCAAACCCTCACCTTCTGTCAAAGTGTGCTTGAGTTTGACCCTTTAAATGTTAAGGCTTTATTTCGAAGAGCTACAGCCTTGGTGAAACTCGATTGCATGGAAGAAGCCATTAAGAATCTGGAATGGGCAATGGAGTTGGATCCAGACAATAAGGAAGTGTGTAAGGAGCTTCAAAAGGTTAAGCAGGATTTACGTAGGAAATCTTCAAGAACGAATATGGAGGTGGAGGACGACTCTAGTGAGGAAGGGAGAAGCAGGGAGGAAGAAAACAAGGGGAGTTTTGTTCATAATAGAGGTACAAGTGAAAAGGAAGAGAGGGTGGAATGTCCAAAGAGCGTGGTCCAGGACCCTACTGTCAAGGTGATCCGTGATTCAATGGACGTTGATCAGTTCAAGGACCCAAGGAAGGGTGATGAGATGGATGGAGGCCTAAGGGCTGATGGGGTGAAGCCAGTTGAGGTTCGGGGAAAAAGAAAGGAGGAAAGACAGGCGAAAAGAAAGGAGCAACGGGTAAGAAAAAGGGTGGCTAAAAATTCCACCACCTAGGGAGCTACAGGTTCCCCTTTGTCTTGCAACTGTCCTTCAGTTGTGTTTCATGAAACCATGACATGCGTGGAGGGTAGGGCTAGCTGTAGCTCTATGCAATCTCCGGCAGACGCCCGGTCTTTGGAAGGCGTCACCAAAAAAGATAGGTCAAGACTCAAGTTCTCTAAAAGTCAAGATGATCAAAGCTTGTCCCTGAACGTCGAAGCCTACGAAGGATTGCTCAACGGAAATTGTTTCGAAGTTTTTGACCCGCTCAGTTTGACTTATATGAAAGTCAAAGTCAAAATAAACTCGAAAATGGCATCATCACAGCAGAGTGCCAAGCCTAGTGCAGTTGACAACCGAGATTTGGTGGAGAAGGAGTGTGGTATGGAAGAAAGTAGGAGTGTCACACCTATTCCTGAAGCTTTAGAATTTGCAATTGGTTGTAGCGTTGCTCCGAGGCTGAACAAGATTCTCGATAAGCATCGCCCTTTACCACGAATTCGCAAAAGTGGCAAGGTTCTCCTTTCAGATAAGACTAACTTTGGGTGCAGGGAACATGGTAGGAGGGCCCACAACCGCACCAATCTTGGGAAGGGACCCATCTACCCGTATCGGCATGATGGCAAGAAGAATATCAAGTGGAAGAAGATTGGGAAATGATCTGTACAAATTCACTTGCAGGACCTGAGAAGCAGCAAGAGGAAGGCTGACTTGGAAACAATGGCTGAGTACCAGTTCTATGTCACCAAGAAGTTCAAACCAGATCACCAGGCGGCCAAGCAGGCCTTTCGTAGCGTAGGCTACAGTGCTTAGGTGTTTGCTGGTTGTTTTATTTTGCTTTTGTTTGCTTTGTTTTGTGTGTGTTGTGTTTTGTCGGGTTTGGCCAAAAAAAAAAAGAAAAAGAACTAAGGACAAAAAGAAAACTAACATCAAATCCCATGTGGGTGAAAATAGTTCAAAAACTAAACATGCCATATGGAATATAGTTTAAAAAATAATTTATACATAATTTGATTAACTTGGAAATTCTTAAGCTTCAAGCCTATCATATAAAATTTTCCTATTTTATAATATGACTAAAATATGACATATAGCTGATATATTACACATAAAGTAGACATAGAAAAAAATAAATAGTTCAATATATATTTGAACTGTTATGGAATAATAGTATGAATCTCTATACTCTTACTTTTCTTAGTAATGAAGTTTTATTAGTAATGAAGTATTCTTAGTGATGAAGAATCCTTGTATTATAAATACTTCCTCGATGGCAATGAAATATTCATTCATTTCTTTCTCTCAATACCTCTGTCTCTATTCTCTCTCCACTTCCTCTTATATTCATAACACGTTATTAGCACCATGGTCAACATTCATGAGGCCTTAATTTTCCTTCATCTATTTTCCTTCTTCCATCTTTGAGTAGATCTGTAGATTTTTAAGAAACTGAATCAGAAAAAGATCTGACCCTAGCAAAACATACTTCATCTCTTCTGCCTAGCTTGATTCAAAGTGGTAGAATCGCAACCTCTCAAGTCTCGACCTAATCCATACCATGTCAAATCTAGCCAACCTAGAGTTTATTTCCCTAGATATATCTGGTAAAAATTATTTATCATGGGTACTTGATGCTAAGATTCATCTGGCTGCCAAGGGTTTGAGAGAAACCACAATAAAGGACAGTAAAGCCTCCGCTCAAGACAAGGCCAAAGCTATGATCTTTTTACACCACCCCACCTCCATAATTGTCTTAAAATATAGTATCCCACGACTGAAGATCTATTTGAGCTATGGAACAGTCTGAAAGAAAGATATGACCACCAGAAGATGGTCAGTCTTCCAAAAGCTCGACATGATTGGATGCATCTTAGATTGCAAGATTACAAATCTTAGCTGAATATAATTCAACACTTTTTTGAATTACCTCACAGCTGAAATTGTGTGGTGAACCAATCACAGACGAGGGTCTATTGGAGAAAATGTTTTCCACTTTTCATGCAAATAATGTGATTTTACAACAACAATATCGTGAAAAGAGCTTTAAGAAATATTCGGAACTAATCTCTTGTCTGCTAGTAGCTGAGCAGAATAATAAGTTGTTGATGAAAAATCATGAAAGTCGCCCTACTGGCTCTGCCCCATTCCCTGAAGTGAATGTGGCAACATACGGCCCCAATAACCACAGGGGCAATAGAGGTCACGCCAGTAGTCAAGGTCATGTAGGTAGACGTGTTCGCGGTATAGGTCGCAGCCCTAGTCGTGGTCGTGGTTATGGTCGTGGCAACTCCTTCAAAAGATCATCTTCCCACCAGAAGTGGGACACCAAAAATATCAAGCCAAAAAATATTGAGGAAAGCCCATGCTATCGTTGTGGAGGAAACGGACATTAGTCGCGTACCTGTCGTACGCCCAAACATCTTGTGGATCTCTATCAAGCATCATTAAGGAACAAAGGCAAATAGATAGAGACAAATTTTATGCAAGAAGATGGACCCATTGATGTGTCACACTTAGATGTTTCTGATTTCTTTTCCCACTCCGAAGGAAAGATTGACCATTTGGTCGGTGATGGCAATGACGAGACTTTTATGGACTAGGATATATATTACCCTATAGGTTTTTGATGGGAAATTTTGTAGCAGGACTTATGTTACCCATATCGTTATAGCTTTTATTTTTCATTTAGCTAGCTATCTATTGTTCAAGGATTTTTATTTCTAAATGTATGACTTTTGGCATAATATCATATTTCTTTCTTCTTATCTTAATTATAGTAAAGATCATGGATATGTCATCAATTGGAGTAATGAACGAAGGAGGAGATATGTGCCTTGCAGACAGTGCAACAACACACACTATTCTGAAAAATAAGAAATATTTTTCTTATTTATTGATGCGAGAAGCAAATGTAAGTACTATATCGGGTAGTTCAAATTTAATTGAAGGTTTCGGAAGAGCTCATATACTACTACCTGGTGGAACCTATTTTCACATAGATAATGGATATCATATTGAGACAACTAGTGCAAATAACATTGAATATTTGCATATTATCAAATTTGTATTGGGAAAAAGATGTGTGTTGGAAAAGCTACCATCATTATCATCAGGGTTATATTTTACAAAGATTAACCCAATTGAAGCACATACTCTAGTAAACCAGAAGTTTATTAATGAAAAGGAGTTTATCATATGGCATGATAGATTGGTGCATCCCGGATCAACAATAATGCGCAAAATCATAAAGAACTCATATGGACATACTTTAAGGGACCAGAAGATCCTTCAAATCACTAATGAGTTTTCACGCGCCGCCTGTTCTCTAGGAAAATTAATCATAAGGCCATCACCAACTAAGACAGGGGTTGAATCCCCCTGAAACGTATACAAGGTGACATTTGTGGTCCTGTAGACCCACCATGTGGATCGTTCAAATATTTCATGGTTTTAGTTGATGCATCAACAAGATGGTCACATGTGTGTTTATTGGCATAGAGGTTGAACATCCTATGCCATATGTTCATACACAGAATGGCCTTACAGAATCGTTTACCAGACGATTGCAATTAATTGCAAGACCATTACTTATGAGAGCAAAGCTTCCAACCTGTGCTTGAGGGCATGCCATATTGCATGTCGCGGCATTGATCCGAATCAGACCAATAGATTATCATGAATGTTCTCCCCTACAATTGGTTTCAGGCCATGAACCAAATATATCCCATCTACGAACTTTTGGATGTCTAGTGTATGTACCTATTGCCCCACCACAATGCACCAAGATGGGACCCCAAAGAAGATTGGGAATATATGTTGGGTATGAATCTCCATCTATAATTAAGTATCTCCAACCCTTAACTGGAGATATGTTTACGGGACGGTTCGCCGATTGTCACTTCGATGAAACAGTTTTCCCAACATTAGGGGGAGAAACTAAGCAATTGGACCAGGAAATAAATTGTAACGGATTATCGCATATGCATCTAGATCCTCGTACAAAACAGTGTGAACTGGAAGTTCAAAACATAATCCGTTTACAAGCTTTAGCAAATTAATTGTCAGACGCTTTTACTAACCCGCAGAGAGTTACTAAATCCTATGTCCCAGCTGCTAATATTCTTATTTGAATTGATGTCCCAGTAGGACAACGTGTTATTGCCAAAGAATCTAGACCATAATTAAAGCGTCGATTCCAAGGACAAAAATCCTCGGAAAAGAAAAGGAGCACAGGATAATGATAACCAAAATGAGGCAATATTGACTCTAGAAGAGTCCTCAGACATGACAAATATGGGAATTTCACCACAAGATCAAGTACCTGAAAATCACAAAAATGATGAAATCTCAATTAATTATGTCATGACTGGGATAAAATGGAACCTTAATGAAGTCGACGTCGATGAAGTATTTTCATATAAGCTCACTATTATGAATGAAAATGAGGATCATGAACCTAAGTCGGTTGAGGAATGCAGACGAAGAGATGATTGGCCAAAATGGAAAGATGCAATTAAAGCAGAACTAGATTCGCTTACAAAAAGAGAAGTATTTGGACCAGTACTCCGTACACCAACAGGTATAAAACCTGTGGGATTCAAATGGGTCTTCGTGCGTAAACGAAATGAGAAAAATGAAATTGTGATATATAAAGCACGCTTAGTTGCACAAGGGTTTTCGCAAAAACCAGGTATCGATTATGAAGAAACATACTCCCCTGTAGTTGATGCTACTACATTTCGATACCTATTAAGTCTGGCAGTACATGAAAAGCTCACTATGCATCTTGTAGATGTCGTTACAGCTTATTTATATGGAAAACTTGATAATGACATTTACATGAAACTCCCTGAAGGATTTAAGTTGCCTGAAGCACACAACAAAAACCCGCGAGAGCTTTACTCAATGAAGTTAAACAGATCTCTTTATGTGCATGTGGTATAACCGTCTTAGTGAGTATCTATTGAAAGAAGGATATATAAATGATCCTGTTTACCCATGCATTTTTATAAAGAGATCCATATCCAACTTCGTTATAATGACAGTTTACAAAAAATTACTTAGGGGTACCCTAATTTTTGGTGAAATGTTTTTCCGGTACCCCAACTTTTAAAACCTAATTTTGGGGTACCCTAACTTTTAGAATTAGAAATAATTAGGTGAATTTCCGGCCAATGATTTGAATTCACCGGTGAGTTTTAGGCGGGAAATTGATTAAGTGTTTTTGTGGATGAAAATGCCCTTTGTTTTTGTGAACGAAAATGATTTGAATCAATCGGAGTTTTGCCGGAAATTCACCTAGCGATTTCTAATCCTAAAAGTAAGGGTACCCCAAAATTAGTTTTAAAAAGTTAGGGTACCAAAAAATTGTTTCTTCAAAAGTTAGGGTACCTCTAAGTAATTTTGTGGTGTTGACGATTTGAACATTGTTGGGACTCCAGTAGAGGTTCGACAAGCAACAGTTTGTTTAAAGAAAGAATTTGAAATGAAAGATATTGGTAAAACAAAGTTTTCTCTAGGTTTACAAGTTGAACATTGTAAGAATGGAATTTTGGTGCATTAATCAGACTTATGTAGCAAAAGTACGTACTAAAAAGATTCTATATGGACAATGCACATTCATTAAGTACTCTTATGGTGGTGAGATCACTTGATGTGAGAAAGGATCCATTTAGACCACGAGAAGATGATGAAGAACTCTTTGGTCTTGAAGTACCGTATTTAAGTGCTATTGGAGCATTAATTTACCTTGCTAGTCATACACGACCAGATATTTCCTTTTCTCTGAATCTGTTAGCAAGATTTAACTCGTGTCCAACACTAAGACATTGGAATGGAGTTAAACATATATTTCGATACCTTCGAGGTACGATGGATATGGGTTTATTCTATCCTCATGAAGTGGCAACAGATTTGGCTGGCTATGCTGATGCCGGATATTTATCTGATCCCCATAATGCTCGATCTCAAACTGGTGATGTGTTTACTAGTGGTGGAACTCCCATTTCTTGGCGGTATGAAGTAAACCATAACTGTCACCTCTTCTAATCATGCTGAAATCTTGGCAATTCATGAAGCTAGTAGAGAATGTGTTTGGTTAAGATCTGTGATTCAACACATGTGGGGAGCATGTGGTTTATCTTCAGGAAATGATATTCCAACAATTTTACATGAAGGTAATGTTGCATGTGTAGCACAACTAAAGGCAGGATACATCAAAGGTGATAGAACAAAGTATATCTCATCAAAGTTCTTTTTCACTCATAATTTCTCAAAGAGAAATGAGATTAATGTTCAACAAATCCGTTCTAGTGAGAATTTGGTGGATTTATTTTCCAAATCACTTTCGACTGCGACGTTTGAGAAGTTAGTTAATAAAATCGGGTTACGTCGACTCAGACACCTTAACTGATGTTTTCATCAAGGAGAGTTAAATACGCGTTGTACTCTTTTCCCCTTATCTGAGGTTTTGTCCCATTGGGTTTTCCTTGGAAATGTCTTTAATGAGGCATCATATGTAGGCGTATTGAGAATTATGCACTCTTTTTCCTTCACTGGTTTTTTTCCCATTGGGTTTTTCTCAGTAAGGTTTTAACGAGACATATTCTTTTGGTAATGGACATTCGAGAGGAAGTGTTATGGAATAATAGTGTGAATGTCCATACTCTTACTTTTCTTAATAATGAAGTATTCTTAGTGATGAAGAATCATTATATTATAAATACTTCCTCGATGGCAATGAAATATTCATTCCTTTCTTTATCTCAATTCCTCTGTCTCTATTCTCTCTCCACTTCCTCTTATATTCATAACATGAACATTATTATTAAGATATATTTCCAGACAATGAAACACTTTCATGACACTAACATATATCCTTTTGCTAGTTTCTAAAATTTTGTATTTCACATACTCCTGACAATAAAAGAGTCTCCTAAGAAAATAAATGTTGATAATGATAATTTAAAAAGACACATGTATTTTAAATTACTTTTTAGTAAAACAATTGAAAAACATAGATTTTATGAGGTCATAAACTTCTATATAAATATCATCAAGATTATGAAATATGAACACCAACATACATTATTCATTACAATAGCTTTTTTTGAAATATAGCAATATTTGTTCAACCTACAAAATAAATATATGGTCAAGTTTGACAAATAATTTTCGTAATCTTTTTTGTATTTTTTTTCCCAATTGTTTCTTACTTGGATGAGTTACCTCACTTTATCGCTTATTTGATATTTAATATTTTTTAATTAAAGAAAGTTTTGATTAATTTGGGATTATTTTTTCAAATTCAAAGGTGCAAATTTCAATTTAAAAAAGATTAAGAGAAATAACACACACACATATATATTGTTAGAGTTATTAGTAGTAGTTAGTAGTTTTTTCTGTTTTAGGTTGTTTAATTCTCTTTCTTTTTCTTTGTTTTCTTGGGCCAAGCTGTTGGGTTCGATTGGCTTTATTTAGCCGGCCCAGTTCTCTCTTTTATGATACGTATTCTTTTTTCCTCTCTAGTAAAATTTGAAATTCTCTTATCTTTCTCTTTGCTATCAAGCTTCACCATAACTGAAGCTTTTCATGGTATCAGAGCCTATTCAGGCTGAGACTCTTTCCTTCTCCTTTCGCCATGTCTGAAACTTCAAAGCCCTTCGTTCCGGATCCTTGTGATCGCCTTTTCATCCATCCCTCCGACCAACCAGGGATGTCCCTGGTGGGTGAGCCTTTGTTAGGGGAGGACTTCGACACTTAGAGAAGATCGGCTTCGGTTGCTCTCTCTGCGAAGAACAAAATCGCTTTCGTCGATGGAAGTCTGACAATGCCAAAATCTGACGATCTCCGTCTACCTTACTGGAAAAGGGGAAACGACATGGTGTTATCGTGGATTCTGAATTCCCTGCAGAAGAGCATCCGGGATAGCGTTTTGTATTCCATGAGCGCGCATGACCTATGGAAAGAGTTAATAGAGATATTCGGCCAAGTTATACTCGATTCAACAAAAAGTGTCAAGATTATCTCAAGATTTCGTGGACATTTCAACTTATTATACAGCGGCAAAGAAATTATGGGAAGAAATGGGAGCTGTCACTAATTTCCCATCCTGTTAATGTGGAAAGTGTAGCTGTAAACCTCAAATCAACAGACAATTTGAGATTTATTTCGAAGAGCATAAACTCTTGCAATTTTTTATGGGCTTGAATGATACCTACACAAACATAAGAAGAAGTATTCTAATGATGAGCTCTTTGCCCACCTTGAGCCAAGTTTATGCTATCTTGTCTCAGGAAGAGAAGCAAAGATAAGTGAGATATCATGTTGGTCCCCAAAATGACTCAGCTTCCTTCTATGCAAACAAGAACCCACAGAGAAACCAAACCCCCACTGAAAAGAGTCAAGAGTTCAAGAAATCCAATATGTTCTGTGACCATTGTAAGAAACCTGGCCACACAATCGACAGATGCTACAAAATTTACGGGTACCCTCCCAAGAATCAAAATAAATCCCAAAACAGATCTTCCAATCAACAGAATGGTAGGAGACAAGCTAATGCTACCTGGAAAGAAATGGATAGGACTACATCAGGAGAAAATGAATCCACTGCCCCACCATCTTTCTCTCTAAGCAAGGATCAAGCAAAGCATCTCCTTCATCAGTTGTTGCAAACTCTCACCAATGAAACATCTTCTTCCTCCAATCATGGGACAGAAACTGAGACCTTGTCAGGTAACACTCAAACTCTCCCTATTAAACATATGTCAAATGTAGTTGCTTGTTTATGTAATCTGACTCAAAATGATTGGATATTGGATTCTGGAGCTACTGACCACATGTGTGGAAATAAGAGTGCTATGCACTCTATAAGGGACTTAAACCAACATGTAAATGTAACTCTGCCTGATGGGAATGTGGTTCTTGTTAAATAAACTGGAAAGGTGACTCTCACTGAGAATATTGTGTTGAAAGATGTATTGTATGTTCCTCATTTTAAATTAAATTTGATATCAGTCAAGAGCCTGTGTAGACAGTTGCACTACACTATCATTTTTGGTGAAAATAACTGTGTAATGCAGGCCCCTTCATTGAAGAGGGCAATGGCTATTGGTAAAGAAGCAGAAGGCCTATATTTCTTGGATAGAAGACTCCTTCAAGACCCTCTTAATACTACGAATGGATATAGCAATGATCAGATTATGAGACATGATGAAACTGTTGCCACTGTTAAGAGTAATTTTTGGCATAAACGTTTAGGACATATATCAAATGCTAGGATGAAGTTGTTGCCTGTATGTAACTCAGAAAACATCCAAGACTCTTATATTGATAATTGTGATGTTTGTCATAAAGCAAAACAAAAGTGTTTACCATTTCATACTAGCAGTATTTCTACTAACAAATGCTTTGAGTTGATACATGTTGACATTTGGGGTCCCTTTCATACAGCAAGCCATTATGGGCACAAATATTTTCTCACCATTGTTGATGATTTCACAAGGTGTACTTGGACCTATATTATAACTACAAAACATGAAGCCTTCAACCTCTTGCAATCTTTTATATCTATGATAAAGAACCAATTTGATGTGAATGTCAAGAAGGTTAGGTCTGACAATGCCTTGGAAATAGGAAAGAGTAATCAGGCTATTGATTATTTTGGTAAGAAAGGAATTCTCCATGAAACTAGTTGCACACAAAGACCCCAACAAAATGGAGTTGTTGAGAGGAAACACAGACACTTGTTAGAGGTAGCTAGGGCCCTCATGTTTCAGTCCAAATTGCCTTTAAATTTCTGGGGTGAAAGCATATTGACAGCTACTTATCTTATAGATAGAATACCCACTCCATTATTAGGAAATAAGACACCCTTTGAAAGGTTGTTTGGAAAGAAACCCTTCTATGACCACTTAAGAGTCTTTGGGTGTCAGTATTATGTCAGTACTCTCAAGCATGGGAGAGATAAGTTTCAAGAAAGAGCAGAAGAATGTGTATTTGTGGGATATCCCCAAGGTAAGAAAGCCTATAAATTATATTCTTTAGAAACAAATAAGTTTGTTATATCTAGAGATGTTATTTTTTATGAATCAGTCTTTCCTTTCAAGAAACAACACTTGCCTAAACAGCAACCTGTCACAGATCACAATACTTTTAACAATTACATCTCTGACACTTTTGTTGATTCAGAAGCTTTCAAGGGCACTGATTCCCAACAAGAAACTGTTGAGGAACCAACTCATGATACTGATGTTGCCCATCAACCTCTCACGAGGCCTAAAAGAATTCATAAAGCTCCAAGCTATTTAGATGATTATGAAACTTGCTTATCTTGTGTCACTAATTTATATTACACTCCTAAGACTGTCTCTTTTTGTGGTATTTCTAACAGTGATGCAGGTCTAAGCAATTACTTGAACACACATGAACCAAGCTCCTATATAGAAGCAAGTAAGCACCCAGCACGGATACAACCCATGAGACTTGAATTGGAAGCCTTACAAGACAACAAAACCTGGGAAATGGTCACTCTTCCAAAGGGAAGGAAGGCCATAGATAGCAAGTGGGTTTATAAGGTGAAGCACAAGGCGGATGGGAGTATAGAGAGACTAAAAGCCAGATTGGTTGTGAGGGGATTCACACAGAGGGCAGGGATGATTACAATGAAACATTCTCACCTGTTGTGAGAATGACGACCATTAGGACCATGATTTCAGTAGCAGTACAAAGAGGTTAGCCGCTCTTCCAGTTGGATATTAACAATGCCTTTCTTCATGGAGACCTCCATGAAGAAATCTATATGAAGGTCCCTGATGGAGTACCCAATATAGATCCAAATACAGTTTGCAAACTTAAGAAGTCTTTGTATGGTTTGAAACAGGCCTCAAGACAATGGTATGCTAAACTTACTGAGGTCTTATATAAGAGGGGGTATAATCATTCAGAGAATGATTACTCATTGTTCTATAGGAGATCAGAAGGAAAATCAGTATACTTAGCTGTTTATGTGGATGATATCCTTGTTACTGGTGATGATGCTAAGGAGATGAAATCTTTGAAATTACATCTCAATAAAGTTTTTAGAATCAAAGACCTTGGAGTTGCTAAATTCTTTCTTGGGATGGAGATTGTTGAAATCCCAGAAGGATTGGTTCTTTCACAAAAAAAGTTTACAAGGGAACTTCTCCAGGAATTTGGCATTGAAGATATGAAAACCTCAGTCTCCCCAATGGATATCAACGCCAAGCTTTCTCCAGATTCAGGTACGCCATTACTTGAACCATTTCCATACAGAAAGCTCATAGGTAAGCTAAACTTTCTAGTCAACACCAGGCCAGACATAGCCTTCGCTGTGCAACACTTAAGCCAATACTTAAAAGCTTCCACAAACCTACATTGGAGAACTGCCATTCATGTCTTAAAATACTTGAAAGGTAGTCCAGACCTGGGAATAGCAATACACAAGGAAAATGACTTTACTCTTCAAGGATTTAGTGATTCTGATTGGGGTGCATGTAAACACAGTAGAAGATCTATTAGTGGCTTTGTCATTTTCCTTGGTAATACTTTGATTTCCTGAAAAATCAAAGAAACAGCAAGTTGTTTCATTGTCCTCAGCAGAATAGAGTATAGAAGCTTAAGACGTTTGGTTGCTAAGTTAGCTTGGTTAAGCCAGTTACTGTCTGAGTTCCAAGTTGATTCAGTCACACCTATTCCTGTCAAGTGTGATAGTCAAGCCGCTAATTACATTGCACACAATCCAGTATATCACGACAAAACCAAGCACGTCGAAATTGACTGTCATTTTGTCAGAGAAAAACTTGCAGAGGTCTGATTTCGCTCAAGCATGTACACACAGACTCTCAGCTTACTGATATTATGACCAAGGCACTACCCGGGACTAAGCATCATCAACATCTGAGCAGATTGGGTTGTTTACCATCCACCAATTTGAGGGGGGGTGTTAGAGTTATTAGTAGTAGTTAGTAGTTTTTCTGTTTTAGGTTGTTTAGTTCTCTTTCTTTTTCTTTGTTTTCTTGGGCCAAGCTGCTGGGTTCGATTGGCTTTATTTAGCCGGCCTAGTTCTCTCTTTTATGATACGTATCATTTTTCCCTCTCTAGTAAAATTAGAAATTCTCTCATCTTTCTCTTTGCTATCAAGCTTCACCATAACTGAAGCTTTTCATATATATATATATATATATATATATATATATATATATATATATATATATATATATATATATGGGTGCGCTCATATTTATGTATGTATGTTATTAAATCTGTACACACTTTATTTATTTAATTTTTTTTTTTTGAGTTTAAATCCTTCCACATAGTATGCAAGCTAGAACTATTTACCAGTAATACATTCTTTCAACACCAGGACAACTTACACCCTTATTATCAGAAAAACAAAAAGAGCAAATATAAAAAAAAAAAAAAAAAAAAAAGACAACCTACACCCTTGTATAGAGAGAACCTTTATTTCTTCCGTGTAAAGGGAACATCATGTAAGCCAATTACATTAAAAGATATTTTCTTGGAATTATGGTGTGTTAATGTACTTGTTCTTTATATAAGTTAAGAGCCAAAAGAAAAAAGAAATGATACGAATAAACAGCCCTTGAACATTGTAAGTAAAATCATAGAAGGTTGGTTCTTTCTTGAATCAAATTTACATATATGCCCTTTGTCGCACTTTCATTATCATAATCACTCATATGGAGAAATCTAGCCCTTGTAGAGCCTAGCTTCTACTTTTAACAGATGATTAGGAGTAGAAAGACAATGCAACTAATTATAAGGTATAATGTCATAAAACCATTGCTAACAAACTTGGCAAATCTATAAATGTATTGTGGAAATCTATCATGAATATATTAGTCACAAGACATATCCACTACCATATACCAGAAAATGCATAGAGCAAAGTAGAATCTCATGATACAAACTTGATTTGTTCATACAATGCCCACAATATAATTCCAATCAGGGTATCCCTTGCCAAATCTTTAAGAAACTTCTTGCCCAAACCACTCATACCATCATCAGATGAAGAACTCTTCCCAGTTAGATCACGGAAGCGCAAATCTCCCAGGTCTGACACGAGTGCATGTATCACTCCATTCAAGTGGCCCTTCCCAATCACACCAACCACTCGCTTACAGTTATTCACTGCTTTGCTTCGCTTCAGAGACCATGCTAAGTACTGTAAGATTCAATTCGAAATCAAGGAAATAGTTTAGGTGATATTCTGACGCAAGTCTGTTGTTAGTCTGTCCAATTGAGTAGTAATGATAATACAACCAATTTTGGTTATTTAGCCAGACTATATAGGATCAATTTCATGGAGTTGACATATTGAAACCATTTATGCCTTGTGGAAGTGAACCAGCTCTGATTTTTCCCTTATAGGTCACTAGCACTTACCAGCATAGTAGAAAATTTTGCCAACTCCAATGTGTATAGACTTCCTAGTCCCAAACAAAAAAAGAACGGAAATTGCATTATATAGCTGGGAAGAGATTCTATAGTTACCGTGTCACGCTCATTTATTAGCGGTTGTACAAGTGAAGGATATGAGAGGCTGAGTTTCTCGTAAAGCTGGTAAGGGTTGTCATCTGCATCAGACTCCTGTACAATTCAAAGCAACAGACAACATTCACAAAAATAATTGAAGTCTTATTCGAAATTGATTGCCTGATTGGAATGGAATTAACATCTATGGAAAGGGGAACTCTTACAATTTTTTTAGTCCTTGTTTTTACCTAACGAAGCTTCTCTCTTAACCATTTGGAATTAAACCAATAAAAACTAAGAAAATCGGGCATGAAACAAGGACCTGGACATTTTCTCTGGATGAATTCGGTGAAGATGTGATTCCACGGACAATTGAACCCACTAAACCCAACCTTTGAGTCCAGTTCAAAGAATTCCATACCCTTTCAAGCTGAAGGAAAATGACGAGCAAGTAACCTGATTAAGTGCTCAGATAGATTAAATTGATGAAATAAGAGAATGTTATCTACTCACTGTAATTTCAATTGGCCGGTCTCCCAACACAATCTGAGCACCAATTTCCTCAGAAGCTATCCGGGCAGCACGAAACTACAGTGGAGTTAATATATATCTAAGAAAAACTAATCACTTCATTAACACGTCTCAAAAGGATAAACATTTCAAGTTCCCAACCTCATCTCCAAATGGGCGATCAACATCTGATGAGATTTTGGATGAGAATATTGCCAACAATAGTCGCAACGCTAAAGCAATTTGTCCACCTGTCACAAACAAAGATCAACTCATTTCATGTAACTGCAAAACCATTCAATGGTAATCATATGCATGATAGTCAATAAACAACAAAGCCAACCTAAGTTTATGCTACGGCCAACTGCACCAAAAAATTCAGCTCCACTTAGAGAAAACATATTCGATCTCAACTGTTGTCCAGGCTCACTTTGCCTAGTAGTGTACATAATCCCAGCTCTGAACATGAAAATCTGTAACAACTTAAGTTAATCCATGGGCTAGACCTAAATATCAAAAAAAAAAAATATTATTATTATTCAACTGCATAAGCTATCAGCTACCAGCAAAAGAGGAAATGGGGGAGGAAAAAATGAGATTGAATCCCAAAAAGACCAAGCATAAAACAAAAATTGGATGCACCTAAATAATTAATGGGACAAAGGAAATGACAAGACTATTGAAAACAAAAGGCAACAATGACCTTGATTCTTGAGCTTGTTTGGGCAGTCAATCACAATTCCAATGTTATTTACATCACAATGGTTGATCATCTATGTGCATTTTAATGAGTTATTTAATTACCCTGCCTGAGGTTTAGGGTAACAATTTTTCCACACCCTATCTTTGGGAAAAAATATTTACCTTACCTCACCAAACCTGTAAGTGTTTTTCACCCTACCTAAAGTATATTGTAATAATTTATATACCCCACCTTTGTGAAACAATTTTCACCCTACCTCACAATAATGTAAGTGATTTTTACCCAACCTCAAGTTTGTTGTAAATGTTACTGTAGCCATATTCTTTGTTTATCACTTTTTATCTTTTGATAGTGAGTACCTTAGATCATGAAGTGTTTGAATCAATAGCTATGTATCAACTTTTTCGTTAATGTGAACTAACTTAAGCTTATTTCGATTATCAACAATGAAAAAAAAAAACACTAACTACTGAGCATATTTTGGGGGAAAATTTACAATTGACTCGTAAGGGCCAAGGAAAGATTAATCATGATAGATTAATAGCCTAGGATCCACTTATAACCAAGGGATATGAAAATACCCCCACATTAGAACTCATCAACTCAACACAAATTTATGTATTTTTGTATGATTAATACCAAACAACTAGCAAATAAACATATTATGAATGATAAAGAATAACACTCACCACACTGATCTAGGGACTTTAAATGATGCTTAAAGGATCATACACCAACATGTCAATGAAAGAACCCAAATGAAACTTCACCAAGAATAGTCTATAGGGAAATCTACCAACTAATCTCTAAAGGAGCCACTTCCATTCACCCCCACCAATTGTAATGTATAAAAATAAGAGAGATTGGAAGAAGGGTTTTCTAATACCAAATGATTTCATTAATCATTGTCATAAACATAAGTTGCTTACAAAAACAACATAAGGTTCAATTTATTGGGAGGGAAATATATGTTAAAAACCCTGAAATCTGACCCTATCATGGGCATGACACAGGTAGGTTATGACCGTGCCAAGCCTTTCTTGCGCAAGGGGCTTCTTTTCTGGCTTGGGGTCGCGAGTGACCCTTATTGCTCGGAGAAGGGTCTTCCTAGACCATGGCAAGACATGGTCATGACCTTGGTCAGTCAAGGTCGTGACTATGAAGTGTCTCGACCGTGACTTGGTGGGTCACAAACATGACGCATGGACATCAAACAACACCGAGGCAGAGATGGGTCACGGGCGTGACCATGTGGGTCACGAATGTGACTTTTGTTGCACCTCTCGTTTTATTCTCTTTTCCCTCTTCTTCCTTTACTTCTACGGGGTCCGGCCTTGTTTCGGGAAAAATGTCTTGACCACCTTTTCATTATTCCGCATGTCGAGACCATGATCACCCCAAGACCCTATGGTCTTCTCGGGATTGGTCCAAATTGCACCTAGGCTCCAGAGTAGTTCGATCTAAACAGATCATTCACTCAAGGTTGGAGAGGGTTTGACTTCAAATCCTTGGATTCTGATGAACCCATAAGAAAACACAATCTGCCATAGAACAACTCCTCAAAGAGCCATATCAACTTCATGCTCGTCACCACACCCTTCTTGAAACTATATCGAGTCTTAAAGAAGGAAGGATGCGGGTCTCCAAAATTGTTCTCCATGTTAACTTCCCTAAGCATGAACTCATTAAACTCGGTTAAGAAATCCTCGAAAAAAGGCTCAACATAAAGAACTTATTCCCTAGGTTGTCCATAATCTCCATTACCAAAAGGCAACTTGCAACTTGCAACTTGCAAGGCAACCAACAAACACCATAACCCAACACATACCCATCATCATTGAAGTGTAAAATGGTAGGAGGTTTGGGGTATAGAGGTAAGGGACAAGGGAGGGTAGAAGGAATTTTATGTGGTGTTTGGGAACACACAACCTCACTAGGTTTGCTACCAAGCAAGGAAAAGCAAGAGGTTGCTTAACCTCATTAAGAGCACTCTCTTCTCGTGCTTTGCTCAAAAGGAGGATTCTCTTCTTACCATCTACCCCGAGTTTCATTTGTTGTAAAGCTAAAGAGCACAAAGTGATTTTTCTTTGTTCATGGGTGAAGGAGTAGGTATTCGCTTGACCATCATAAGCAACACACCTATCAAACTACCACCGTCTCCCCAAAAGCACATAACAAGCGTCCATCGACAAAACATCACATAATATAGAGTCATGGTAAGCTGGAAGCAATTGACAATTTGAGAGCGGTTCGCTTGGTTACCTTTATGTATTCATCATCATCTAGCCACTTGAGGGAGTACAACCAAAGGTCCAAAGTAATCAGAAGATTGAGTTACGCCACCATATAGAATGAAGCTACGTTGGTGCAACTCCCTCCGTCAATGATTAGATCTCTAACTTTACCTTCCACAGTGCATCCGGAATGGAAAAAAAAGCATGTCCCGTTGATCATTATCGAGTGGAGCTTCATCGGAGTGTAGTAACCTCCTTAAGACAAGCAATTCTCCATCATCGTCATAAAGCTCAATGGTTTCTACACCTCTCTAGATAGCCAACTCCTCGTGTTCTTCCTTTTCTTCTTGGACCATTTCTTCCATCTCCTTGATTTCTCGAAGGGTCATCACCTTTTTGGTGGGACAATCGGCTTGGCATTGACCATAGTCATGTCACTTGAATCATTTTCGTCCTTCCAATCTCTTCGGAGGATCCTTTAGGGCCGGATGATTCTCAATAGCTAGCTTGAGCCTTCTAAGTTGCGAAGAATCCATAGGAAAAATAACTTCGTCTTCCTTGGAGAGGTTGTTGTCCTTGGTGAAAGGTTTAGGAATACTCTTTTTTTTTCTTTTGTTCTTCCACGAGCGTAGCCCCTTGTAAAGACCATCAAGGGACTAGTAATTAAAAGCTTGAATTTCAAGGCAATCTTATAGTCTAAGCCATTAAGGAACATTGCCATAACTTGTTCCGGGGATTCTTTAGCATCACACCGCATCATCACTTGTTCAAACTCCCAAAAATATTCAACAAACTCATGTGGCCTTGCTTGAGGGAGAAAAACTTGTTGTAAAGATCTTGCTTGTAGTTCAACGGGCATAAACCTCTTCTCCAGATACTTTTTGGGCTTAGACCATGTGTGGATTCGAGACTTGTGATCCCGTTATTGTTGCTTCTTCAAGTTCCCAAACCAAAGTGAGGCGATTCGGTGAAATGCAACGAGGCCACCTTGAATTGCTTCCGGTCATTGATCATAATCCTTGAGCGCGAATATCTTCTCCATTGTTTGGACCCAATCATAGAAGTCATGGGATTCACACTACCATCGAAGGTAAGAGGCTCAACTCGGAGGTCGCCCAAGTCATCTCGGGGCCTACGAATATGAGGAACCTCTTGTACAGTTTTTTATCAAATTAGCAAACTCTCCCCTAATAGTCTCACGTTCTGTATGTTTTTATAATTCCTCTAAAATACATCCAAGTAGAGGTGATAAGAAGTTAGTCATATGTTTTTTTCTAGGTTAAAAAAAAAAGAAGTGAAACGTAACAACTTTTTAAGCTAAAGATAAAAAAACAACTCTATAGAAATACATCATGAAACATTGAAACTATTGTCTATTTCTTTTCTTTCAAAATGGTACACAACGGAAAGGTTCTAAATTTGATAAGTTGGGACCAATGAGCGCCATTGACCTCATATCCTACTTATTCATTCGAGAGTTTCTTTTGTATCAGTTTTACGATGTATCACAACACAGACACCCATAATTAGAAAATTGAATTGTAGTTCAGACTTTGGAATCGGACTAAACCAAATTATGAAACTATTGAACTAAAGTGCACTACCATTGAATTGGTCACCCAACTTGGTTGATTGCCATAATTTGCTACGATAATTTAATAGTTGAAATGTTTGAATTAAATCTGTCGTACTATAATGTACTGATAATTTCACAATTTGGTTTACTTTCATACAATTTTAAAGCTCAGCTTTCTACATTCCTAATGTTTAAAGTAACGTGCAATAGTTGAATAGAATATCAAGTCCAAATTGAAAAGTGAGTGTAAGTGCAACAAATGACAGGTGAAAAGGTAGTTGAGGGTGATGAAGACTTGCCTGCTTCTGCAGAGTTCAACAACGACATTATCGGGGCGAAGAGCCCGGATGAGGCGGTCAACATGAACAGGAGAAGCGGGATCAATATGGGTCGTACCAAGCAACCAAATCTCCTGTGGCTCCACAAACTCAGTTCTCCATTTGGGGACTGGCCCGAATTGGTCCTTTTGGACGAGGATCAAGCACCCCATGTCTACCAAATCAACAAGCTCTGGATACGACTTCGAAATGGCCGCCCTCGACACAGAAAACAAATCGGACGACCGGAAATCGAACCCCGGAGGAGGAGCTTTGATGGAGGCAAAGCAGGTGCCTCTTACGGACTTCATCAGTTTTTGGGGCTTCTTAGGAGAGATCAAATTCACCGGATTTGGGTTGGATTGGAAGAATGATGATGGTAGTGACCACAGAATTGCCATGGTAGGAAGAATCAGAAGCAGCGGCAAACCACTCCAGCCGATTGGGATTCTAAGGAGTTGAATATTGTGGGCCACATATGTGATTCTAAGGTGGATTGCTTCGTCTCTCCATCACAACTCCACTTGTGCCATACTCATGGTTCTGCCTCTGACAACTCATGACTTCAAACTTGGCACCAGTTATTTATTTTGGAAAACTTGAGTACCACCACAGTCAAAAATCAAAAAATATTTACTACGGCATACTTGCATAAAGTTCCCTAAAAAAAAACCAAGTTCCTCTCACTCCTCCCGGAGCTGATGCATTGTGCGGCGTCAGGCCCAACAGCCCACTCCCACTTGCCTTTTTTTTGTTTTTTTAATACAACAATCTTTTTATGTTTGTATATATATATATTAAATGAAAACTCTAGTGTATTTATATTCTTAGAGTTGTATTACTTGCATTCTTAAAGTTGATGTGTGAATGATTTTTATAATATTTTTATGTTGAATTTCGCTCATAGCCTCGTGCATATTGAACTATATGTTTTTATTGTGTTGAAAATGTGTGTATTTAAATAGAATTGTTATTATTCTATAATTGTGCACATGTAAAATTAACTTAAAAAATTGATAAATATAGTAAACAAATACATAAGAGTATTGGACCCAATAAAGACCCGCTATGTGATGGAGATCCATCCAACTCGCCATATCTAAAGGAGGTCCAATTCGTTCACATGGAAGTACAGAGCCCTAGAAGAAGGATCCATTAAGGAGGCTCAACGACCAACTCATGTGGTGTGCTCTATATTTTAAGAAGACGTCCAAACTAGCTAAAAGGAGGAGCAAGTCACGTGCAAGGGACGTCCTAAAGATAAATTAGGAGTATTTGTATTTTCCTTATTAGTAGTTAAGTTAGTTATAGATATTTTCCTTATTAGTAGCTAAGTTTGGCATAATGCCAAATATTATTTAGTAGCTTAGGCGTCAAGTAGAGGAGTATAGAAGAGTCTATAAGGAGATAATCCTATTCTTAGACGTTTGTTTGTAATTAATCCAATTAGGATTAGGAAAAGCCAAAGGGAATCCTAAAAGGATTCGTCCTAGGCTGCTTAGGTGTCAAGTTTAGTAATACTAGAAGGATTAGGTCCTAGTCTAGTATGTAAGGAGGTTTGTAACGTCCAAAGAGGACACACAGCTTTGAATAATGAATACAAAACGAGCTTTTGCTCATCCTGGGAGTTTCCCTCTTTCCTTTCCTACTATTGTATCTTGAATTGGCTATTCAAGTGGTGAGGTAGAGCTTGTTCCAATATTTAGAAGGTGTTTCTATAACTAAGTAGAAGAACAAGAAGCCCTAGGGATTAGACTTGTGGTGTTTCTGTATCAAGTTCAATTTCCTTGAACTATCCAAACTATCTATCCATACCCTAGGTCTTACGTTATCCTTACCCTCACCCTAAGTCGGTTGCACATCTCCTTGATGTGTAATTGATCTCAAACCCTAGCTTTGCATCAGTTATACATCACTATGAACCCGTGGACCCGCGGACCCGGCAAGTCTGGGTCTAGGTCCAAGTTTTTGTAACCCACCGGGTCTCAAGGCGGGTCTGGATCCAAAAGAATTTGGCGAGTCCGGGTCCCAGTCCAGCTGGACCCATATTTATTAAAATCTCGATCCTGATGTACGATCCTACGATTTTATGATCCAAAATCCTCGATACGATTCTACTATTTACACACGATCCACGATCCTACATGGGTTAACTTCGATCCTAGCCACCCCATTGATTCGAGTTAGGATCCCGATTTTAACAACCTTGGTTGGACCCGGCCTAGACCCTGCCCATTGCCATCCCTACTCATAAACCTAAACTGTAATGCTCATAAACCAGTATATGAATGTTCATAATCTCCAACATGAATGCTCATAACCTCCAGTATTTACTACAATTCTCATAAACCAATATATGAATGTTCGTAAGCCTAAACTATAATGCTCATAAACCAGTAGATGAATATTCATAACCATTATGCTCATAACCTCCAACACGAAGGCTCATAAAAAAAAAATTACATGTCAAATATAAAAAAATAATTAAATGTTCAATAGTTAAATGCAAGGAAATTCAAAAGAAAGTTAAAACAAAAAAAAAGTAAATGAATAAACGTAAAATACGCATTTTTAGCATTTAGATTTATTGGACAATAGTGCTCATAAACTAATATATGAATTTTCATAAACTAGTAGATGAATGTTCATAACCTCCAACACGAATGCTCATAACCTCCAGTATTTACTACAATTCTTATAAACCAATATATGAATGTTCGTAAACCTAAACTATAATGCTTATAAACTCGTAGATGAATATTCATAACCATTATGCTCATAACCTCCAATACGAAAGATCATAACCAAAAAAAAAATTACATGTCAAATATAAAAAATAGTAATTAAATGTTCAATAGTTAAATGCAATGAAATTCAAAAGAAAGTTAAAACAAAAAAAATAAATGAATAAACGTAAAATACGCATTTTTAGCATTTAGCTTTATTGGACAACAGTGCTCATAAACTAATATATGAATGTTCATAAACCAGTAGATGAATGTTCATAACATCAAACACGAATGCTCATAACCAGGGGCGGAGCCAAAAAATTTTTTATTGGGGTGCCAGTTTATTAATATTCTTTCAACTGTTTATCATAAGGTTAATTATCAAATTATATATTCATTTTTACATGTTTATTAAGTTTTTCTCCAACCTTTTTTATCATATCATATTATGGTCCCGCTAGCGCGAGGTCTGAGCAGTGTATGTATAGGGAATTTTACTCTTATATATGAGAGTAGATGAATAGTATATGAAGAAGTTGATTCCGTGAGTAAAAAAAATCTTTTGGAAGAACTCATAATGGAATATTAAGATGAAAAATGAGGAAATGTAAGTCTATGAAAAGTATTTATTAAATTACTTAAAACTATAGTATTTAAATATATATAGTACAAAGTGAGAAACAAGAATGCATACATGTTTAAGAGACCAAATACAAGAAATCTAATATTATAATTGTTAAAAGTAACTCATAATCTAGTTGAAAAGACTACTCAAAAAGAAAACAAAGACCAAATAAATAAAATAGTTGATATAAAGATGAAGTAAATTATAAAATAAACACTAAAAGAAATAAAATAACAGGTTCGATGGATGAATAAATAAACTAGGAAAGCTTTGAAACAAAATTGCTCTTAATAAGATTTGAACGCATTACCAAATACTAAATATTCTCAAAGTACTATCATCCAACTACCAAAATACTCATACTTTGTTTTATAGATACCAATATACATAAATTTCCTGGAGTATGGGGGGATCGTGGCCCCCACAACCCCCCCTCCCTCTAGCTCCGCCACTGCTCATAACCTCCAATACTAATGCTCATAACCTGATATTTTTACTAAAATGCTCAAAAACAGTAGATAAATGTTCATAACCTCCAACACAAATACTCATAATGTGAAATTTTTATTACAATACTCATAAACCAACATATAAATGCTCATAAACCTAAATTATAATGCTCATAAACCAATATATGAATGTTCATAAACTAATCTCATGTAGCGTTCATAATTTGTAAAGTGGATGCTTATAAATCTATACTACAACGCTCATAAACTTTAACCACAACGTTCATAAATATATCTCATGCCATGTTCATAATTTATAACATGGACGCTCATAAGCTATAACCACAATATTCATAACATATCCCATACAATATTCTTAATTTGTAGCATGGATATTCATAAATATATATTATACTTCTCATAAATTATCTATATTGAAATGTACCTAAAAGTGCAAAAAAAAATTCGATAGAAACTCAACCTTAAAATATATTAAAATATTAGATTAAAAAATCCTTATTATATTTATTTAAGAATTAAAAAAAAGAAAAAAAGTTGACAAGTGCATCGAGTACCATGAGCCCGGGCTCATGGTCGTACTGATGAAAGTGACCCTGTAGTCATGTAGTGACATGATTGTGGAAACACGATAGTGGTGTTATGATTGTGCAAAAATAATACTCCCTAAGGATTTGCTCCATGGTTGATAATTGATTTTAAACCACGATCATGTATTTATCTTTTATTTTCTATAGCTAGGATCAGAAAAAAAACTTAGAAAACCTAATGAACAAGTTTTAGGCATCTATTATATTAACTTAGACTAGTTTTAGACGATTCTTTTATCATACTTATTGTCAGCTTTTGGCCCTACTGATATGTGTCATAGTTATTACTACGATTGTCTCTATTAAAAGCTTTTCATCCATGCAAAGTAATATTTGTACATTTATGGAGAATCTATAGTACACATAAGACATTTTGAGTTAACAAAAAGGTTAAGTTTCGTTAATTGCATAATGTGCTAATGGAGCTTGGTTTCTTAGGATCCATGCAGCAACAGTATTCTCCGTCTCTCTAACCAAGGGATCCAATAAAAAAACAACAAAAAAGCAACCATGCTTCAAGCCCAAAAGGCATTCGCGTGAGGGGTTGTGTTAGACTATAAAACATTCCTGGGGCTTCAACCATCAGCTTAAGCTTTTGGTTGAGATGGTTCTACAGTTTCTCTTGCTTTATTATTAAGAAAATCATTAAGGTTTTGTAGAAAGGGAGTGTATAAACAATCAAGGAGATAGGGAGCTGAAGGTAGATCAAACGTTTAGGTTAGGTTATTCTCTCAAAAATAAATTACACAAGCTTATGCAGCCTGGATCACGGGTTTTAGAATGTGCTTCAATATAAATGTTGGTCAATTCTACGTTAGTCGAATAATGATCTTTTCAATTTGGAAATGGAACACTTAAGATTTCAAGTGTTAAATATGTTAGGAAAGTGTCCTAAAATCACTTAGTTTCTTGATCCCACAATTATTTGTTTCCTAATTGTATTAGGATATTAATTAGGTTTCCTTATTATGTTAGGTTTCCTAATTGTATTAGATTCTAAATCTAATTGGAGTGGGAGTCAAGGTAGGTTTATAGGGAGTTTTCCCTATAAATAGTGAGTCTTGTCCACCTTGTTTTGTGTGGCCAATTTCGGGGGCACCTCCTGTGGGAGGAGGTATATTCAGATATTCTGAGATTTCGTATTCTCATTGGTGAGAGAAGTTGTGAGAGTTTATGTGAGTTGTTATACTCTCTTTCTGTTGATCTCGGGGTGAGATCGTTCGTTGTAATCTCTACTAATAGTGGATTTATTTGAGGTTGTGCCGGTGGTTTTTCCCGATTTGGGTTTCCACGTAAAAATCTTTGTGTCCCCTTTATCTTGCACTCATTTATTTTTCTAGATATCAAGTAGTCATCTTATTTTCCGCTTCCGCTGATTACGTCGCTCTTATAATTAAAACCCTAACAAAATATAATTTGTTAAACAATAGAATATCTTATACAAAATTTAACATCGAATTCAATATGAGTAGAAAGTTTTTAAAATATAATTTATTATTTTATTATGTTCTAGCAGCCGAATCGATATTCATACAAATATATAATTAATAGAGAATATTTAGGATATTAGGCCATATGTTTTCATAAAGTTAAACTCTTATCATCAATTTGACCATTCTTTTCGCAAAGGTTCCAAATTTCATTGTGCCTCTTCATTATATCTTCATTCTTTTGTCCGTCATACGCTCCTCTCCTCAATACTGTGTCTGTGAGATCATCATGACAAAATCTTCCTGCTTTCTTCAAGAGGCCACAACATTCCTTGGAGACAGGTTGCTTCTTGTCAAATACATAGCTATATATTTTATCGCCACAAACATTAGTTAACTTGTGCTCACAACCTATTTCAATTTCTACTTCTGGTGCAGGAACAAGTTCACTGGTTGCAGTACAAAATGTTTCAGTGATAAAAAGGATGATGGATAACCTTATAATTAGAGAAGTTTTTGAATCCATGTTGTCTAATGAAATTGGTATTTTGTGCTTTTTATTTGGATTTTTACTTTTATTTCTCTATATTTGTTCTACCAAACTGTTTGTAGATTTGAATTAATCTACAAAAGTTAAGAAACATAAGAATATATGGACAAAAACGAATTTTCATTTAAGACAGATTAAAATAAAACTTCTTTTATTTGTTGTTTTTTAATGAATACACACACACACATACACTCACACACACATATCCATCCATACATACATACATACATACATACATACATACATACATACATACATACATACATACATACATACGTTACTTGGTCTACAAGATATCATTAAATTTGTGTTAACAAAGTAATTACAAGATATCTTTAAATATATACTTGTATTGATAATAGATTTTGACAAGGTCCTTAAAAAAAGATCACACTAGAAAAATAAATGCAGAACTATCATATTAGTGACAGTAGACACTGAAATAATTACAAATAACTAAAAAATTGAATATGAAAAATTTATCACTACATGTTAAGGGTTAGGGCTAACTTATGTATGTATTCAAAAATAATAAACTTTTATGAATTGTGGAAACACGATAGTGGTGTTATGATTGTGCAAAAATAATACTCCCTAAGGATTTGCTCCATGGTTGATAATTGATTTTAAACCACGATCATGTATTTATCTTTTATTTTCTATAGCTAGGATCCGAAAAAAAACTTAGAAAACCTAATGAACAAGTTTTAGGCATCTATTATATTAACTTAGACTAGTTTTAGACGATTCTTTTATCATACTTATTGTCAGCTTTTGGCCCTACAGATATGTGTCATAGTTATTACTACGATTGTCTCTATTAAAAGCTTTTCATCCATGCAAAGTAATATTTGTACATTTATGGAGAATCTATAGTACACATAAGACATTTTGAGTTAACAAAAAGGTTAAGTTTCGTTAATTGCATAATGTGCTAATGGAGCTTGGATTCTTAGGATCCATGCAGCAACAGTATTCTCCGTCTCTCTAACCAAGGGATCCAACAAAAAAACAACAAAAAGCAACCATGCTTCAAGCCCAAAAGGCATTCGCGTGAGGGGGCGTGTTAGACTATAAAACATTCCTGGGGCTTCAACCATCAGCTTAAGCTTTTGGTTGAGATGGTTTCACAGTTCCTCTTGCTTTATTATTACGAAAATCATTAAGGTTTTGTAGAAAGGGAGTGTATAAACAATCAAGGAGATAGGGAGCTGAAGGTAGATCAAACGTTTAGGTTAGGTTATTCTCTCAAAAATAAATTACACAAGCTTATGCAGCCTGGATCACGGGTTTTAGAATGTGCTTCAATATAAATGTTGGTCAATTCTACGTTAGTCGAATAATGATCTTTTCAATTTGGAAATGGAACACTTAAGATTTCAAGTGTTAAATATGTTAGGAAAGTGTCCTAAAATCACTTAGTTTCTTGATCCCACAATTATTTGTTTCCTAATTGTATTAGGATATTAATTAGGTTTCCTTATTATGTTAGGTTTCCTAATTGTATTAGATTCTAAATCTAATTGGAGTGGGAGTCAAGGTAGGTTTATAGGGAGTTTTCCCTATAAATAGTGAGTCTTGTCCACCTTGTTTTGTGTGGCCAATTTCGGGGGCACCTCCTGTGGGAGGAGGTATATTCAGATATTCTGAGATTTCGTATTCTCATTGGTGAGAGAAGTTGTGAGAGTTTATGTGAGTTGTTATACTCTCTTTCTGTTGATCTCGGGGTGAGATCGTTCGTTGTAATCTCTACTAATAGTGGATTTATTTGAGGTTGTGCCGCCCGTGGTTTTTTCCCGATTTGGGTTTCCACGTAAAAATCTTTGTGTCCCCTTTATCTTGCACTCATTTATTTTTCTAGATATCAAGTAGTCATCTTATTTTCCGCTTCCGCTGATTACGTCGCTCTTATAATTAAAACCCTAACAAAATATAATTTGTTAAACAATAGAATATCTTATACAAAATTTAACATCGAATTCAATATGAGTAGAAAGTTTTTAAAATATAATTTATTATTTTATTATGTTCTAGCAGCCGAATCGATATTCATACAAATATATAATTAATAGAGAATATTTAGGATATTAGGCCATATGTTTTCATAAAGTTAAACTCTTATCATCAATTTGACCATTCTTTTCGCAAAGGTTCCAAATTTCATTGTGCCTCTTCATTATATCTTCATTCTTTTGTCCGTCATACGCTCCTCTCCTCAATACTGTGTCTGTGAGATCATCATGACAAAATCTTCCTGCTTTCTTCAAGAGGCCACAACATTCCTTGGAGACAGGTTGCTTCTTGTCAAATACATAGCTATATATTTTATCGCCACAAACATTAGTTAACTTGTGCTCACAACCTATTTCAATTTCTACTTCTGGTGCAGGAACAAGTTCACTGGTTGCAGTACAAAATGTTTCAGTGATAAAAAGGATGATGGATAACCTTATAATTAGAGAAGTTTTTGAATCCATGTTGTCTAATGAAATTGGTATTTTGTGCTTTTTATTTGGATTTTTACTTTTATTTCTCTATATTTGTTCTACCAAACTGTTTGTAGATTTGAATTAATCTACAAAAGTTAAGAAACATAAGAATATATGGACAAAAACGAATTTTCATTTAAGACAGATTAAAATAAAACTTCTTTTATTTGTTGTTTTTTAATGAATACACACACACACATACACTCACACACACATATCCATCCATACATACATACATACATACATACATACATACATACATACATACATACATACATACATACGTTACTTGGTCTACAAGATATCATTAAATTTGTGTTAACAAAGTAATTACAAGATATCTTTAAATATATACTTGTATTGATAATAGATTTTGACAAGGTCCTTAAAAAAAGATCACACTAGAAAAATAAATGCAGAACTATCATATTAGTGACAGTAGACACTGAAATAATTACAAATAACTAAAAAATTGAATATGAAAAATTTATCACTACATGTTAAGGGTTAGGGCTAACTTATGTATGTATTCAAAAATAATAAACTTTTATGAATTGTGGAAACACGATAGTGGTGTTATGATTGTGCAAAAATAATACTCCCTAAGGATTTGCTCCATGGTTGATAATTGATTTTAAACCACGATCATGTATTTATCTTTTATTTTCTATAGCTAGGATCCGAAAAAAAACTTAGAAAACCTAATGAACAAGTTTTAGGCATCTATTATATTAACTTAGACTAGTTTTAGACGATTCTTTTATCATACTTATTGTCAGCTTTTGGCCCTACAGATATGTGTCATAGTTATTACTACGATTGTCTCTATTAAAAGCTTTTCATCCATGCAAAGTAATATTTGTACATTTATGGAGAATCTATAGTACACATAAGACATTTTGAGTTAACAAAAAGGTTAAGTTTCGTTAATTGCATAATGTGCTAATGGAGCTTGGATTCTTAGGATCCATGCAGCAACAGTATTCTCCGTCTCTCTAACCAAGGGATCCAACAAAAAAACAACAAAAAGCAACCATGCTTCAAGCCCAAAAGGCATTCGCGTGAGGGGGCGTGTTAGACTATAAAACATTCCTGGGGCTTCAACCATCAGCTTAAGCTTTTGGTTGAGATGGTTTCACAGTTCCTCTTGCTTTATTATTACGAAAATCATTAAGGTTTTGTAGAAAGGGAGTGTATAAACAATCAAGGAGATAGGGAGCTGAAGGTAGATCAAACGTTTAGGTTAGGTTATTCTCTCAAAAATAAATTACACAAGCTTATGCAGCCTGGATCACGAGTTTTAGAATGTGCTTCGATATAAATGTTGGTCAATTCTACGTTAGTCGAATAATGATCTTTTCAATTTGGAAATGGAACACTTAAGATTTCAAATGTTAAATATAATTTGTTAAACAATAGAATATCTTATACAAAATTTAACATCGAATTCAATATGAGTAGAAAGTTTTTAAAATATAATTTATTATTTTATTATGTTCTAGAAGCCGAATCGATATCCATACAAATATATAATTAATCGAGAATAGTTAGGATATTAGGCCATATGTTTTCATAAAGTTAAACTCTTATCATCAATTTGACCATTCTTTTCGCAAAGGTTCCAAATTTCATTGTGCCTCTTCATTATATCTTCATTCTTTTGTTCGTCATACGCTCATCTCCTCAATATTGTGTCTATGAGATCATCATGACAAAATCTTCCTGCTTTCTTTAAGAGGCCACAACATTCATGGGAGACAGGTTGCTTCTTGACAAATACATAGCTATATATTTTATCGCCACAAACATTAGTTAGCTTGTGCTCACAACCTATTTCAATTTCTACTGCTGGTGCAGGAACAAGTTCACTGGTTGCAGTACAAAATGTTTCAGTGATAAAAAGGATGATGGATAACCTTATAATTAGAGAATTTTTGAATCCATGTTGTCTAATGAAATTGGTATTTTGTACTTTTTATTTGGATTTTTACTTTTATTTCTCTATATTTGTTCTAACAAACTGTTTGTAGATTTGAATTAATCTACAAAAGTATTGTATGATTAAACTAACCTTGAAAGACTACATATTTATAGTAAACACAAGAGTTAAGAAACATAAGAATATATGGACAAAAACGAATTTTCATTTAAGACAGATTAAAATAAAACTCCTTTTATTTGTTGTTTTTTAATGAATACACAACACACATACACTCACACACACATATCCATCTATCCATACATACATACATACATACATACATACATACATACATACATACATACATACATACATACATACATACATACATTATTTGGCCTACAAGATATCATTAAATTTGTGTTAACAAAGTAATTACAAGATATCTTTAAATGTATACTTGTATTGATAATAGATTTTGACAAGGTCCTTAAAAAAAGATCACACTAGCAAAACAAATGCAGAACTATCATATTAGTGACAGTAGACACTAAAATAATTACAAATAACTAAAAAATTGAATATGAAAAATTTATCACTACATGTTAAGGGTTAGGGCTAACTTATGTATGTATTCAAAAATAATAAACTTTTATGAATTGTTGCATTATAAAAGCAAGGAAAATGAAAAAATTCTGATTGGAAAAATATAACTTCATTTTCTTACCATGTAATTAGTTGATCTATATATGTCAAATATAGAGCATAGTGATTCATTAGAGTCGTTAGATTTTTTGGTGTTCAATATGTAGACTAGCATATGCATGCTGGAGTGTACGTAGATGTTTTGCATGCTCTAGTAGTCTGGTAACTTTGTAACGCTTACGTTGTATGTCAATGTGTGAGGGTTCAAAGGATTTGATCCCTGATCGATATTAGGATCATATATTTATATTTTATTTTCTAAAGCTATGATTCGACAAAAAAAATTAGAAAACCTCATGAACAAGTTTTATGCATCTATTATATTAATTTAGACTAGTTTCGACGATTCTTTTATCATATTCATTGTCTGCTTTTGGCCCTACATATATGTGCCATAGTTATTAGTACCATTTTCTTTATTAAAAGCTTTTCATCCATGCGCAGTAATATTTCTACATTTATGGTGAATCTACGGTACGCATAAAACAATTTGAGTTAACAAAAAGGTTAAGTTTCGTTAATTGCAGAATTTAACAGAGCTTGCTTTCTTAGGATCCATACAGCAACATTACTCTCCATCTCTCTAACCAAGGGATCCAATAACAAGAACAACGAAAACACAATAACTTTATTACTTGCGTTATTTAGGGTAACACTCTCATCCCACTCTAATTATTCCTCTTGCTTTATTATTAAGAAACTCACTAGGGTTTTGTAGAAAGGGGGTGTATAAACAATAAAGGAGGTGGGAAAGCTAGATTAAATGTCTAAATTAGGTTATTCTCTAAAAAAAGTTAGGCAAGCTTATGCAACCTGGATCATAGGTTTTGGAATGCGCTTAAATATTGGTCTATTCTACGTGAGTCGAATAATGATCTTTTCAATTTGGAATTGAAACACCTAAGATTTCAAGTGTTACATATAATTTCTTAAAAAATAGAATATCATATTCAATATTAAACATCGAATTCAACATGAGTAGAAAGTTATTAAAATATATATTTTTTTTATTTTTTTTATGCTCTTGAAGTCGAATCAATATCCTTACAAATAAATAATTAATAGAGAATACTTAGGATATTAAGCCATATGTTTTCATAAAGTTAGCCTGTTATGATCAATTTGACCATTCTTTTCGCAAAGGTTCCAAATTTCATTGTGCCTCTTCATTATATCGTCATTCTTTTGTCCGTCATACGCTCCTCTCCTCAATTCTGTGTCTGTGAGGTCATCATGACAAAATATCCCTGCTTTCTTTAAGAGGCCACAACATTCTTGGGAGACATGTTGCCTCTTGACAAATACATAGCTATATATTTTATCGCCACAAACATTGGTTAGCTTGTGCTCACAACCTATTTCAATTTCTAATGTTGGTGCAGGAACAAGTTGACTGGTTGTAGTACAAAATGTTTCAGTGATAAAAATGATGATGGATAACCATATAATTAGAGAAGTTTTTGAATCCATGTGGTCTAATAAAATTGGTATTTTATGCTTTTTATTTGGATTTTTACTTTTGTTTTTCTATATTTGTTTTAACAAATTGTTTGTAGATTTAAATTAAAATCTACAAAAGTACAGTATGATTAAACTACCCCTAAAAGACTACATATTTATAGCAAGCGCAAGATTTAAGCAACATAAAAATATATGGATAAAAACGAATTCTCATTTAAGAGGTATTAAAAAAAACTCTTTTTATTTGTTGTTGTTTTAATAAATACCCACGTACACACATATCCATCCATCCATCCATCCATCCATCCATCCATCCATCCATCCGTTCTTCCGTCCCTCCGTCCGTCCGTCCGTCCGTCCGTCCATACATACATACATACATACATACATACATACATACATACATACATACGTTACTTGGCCTCAGGGACAGAGCTACGTCCAGGCAAGCAGGGGCAATTGCCCCCCCTGGCTTGTTTCATTTTAATATTCAGTGTACAAATTGTTTATACATCATGTTTGTAGAGAAACTGGTGGAGCTATAAAGGAACAATTAAGGGGTTAGTGGTTTGAACCTTACTGGAAGCCTGCATCTATTTTCCCTTGCTTTTGACCTACATTTTACATTTTAGTTGGACTCTACCTTTTTTTCCCTCACTCATTTTCAAATGCTTTGACAAATATAGATATTACTATAGCAAATAATTATAATAACTAAAAATAGTAATGATAGACCAGTAAATATCAATTTATGAACCTGTAATATATTGATTTAAGTGTATTGATAGAAATCTAAAATTTGTTTATTTAAACTGAAGAATTTGAAATAAAAAAAGATTAATTTATTTAATAATATATGTCATGCTTGCATGATTAAAGTAGTACATTAATGAATTATATGTGAATAAACTACACAATTTATAGTTTATTACTATATTATTTTTTTCTTCCTTTTAGTCTAAATATATTTTATAATTCTTTTTAAAAATATAATAGAAATATTATAATGATCGCCCCCCTCAACATCTTCTTCTGGCTTCGTCCTTGCTTGGCCTACAAAATATCATTATATATATATATATGTGTGTGTGTGTGTGTGTGTGTGTGTGTGTGTGTGTGTTAACAAAGTTACTAGTTATCATTAAATATGTACTTGTATTGATAACAGTTTTTGATAAGGTCCTTAAAAAAAGATCACACTAGAAAACAAATGTAGAACTATCATATTTGTGACAGTAAACACTGAAATAATTACAAATAACTAAAAAAAAATTGTATATGAAAAATTTGTCACTACATGTTAAGAGTTAGGGCTAGCTCATGTATGTATTTAAAAATAATATACTTTTATGAATTGTTGCATTTCAAAAGCAAGGAAAATGAAAAAACTCGATTGGTAAAATATAACTTCATTTTCCTACCATGTAATTAGTTGACCTATATATGTCAAATATAGAGCATAGTGATTCATTAGAAGGGTTAGATTTTTTGGTGTTCAATATGCAGGACCAGCATATGCATGTTGGAGTGTACGTACATGTTTTGCATGCTCTAATAGTCTAGTAACTTTGTAATGCTTAAGTTGTATGTCAATATGTGAGGGTTCAAAGGATTTGCTCCTTGATCGATATTAGACCACGATCATATATTTATCTTTTATTTTCCATAGCTAGGATTCGGCAAAAAAAATTAGAAAACCTCGATCATGAACAAGTTTTAGGCATCTACTATATTAACTTAGACTAGTCCATATTGATTTTCGTCTTTGAAAATGGTACATTTAAATTTTAAAATTTTTGACCATAAATTTCTCAATATATACAATAACTTATATAAAACTAATACCATTAGATTCGTAATGAAAAATTATTATCATAAAAGTGTAATATTGCAATTGTTCATAAGATATTGTATAAGAAATTATTAATAAAAAAGTGACATTGGAAATTGTGACAGTGAACAAAATGACAATTAATATGGAACAGAGGCAACACTAGAAAACTTGAATGTAATGTTATTTTCTTATGGTTATATAAATTATTTTTAAAATTATACAATGCCCTTTTCTTTAGATTTGTAACTTAGATTTAATTGTACCTCACCTTTTTTTAGCTTATTCTACCTTACCATCCAAAAGAATAGGATTATACTTTTAGATAATTTGTATTTAATTTTTTTATTCAACTCAAAGAATTTATTTAAAAATAAAAAAATAGGTATGACATTTATCTACCTCCACTACTATAAAACTGTAACGCCCCGGAAATTCAATTATGAAAAATGTCAAAGTCAAACTAACGTTAACGGAAAAAATTCAGCGGAAGTCTCAAACTTTACTTGGGTGTCACTGCCGTATCCTCGAAGGAATACAAGGCAAGAAGGAAAAACTACAACTGTTCAACAACTATCCAAACTAAACAAACTCAAATCCTGAAATCAAACTCAACATCAATATCTTTAAGTCTTTCTGAATTGGAACACAATATACATTAATAAAAGCTAATCAGGCCAATCCTCACTGCTAATTCTCGTCCCCATCATATAGATCTTCGTCTGAAAACAAAACATTACAAAAATGAGGGGTAAAACTCAATAATGTCTACCTCTAACAGTTAAAACAAGTTGAAGTTCATTTCAATTCATTTAAGGGAGGGGGAAACAAGTCAAACCATTTTCGCAAACCTTTAACCCTTATAACTGTGTTCCTCAACCAAACCAATTCATTTTATTATGTGGGCGGAATACCAAATCTCTTATAGTAACATCGCCTACCACAGACATCAAAACATTCGCCTACCAAAGGCATCAAACATTCGCCTACCAAAGGCATCAAACATTCGTCTTTCAAAGACATCAAAACATTCGCCTACCAAAGGCATCAATTACCATCTATCTTATATAAGGGAAGAGGCCCTGATCTCCTGGTCTATAACCCTGCAGGATACCAAATCCTAGTCTCTGGGTTATGCCCCGAAACTCGCTTATTGTTTCACTTTGAACTATTAGTATCTTATGCAAAACTCAGCTCACAGATCCCAAGTCAAATCCAACCCAGGTTATTAAATCCAATAACAAAACCATTTATAAAAAGACCATTTCAATTTCTTCAACTCAATAAATCAAAGCACAAATAATTATCCAAAATAGATGGTCACATTTTCCACATAAAGTTCCCTTCGGGATACAAATTCCAAAACAGGTTAAAAAATATTAAAAACACTTAAAGTGCATCCCAATGGGGATTAGGGCATAGACATTACCTGGTTATCTTCACTTCACTTCTAATAAAGAACACACTTGAGCTCACTAACGATGCGAACTAGCTCGGCCTAAAAATAAATAATTTCTACCTAACCCTTCCCCTAAGAACACTACAAGGTTCCCATCATTCATGAATTAACACTTTAAACACACTCCACACAATCCAATTAACCAACATATTACAATTAACTAACACTTCACACATGAGAACACATTTCACAAAACATAAAATTGGGCAGATTGCAACCCTTACATAGCAAGGACCATAACTTGCCTTCCCGACACCTTATGGGTCTGGTTTTGGACTTTCTGGAAACCAAGGGATGTCTATCAAAACTCTTATGTTGACTCTGAGGCTTAAAACACACTCTAAGAATCCTACAAACAGCAACCAAACAAACCTGTCTAGATCTGACCTAGGTCTGGTAATTGGGGCATAATTCGAATTATACACCTCGAAAATCCGAACTGTAAAATTCCTATGAAAACTAACATCCTAGGGGATTTCCAACTCAAAAGATGACTACACGATTTATGGTGACTCTTTCTTTATGACCTACCGAATCTGTTTCATTCCCGATCCACTTATAATTGGTAATTCCTATTCTAACCTTCACCTCTGATCCTGGGATCCTAATTTGGCCCCAAAATAATAGCTAAGGTCAAGGTCTCTACCCTAACTCAACCAAGGCCCATGCTTCACAATTACTAAAATTAAAACTTACTAAATCCAACTTCAATTTCTTAAGAACATAACACCCAACAAGTATATACTCCCTTATCACTAACACCTTAGATCATATATGAAAATTTAAGGAACCTAGACATGCTTGACTTACATTTTACTATCATTCTCATACTACCACAAGGATGAGCAACAAGAACATGTGAATGAATACAAGGGTCATATGAACACTTAAACTAATAACCAAGAATTATACTTTAATAATTAACCACCCTACATTAATTTAGATGATTAAACACAACCTTAAACATGATATAACACATCACAAAACCCAAATAAAACATGTAAATACTTAACTGATCAACCAAGTATTGAACTTGAGGATTAAACATCCAAACATGCTTTACATACAACTCACTAATTACCCATATTAACAACACAACAATATAACATCATAACAATCTTATTCCTAAAGAATTCTGAAAGCACGCTCAAATTACTTGATATCTAATCAATTTAATTCATATAATTAACCCTAATCAAATCCTAGCATAAATACTAACATTAATACTGCAAACATATACTAACAACAAAAGAACATGAAAATACTCGATCAAGGCACAAGAATGATAAAAAAGAATCGCATGACGCTTGACTAACACACTCACAAGAACAAGTCTTGCTGATTGCTTATATTTACAACCCTTAATTAATCTAATCAATCTGAGATTATAAGGAATAAGAAATACCAAGCAAGGACTCAACCAAGAACATAACAAGAATATGCAACATGGCACGACAAGAAACAGGCATGAATGAACAAGCAAGACTGGAATTTGGACAAAGGGTTACGCACAGGGGGTTTCCGGCTGTTAGGGGCGATGCTGAGTGGTTGTCGGTGTCGGTGGTGGTGCTAGCGATAGTAGCGGCATCCAGCATTGTCAACAGGGCACCGCAGTAGCGAAACAGAGTAGCACGTCGATTTGGGCGGCGTCGCGGCTCCGGTGGACTGCAACGGTCAATGCTGATGCTGTGGTGGTGCCGGGTGGAGGCGCGGCGGTGAGGACCGAAACAGAGAGAGGGACGATTGAAAGTGAAAGCAGAAGGGGTAAAAGTAGGGAAGACTGTGGTGGTTCGTGGCGGTTGCTGAGGTTCGGAGTGGCGGCCGGCGACGGCGGTGGCTGAGGGGATCAGTAGAGAGAAAACAAAGAGGGGAAAAGAACAGGGGGTCTGCGTTTTGTTTTTGTGTTTGTGCTAGGTTACTTAATTAACTTCTAATTCTCTCCCTAACTAACCTTAAATCTAATCTAATTCTACTAACAATCCATCTAACCGACTAACCTAAACTAGATCTCAACTTATTCTGACTAAGTTAAAATTACTTCTACTACTAACTAATAATAATGATTAATACTAATAATACTATTTCTAATAAAATAACACTACTAATACTAATCCGAAACTAACAGTGATAATAATAATAACATCACATCATCATAAAAATCTCATAGTAGTAGTAATAATAATCTAACAATAACCGTCATGTAATAATCTAATAACAACAATAATAATCACAATAATAACAAAAAATTACTTAGAGGTACCCTAACTTTTAAAGAAACAATTTTTTGATACCCTAACTTTTCAAAACTAATTTTGGGGTGCCCTAACTTTTAGGATTAGAAATTACTAGGTGAATTTCCAGCGAAACTCCAATTGATTCAAATAATTTTCGTCCACAAAAACAAAGGGCATTTTCATCCACAAAAACACTTAATCAATTTCCCGCCTAAAACTCACCGTTGAATTCAAATAATTGGCCGAAAATTCACCTAATTTTTTCTAATTCTTAAAGTTAAGGTACCCCAAAATTAGTTTTTAAAAGTTGGGGTACCAAAAAAATATTTCACCAAAAGTTAGGGTACCCCTAAGTAATTTTTTGCAATAATAATAGTAGTAATAATAATAATAATAATAATAACCCCATAATCATCATCATCATCATCGTCATAATAATAATAATAATAATAATAATAATAATAATAATAATAATAATAATAATAATAACACAAGATATTACCAGTATACCCTTGTTAGTCCCCCAACGATCATATGAACTCAAGTGTTAGCAATCAAAATACATATTAATTAACAGGAAAAAATAACTATACGCTTAACGACATAACGACAAACGTACTCAAATTTTCAGGGTTTTACATCATTACCTCCTTAAAAAAAGTTTCGTCCTCGAAATTTAAACTTAAACCTAACGGTTCCGTAATTATCCTAACGGTTCTGTTTTCCTAATGACTAGGGGTTTCACATCATTACCTCATTAAAAGAAGTAGAATGACTCTTTTGTCATTAGATACTGTAATGGGAATGAGCAAGTCCACACTTTGGAGAAATTTCAAAGATGGAAAAATAAAGCGACATTCAAATTCTGCAAATGCTCATTTGACGAAGGACAATAAGAAATCCCGGCTCCAGTTCTGCATATTAATGCTCGTTGCGAGAAGTATTCCACATAATCCAACTTTTGTTGGATTATATAATGTTATTCACATAGACGAAAAATAGTTTCTTATGACTAAACTATCTCAAAAATACTACTTGTCTCATGATGAGAAGCCTCCACATCGAACTATTAAGAATAAAAACTTCATAGGAAAAGTCACGTTTATAGTCGCAGTAGCTCGACCAGGGTTCAATGATCAAGGGAATGAAACGTTTTCAAGAAAGATTGATATATTTCCCTTTGTTACTAAAGTGCGAGCAAGAAGAAGAAGTGTTAATTGACCAGTAGGGACACTCGAAACAAGACAGATAGCTTCAGTGAATAAAGAAATCACGAAGTCATACCTAATTGAAAAGGTTATACCCGCCATAAAAGAAACGTTGATCGGTTAGAACGAGAAGGTCTAATACCTAATCAAGTAGAGAATGTGATCCCCTATTAATACAAGAAGCCTTAAGTTATCTTAATTAATTAGTAGATTGTTTAGTTTATGACTAGGTGTCCGGGAGGTGGTTACCTAATAAATTTGTTGGAATGAACATGTTAAAAACAAAAATATAGTGAGACAGAAGCAATATTATTCATTATTGTTCATTTTCCCTCAGTATGAACAATTATGCATTACAGATATGCTTCCTCATTATATATAAATTTTTTTACTTTTATATAATTTTAATTTCTATGTGACAAATATTATTGAATACCTTAATGATAAGTGTATTTTATATATATGTGATCTTGGATTATTTAGAGTTAATTTGAGTGATTATCGATATGAATGTATTATTTTATACTCGAATTCTCTATTTTATGCTTGGTTGGAGTTTGGCATAATTTTGTAGGAAATTGGGCTAGTAGTGATCAAATCAAGCTCAAAATTAAGTATATGGAGTCCTAGTTGATCATAATTGGAGAATAAATCCACCCCAAGGCCCAAACTCAGACCCAAGATATCATAGGATACCGTCAGGCTGCAATGCGGTCCTAATTTGACTAGCACGGACCGTTTTATGGTAAAGAAACTCAGAAAAGCTGCTCCAGAAGTCACCACGACCCGTGGCCATCCACCACGGACCATGGTGGGTGTCAGCACATACCGTGGTGAAGTAGCACGGTCCGTGGTGGGGGTTGTTATTGCATTTTTCCATTTTGTTTGCTCATTATAGCTATATAATTGCAATGTCAGCTGTTTACATGGATCATTAACTCCTTCCACCATCATCTTCATCAGCACATTCATCCATCCCTTATTCCACAAATCCATCCACATTCATCCTTAGTGAAGATTGAGAGAGTTTGTTTAGTTTTTGAAAGATCGGTTCTCAAGAATCCATTAAAGTGGAGGAGCAAAATCCCCACTGACTACCATTCAAGCGAAGATCGAGTTCCATCTCTATTTACCTCTCTTTCTTATAGATTTCATGCTTTCTAGAGTACATTTTGATATGTTTTGTGTTCAAACATGAGTAGTACTGAGTAGTTTTCATTAGTTTAGGGGATAAACCCTTACTAGTTTCTCTTATCAATTGAATATTGTTGGATTGAACAAGTTTGTTAATCTAATTTGATTGCATTTTATTTAACCTATGATATTGTATGTCATTGCTTTTGTTTGCGCACCATTAGTAAGGATTTAGATTGTTGAATGAAGTACCGAACGGAAAAATTTGATAATCAGAACACTTACGATTAAACTAATTATAAAATGAACTAGATATAGAGGATTTTGTAATTAGGGGTCTTGTGATAATTCGATCTTTAACTTAGCTAAAATTGAAACAACCACGAAAGTAGGTGATCGATTTTACTAAGCAATTCGTTTCATTACCAAAAGTTCGCTACGAAAGACTTTATGCGATTATCGACCCTAAAATATGCCAAATTAGTGATATATTGAACCGTGTCGGGTTCGGGCCCGAGCTTCCTTAGCTAGGTTTGTGAAAAGAGACACGAAGGAGGAAATCTCGACCTGACATTCTTGCGCGAAACCCACCTGACCGCTCTCTTTCACGAACCGTTACACCTTTGTAAAAGGTGGGGCAGTGAGTATCACGTTGGCCTGGCTTAGGCAAGTCGTTCATTGGCGGAGCTTGGAAAGGCTCGGACTTGTTTCCGATCCCGGAGACCTCGGGACCGGGCTGGACCGTCCCGGAATGAAGAGTGATGAGGATCGGAAGAGGCCGAGATAATAATGTGCAAGGTAGGAAGAGCTGAGGAAAAGAGCATGCACATCAGGACTTGTCGCGCCCGCGATAGTGGCACTGAAGTCCCCCGGAAAGCATTCCCAGAAGGGTGTCGCGCCCGTGCCTTTTGTCGTCGTGCCCGCGACGCTTTGATTGGCCCAGTCAGGAAATGGAGAAGGACGACTTCGCGCCAACGACAACAACTGTCACGCCCATGACAGGTTCCTGACCAGCACGTCGCTCGACGACACATCTTGTCGCCCCGGCGACACACTTCGGTGGGCGTAGGATTGCTCGGGGCAGTAGGCTGTCGCACCCGTGACACTACCTGTCATGCCCGTGACGGCCTGGCTATGCATGTGTTTTGCGGATACTAAACGACTATGTTTTGTTCTGTTTTTCCCCCTTGTATAAATACTTGGTTAACACACATTTCTAGGCTGTCGCACCCGTGACACTACCTGTCATGCATTGTTAGGGTTTTCCCCTTGTTGTCTCTCAAAAATCTTGTTACTTTATCCAAGTGATTAGGTGGTGTTCAAGTCATTCCTTTAGTGATTATTTAGTGTATTACCTATGATAATCATGGTGGGGTGTTAGGCCTAGAATTGTGGACGCTCCTTGCTCAAGGTCATATCCTTCCTTTGGGTGTTCAAGGCCCTTGTTCATGTTGAATATCGATCATCCATCATCACTCAAGCTAATCTCATCATCCCACCATGACGGTAAGGCTCCATTTGGTATCAGAGCTTTGCTTTTTCATTTAGCTTGAGTTTTTTCATTGTTCTTGCTAGTGTGTTCTCTAGTGTTGGTTTTTGTGGATTGTATGCAAATATTGGTGATGCCCATTTCCTTTGCTATCCAAGAGTATTGGAATACTTTGTATTGTGTTTGTATTTGGTGTTTTTGAAGCAATTTGGAGCTTTAAGGAGAAGTTGGAAATTAGTGCACGGAAGGTGTTCGATGAAATGTCCAAGTGAGAAAAACACAAAGAACCCTTAGCCAAACACTAGCCAACTACAAGAAAACCCCCAAACTCCACAAAATATTCCCAAACACATACCGTCCTTCACCTTTCCCTCGATATGGACGAGGAAGTTAGCTCCAATCGAGAGGCACCAAGCCACCAGAGTAGCCCTCAAATTAGAAGTGCGGAGGATCGGCTTTCTACCCTCGAGCGAACTATTGAGAATATGGCGGCTTAAATGAACCAGATTACTTTGAACTACAAGGTCCACCTCGACATGAGCGTCGGAGGCGCGCCCAAAGCCCTATCCGTCCTCCTCCTACCTTTGAGTCGAGTGATGATGATAGAGGTTATCCTCGACATCGTCCTCGTCGGGAGATGCATGCTAGACCCCCTCATGACGACTTTCAAGATGTCAAGATCGAAATTCCGGAGTTCAATGGTTCTAGTGACCCCGACGGCTATCTTGAATGCGTCCAAATGATGGAAAGGATCTTTGAAACTAAGGAGTAGAACGACGAGAAAGCATTCAAGATCGCCAGTTTGAGACTCACCAAAGCCGCTTCACTTTGGTTTGAGAATATTAAGGTGCAACGGGCTAGGGGAGGTCATTCGAAAATCACTTCTTGGGCATGGTTGAAACAATTGATGAACCGCCGCTTCTTGCCTAACACTTACAAGCAGGATGTCTTGAGGAAACTCTACACCCTCATTCAAGGCAAAGGGTCCGTGTGCGACTACATTCAGGAGTTCGAACAACTCCTCATCAAAATCGACCTTCGAGAAACCGATCAGCAAACTATGGTGCGATTTTTGAACGGGTTGGATCCCATTATTGCCAAGAAGATTGAGGTTCAACCTTATCACTCATTGGATGAGTTGTGTAGTCTTGCTCTTAAGGTTGTGAGGCGAAGAAATGAGAAGTCCACCTTCAAGCCGTCAACTAAGCCCACCTTCTCGTCTTCAAACCCGCCTTCTCCTTACTCCGGTACTCCAAGGCAAAGTGAGACTCCTAGGTCCACTCCTACCCCTAAGACCGACAAGGGCAAGGGAATTGTCGTGTCTACTCCCATGGAACCTCCTCGATGAATGGAAGGCCGGAAGTGCTTTAAGTGTCATGGTTATGGCCATTATCAAGCGGATTGCCCAAACCGCTGGACCTTGACTATCCAAGAAACCCATGAAATTGAGGATGAGTTTCGAAAGGCTCAAGAGAAGACTGAGGTGAATGTCAACGATGAAGATGTGATTGACGAAGAGGATGTCGTTCCCACCACCCGTTCATGGAGGTGCCCTTGTTTTGAGGAGAGCTTTACATGCCCATGAAACTCCTTTCAACAAGGCCCAAAGGGAAATGTTGTTCCAAACATGGTGCTTCGTGGGTGGAAAAGTATGTAATCTTTTCATTGATGGACGAAGTTGTATGAATGTCGCGTCTACCTATATGGTCGAGAAGCTTGGCTTGCCTCTATTACTACACCCTCGACCTTACTCACTCCATTAGCTCATGTATCACAACGACATCAAGGTAACTAAGCAAGTCTTAGTGAATTTTTCTTTTGGGACTAACTATGATGATTCCCTTGTTTGTGATGTTGTTCCTATGAGTGCTTGTCACATTTTTGTTGGGGCGTCAATGGCAATACGACAAGTAAACGGTGCACAATGGGTTGGAAAACACTTATACTTTCACCCATAAAGGCAAGAAGTTCAAACTACTTCCCATTTCTCCCCGAGAAACCAAAACTTCAAAAGCCGGGATGGGTAGTGAGTTGAGGAACCTTCTCATGACGAGCGGATCACGGGATCAATGTGCTCTTAATGAGGACGAGCCATGTCTTGCTTTGTCTTTGCATTGTAGCGAGCCTAGTGAGATTGAGAGTTCCCAAGCACCACAAAAATTTCCTCTTCCATCCCTTAATCCTTTACCTCCAAAAAACAAGCCTCCAACCTCTTTCTTTCATTTGGACGATGGGTATATTGTGGGGTTTGAAGCTTGTTGGGTGTCTAGTGTGATTGCTCGTGGCATTCAGAATGTTCGGAGTTTCTCATAGCCAATTGAAGGAGAGTGCCTCGACTATAACTCCCAAGAGTTGAGGGCAACTCTTTTCAAGAGGGGGAGTATGGACCGTGTCGGGTTCAGGCCCGAGCTTCCCTAGCCGGGTTCGTGAAAAGTGACACGAAGGAGGAAATCCCGACCCGGCATTCTCGCACGAAACCCACCCGATCACTCTATTTCACGAACCGTTACACCTTTGTATAAGGTGGGGTGGTGAGTATCATATTGGCCTGGCTTAGGCGAGTCGTTCATTGACGGAGTTTGGAAAGGCTCGGAACTTGTTTCCGACCCCGGAGACCTCGGGACCGGGCTGGACCGTCCCGGAATGAAGAGTGACAAGGATCCGAAGAGGTCGAAATAATAATGTGCAAGGTAGGAAGAGCTGAGGAAAGGAGCATGCACAGCAGGACTTGTCGCGCCCGCCACAAACACCTAGCGCCCGCGATAGTGGCACCCAAGTCCCCCGGAAAGCATTCCCAGAAGGGTGTCACGCCCGTGCCTTTTGTTGTCGCGCCCGCGACGCTTTGATTGGCCCAGTCAAGAAATGGAGCAGGACGACTTCGCACCCACGACAAGAACTGTCACACGCCCGTGACAGGTTATTGACCAGCACGTCGCGCCCGCGACACACTTCGGTGGGCGTAGGATTGCTCGGGGCAGTAGGTTGTCGCACCCGCGACGGCCTGGCTGTGCGCGTGTTTTGCGGCTACTAAACTACTGTGTTTTGTTATGTTTTTCCCCCTTATATAAATACTTGGTTAACACACCTTTCTAGGCAAATTATGTTGATGAATGTTATGCTGATGCATTGTTAGGGTTTTCCCCTAGTTTTCTCTCAAAAATCTTATTACTTTATTCAAGTGATTTGGTGGTGTTTAAGTCATTCCTTTAGTTATTATTTAGTGGATTACCTATGAAAATCATGGTGGGGTGTTAGCCTAGAGTTACGGACGCTCCTTGCTCAAGGTCATATCCTTCCTTTGGGTGTTCAAGGCCTTTGTTCATGTTGAATATCGATCATCCATCATCACTCAAGCTAATCTCATCTTCCCACCACGACGGTAACGCTCCACATACATGTTCAATCTACTTGTTTGATTCATAGAGTGACTTTAGTTTTATCCCCTAAACGTCTTTTTCCTATTGGTTTAATGTTGTGATTTGTTTGAATAGTTGATTGTTTTGACCTTTTTAGCGATTAGAAATATAATTAGTTAATCCCATTCAAAACCAAATCGATTTAGAAATCACATAGGAGGCTAGTTTGGTGTGCAGTTTAGCAAAGTCCATGTGGGAACGACCTTGATATCTACTACATCTACACCCGTGCACTTGCGGCGTATCAAGTTTTTGGCGCTGTTGCCGGGGACTTTGTCCATAGCCGCCACCGGACGAATATCCTTAGATTGACTAGATTGTTTTCTTTTTATTTTTCCTGTTTGATCTTCCTTGGTTGTTGTTTTTGTCTCTTGCGAGGTTTCCAATCGGTGTATGCAAAAGGCACCACTATTCAAGTTTGATCCGGAGATTGAGAAGACCTTCCATTCAAGGTGGAAGCGACAACAAATAGAGGAAGAATAAAGGAGGCAAGAAGAAGCAAACGAGAAACCCGAGATGACCGAGGAAAGACGCACATTTGGGTAATACGTGACTCCCCCAGTCGCAAATCAGCCCACCGCCATCAACGCACCGGGAGTGAACGTTCATGACTTCGAGTTGAAGAGCTCCCTCATCAACTTAGTGAAGACTTCACCATTTTATGGCCTTCCCAATGAAGACCCTAACCAACATCTCCGCATCTTTCCGCAAGCATGCGATACCTTCAAGGCGAATGGAGCAACGGAGGACGCCATCAAGCTCCGTCTTTTCCCCTTTTCACTAGAGGGGAAGGCATAGGAATGGCTCGATTCCCTTCTGGCGACTACCACCATCTCAACCTTCGATCAACTTGCTAGTGCATTTTTGGCGAAATACTTTCCGCCTAGCAAGTTGACGAATTTGAGAAACTAAATCTCCACATTCGTGCAAGAACCGGAAGAGAGCTTCTGGAGCGTGTGCGTGGAGGGGATTAATGATAACTTGAGTTGGAGAAGGATGAGATTGATGAGAGGAGAGAAACCCAATGAGTACCCATGAACATAGAGTTGAGAATGAAGCAAAACTCAATCATCCATGCTTGAATATCATAATAATAGCTTTAAACTTGAATAATAACAATAAGAAGGAACCAAAATCAACTATCAACAAGTAGCTTAAGCACCAAATAGGATTGGATATGACCCTTGGATAAAGGTAGAACCACCACCAATGGCCTAACACTCCACCATGATTATCATAAAGGAAAATCCACCAAATAATCACTAAAGAAATGACTTGCAACACCACTAAATCAATTGGATAAAGTAAACAAGATTTGAGGAGAATATTAGGGAAACCCTAGCTTTTCATAAGCATATTCATAATCAACATATTCTTCTAGAAAACAGTACAAATAGAGTATTTATACAAGGGGAGAATTAGCCTTAAACACAGTCGTTTAAGGGTTAAAACACACGTAAAAACAGTCTGTCGCGGGCGCGACAGGCTTGGTCGCGGGCGCGACGGAGCGAAATCCCCCTCGGCGATTCGGCAGTGCTCGACGTAGCGGGCGCTACACCTGGGTGTCGCGGGTGCGACACTGGAATCGCGGGCGTGATGGGGTAGGTCACGGGTGCGACCTTGCTCTGTCCAATTTCCCTGTCATTCACCAAGTCGTTCGCAGGCGCTACCAAAAGTTTCGCGGGCGCGACAACCTTTTGGGCAGTTTTTCGACCGACTTCAATCGTGCATAACTTCTTCATCCGGCTCCGCTTTAGGCCCAGAAGGTATCGATGGAAAGCTCTGGGTGTCTACTTTAAGCTCCCAAAATTGCAAGTCGATCGAAGTTGTATTGAAGGAGTTATGGTCGAACGAGCGAAGGCACGCGCATTTCTAGCGTTTGAACGCCTTCCACCTTGCAAGTTATTAACTTGGGTCACTTCCGAGCCTTGATACCACCTCGCCCTTCATTCTTGGGACAACCTAGCCCGATTTCGAGGCCTCCGAGGTCATAGACAAGTCCCTAGCCTCTCCATGCTCCAACAACCGTCGGCCCGCCGAAGCCACACTAACTTGATACTCATCACCCCACCCCTGGAGAAGGTGTAATGGTTCTTGAAAGTGAGCGGGCGAGCGGGTTTAGCATAGGAATGCCCGGTCAGCATTTCATCCATCCTGTCTAGTAACTCAAGCCCGGCTAAAGAAGCTCGGACCCGAACCCGTTACGGTCCAACTTCTATGATGCATGGGAGAGGTTTAAGGAGCTCTTGAGGCAATGCCCCCAACATGGATTCGAACCTTGGGTGCCGATTCAAGCATCTATAACAGGGTGGATGACAACTTGAGGGCCAATATCTTGGTGGCGGCGGGAGGGAACATAATGACCAAGACCGTGGACGAGCTTCATGCACTCATCGAGCAGATGTCGTTGAATAGCTACCAATGGTCAAAGCCCCGTTCCGCATGAACGGGAGGTAAGTATGAGGTAGATGCTATCACTCTTTTATCTGCTAAATTAGATGTTATAACTGAGAAAATGGATAAAATGAATGTGAATGCTACCACTCCCCTCAACCTTAATGTGCATCTTGTCATTCATATGAGCATGAAACTTTGTTTTGTCCTGGTAGTGATGCTAATGGAGACCCAACCCAACAAGCCAACTATGTTGGTAATCCTAACCAAAGGTCTTCGTATGATTTGTCCTCCAATGTATATCACCCCGATTTGAGATTTCATCCTATCTTTTCTTATTGGAACAATAATCCCCATGGACAATCCCAAGGACAAAGAAGCCCCCGGTTTCCAAAGACCTCCTCAAGCCCAAGGCTAAGCCCAATCTCGATCCCAATCCCAAAAGCCTACCGTAGAGGCCATGTTAGAAGTTGTCCTTAATTCCCAACAAAGACAGTTTGAGCACCAACAAAGGCAAAATGATGTGATTTAAAGCCTTAGCCACTAGAGTTAACTTTTTGACCTCCCAAAACCAAATGCTTGAGACTCGACTAGCCAACCAAGCTAGCACTTCTACCCCTCCTTTCGGGATCACTTCCCGGACAGCCCATCCCTAATCCTAAAGCCCAATGTAATGCCATTATTTTGAGGAGTGGGACACAATATGAGAGACCTAGCATGCCAAATGCTAAGCATGGGGGGGGGGGGGGGAAGGGTTGAGAGTGAGAGTGAGAGTGAGAAGGCAAGTAAGGAGGTTGATGGAAAGAGAAAGAGAAATACCTTGAGAGTGAGCCTTCAAAGTAGAAATCCGAAGCACCCCGTGTTTATACACCACCGTTATCTTTTCCTCAAAAGTTTGCTAAGGCTAAAATAGATGCAAAATTTGGCAAGTTCTTAAATGTCTTAAAGCAATTGAATGTAAATGTGCCATTTTTAGATGCTTTATCTCAAATGCCTTTGTATGCAAAGTTTTTGAAAGAAATCCTCTTTAAAAGGAGGAAAATTGATGAAATTGAGGAAGTTGCTTTGACTGAAGAGTGTAGTTCTGTGGTTCTTAACAAACTTACTCCTAAGCTTAAGGACCCGGGAAGCTTTAATATTCCATGTGGCTCAGGTAGTTTAACCGTTGATCGAGCTTTGTGTGATGTGGGTTCTAGTGTAAGCTTAATGCCCTATTCTTTATATGAACAGTTGAACCTAGAGAGTTGAGGCCTACTACCATGTCATTGCAAATGGCGGATCGTTCCTCAAGTACCCTAGGGGTATTTTGGAGGACTTTCCCCTTAAAGTGGGTGATTGCTTTGCACCAATTGACTTTGTTATTCTTGATATGCCAGAGGACTCCCATACTCAAATCATTTTGGTGAGACCTTTCCTAGGTACTGTAAGGTATGTCATGGATGTACAATGTGGAAAGATGAAGTTTCGAATAGGGGAACATGAACTTGAGTTTGACTTATTCTGTGATGCTTTGCCATGTGAAGTTTCCCCTTGCTTTGGTGTTGATGTGCTATGTGAGAAAGATGAGCATGTTAGTGGTTTGGTGTGTAAAGAACATGATGATTGTGTGCGTGTTGAAAAGAGTGAGAAACTTGAAAAGTCTCATGAATATTTGGTTGAACATCCTTGTGTTTTGTTATTTGATAAAGACCATGAACTTGGCGATGCAAGGGTAGGAATAAAAGAAATTTTGCCCCCCACCTAACATAATCAAGAACGTGTCTTATGCTTTTAACAAGGGTACTTTCGATGAGTTTCTCATGTTTGATGATGGGGATCCCTCCATTTCTGAAGGAGGTGACGAGTTTGACCCAAGTTGTAGGGTCAATTCGAAGATGTTTGGAAGTACTTTGCAAAGTGGAGCTCCAAAAGCCCTTGGCGATGGAGTTATGGATTACTCGCTGGGTTGAGAGGTACCTTGTCGAGCTTAGGACGTAAAACAAGCGCTTCTTGGGAGGCAACCCAAGCTTTTTCATATTTATTTTCATTTTTATGATTTTCTCTTATTTGATTTTTCTAAATTTTTCCTTATTTTTCTAGAATTATTAGGATTTTTCTTTAATCTATTTTGATTTTTCTAGGAATTTTTTAGAAATTGTCTTCTCTTTATTATGATTTTCTAGGACTTTTCTAGGGTTTTATTTTATTTTTCTTTAATTTTTGAGGAATTAGTTTTAGGAAAGTAAAAAAATCTCAAAAAAATCTAAAAAATGAGAAGAAAAAAAGAGATTGAGAGTGAGTGAGAAAAGAAAAGGAAAAAAAGATTTTTTTGAGAAAATAAAAGTTGAGAGGAAAATTGAAAAAATTTGAGTGAAAAAAATAAAGAAGAGGAAGAAAGAGAGGAACTAAAGGAAAGGAAGAAGACGCAGCAAAGAGGATCGAACCCGCGACCTACTACCTATTTTAAGGGCCAGCACGAACCGTTCTGACAATAAAATAGATCGTGCTGGCTTCCAGAAGGTCAGTATACTTAAGGTAAGTAGACCACGGAACGTGGCACTAGACCACGGACCGTGGAAGGGTCACCACGGATCGTGGTGCTTTACCACGGACCGTGGTGTCCCCAGACTGTTTTTTTTTTTAAATTGAAACTCGGGTGTTGTCTTATATGGCTATTAATGCTGCTGCCCGTTGCTTGCTACCCTGAGACATCATTTTTCTGCAGCTTTCTTCAACTCCATTGCATCTTCTTCTTTAACCTTTCTTCTCCATCTCCATATTTACTCCCTCCTCCATTGTTATTAGCTCCCATTTCTTCATTTCTCAATCATTCTCTTCCAAATTTCCTCCTTTCTTCTCCATTTCACCTCCACTTTCAAATCTCCTCACCATTTCACCATTTCATTCGGTCATTCTCTCTCCTCCACCATTTCCACCATTGTTGTAAAGCTTGAAAGCTTCCATTTTTTCTTCCTTTCACTTGTATGTACAAGGTTTGTTTTCTATTATTTTCTTTATTTTGTTCAGGTATATTTTCATTTCTTTAATTATGTTCCCCTTTGTATATTTTCGTTCGTTTTCTTATTTACTGTATATAGAATTAGATTTAGTCCTCTGTTTTTGTTCGTTTGTATGTATATATGACAGTAGCTACATGTTTTAGAAGCTCAATTGGCCTTAATTCACTGTTTAGTATCTTCATGTTTTTGTGTAATTTGTAATCTTGATGTTTAGATCTCTGATTTTCACCTTTAGTCTTGTATACTTTAATTGTTGTTGATTTAGTTTTAGAATTAGTTAACTTAGACCTCTGTTTTTGTTTCATATGTGTATGTATGTGTTTAATATGGTTCTCTGTGTTTGTTTCAGAATAGTTAAATTAGTTTTAGTATATTAATTTGTTGTTTAGTTTTAGTTTTACACATGTAATTTAGTTGCTAATTTAGATTATTGTTAGCTTAGTTCCTAGATTTGGGTACATTAGCTTTTAAAATTTTATATTGCTAGTTTTCCTTTTAGAATAGCTTAGTTTAATTTTCAGCTTTGTTTAAAATTAGGTAGTTTAGTTTTCTTCTTATGTTAGACTAGCTTTCTTAAATATTAGTAATTAGCTTAATTAGTTAGCTTAAATTTTTTTAGTAGCTTAGTGTTTTAGTGCTTTAGAGTCTTAGATAGAGTAGAGTTTTAGTGTTTATTATTTTTATGGAGACAAGTAATGACCACATAATCAATGAGATTAATTCCTTATTGATGTGGCTGTTACAACCGTCATAAAATTCTCATTAATCACTCCTCCTATTAAGTACATTTAGTACTACTTAAAGGGGTGATTAGAGGTTACTTATATAGACAATAATATTGTTCGGATTAAGGCAAAGAGCCTAGTATTTGCAGCGCAAGAGAAAAATTATTAGGATGTATAAATGGAGAAAAATATAACAAGATCAGTAATTAAAAGTAGAGTGTATAAGATACAAGATTTATGTGGAAACCCAATGTGGGAAAAAAACCACAAACGGCAATGGAGCAATAATCCACTAGTATAAGGGGAGATATTAGAAAAGAGATCCCAAACGGCTGTATAACACAACACGATCAAGAAGGAAAGATCTCAAATGGTTATAGAACAACGGGAATAATCTGAAGGTAAAATATTAACTCTCAAAAATACACTCACAACCTAGGGATGGGTAGAGGTGAAGAACCTCTCAATTACAAGTGTATGAATAGGTTGATAATAACCTATATTTATAGTATAAGAGAAGAAAAGGAAACTAGGTTAAATATTACATAATCTAGATAGCAAAAGGGAGACCCCGCCATGGACGAGAACCCTGAGGAAAAACGCTGGGAGCGTTTCGTGGCCGCTGGCAGCGTCATGCATAGGAGCCCTTGAAGAGGGAAAGAAAGCACTATTCTATTCTATTCTACCATTCGCGAGTAGAAAAGCAAGGCATCGATGGTTTTTCATTATTCATTCATTATCTATCACAATTCTATTCTACCATTGGTCCTAGCTTGAAGAGGGAAAGAAAGCACCAAATACTTCCATCTACTCCTCCCCATTAATCAAGACTAAGATCAAGATTGATTCAAGGAGTGAAGATCAAGAATCGAGAGGAAGAAATTATCAACACTCGCGAGGAAGACTCCGCCCCGGGATCGAAAGACTCGACGGTCGTATTCCTTGTAGTTTGTATCTCTTTTCGATTTCTTTCTTTGTTTTGAGAATTAATCATGATTTTTGGAACTTGTGTCGTACTTTTCTTGAACATGAGTGAGTAGTTTCTTTGAATTGTAGGGTTTTGCAACTCGAAACAATGTAGTTTGATTTAATATTATTAGTTTGTGCATGAATTGTTGATTAGAATCAATAGAAAGTTGTGTTTTCCATGTTTACGAGTGTTCTTTAGGCCTGGAATGCTTGTAATTTGAGATTAACCTGAGAAGTACTAAAAGGTGAATTAGGATAATCTGACTACCAACTTGTCTACCTACACTTGCGAAATTTGAGAAAGGAGTAGCAGACTAGGGAACCTTTTGATAACCAGAATATTTTAGACCTTCAACTTTGATTAACTTGAAAAGCACACGAAAGTTGTAATTTAGGTTAATCGAGGTAATTCTATTAGCATCGAAAGAGCAGTAGAGTTCTTATGGTTGTCGTTCTTGATTCGTTCTTGAATGTATGATTGTGCAGGCTAGGTTTTAATAATCAGACTCGTTGTTAGGTTAACATCTCCTTAGAAGTCTTTCTCTCTTGATTAGAATCCTTGATTAATTTCCTTGCTTTCTTTAGTCTTAGTTTGTTCCTAAAACCTTACCTGAATCAAACCTGGCTAGCTTAGCAATCATGATAGAGATTAGTTTTCTGTGCTGCTAATTGAGTCCTTGTGGGATCGACCTTGACGTGCTACTACGTACACCGTGCGCTTGCGGCCCTGTCAAGCTCCCATTATAAGTAGTGTGTTTAGACCTGATTTCGTGTTTAAATACCGCCTAAATCCTTAGGCTTTTGACTTGTTTCGTAGTTTGTTTTAATAACTTTTAATGCGTTTTAGTTACTTTTGTAGTTTCCGAAGGGTTTCACTCAAAACGAATCTAAATGGGCCAATTTCGCACCAATCTTGGGAACCCCGAGATTTCCTAAGATTCCCCAAGCCCTGGTCGTGTCAAAGGCAGAGGATTAGAAGGGCCGGCCATGTCGAAAGGCAGCGGAAGTGGAGGCACTACCAAGAGTACCCCGAAGGAATCGGTCGAGAGACCGTGGTCACGGTCACAGAGACCGTAGCCACGGTATGATGGAGCCAAGACCAAAGTGAAGAGGCCTTGCACCCGAACTAGACCGTGGTCACGGTCACTTTGACCATGGTCACGGTAGGATCTTCGCCATGCCTAAAGAAGAAGCTGACCGAACTAGACCGTGGTCACGGTCTCCCAAGACCGTAGCCACGGCGGTGCGAAGGAGCGAAAAGTTGTCAACCTTAATCACCTAGACCGTGACCACGGTGCATGGGGACCGTGCCCACGGCAGCGGCGGTTAAGAGAAGAAATTGCTCGCTTATGCAGATCGCGGCCACGGTCGCCCTCATGGCCGCTTTGTCTGTTGTGTAAAATGATGAGTTTTGAGTAACAACCTTGATTACTATTTAATGTATTTAGGTCATTTTAGATTGGGAGGAGATTAGACAGCAGCTTTACCTATCTTTTACGATACTTTAGCACTCTTTATCACATTTTTGAAGTCTTAGATTAGAGGGATTAAGGAAGATCTTTGCTGAGATTATTAGTTCTTGTATTGGATTCTCTTGATTATTATTGGAAGTTTGAGGATTATTCTCGACTTTGGAGCATTGGAGCTTTATTATTCTGAAGTTTTCTCCCTTGTCATCACAATCAATGAGCATTTCTTAACCTTTCTCTCTCTAATTTATTGCTTATTTACTAATCTCTGTTTTGTTATTATTGATTTTGTTGGTGTTATTGAATGTTTATTGTCATCTTGTTTACTCTTTTAAGCATGAATGAAGTTGTTGATGTTATTAACATGATAGTTAGGATGTTTAGTGGCTAGAACCTTAATGGGTTAGGGAGATATTAAGGGTGTGAATGGGTAATTAGGTTTGGGTTAGCAATTTTAGTGAGTAACTAGTTAGGAAATCAACTTCCTAATCCTATCCTTCCTTCAAGTGGGATGTATTTAGGTGCGAAAGCATCCCGAATACATCCAATGCTTGTTGGAAGGTAGGAATTAGGATAGTTAGTATTCTAGTTCGCGAAAGCGAATAGAAACTAACTAGGAAATTCCGTTCTTTTGACCTTCCCGGGTCTGTCTATGGATTTTGGGGAAGTTAATTCGGACTATCCTTGAAAGAGGAAGTTCGGTGGGTTTTTTTTTTCTCTAACGGAATTACCATTTGATTTTCCTTTCTCGTTACTCTCTTGTTGTGAAACCCATTTCCTCATTCCCGTTTGCATCCCGAAAGTCTCCCGACACCCATTGTTTTACCTTTTTGACTGAACATAGCGTGTTTGTGTTGTTTTCACCCTAAAGTCTTTCATCCTTTCATGATCATAAACCATACCTAGAGTCAACTAGTTGCAGCTAAGGCCCCTAGCTCCCTGTGGAAGAACGATAAAACTGTGGTCTTACAAACCATTCGACTAAACAAAATGGCGTCGTTGCCGGGGAGCAAGCACACCTAGCTTAGCTCTTTGTCTTTAGGTTGTTTAAGATCATTTCACTGCTAGAGATTTTGTTATCCTTAGTTACTGGAAATTTGATTCTTCTGTTTGTTCCTTTTGTGCATGCGGACTCGCTCTCGACGAGGCCAAACTCCTTTAACTCCACCGAACCCGAATCCGGAGAGTATTATTCGACAAGCTAACGCCGGTTCGAGACGAGCTAGACAACAAAGGGAGCGAGGGACGATCGAAATTCCAATGGCTGACGGAGAGCAAATTCTACGCCGTACCTTAGCATCATATTCCTTACCATCGTCGGGTACGGGAGGCGATCCCATCACATTACCAGAATTACCACTGAATGCATCGTTCGAGTTCAAGCCATATTTATTGGAAATATTTGAGAACACCCCGTACCATGGAGGAGAGCATGAAAATCCTATTGACCACATCAACAGATTCGAGCAATGCATCGGCTTCGTACAAATGAATGGAGTTTCCGCCGAATACATGAAGTTGAAGTTTTTCCCTCTTACCTTGAAGGGGAAAGCATTATTATGGCTCAACACGTGTCCGCCCGGAACTTATTCAACATGGGATGCCCTTAGCCGCGACTTTCTTCAAAGGTTTTTCCTCAATGACGAGACGTGTCAGTTGAGGCAAGCCATCATGAGCTTCAAGCAAGAGCCCGATGAGTCGTTATTCGAAGCATGGGGGAGATTCAAAGGTCTCTAACGGAGGTGTCCACATCATAATCTTGAGGATTGGTTATTATTGCATCACTTCTATTCCGGATTGAGTAGCTCTTTGCGAGAATCCATCGTTCATGCCTCGGGGGGCATGTTCCTCAAGAAGACGGCGGAGGAAGCAAACGTATTTCTTCACGAGCTATCTCAAAACTCTCCTTATTGGGGAGGCGGCCGTGGTCCAAGAGATGGTCCTCCTCTAGAAAGCAACCCTACCATTAAATTTCTCATGAATGTCGTTCTTGAGATACAACAAAAGGCAGCTTTGGATGAAACCACGAGGCAAGTAAAGGCGGCCCAAGAAGAACCTATGCTTATTCCGGATGCCCGAGTCTTGGCATGTGATTTTTGTGGAGCGCCACATTCTTCGAAGCGATGTGAAGAGTATCAAACCGAGTAAGTCCAAGCCATCTATCCCAACAATAACCTCTCCTATACCAATCAAACCCCCATTCGTCCCCGTGGGAATTACGCCTACAATCAACAAGCTCCCCTAAACCAAAATCCTCCCCCCGGTTTCCCAAATCAAAATCGCCGCCAATACCACCAAAAGCCACCACCAAAATCCTCACCAAGGTCAATCTTCCCAAGCACCCAAACCATCACAACAAGAAACCCTTGACCAAACCCTCCAAAAGTTGGCCCTAACTCAAGAGAAGATAGCCTTATCTCAAGAAAAGATGGCCTTAGACCGAGAAAAAGACAAACTCGCATTAAGAACCTCGAGTTACTATTGGCCCAATTGGCACAACAATCTCAACCTATCCAATCTTTGCTAGCCAATCCCAACCTAACCCAAAGGGACAACTTAATGCGATTACTTTGAGGAGTGGCAAGGAGATTGATGGACCTAGAATGGTGGGAGAGGAGGTCTTGGGTGACAAGGAAGGTGACGTGGTGGATATCTCGGATGAGGAAGATTTATTGGGTGAGGAAGTTGAGAGAGCACATGAGGATGAATTGGGAGAGTCTAGTAAAGAACAAGAGGAGATAGAGAAGTTAAGGAAAGGGAAAGCAAAAATGGTGGAAGAAGAACCAATCCAGACTATTGAGAAGCCAAAGCTACCACCAGTCCCTTTTCCCGATCGGTTAGCAAAGCCAAAATCCGATGCAAAGTTTTCAAAATTCATTGAGATGCTCAAGAAGCTTCAAGTGAACATTCCATTTCTTGATGCCATTTCTGAAGTTCCGTCCTTCAAGAAGCATTTGAAGGAGCTTCTCACGAGCAAGAGAAGAATTCAAGAGAAATCTACGATCCATTTGACGGCGGATTGTAGTGCAATTATCGATAACAAATCACCGGAGAAATTAGCCGACCCCGGAAGTTTTTTTATTCCATGCACCATTGGTGATATGCGGATTGGTCGTGCCCTTTGTGATCTAGGAGCAAGTGTAAGCGTCATGCCTTATTCGATTTGCAAGAAGTTAAATCTCGACGATCTTGCTCCTACAACAATTAACCTTCAATTGGCCGACCATTCCGTGTGAAGACCGTTGGGAATATTGGAAGACATCCCAGTCCAAGTGGGGCGGTTTTTGATTCCTTGTGATTTTGTGATCTTGGAGATAGAGGAAGATAACAACATCCCTATTATTTTAGGAAGGCCATTCCTTGCTACGGCGGGAGCCATTATCGATGTGAAGAATGGAAGCATGTCGTTGAATGTCGGGAATGAAAGCATAATTTTTCAACTTGAGGGGTCATTGAAGGGTCCTTCGTATGGGGATTCATGCTATGCCATTGATATGATGGAGTTCCTTGTTGATGAGTATATTGAGGACTCCCATCTTCTTGAATCTATTTGTGATGATCCCTTGGGAGCTTGCTTATTGGAGTCCTTCCAATTTGAGTCCTACGGCACCGATATTACTTTCTTCACCAACCTTCTTGACTCTTCACCCATGCATAAGGAGATTATTATTGATGAGCCTTATATGGAGTGTATGGAGATTCAAGATGCGATCTTCAAATGTATGTCTTCTTCTCAAATTCAATCTTCTACTTCTTTAGAGCTTAAAGCTTTACCCCATTCCCTCCAATATGCTTTCTTGGATGATGAGAAATCTTATCCTATCATTGTGAATGCGAATTTGAATGATTTTGAATTATCCAAGTTGCTTGATTTGCTTAGGAAACATAGGGGTGCATTGGGTTATAGGATAGAAGACTTGAAAGGTTTATCCCCTTCCATATGCATGCATTCGATTGATTTGCTAGAAAATGCCAAGCCTACTAGGCAACCCCAACGTCGTTTAAATCCCAACATGCAAGAAGTGGTTAAAAAGGAAGTAGTAAAGTTGCTAGCTGCTGGGATCATCTTCCCCATCGCAAATAACGAATGGGTAAGCCTGGTTCAGTGTGTGCCCAAGAAGGGTGGATTGACCGTAATTGAAAATGACAAGAAAGAACTAGTTAGTACCCGGACCATCACCGGTTGGCGGATGTGTATCGATTACTGCCAATTAAACAAAGTAACAAAGAAGGACCATTTCCCCCTTCCCTTTATTGACCAGATGTTAGAACGGTTGGCGGGTCATTCACATTTTTGCTTTTTGGATGGGTACTCGGGTTTCTTTCAAATTCCAATATACCCCTCACATCATGAAAAAACCACCTTCACTTGCCCATATAGGACATTTGCCTATCGTCGCATGCCATTTGGTTTATGTAATGCCCCTGGGACTTTTCAACGTTGTATGATGGCTATTTTTAGCGATTTCATTGAAAAATGCATGGAAGTCTTTATGGATGATTTTTCTGTGTACGGTAATTCTTTCGATGACTGTTTGCTAAATTTGGAGAAAGTGTTAACTTGTTGTGAGGAAGTGGATCTAGTTCTGAATTGGGAGAAATGCCACTTCATGGTGGAACAAGGTATCGTTCTGGGTCACTTAATCTCTTCTAAGGGCATCGAAGTAGATAAGGCCAAAGTTGAGGTTATAGAGCGCCTACCACCCCCAGTTTCCAAAGTTGAGGTTATCGCCGGTTCGTCAAGGATTTTTCAAAAATTGCTCGACCTCTAACTGACCTCTTGTGCAAAGATGCCCCTTTCATTTTCACTGATGAGTGCCTTGAGTCGTTTTATAGGTTGAAGCTGTCTTTGATTTCCGCTCCGGTAGTTCAACCTCCGGATTGGACGCTACCCTTTGAGATTATGGCCGACGCGAGCGACTTCGCCATAGGAGCGTGTTTGACCCAAACAGTAGACAAGAAGCCAAGGGTCATCTATTACGCAAGCCATGCGCTTGATAGCGCCCAAAGAAACTACACAACCACGGAAAAGGAGCTTTTAGCGATCGTTTTTGCGCTCAACAAATTCCGGCAATACCTCATGTTCTCTAAGGTGGTAGTCTACACGGATCATGCCGCTATCAAATACTTGATGGGAAAGAAGGAGACAAAACCGAGACTTATACGGTGGGTCTTGCTTATGCAAGAATTTGATTTGGAAATCCACGATAAGGCCGGCACGAAGAATTTTGTAGCCGATCACCTTTCGAGGATTCATGTCGACTTGGAAGACACCCAACCGATTTTAGACGCTTTCCCGGACGAGCGACTCTTGGCTATCAACTCGCATCCTTGGTATGCGGATATTGTGAATTATTTGGCGAACGAAGTGATCCCTCAACACTTGAACCATCATCAAAAGAAGAAATTCCTCCACGACATGAAGCATTACTTTTGGGATGATCCTTTCCTTTTTCGTCTTGGAAATGACGGGATGTACCGGCGATGTATTCCCGAGAGTGAAGTGCAATCTATTTTGACCCATTCTCATGAATTTCCGGTGGGAGGTCACGGTGGCCCCCAAAAGACCGTGGCAAGGGTTTTGCAAACTAGCTATTGGTGGCCGACTCTTTTTCGTGACGTCCATTTGCATGTCAAGCAATGTGACAGGTGTCAAAGGTCCGGTAACATCTCCCGGAAGAATGAAGCACCATTGAACTATATTCTTGAGGTGGAAGCTTTCGATGTATGGGGATTGGACTTCATGGGTCCTTTCCCGTCGTCAAGGGGTTTCCAATACATCCTAGTGGCGGTAGACTATGTCACAAAGTGGGTCGAGGCCATACCATGTGTAAGATGCGACGGGAAATCCGTTTCGAAATTCTTGAAAAAGACCCTATTCCCAAGATTTGGCATCCCATGGGTCATTATTAGTGACAACGGTTCCCATTTCATCGAAAAGAGATTCGAGTCTCTCCTGGAGAAGTACGGCATCAAGCATAAGAAGGGACTTCCTTACCATCCACAAACACAAGGTTAAGTGGAAATCTCCAACCGTGCCATCAAGGAGATCTTAGAGAAGACAGTTAACTCTTCAAGGAAAGATTGGGCAGAAAAATTGGATGAGGTTTTGTGGGCATACCGCACCGCTTTCAAGACACCGATCGGCACTACTCCTTACCGTCTTGTCTACGGGAAGGCGTGTCACTTCCCCGTCGAACTTGAGCACAAAACCATGTGGGCAATCAAGAAGTTGAACTTCAATCTCAAGGCGGCCGGAGGCAGTCGGTTATTTCAATTAGAAGAGCTTGAGTTGAGGCGTCATGCATATGAGAACAACAAGATCTACAAGGAGAGAACGAAAGCATGGCATGACAAGAGGTTGAACCGACGTGAGTTTGTGGTAGGCGATAGGGTTCTCATTTTCAATTCAAGGCTAAAGTTGTTCTCTGGGAAATTGAGATCACGGTGATCCGGACCATTCGAAATAGTGAGAATTCTTTCCACGAGAGTAGTTGAGTTGAAAGATGCCCAAGGAAAGTGTTTCAAAGCAAACTCATCGAAACTCAAACCATACATCATGGGCGAGGAATATGTCGGGACAGTTGTGACATACCTCGCGGATTTTGGAAATTGAAAAGCATCGAAAAAGGTCGAGCTAGGACCTACAAAACAAGCACCCGGGAGAGGTATGAACTACTTCCCCCTCTTTTAGTGTTTTCTTTAAATTTTTAGTTCTTTCATTTTTATTTCCCTAATTTTTGTGCCTTTCTTCTTCCTTTGTTTTATTTTATTAGAAAAGATTTTTGAGTTAAAAATGAGAAAAAAAGAAAAAAAAATCGAGAATGGTTCTATGAGAGTCGGGGTTTGAAAGTGTTTTTGAGCGATTGGAGAGTGTCCTTGAATGATAATTGAGCGAGAAATAAAAGGGAGTGGATGACAAGAGGGTAGATTTTAGGACTTAACAATGTTTCTCCAAGTTTTGAGCCTTGTAGATGTTGGAGATGAACCGAAAGGGACCATGCCCACGGTGGGAGTCACCGCAGCCACGGTCAGCATACTCAAAGTTGCTCCCAGTTTAGCCAAGCCGAAGATCACCATGACCACGGTGGAAGTCACCGCAGCCACGGTCTCATCGCAGCATGATTCTTGGAAATTTTGGTCCCGAACATCACCGTGACCACGATGCAGTTTCGCAGCCCACGGTCTCATACCTTTTCCCTTCTTTTTCCCTCACCCGAATCACACCGTGCCCACGGTCAAATGGACCGTGGCCATGGTCTGTCGAAAACCTGTGATATGTCGGGGGTTCAATATTATTTCCCCCTCATTTCTCTTTCACTTTCTTCCTCACTCTCACCTTCGAAAACCCTCACCAAACCCTAAACCTCTAGCTCTCTTCCAAAATTCGACAACACCACCACCAATTCCTCCATTTCTCCCAACTTTATCCTACAACCAAACCATAGCTGTTATTGCTCAATTCTTTTCGGGCCATCTTCAAGCAAACTTCAGGTCTCTTGTTGCTTGTGGGGGTCAAAGTTAGCAAGAGGAGTTCCCCATCACTTCAATCCAGGTATTCCTTGACTTGTTGATGATTAAACACTAGATTTCTTGTTTATTTGGGTTGAATATGGTGAAATTGCTTGTTGGGTCTTGGTTGGGTGAGTAAGTGGAGTTTGGGGTTGAAATTTTGGATTGAAATTGATTGTTGGGAGTGTCTTTGGTGAACTTTTGGTTGAATCTCATGTAAATTGCTTGTGGGTTTGGTTGGATGGATTGATTAAGTTTGGAGTTTGAGTTTTTGGTTGATTTTGCCGAGATTAGGAGTGTATTGCTTGTCTTTGGGATTGAATCTTGTGGTTGATTGTGTTTTGTGTTGCTCGGGATTTTTGGGGTATTGGTTGTTGTGTTTCGGTGTTTGGTGCTTGATTTTCTTGCAGAGTATCCAATGGGTCGAGCGAAACGTTCCCGGACCGAGCCGGAATCAACCCCTGCCCCATCAACCTCGGCTGAGCCCGATAAAACTCGGTACAAGGGTCAACCGGTCTCGGTTATTCAATGCGACCCGAAAATTAAGGTCAATTTTCGGAACGATATGCACAAGGCCCGGTATGAGCGGCTAAAGAAGCAGAAAATTTGTGCTCCGGATCTCTATCATGAGAGAGGCAATGATGTTTTCAGAACCGAGCATGGACTTCTTCATTAAAGTCATGGGATGGGAAATCTTTGCCACAATCAACGAACCGATCATCGAGCAACCGGTGCTCGAATTCCTTAGCTCTTTGGTGGTAAAAGAAGACGGCACATCCAACGCCTCCTATTCATACATCGTGAACAAAAAGGAGGTTGAATGTACGCTCAACGACTTATGCAATGCTCTAGTCCTTCCCGAGGACGGCATACCCTACGGCGAGTGCGTCAAATTCGATGAACAAGAAGCTATGAAAGAGCTCACTTGCTGGAGGAGATGTTACCCGAGGGTTCGATCGCAATGAACAAAGTACTATTGCCCAAGCAACTCTAAGGCTAGGGATTTCTGTAATCTGAGCGTCCGCATCTTCCACCGCATCATTTCGAACTCTGTTTTTGGCCGTGAAGCCGGGCGTTCAAGCATCCGGAAAGACGACCTCTTCGTCCTCTATAATGCGATCAACGGTCGCCGGGTCAACACTGGCTCATGTATCCTCCATTGCCTCCGGGAAATAAGCCTCGAAAACCAGAACATGACTATTGGTATGGGTCACATCATCACCCATTTTCTAAGTAAGCAAGGGTTCGAGTCCTATCTGAGCAAGTGGACTCCCCGCTATTTCCCTGATCCTATCGACGGTGTTCGCCTACGAAAGATGGAATTCTTGGAGAAACACAGGACGCGAACATTATACCGTCACGGGAACGAACCCTACAGCGTCGTAGTTCATTTGGGCGACGACAATGCCGAACAACGTCTAGATGTCTCCGACCAACGCAATTGGTCGTGTGGCCAAACCTTGGGGATCGATTTGTGGTGGGTGGTCCCGGGGATCGGGCGGAGGAAGGTGAAGACGAAGACGAAGAAGAGGAGGAAGAAGAGGATGAGGAGGAAGAAGAACAAGCACAAGGGGATGAAGCCGAGCCGATTCAACAACGGGACGCCGCTCTTGAGCGTATCAGCGATCAACTCCAGGAGCTTCATGATGAGTTTCAAGTCCAACGGGAGCTCATCCAAAACCAGCAACTATTGATCGAAAACTTACAAGGATTGCTTGAGATCCAATAGGAGACGCTGGCTAGCATCCAGTCGCAGCTCCAACCTCGTCCTCCGTTAGGAGGGTCCGCTTGAGGACCGTTTGTAAGCACCCCACCCCCACCCGACCTTTATCATTGTCTATTTACTTTATTTTGTGAAGTATAAGTGTGGGGGAGTGCTTCTTCGGGGTTTTGGAGTTGCGATGTCTAGTGGTTTTGGATTGTTGGTCTCTCGATTTCTTTTGGCATGAGCTCACATATTTTGGGGATTGTTCAGCTAGGTTGCTCGGGTTTTTCCTTGCCTTGTTTATCATTCATGTTTGTCAGGTTGTTGGATGATTGTCTTAGGGTTGTTTGTTTGTTGTTTTTGGTGGGTTGGACTGTTGTTTAAGCATCTCTCGTTTGTATTTTGGGTCATGGATGGATGTAACTGACTGTTATTTAGGATGAATGCAACGAATTAGTTGTTTCGGTTAGTATATTTCAAGTTTCACCCTTATTTCCCGCCTCAATGAGTGAGATTCGGGGATAAGGTAAGTCACTGGCAATGTATATATTGTTCATATTTTAAGTTTTTCATCTTTTCAATTTCTTTTCATAATCTCTTAAGTTAGTTTTTCCTTTCTTTTGCTTTTGGTCTCGCATGCGAATTCTATAATTGAAAAGTCGTGTCTTACTCTAACGTTAATCTGACTCTCTTGAACGAAGATTTCGGATCGCTATTTTCAACGCTTATGAAGAGGTTGAGGTAATATCTTTCCACCTTACTCTTTTCTTTTTTTTTTTTATGTGAATCCTTATCATGATCCGTCGCATGATTGGTTTTCTCTTGGGTGGCGAACCCCTATGAATGTCTGTGTTGGGATTTCGATTGTTGTTGGAGCCGTGTGGGCTCGGGTCGCCACCATTTTCTACCTGCTAGTTGTTTTGTTTGTTCGTGTTTTGTAGGCTCTCTACCCTTTTTATGTGACACCTTCCCACAATGAGGACATTGTGGAGTTTTAAGTGTGGGGGGGGGGGGAGATATTCTATTTCAAGGGTAGATCACTTAGTCGTTTCGTTCTTTGTTTCCTAATTTTTGCTTAAATTTTTTTTTAAAAAAAAAATTTGTGTGAAAATGGAGAAAAAAGGGAGTGGAAACCTTTTCGATTTTTCTTTTCGTTTTGCTTTTGTTTTGCTTTGTTTCCTGGATCTCATTATCGAAGTTGAGAAGCCGTTCTTAAACTTCTCTCTAAAAGTAATCGGTTGGAGCATTTTTTTTTTTCGACCCTAACTCGGGTTCTAGTCGAGACTTACTCTTAATAGACTCCCTTCACTAAGTGTCTTGTGAGACTCCCGTTCCTTTCTCGTTTTGTTGGGAACCCGGAGATTCTAAGGGCTTGTGTCTGAGTTTGTTTTTGTTTCTCATTTAGCAAAAGCAAAAAGTGGAAAAAGAAAAGAAAAGAAAGAAAGAAGAAAGCTTTCATAAGACATAATAACCTGAATAAGTGGAGCGTGTCGCTGAAGACATTAACCACCATACACTTAGCCAACCTACACGGGCCCGGTATTCGTGGTACGACACTGGATACCCCTTAATCCTCCTCCTATATCGCTTTGCGACGGAGAGGCGTATAGAAAAGACCATGTTGGGAGGGTATACCCCTTATATGGGCCGTCCAATTCCCGAAAGTAAGGCTAATACCGACTTTTAAAACCAAAAAGAAAGAAAAAAAAAAGAAGAAAGAAAAGAAAAGTTTTGCTTCTAAAAAGAGAGTGGGGCCTCCCCTTGCATCACCTACGGCCCTCACCAAGCCAAGGGCGACCAAATGCGAGGGAGGGCAACGCTCCTCTCGGTTGTTTCGTTGTTTTCAAATTCGGACGCGAGTTTTTAAAGTCTTTTGGTTCCCGTTAAACCCTTGTTTTGCTTTTGCTGTGGAGTTTCGCTTGTTACAAGGTGTAGGGAGTCAAAAATCTTCAAGATCGACCTTTTTCTGAGTTTGGTGTTTTTGAGATGCTCCTAACGGTTCTTTGGGAGGTTTAATCGCGTTTTCTTAGTTTGGATTGCGAGATCTTGTGAATCAAAGCCCTTGTTTTTTGTTCTTTTTGTCTTCTTCGATTTTGTTTTCACTTTCCATCTCTCCTTCCTCTTTGGCTTTTGTGGGTACAGCCGCTACAAACCCTCACGAGTCCATCTCGTCCACTCGTGCTGCCGGGGGGTTCAAAGGGCTTGGTGCATATGCTAAGTGCACTCGTTTCTCTCCCACGACAGAGGAATTTATGTTAGTTAGTTTTGTTTTGTTTTGTTTTGTTTTGCTCGGGACGAACAAAGGTTTAAGTGTGGGGGGTGTTTAGACCCGATTTCGTGTCTAAATACCGCCTAAATCCTTAGGCTTTTGACTTGTTTCGTAGTTTGTTTTAATAACTTTTAATGCGTTTTAGTTACTTTTGTAGTTTCCGAAGGGTTTCACTCAAAACGAATCTAAATGGGCCAATTTTGCACTAATCTTGGGAACCCCGAGATTTCCTAAGATTCCCCGAGCCCTGGTCGTGTCAAAGGCAGAGGATTAGAAGGGCCGGCCATGTCGAAAGGCAGCGGAAGCGGAGGCAATGGCTGAAGAGTACCCTGGAAAGGAACTGTGGCCGAGAGAGACCGTGGTCACGGTCACAGAGACCGTAGCCACAGTATGATGGAGCCAAGACCAAAGTGAAGAGGCCTTGCACCCGAACTAGACCGTGGTCACGGTCACTTTGACCGTGGTCATGGTAGGATCTTCGCCATGCCTAAAGAAGAAGCTGACCGAACTAGACCGTGGTTACGGTCTCCCAAGACCGTAGCCACGGTGGTGCGAAGGAGCGAAAAGTTGTCAGCCCTAATCACCTAGACCGTGACCACGGTGCATGGGGACCGTGCCCACGACGGTGCGAAGCGAAGAGAAGAAATCGCCTGCCTTACACGGGGCCACTGGCCGTGCCACGGTCCCTCAAGGGCCGATTTTGTCTGTTGTGTAAAATGATGAGTTTTGAGTAACAACCTTTGTTACTATTTAATGTATTTAGGTCATTTTAGATTGGGAGGAGATTAGACAGCAGCTTTACCTATCTTTTATGATACTTTAGCACTCTTTATCACATTTTTGAAGTCTTAGATTAGAGGGATTAAGGAAGATCTTTGCTGAGATTATTAGTTCTTGTATTGGATTCTCTTGATTATTATTGGAAGTTTGAGGATTATTCTCGAATTTGGAACATTGGAGCTTTATTATTCTGAAGTTTTCTCCCTTGTCATCACAATCAATGAGCATTTCTTAACCTTTCTCTCTCTAATTTATTGCTTATTTACTAATCTCTGTTTTGTTATTATTGATATTGTTGGTGTTATTGAATGTTTATTGTCATCTTGTTTACTCTTTTAAGCATGAATGAAGTTGTTGATGTTATTAACATGATAGTTAGGATGTTTAGTGGCTAGAACCTTAATGGGTTAGGGAGATATTAAGGGTGTGAATGGGTAATTAGGTTTGGGTTAGCAATTTTAGTGAGTAACTAGTTAGGAAATCAACTTCCTAATCCTATCCTTCCCTCAAGTGGGATGTATTTAGGTGCGAAAGCATCCCGAATACATCCAATGCTTGTTGGAAGATAGGAATTAGGATAGTTAGTATTCTAGTTCGCGAAAGCGAATAGAAACTAACTAGGAAATTCCGTTCTTTTGATCTTCCCGGGTCTGTCTATGGATTTTGGGGAAGTTAATTCGGACTATCCTTGAAAGAGTAAGTCCGGTGGGTTTTTTTTTTCTCTAACGGAATTACCATTTGATTTCCCTTTCTCGTTACTCTCTTGTTGCGAAACCCATTTCCTCATTCTCGTTTGCATCCCGAAAGTCTCCCGACACCCATTGTTTTACCTTTTTGACTGAACATAGCGTGTTTGTGTTGTTTTCACCCTAAAGTCTTTCATCCTTTCATGATCATAAACCATACCTAGAGTCAACTAGTTACAGCTAAGGCCCCTAGCTCCCTGTGGAAGAACGATAAAACCGTGGTCTTACAAACCACTCGACTAAACATAGTGTCACCTCTAACAATCAAGCCTTTAGCTTTATCAGAACGCACTTCAAGATCAAAATTTTTCGTTAGACATCAAATTAGATTTGACATCCTCAAAAGACAGGGTTTCATTGTTAGAATATAACATGATCTCTTTAAAGTGCTTGTATGAATGGGGCAAAGAGACAACCAACAAAATAGCCTTATCCTCATCTTCAATAGTAACCTTGAAATTTTCCAAATCAATAATAATGGAGTTAAATTCATCAAGATGTTTTTCAACGGGTATACCTTTAGCCATGGAGAACGTATATAAACGTTTTTTGAGACGAATTTTGTTGGCGAGACTTTTAGTCATGTAGAGAGACTCCAAAGTCAACCAGAGTTTTGCAGTAGTAGTTTTGTTCAACACCTTGCGGAGAACCTGAGGTGCTAGACATAACTGGATTGCCGTAAGAGCCCTGTCATTGAGATCCTCCCAATCTTCGTTACTCATATTCGTAGGCTTTTTGGATTTCCCATCCAAAGCTTTCTTCAATCCATTCTGAGTAAGAATGGCCTTCATCTGAACTCTCCAAATACTAAAGCTGATCACACCGTTGAACTTCTCAATATCAAACTTAACTGCAGACATCCTAAACTAGGCAAAGAAAAAAAATCAACCTCGCTCTTATACCACTTGTTAGGATCGAGGCAAAGAGCCTAGTATTTGCAGCGGAAGAGAAAAATTATCAGGATGTATAAATTGAGAAAAATATGACAAGATCAGTAATTAAAGTGGAGAGTATAAAGACATAAGATTTACGTGGAAACCCAAAGCGGGATGAATATTCTTTATTTTCGGTTAATCAATGGTTTTCCTGGATGGCTTCTTGTCAAAAAACTCACTCCTTCTCACTTGACAATGCAAAGTTAGGAGAAGCAAGAAAAATCAAGAAAAGAAAAATCAGATGTACAATATACAAGAATCTCAACTTACCTTCTTTTAAGCACCGGGTGGGTCGTGGAATGTAACACATTCCACGTCAGCATTATCAGGAAACTCTAAGAAAGGTTTCAACCTGTGCCCATTCACCTTCCACACAAAGTTGTTAGATGGGTCTTTAATCTCAATAAATCCTGAAGGGAATACCTGAGTCACAATAAATGGTCCAGTCCACCTAGATCTCAACTTTCCAGCAAAAAAGTGCAACCGGGAGTCATAGAGGAATACCTTTTGTCCCGGGAAGAAGGTCTTTCTATGAATGATCTTATCGTGTAAGATATTAGACCTCTCCTTACTCAATCGCCCATTCTCATAGGCTTCTCTCCTCACCTCCTCAAGCTCACAAAGTGTAAGTCTCCTCTCCTCACCTTCTACTGATAGATCAAGATTGAGGGCTTTCAAAGCCCACCAAGCTCTATGTTCAAGCTCTAAAGGCAAGCGACGGGGCTTCCCTAAAACATCTCTATAGGGTGACATACCAATGGGGGTTTTATAGGTCGTTCGGTAGGCCCACAAGGCATCAATCAGCTTAAAAGACCAGTCTTTCCTATTCCTAGACACAGGTTTCTCTAAGATCTGTTTAATTTGCCTATTGGAGACTTCCGCTTGACCATTAGACTGTGGACAGTAAGCGGTGGTGAGCTTATGCACAATGAGTACCTCTTCAATAAGACCTCAAAGGATCTATTGTTGAAATGGGTTCCTTGATCACTAATAATGGCTCTAGGCATCCCAAATTTAGAAACTATGTACTCCCTAAGGAACTTAGTCACTACCTAAGCATCATTTTTCTTAGTAGGGATAACTTCTACCCACTTAAACACATAGTCAATAGCAAGGAGAATATATTCATTCCCAAAAGAGTTAGGGAATAGTCCCATAAAATCAATACCCCACACATCAAATACATCAACAAAAATCTCAAGTTGTAAGGGCATCACATCTCTCCTAGTTATCTTTCCCAAACTTTGGCACCTAGGGCACCGTTGGGCATAATCATGGGAATCTCTAAAAATAGTGTGCCAGTAAAACCCACTCTACAAGACATTGTAAGCAGTTTTCTTTCCACTATAGTGCCCCCCACAAGGTTGGTCATGACAAAAAGAGAGGACATCCATGTTCGGTCTCGTTCCGAGCCAAATTCTTCTCTTTTATAGGGTATTTTTGCTTGTCTTTAATAATTATTTTAGTAGTTTTATTATGTTTTTATTCATTTTACATTTTTATTAGATTTTATATTAGTTTATTATTTATAGTTATTATTATTACTAAATATGAAACAAAATATAAAAATTGATAAATAAATAAAATCAAACCTAAAACTAATTCCTAATCTAAAAACCCAAGTCGCTTCCTTTCTCCCTTTCTCTCTCCAATTCGGCCAAACTCTATTACCTAGCCCAAGCCCAACTCAAAACCCTACTCGTCGACCCGTTTATCCAATAACCCAGAAACCTAATATCCATTTACCCCGACCCATTTCACTCTCCCACTTAGCCGAATACCAATTCCCACAAAAACCCTAAAATCTTAACTCATTTCCCCCTTTCCTTTCTTTCCCATCTTTTTCCCCCTTTCTCCCTCAGTTTCTCCCTTTTCTCTCTGGTTCTCACCTACGCACCAAACATCCCCGAAGCCCCCACCATTTTCCATCTCAAACAATCTCCTTCCCTCTTCTCTTCTTCTCATCTCTTCTTCTTCTCTTCTCCTTTCTATTTCTCGTGAATTCTCACTCATTTTCTCTCATTGTTGTTGTGCAGATTTTGTTGAGTAACAGAAGAAGTACCATCGACGACCCCACCATCGTCATCATCCTCATTCTCCAACCATCAAGTTCATCTCCACCATCAAATTTAAGAGGAAATCGAGGGCTCTGATTTGAAGGAGAGGATCGATTTGACTATAAAAGGGGAAGAGAAGCATATTTGATCGGCATCATTTGAGGTTTCGGCCTTCGAATTAGGGTTAGAATTAGATTTTAGGTTTATGTCTTATTTCTTGCTTTTAATCTCTGTTTTGAATATCTATTTTCGTTTTCCCTTTAAATCGATTCTAGGTTTTGATATTTTGTTCTGGTTTAATGGTTGTAATGTTGTGATTTCTTGAAATGTATGTTGATTTTGAGAATTTTATGTTAATGTTTTGGTTTGAATCAATTCGAATCTTAGGTTGTGTGAATTTGGTTGAATGGGTGATGTTTCTCTTCTGATTTCTGTCTCGTCTCTGTTCGTCTCTGATTCTCTCTTTCTCTGTTTCTCTATTTCTTCTTCCTCTGCTCGGTCAATGGGCAGTAGGAAGTTTAGTTGAGTTCCTTATTTTCTCTTTCTTTCGTCTAGGGCGTGTGTGTGTAGTCTTTAGGGTTGCTAGGGTTTTGTTTGAGTGTTTCTATTCAATGAAAGGTTAGGTTAATTAGGGTTTGGTAATGGAACTTCGTAAGGTCAGTTTCAGGGTTGTAGTTTTCTTAGGGTTTATCTTCAAGTTTTGGTTAGGGTTCTATTAGGTTGTTTTCTGTAAGGTTTTTCTCATTAGGGTTCTTAATCTTAGTTTAGGGTCAGTGAGGTAATATTAGATTAGCCACAAAACATCCAATCCAACTTTTAGTGAGGAGGAGGATTAAGGGTCACAAATTTCACTCTTAAGTGGGAATTTGAGGATTCTTAGTAATCCAATTCACGCTTTCTTATTTTTCAGGAGGAAGCTCAAGGTGAAGGATTCAAGTGAAGTTTAGGTCATCAAAGGTATAATTTCTTTGTTTTCAATTGCTTTGTTATTCTAACGCACTTGATTGTTTTTAGTGCTACTTGCTTTGCTTCATGCTTTTATGCTCTATATTACTTGCTTTTATTGCTTTTGGTTGTTGATTGATTTGATGCATACCTAGGATTAGTTTTAATTGCTTACTTTACTTGATTTATTGCTTTCTGCATTGGGAAAACTCTTGATAAACCATAAATCCTAAGAATACCAGACACCCATCCCTGAGACCGACAACCCTACTTTAAATCACAAAATACGCAACCGAACAATGGCGTCGTTGCCAGGGATGACGTTATTTGGTAGATTAGGCTATTGGTTTGTGTGTATATAGTTTATTGCTTTCTTGATTATGCTAGAAAAATGTAGCACAAAAAAAGAATTGAATACCGAAAAAAAGAAGAAAAAAAAAAAAATATATATATATATATATAATAATGAAAAAAAAGAGTTATAGGTAGTCCCCAATTCCCCCAATTTACCATGAAGCATTTTGGAAATATTTTGCTAGATTACATGATTACCGTGCTCAATGTGAATTATATGGTGTCTTTTATGATACTTTAGATCTTTTGGGAATTGTTTATGAGAGTATAAATTATGAAACTCGTAATCTCTTTAACTTTTATGGGTTTTCTAATTTAGGTGAAGATGTTTCTTGGGAATTTATTGAATGGTTGTCTACGGATTTCTATGAGTTTGAGCAACAAAGTGTTAGTCCTAACTTCCAACCTCCTTATGCACCACCCTCTGGGACTTTGCCTGAACAATCATGTGAATACCCTATGTATGCTGATGATTAATCTTATAGTGGGATTTATGTGGAAAATTGTTATGATCTTCCCCAACGTGTCGATGTTGAGTCTCATCCTGTGTGCTACCTCTGTGATTCACCGTACCATAGTTCTGATTCTTGATTGAAAGCTACCATTGCGGAAGCGGAAAAATCATGTGCGACAATGACTGAGTATATGCATGAATTTTTCCATGAGAGTAATCATAGGGTAGAAACTCCTTCTTCACAAATGGTTGATTCGAATGCTGAAAAAGGTCATTCATCTTTGAGTCCTGAAATGCAAGTTGATTCTTCTGTGTATGTGAGGATAATGACTACTATGACCAACCATGCCTTGGACTACTTAGTGACTCCTTAGCTCTAGCCCCACCTAGTGAGCATGAGGAACATGATGATTTTGTGTGTGATGATGTAGAATTTGTTGAAAACTTGCTTGATGATGAACCATTGTCCACACTATTGTCCATGCTTTTATGTGAAGAAAAAGTTTAGTATATTGAATGCCATGATGTTTGTGATGATCTTGTTGAGAATGAAATTGAATCTTTTGTGATTGAATGTGTGCTTGATGCCGAATTGTTCACTTTCATTGAGGATCATTGCATTAGTGAGGCATTAGCTACCCTTGTATATGAGTCCATTGATGTGCATTCTTGTGATGATGAGCTTAATTCTTTGGGGATTGATCATAATTGTTTGAACTTGGTTGTTGACAATGATGCTTTTGATGATGACATGCTTCATGAGTCATTCACGATGAGTTATGATCCGGAACCTTCCAATTTCACTTTTGATGTTGTTTTGAATGATGCACCTTTGTCTTTTGATGTTGATAGTTCCTCTAGAGAGTCTGACATTGATGAAGATGAAGATGTATTAGTTTGTGATGTTGGGAGTGTTATGATGTGGTCTAACCCTACTTTTTCTTTATCACCCATTGATGATTATGATGATTATTTGGATGAAAGTTGTGATTTGGAATCTGTGTTTGATGAAAATTGCATGGAAATTGAGATTGAATTTTTGTTTGCATCCAAGTGTTCGTATGAGCATGTTCAGGAATGTGTTGTATTGCCTCCTTCCGTTGATTTGTTTACCCAATCTCTATTTACGAGTCAATGGGAGGACTCATTTGTCATGTCTCATTTTGAAATTCCTAGGAAAGTCTTGTGCATTCCTGTAGTCCGTCCTTTCTATGACTTTTCTAAGGTTTTTGATAAGCTGTTAAGAGCATTAACGTTTGCTAATTAAATCTTGAGATTGTGCTCTTATGTACATCATTCTGAGATGCATGAAAGAATGCATGATTTATTACTACGGGCGTTGACTAGTTCTGACATGGAGCACGACGTCTTGAGGTGAGGAAGAGTGAGTATCTTGATAAGAAGCCTTCCAGGTAATATCCTTCCTCACCTTTCTTGTATAATTAGTGAGTTGTCTTTCTTTTGTTTGTTTATTTTCTTTTTGGGTGTGTCTTTTTCTTTCCTTTTTGGGGTACTTACTTATCTACTTCTATTTCCTTTGAGGATATGGCAACCTCTTTGTGTTGGAGTGGGGGTGATATCTTTCATTGTTCATGGGTAGATAATCTAGTTTGAGTCTTTTTCTTTTGTTTTTCGTAGTTTGTGTCTAAAAATCTGAAAATGTTTGTGTGAAAAAGGAGAATAAAGGGAGTGAAAAACCTTAAAGGTTTTCGTTTTTGCTTTGTTTCGTTTTTTGTTGCGTTTCTTGGATTGTGTTGTCAAAAATTAGGAAGACTTTCTTAATCTTCTTTAAAAGAAACCGGTCTGAGCATTTTCGACCCTGTCTTGGGTGATTGTCATGACTTACCTATTTAGATTTCCTTCATTGAGTGTCTAGCGAGATCCCCGATTCCTTTCATGTTCTGGTTGAAACTGGGAGATTCTAGGGATTTGTGTCCGAGCTTGTTTTTCTAAATAGCAAAAGCAAAACCAAAGTCAAAAGAAAAAGCAAATGAAAGAAAAAGAAAGCAAAGCTAAATAATCAGATTAAGTGGGGCGAGTCGGCTGAATGACATCAAACCACCATAAAGCTAGACGACCTACACGGAGCCAGTATTAGCGGTACGGTGCTATTACCCCTTAAGCTCCTCCTATATTATTCTCGACGGAGGAGTGTATGGAAAAGTCGTGTTGGGAGGGTAAACCCCGCATTATGGGACGTTGCAATTCCCGCAAAACTAGCCTCGACCTTTAAGCTTTAAAAAATTGTTGGGATTACCCAACCAAAAAGAAAAGTTTAAGCGTTAATAAAGTGTGGGGCATCTCCTTGCATCACCTACGGCCCTCACCAAGCCAAGGGCGACCAAATGCGGGGAAGGGCAACTCTTTTCTTTTCTTGTTCGTTTCGTTTGTTTTTAAGCTCGGGCGTGAGTCTTAGGGGTCAAACGGAATCAGTTAAAACCCACTTGCACATTAGCACAAGGGAAGTAGCTTTTCATGAGGTGTAGGGGATTGAAAACCTAAAAGATTGATAGTTACCTAAGTTAGGTGTCTGTGAGATGCTCATAACGATTCCTTTTGGAGGATTAATAAGGTTTTCTTAATTGAGATTGCATTTTTTCCTTGAAACAAGGCCGTTTTTCTTTCTCTTTCAAACTTGTTTTGTTTTTCACTTTCCCTCTCTCCTTTTTATGTGGCTTTTGTGGGTAAAGCTTCTAGAAACCCTCACGAGACCTACCTCGTCCACCCAGGCTACCGGGGGGTTTAAAGGGCTAGATGCATGTGCTAAATGCATCCGCGATTCCTGCGAAAGTGAGTTAGGGTTTTTAGTTTCTTTTTCTAGTCCTTTTCTTTGTTTTTAGTTTGCTCGGGGCGAGCAAACCCTTGTGTTGGAGTGTTGTTCGGTTTCGTTCCGAGCCGAATTCTTCTCTTTTATAGAGTATTTTTGCTTGTCTTTAATAATTATTTAGGAAATTGGATTCTAATAATACGAACTTTTAGCCATATAAGACTTAATAATACGAACTTTTGATTTGGTGATTAATAACAAAAACTTTGACCCCCTGTAGTACACCACCGAGTTAAGTTGAACTTAACTCGGTGGCGGTCTGACATGGCGGCGGAGGCATGCGCCTGGTTGTTTTGACTTTGTCACGTCATCCACATTGACTTAAAAAATAATACGAACTTTTACCTATGTTGCTCTGAATAATACGAACTTTTTTCTCTCTCTAAAAATCCCAAATCCCATTTTTACTTCTTCATCTCCTTCAATCCTCCCCCTCCCCATTCCCAGAAAACTACAGAAAACCAGAAACCTAGAAATCCAAGAAAACACTAGGCTCTCTGTGAAGAAGAAGAAGAAGAAGAAGAAGAAGAAGAAGAAGAAGAAGAAGAAGAAGAAGAAGAAGAAGAAGAAGAAGAAGAAGAAGAAGATAGAAGATGAAAATACTAGGCTTTAGATCTCATCCCTTCTCCCTCCATTGCTCTGCTTGCTTCCTTCTCAATTTTAAAGCTTCTGAAGCAACAAGAATGGCGGCTTCCCTCAATCTCAAGCTTCTTCTTCAACCCATTTCACAAAATTACACCCATCAAATTCACACCCCATCAAAACCCTACTCAATCCCCACTTCCTATTCATCTTCATCTTCATCTTCAACTTCATCTTCTTCACCCTTCACAGAGAAACCTGGGTTTTCAAACCCTTTTCTTCTTCTTCTTCTTCTTCTTCTTCTTCTTCTTCTTCTTCACAGAGAGCCTAATATTTTCTGGGTTTCTGGTTTTCTGGGAATGGGGAGGGGGAGGGGGAGGATTGAAGGAGATGAAGAAGTAAAAATAGGATCTGCGATTTTTAAAGAGAGAAAAAAGTTCGCATTATTCAGAGCAACATAGGTAAAAGTTCATATTATTTTTTAAGTCAACGTGGATGACATGGCAAAGTCAAAACAACCAGGCACGTACATCCACCACCACATCAGACCGCCACCGAGTTAAGTTCAACTTAACTCGATGGTGTACTATTGGGGGCAACAGGGGGTCAAAGTTCGTAAATCAAAAGTTCGTATTATTAAGTCTTATATGGCCAAAAGTTCGTATTATTAGAATCCGATTTCCCTAATTATTTTAGTAGTTTTATTATGTTTTTATTCATTTTACATTTTTATTAGATTTTATATTAGTTTATTATTTATAGTTATTATTATTACTAAATATGAAACAAAATATAAAAATTGATAAATAAATAAAATCAAACCTAAAACTAATTCCTAATCTAAAAACCCAAGTCGCTTCCTTTCTCCCTTTCTCTCTCCAATTCGGCCAAACTCTATTACCTAGCCCAAGCCCAACTCAAAACCCTACTTGTCGACCCGTTTATCCAATAACCCAGAAACCTAATATCCATTTACCCCGACCCATTTCACTCTCCCACTTAGCCGAATACCAATTCCCACAAAAACCCTAAAATCTTAACTCATTTCCCCCTTTCCTTTCTTTCCCATCTTTTTCCCCCTTTCTCCCTCAGTTTCTCCCTTTTCTCTCTGGTTCTCACCTACGCACCAAACATCCCCGAAGCCCCCACCATTTTCCATCTCAAACAATCTCCTTCTCTCTTCTCTTCTTCTCATCTCTTCTTCTTCTCTTCTCCTTTCTATTTCTCGTGAATTCTCACTCATTTTCTCTCATTGTTGTTGTGCAGATTTTGTTGAGTAACAGAAGAAGTACCATCGACGACCCCACCATCGTCATCATCCTCATTCTCCAACCATCAAGTTCATCTCCACCATCAAATTTAAGAGGAAATCGAGGGCTCTGATTTGAAGGAGAGGATCGAATCGACTATAAAAGGGGAAGAGAAGCATATTCGATCGGCATCATTCGAGGTTTCGGCCTTCGAATTAGGGTTAGAATTAGATTTTAGGTTTATGTCTTATTTCTTGCTTTTAATCTCTGTTTTGAATATCTATTTTCACTTTCCCTTTAAATCGATTCTGGGTTTTGATATTTTGTTCTGGTTTAATGGTTGTAATGTTGTGATTTCTGGAAATGTATGTTGATTTTGAGAATTTTATGTTAATGTTTTGGTTTGAATCAATTCGAATCTTAGGTTGTGTGAATTTGGTTGAATGGGTGATGTTTCCCTTCTGATTTCTGTCTCATCTCTATGTCTCTGTTCGTCTATGATTCTCTCTTTCTCTGTTTCTCTACTTCTTCTTCCTCTGCTCGGTCAATGGGCAGTAGGAAGTTTAGGTGAGTTCCTTCTTTTCTCTATCTTTCGTCTAGGGCGTGTGTGTGTGTGTGTAGTCTTTAGGGTTGCTAGGGTTTTGTTTGAGTGTTTCTATTCAATGAAAGGTTAGGTTAATTAGGGTTTGGTAATGGAACTTCGTAAGGTCAGTTTCAGGGTTGTAGTTTTCTTAGGGTTTATCTTCAAGTTTTGGTTAGGGTTCTATTAGGTTGTTTTCTGTAAGATTTTTCTCATTAGGGTTCTTAATCTTAGTTTAGGGTCAGTGAGGTAATATTAGATTAGCCACAAAATATCCAATCCAACTTTTAGTGAGGAGGAGGATTAAGGGTCACAAATTTCACTCTTAAGTGGGAAATTGAGGATTCTTAGTAATCCAATTCACGCTTTCTTATTTTTCGAGAGGAAGCTCAAGGTGAAGGATTCAAGTGAAGTTTAGCTCATCAAAGGTATAATTTCTTTGTTTTCAATTGCTTTGTTATTCTAACTCACTTGATTGTTTTTAGTGCTACTTGCTTTGCTTCATGCTTTTATGCTCTATATTACTTGCTTGTATTGCTTTTGGTTGTTGATTGATTTGATGCATACCTAGGATTAGTTTAATTGCTTACTTTTCTTGATTTATTGCTTTCTGCATTGGGAAAACTCTTGACAAACCATAAATCCTAAGAATACCAGACACCCATCCCTGAGACCGACAACCCTACTTTAAACCACAAAATACACAACCGAACAATCCATAATAGACTCATCAGGCACACATCTCCTAAGTATCTGGTCAGGGCAATATTTAAACAAATAAGGGTCATCCCACACAAAATTCTTCACAATATGAAGAAACCTATCCCTGTCATGCTTATTCCAATCACTAGGCATCTCTCCACTCACTTTAAAATTCACAATATCATCAAACCAAGGTTCCACTCCCACACTAAAGAGTTGCTCATCAGGAAACTAAGCAGTAATAGAGGTGGCTTTCACAATATCAGGTACAATTCTAGATAGGTGGTCAGCTACAGGATTCTCAGGTCCTTTCATGTCTCTAATCTCACAATCAAACTCTTGTAACAACAAGACCCGCCTAACTAGCCTAGGTTTGGAATCTTTCTTTTCCATCAGATACCTAATAGCTGCATGATCAGTGTAGACTATGACTTTAGCACCAAGCAAGTAAGGTCTGAATTTCTTAAAGGCATACCAACAGCTAGAAATTCTTTCTCAGTCACAGTATAATTCAATTGAGCATCATTCAAGGTGTGGCTAGCATAATGAATAACAACAGGTTTCTGATCAATTCTCTGTCCTAGCACAACACCTACAGCATAATCAGATGCATCACACATGATCTCAAAAGGTTCTCCCCAGCTGGGAGGTTTGAGAATAGGAGGGAAAATAAGGGCATCCTTAAGTTGATTAAAGGCCCTCATACAGTCATCAGAAAAATGGAAAGGTACCTCTTTAGCTAACAGTGAAGACAAGGGCTTAGCAATTTTACTAAAGTCTTTTATGAATCACTGGTAAAAACCAGCGTGTCCTAGGAATGACCTTCTTTTACAGAAGTTGGAGGAGACAAATTCTTAACTAAGTCAATCTTTGCCTTATCTACCTCTATCCCATCCATAGAAATCACATGCCCTAAAACTATACCTTTTTTCACCATAAAATGACATTTTTCCCAGTTAAGGGTTAGACTCTTTTCCTGACATCGACTCAGCATGCGATTCACGTTAGCTAAGCAAGCATCAAAAGAAGTACCAAACATAGAAAAATCATCCATAAAAATTTCCACACATTTCTCCACTAAGTCAGAAAATATCGAAATCATGCACCTCTGAAGGTTGTAGGGGCATTACACAAGGCAAAGGGCATCTTTCGAAAAGCAAAGGTGCCAAAAGGGCATGTGAATGTGGTCTTTTCCTAGTCACAAGGGGCAATAGAGGCTTTGGTATAACCAGAATAACAATATAGAAAACAGTAATACTCATGCCCAGTAAGTTTTTCAAGCATCGATCCATGAAAGGGAGGGGAAAATGGTCTTTTCTAGTGGCTTTGTTCAGTTTTCTATAATCTATGCAAACTCTCCAGCCAGAAGGGACACGGTCTCCAGCCAGAAGGGACACGGATAGGAACTAACTCTCCCTGTTCATTCTCAACAACAGTCAAACCAGCCTTCTTAGGGACTACATGGATTGGACTCACCCACTTGCTATCAGAGATAGGGTCAATAATATCATGATCTAACCACTTAAGGATCTCTTTCTTAACTACCTCTTTCATCTGTGGGTTCAGTCTCCTAAGGGGGTCTCTATGAGCAGCATTTTCATCTTCTAGGAAGATTCATGCTGAACGATGGAAGGGCTAATCCCCTTAATTTCACCCAAAGTCCACCCCAAGGCTCCCCTGTTCTTTTTAAGAACCTCAATCACTTGGTTTTCCTGGTCCCTACCTAAGTCAGAAGCAATGATTACTGGGTAGGTCTCACTAGGCCAAGAAAAGCATATTTTAGCTCAGAAGGGAGGGTTTTTATCTCAAGAGTAGTGGATGAAGGTGGTTCAGGCTCAACTTTCTCAGGTGTGGTTTGAGATGCAAATAAAGATTCATATAGCACATCACCATCAAACACATCATAATCACACAAGGAGTTCAAAACATCAGGATTAATTCCTAATGCAGTCAACTCATCAGCAAAGGACACATCAACACAGTTAGGTTGCTCACTATCATCAACAAAATCACTCATCCAATTAAGGGTACTCTGCTCATGCTCATCAGAACTTAAGGGTGACTTTTGCAGATTAAAAATATTCAATTCCATAGTCAAATTCCCAAAGGTCAATTTCATTCTACCATCTTTACAGTTAATCTAGGCATTAGAAGTAGCAAGAAAAGGGCGGCCTAGAATAACGGGGATCTCATCTCTAGTACTCTGAACTCTAGCAGTTTCTAGTACTACAAAGTCAACAGGAAACACAAACTCCCCAACCTTAATCAAGACATCCTCAACTACCCCCTTAGGCACTCTAGTAGACCTGTCAGCCAATTGCAATACAATCCTAGTAGGCTTTAGTTCACCTAATCCAAGCATTTCATACATATGCAAATGCAACAAATTCACACTAGCTCCTAGGTCAAGCAATGCCCTTTCTATCAAACTATCACCTATGGTAATAGAGATAGTGGGGCATCCAAGGTCTTTGTACTTAATAGACATATGGTTTGACAGAATGGAACTCACGTTTAAGGATAAGAAAGCCTTCTTGGGCACTTAGGTGGCCCTCTTAGTGGTACAAAGTTCCTTAAGGAAGCGGGCATATGGGGGAATCAGCTATATAGCATCTAACACAGGAATGTTCACCTTAACTTGAGAAAAGGTCTCCCTAATTTTGTCCAGAAACTTTTGGCCTTTACTCCCCTTTAACCTCTGAGGGTAAGGTGGAGGGGGTTTGTAGGCCCTTTGAGATGGTGGACTAGTCAAAGGGTTGGTTTTGGTGTGAGGAGACTCAACTTAGCAGTTGGCCTCTCTCCATCTGACTCATCATCAACAGGCTCATCAACAGATTTATCAGTCACAGTCTTTTCATTACAAACATCAGAAGATTTCAATTGCACTATATTATCTATCTCTTTCCCAAAATGAAGAGTAATAACAGCATTCAAACCTCTAACCTGACTAGGGTCACTAGATGACGAACCTGAAGCTTGCCCATTGGGGTTCGCCTCAGGTGTCCAGGAAAAGAACCTCTATCCCTATTAGCTATAAAAAAAATTGAGAGAAATTTTCATTCATTTGTTTCATCATTTTATCGAAATCACTCTTCATAGAGTCTTTAACATCTCTCAGGCCATTTTTTTAACTCCTTAATCTCTCTTTCATGCCTATCCTCATTAGAATACCCCGATGGGGGTCGGTTTTGGGCAATCTGGGATTGGACAGGTAGCCCTCTAGGAGCTTGGTAAGCCCCTTGGGGTGGCGGTCGAAACTGAGGAGGGTGGTTTCCTTGGAAACTTCCTCCTTGGTTAGAAGGTCTCAACACATTCTGGTTCTCGGGGCCATAAGAGAGTAAGGGGTGCTTGCGCAACCCCTGATGTTGGTAAGGTTGGTACTGGACAGGCCTATAGTTATGATGCATGGCATTCACACTTTCAGTATTAGCAGCCAGTTGTTGAATATAAATGGGACAAGCAGAATAAACATGGTCAACACTTTGGCACAAGGCACATGACACAGGTGGTGGGGGCACAAAAGTAGTAGTTTGTTCCCAAGCATTAACCTGAGCACAGGTTTGGGGTTGTGAGGCAAGTAGTTGTTGTTGAACTAAGGTTTTTATCATATTTTCAAGAGAGGCGAACCTAGCCTCATAGCTTGTACGCTCACTCACAGCATGTACATCCCCCCTAACATTGGATAATTGAGCACCTAAGGACTCATCTCTAGTTGTTCCCCATCGCATTGCCCTTTCAGACATGCTCTCTAAGAAATCCCAGGCCTCATCAGCAGTTTTATTCATGAAACCCCCCCTGACACATTGACTCTAGTGTGACCCTAGTTTCATGGTCGACACCCTCGTACACGATCTGACACAGTTGTACCAAGTCAAAACCATGATGAGGGAATTGGGACAGTAAGTTTTTAAAATGTTCGAAAGCTTTCTAATAAGGTTCTCCTACTTCCTGTCTAAATTTCAAAATTGAATTTCTCAGTTGAACAACTAACGAGTTTGGAAAAAACCTTTTCATGAAAACTTTAAGAAAACCATCCCAAGAATGAATGGACCGGGGTTTGATGTTATACATCCACTGCTTAGCGGCGTCCCTTAGACCAAAAGGCAGGTATTTTAGAAGTACATAGTCTATTGGTACTCTAGGGGGAGTTATCATGCTAATGTATTCCTTGTACTCTGCGGTCCATATGAGTGCTAACCCAGTACCCGTGAAAAGTGGTAGGTTCTGGGTGTAGTGCTGCCTAGGGTCAAAAGTTACTCCTGCGGGCAGGGTGGGTAATACAAAACATGAAGGTGGTGGGTCGTAGTATGGGTATAACTGGTCGTTAAGGGTTACCCTAGGTGGTTCTCCTCCAGCCATCTTAGGTGATTCTACTTATTGTTCCTTCTTCCTAGCCAGTCTATTGCTAAAAGGATTACAAACCCAAACCTCAATTCTTTGTATTCTACGTTTTTTTCGTGGATACTCAATTTTTTCAATTTCTAGTTTGTTTTTTTCTAATTTTTTTAAACTAATCTAAGAAAGCAATAAACTATTCACACACAAACCAATAACCTAATCTACCAAATAACGCCATTCCCGGCAACAGCGCCATTGTTCGGTTGTGGTATTTGGGTTTTAAGTAAGGTTGTCGAATCCACGGGGATGGTGTGTCAGGTTTTTAGGGAATTGGTTTGGTAAAGTTTCAAATTGCAGGAAGCAGTAAATAATTTAAACTAAACTAATTATGAATTGAAAATAATGGAAACTAAAGAAAACATGAATTTGAATATTAACTAACCTATTTTAACAAGAATTTAAATCTCTAACTAGGAAAGCAATTAAAAGAAACTAATAACGATCAATGTAAAATCTGAATTGATTACTGAATTTAAGGAAGAGAAATTATACCTAGAATGCATTGTACTAATCTTGAATCTTGAATTTTGAATCTTGAATCACGAATCTTCTCCCGAACAAACAAGAAAAAGTGTGATTTGGATTACTAAGACTACTCGAATCCTCACCTGAATGGAGAATTCGAGGAACCTTAATCTTCCTCTTCACTAAAAATTGGATTTTTGATGTGGACTACACTAAGTAAAATCAAAAGACAAGAACCGAAAGAGAACAAGAACTTGAAGAAAAGAATTGCATTGATCTTAGAAGAATTGAATTAGAATCGAAAAGCAACTTAAAGAAAACTCATTCTAAAACCTAAGTAAAACTAAGTATCTAAAAACTAACTAAAAACTAAGATATAAACTAAGTATCTAAAACTAAGTTTATTAGTGTTTAAATAAAGAAACGAATAAGGAAGGAAAATAATAAAAACTCCCCCAAACCCTAGCACAGCTGCCACATGTTTTATTTCCGGAATCTTGCCGACCATCGCGGGCGCGACGTATATGGTCGCGGGTGCGACCCTTCGCTAGATGTCGTCCGTCATTTCTCGCTTCCTGATGTCACGGGCGCCACAAAAACGGTAGCGGGCGCCACCTTATTCTGGCTTCAGCATCGCGGGTGCTACAAAATCTGTCACAGGTGCGACGGTTCTCGGAAATTCTTCGTTGATCAGCTCACCGTCGTCGCGGGTGTCACCAAGACTGTCGCGGGCGCGACCTCATTCTGCCCGGCTGTCGCAGGCGCAACACCAGTGTAGCGGGCGCGAAGCTCTTCTAGAGTCTAGTGCTTCTTTGCTTGTTGTTCGTCGCGGGTGTCACACCAGCGTAGCGGGCGTTACCCTGATGGGTTTTGACTGATTTTAGCCTTTTTGTTCTTATTTTCCTTCTAACTCTTGATAACCATATAAAAACACAAAATCATCATAACTAATGCATAATCAAGGGACTAAAACAAGCAAAACACCTTATAAACGGTATCAATTCGGCTCGAAATAAGACCGAACATTGGATGGATCCAACTTCGACTTGTGGATTCTAAGTATTCAATTTCTATTGAATGAACGAGATGTGTTAGACCATCTATCTGCGAAAATGTCTCCCCCTGCAACTAAGGAAGACGATGGCCTTGATATTACTTCTGTGCAGTATCGAGAAAGCTTAGTACCAAGAATGGTACAGAAAAGATCGTAGAGCACGTTATACTATGTTGTATTACATGAATGACGACCAAATTAGCGAGTTCGAGCATTGTTCCACTGTTAAGGAGTTGTGGGACAGCTTGAAGGCCAAGTTTAAGCAGACTTCGGAGATGAGACTTCGAGCATTACATCTTGAGTGGATGTCTTACTTAATTGACTCAAGCCGTAGTATCACCGAACATCTTAGAATCTTGAGTGTTATGGTTCAAGATCTAAAGGTTGGTGGGATAAAGGTTCCTTAGAGTTACCATTGTACAAACTTGCTTCATGCACTTTTTGGTTGGTTCTCAAAAGTGGAAATCATTTGTCTCACTAACGACTCGCAGCGATCATATTCAAACCCTAAGTGAGATTGCTAAGCACCTTGAATTAGAAGAGGAACGCTTGAAGGTTTCTACTCTGTCACTTAAGGCACCTGTTGCCAAAGGTGATACGTCTAAGGAATAACTTTGTCCTAAGAGTAAAGGAGAGAAAAATATGGCGCGTGTGACGTGCTTTAATTGTAGGAAGAAAGGTCATTATGCTCAAGATTGTCTTGTGTCTCCTAACAAGTTATAGCCTTTGGGCATTTGGAAAAGAATATGTTTCATTTTCAAAACATTATTCATACACCTAGGGTGTAATGTTTTTATCTAGAGTTATTTTTCGCATATTAGTGTTTAAACTTACTTTACTTTTGACTACAATTAGTTTGTCTTCAAAAATAGCTTTGTGCATTTCTCTTTAACATTTAGTAGAATGTTATTATGAATAACTATGTGTTTTCTATTTTAATATTCATTTCCTGATTCTAGTTCTGCTTTTGATATTGCATATGACGTTTAAATCTATTATCCACTTAGGTATTTATGGGACTACTTGACTATTGTTTGAAATTTCTAATTCGTTGATAAGTTTTTGAGACAATGATGGTAACTTGTAGTGTACAAAAGAGTTAAGTTTTCTTTGTACTATAGAAATGGTTTCAAATTGCTAATATGTTCAAAATTTTTAAATGAGCTTTCATTTCATGAACATCTTAGTGGTGATTGAGTTAAATGAATTACATATTACTTGGCATGGTCAAGTACTTGTTGCTTTTGATTAATCCTCTAATTAGTTTATGATTATCACATGCCATAGTATGACATTTTTAAACATACCAATTTGTGTTGGTTATAAAATGTTTTAAAGTTCATTTTTAAACCAGTTATGTCCATGACATTGGTGTTGCTATGTGCAAGACTATGACCGTGGAAAACTTAGTGTTGAAATTAAAGTTACTAAATAATCTTGCAATACCTTGTTGTCATTTTCACCGAGGATAATAGAAATAGTGGAAGGAATTCCATGTTTTCTATTATTGGTAGTTGTCTAAGTCGGAGCAAGAGCAAAAGGATATAAGTATCCTTTATATTAATCTTAAACATGAGTTTAGTTCTCATAAATTAAACATGCGGGTAGTCATCATGTTTAGTGACCCATAACTCTTAGAGTTAGTGGGATTAGCTCTTCTTCACATATTCATGATTCTATATGTCTAAATGATAGTGGGAGTGACCATGAATAATACTAGATAAACTATAATTGCATGTCCTTAGATCCAAAGAGTGTCATAAAGGGATAATTCCTTAATGTACATTTGTGATTTATGATAACATCTTTTTGTGAGAAAATTCTATTTTTACTAATACTGCATAAAGTGGATGTATGGTTGTACCTTGGGACATATGTTAGATCAATAACTGTTGAATTGCAAGATTGGATAGGCTCCTAGAACAATGTTTTATCTGGATTATTCTTGTTTGTATCAAGAATGAGAGAAGATATAAGTTGTTCTCTTAAGAAATCTATGGTGCCTTTGAACAATCTTCTTGATCATGGTACTTGTCATTTGACAAGACTATTTGTTGTGTCATGCGAACATGAGTTTAGATTATGTTTCTAAACATGTTAATGACATATGCTTGGTCAAATATTTAAGAGGTGGTTATCCCTTGTTTTTTGTTATGAGGGACACATGGTGGAGCTTAGTATGTCTACACAGACAAATAATTAAAAACATTCTAGGAAATTTCTTAGATGTGCTGGATTGCATACATCGAGATATTCTTAGAACATTTTCTAATTATATGTTGTGACCGCCTATATTGTTACTCAATTTATATGCGTCCGATTTTGAGTTGGGATAACACTTAAGCAGAATTTTGAATAGAAGGCAAACAATGTTCCTTTTGTAGGTCTTGTTAGCCTGAAGTTGTAAAGAGAATGTGTTCATACTATCTTTGTGATGCTATGTTGTTGTAGTACTCGATACAAAGCAGAGACATTTGAATAATGATTAACGAGAATGCCAAAATAAGTTTAGGCCATTCTAAAGATATGACCTTGACATTGACCTATGTAGGATTCATATCTTAATTAATCATGATGTCATAAAGTGTATGTTTTAAACTCGACTATGGTGTTTCATTCATGTAGCCCAATTTTGGGATAAACTCTCAATTCATATAGTGCGCGCGTTTATATGATCTAAGGGTTACAAGATTGTCTCACTTAGGATATTAAGAATATATTATTCTTTTTTCCTGATTGTGTGGGCACATTAAGTGTCACCAGGCTTAATTATCTTGTCACACGAATAGTTTTCCTAACGCTTAGGTAACGGGTAGGATGAGACTGAATCATGTTGACACTAGGTGTATAACATGAATTCAAATTCATACTCAACGTACACTACGTGTGTAACATAAATCGGTATTCATACTTTGAGTATAGAATAAATGATAGTCGCCTTAATAAGTTTAAGATGAGATTCTTTGCGAATCGATCATGAAATGTTATAGTTTTCATGTTAAAGCCTTAAAGCCGAATTTGAGTGGGTGATTTGCACTTAGTATATAAATCTAGTGGCTCGAGTTAGTTCTTTGAGTAAGAGTTAGACTTATAAATTTGCATGGTCTAAGAGAGTGACATGCTCACCTTAGTGGGAGCCATACCATGGCACATATTTCATACATGTGCGCTTTGTCGACCTATAGGGAGTGTCAAATGAATCCCTTTATTTATCATTGTGTGAACCCTATGACTATGTTGTCAATTTGTACGATACCCTTTGACCTACGAACTATGATGTTGAAACTAGTTCGGTGTTGCTACTTTAGTGTGAACTCCAAGAGCTATGAGATTATACGGCTCAATGGAACACACTAGGAAAGCAGTGTTACGAAGTTGAAATGTCATGAGTGTCTAAGGAAGAATTGATCCATCTTCACCATGTCAGCCCGGGCGATTATATTGGAAGTATAATCATATGACATATCAAGTATAAAGGGACATAATATGCCATGTGGTGAAGTGAGGATGATTCAGGGGGTCGTTGCTTCGTTTTGTTTTTTGAAAGTGTTACGTTAGTTAGATGGTGACTTAATATAACACTACTTGTTATCATTTGGTCGCGCGCCTCATTCCCGGTATGAAGTGTAAAAAGATGTCTTAATGAGATAGGTGTTATGATTGAGGCTTATGTGGCTAAGTGAGAGTATTGTTTTTATTGAGACAAGTAACAGCCACATAATCAATGGGATTAATTCCTCATTGATGTGGCTGTTACAACAGTCATAAAATCCTTATTAATCACTCCTCCTATTAAGTACGTTTAGTATTACTTAAAGGGGTAATTAGAGGTTACTTGTGTAGACAATAATATATATACAATTGACTCTCTAAAACACTCTCTCTGTTCTCTTAATATGGTCTACCATCACAACACTCGGGTTTGCGGAGCGACAATATTCCGGCGACTCTAATAGGCACCGGAGATTGATCCTGACTCAATTAGGTATAACTAACAGTGAGTCGGTCCTATTTCCGCAACTAAGGTGTAACGACCCGAAGAAAATCACCCCTTAATAAGTACTTATTAGTTTAACTAATCAAGGTTAACGATAAACCAAGGATAATTAAAGCGCGTGTTCCAAAATTTTGTTTTCCTAACCAAGTGTGTGTTCTACAGGACTTGAATAGTGCAACGATCATCCATGAATCAGTTCTAAATTTCTTTTCTTGATGAATCCCTTCCAATAATTTTTATGGTGATCAAGATCATTTACAAATTCTTTTTCTGCGACCGATATATCGGGTCCTCCTTTTATTCAAGTCAACTTAGGGTTATAATTATGAGAAATTTCATGGAGGTGTATGGATATATTTATTTGGGTTTCGTAGGTTACCAATAATATTTATACGGTATAATCATTTAAGTAATTTGGGAATTAGGGAGATATAAGTATAAGAGGGAAGAATTAAAGTTGATGTTTTCGGCCTTATATGGGCCGGCCATTTAAGGGAGAAAGAGATGGGAAGGCTCTTTTATTTTCTTTTGGGCCTAAACATGTATATATATGTAAGTGTGTAAGATGATAGTAGTATTAGGGGGGAGTTATCAATTTGATGATAATCACTCAAGCTCCCTCATACACTCTTGCTCTCATCTTCTCACCACATCCAACACCACCAACCTTGCCCCCTTACTGCCGCCTCCATTGCCGAGCCCCGGCCAGCCACCGCCGGCAAGTCCTCCGGCCACTTTCCGGCCACCAAGCACCACCTTCATCAGCCTCCTCCATTCTTTCTCCTCTTGCAAGTGTAATGTCATCATTCTTCTCTCTCTTTTTAATAAAAACTCATAGATAAAATCTGAGTTTTTGTATATTTCTCATGTTATTTCATAGGTAAACCAAGTATTCTTAAGTTCATCAAATGAGGAGTGAAAGAATCCTAGCACCAAAGAGTGAATCTTAGGTAAGTTGGTGATAACCTTGTGTTTTTATGATTAAGTGAGTATGGATGGTGATGGATTGTGGCATGCATGTGATTTAGGATGTTTAATCCTTTATGAAAGAGTGAGTTTATGGCTTAAATACAAGTGCATGTGTTTAAAATGAGATTATGTTAGCAAAAAGATGATCTTTGTGACTTTTAATGTTGAAATTGTCAAGTATAATGTCTAGGAGCATGATATGTATTAAATTGGGTTTTGCATGTGTAAGATGTGACCAAGGATGAAGGTTTTCTTCATGTTATTAATTCTAGAAATTTGTATTGGTGATGGAAGGATAGGATTGTATAAGTGTTTAAGATAAATCATGAGATTAATCATGCATACAAGTGGTTTTATTGAGTGTTTTGCAATCTAGTTGGTTAATGGATTTCCAAAAAATGAATGATGTGATTCTGAGTTATTTTATGGCATGAATAGGTAAATAAAAGTGTTAGCCGACACCCGATTTTTACGGTTCGTCGTTTCGATAAGTATTTTAGAATTTATGGCCAAAATCGTAAACCCGCGCAAGTCTGAGATTTTTTATGATGGCAGAATAAAGATGGGTATTTTTCGACTAGTTAGAGGTTACTATGGCCTAAGGTCTGAACGTAAAAGTTTTAGGGGACGCTATAAGATTTTCAGAATGGTATGGTAGGCGTCCATAGGACGTCGGGTGAGAGAGTTATAAGCTTTTGTTGGAAGGATAAAATTCTGAGTTTTCCAGAAATAACACTAGTGTGACTGCCCTTATTCTGGGCTAAAATTTGACCTCTTCCCAAACTTAAATCAATTGATGATGAAAATAAAAGTTGGATTTTAACTCTCGAGCTTTCCGTGGACAGCTTATAGGCCCAAAACCGATTAATATAACCCAAGATATCGCTTTCCGAAAAATGCTAGTCGACACTTGCAAGTTCTGGGCAGATTAGGTGTTTAAGTGTTTTGACCCTTTTAATCATGTTTTTGGTCCTTGGGATTAACTACAAAGTTGTAAGGCGTATTTTAAGTTTTCCGGAAAATCCTCTTATGCGACGATATGATGTCTATGGTGAAAGTTGTGATCCTTTCATTGTACGTAGGGAATTAAGTCTACAATTCGAGCCGGTTATTCTATTAAAGATATCTTTTCCCTCTCTTAGCTAAATAAAGGTCTAATTCTAAATTCCTCCTCTTTTCTAAGTTCCTCCAAGTGGTCGTTGCTCTTCCGCTGTTCAAGTCTCTGCTCGTCCTGTTCGTGTTCTTAGGTCTTCAGGTACGTATATCGCCTGATGTTTATGCATAACTGCATGATTTATTCTTTTTATGCCAAGTTTTATATGATTATTTTATCGTTCATGCTTACATGAAATTTATAAGTTGTGTTCAAAGTTTACGCAAGTTTTATGAATTTTAAATATCACGGTTAAATTAGCAAGTTATTTGATGATTTACTTTAAGGTCCTATACTACGCATCTCTTATGCTAAAACAACTTACGTTAAGTCGGTACTTTTATACTATGGGTAATTCATGAATTATGTTCCATTATAAGAGTGACTTACATCCAAGAGATTTTAGGGGTATTTTTCAAAGTCAAGAATAAGATTGGCCAAGGGTCTAATGGAATCAAATTTTTTTTATGGTTTAAGTTCCAAGTTTCTAAAATTTTAATGAAGGCCCCGCCCTTGTATAATTGTAACGCCCCGTAATTTCAGATCTAAACTTAACGGTCAAAATCAAACGTTGACTAACATTAATAGTGAAAGTCTCATTTTTTTTCTTTTTATTAACTTGGGCGTTACTGCCGTACCTCCGAAGAGATACAAGGCAAGAAAGGGAAACTAACAACAAGCAATAACTATCTACTTTAATATAACAACGAAAAGAACTTCGAATTCAAGAACAACATAAACTTAACATTTACTAAACTTCAAGTCTAAACATAAACCAAACTTTATTCTCAAACTTCTAACTCCAACGTCCTCACTCTAGTGCCCTTCCCCTTCACATAATTGATCTTCACCTGAAAACAAAACATTCACAACATGAGGGGGAAAACCTCAATAATGTCTACCCCTAACTGTCAAAACAGTTCAAAGTTCATTTCAAACAATTTTAGGGGAGGGGAACAAGTCAAACCTTTTTACAACTCATTTGAAACACAACCCAAAATAACCAGAGTTCAGAAATAACAAAACTTATAAACCAACAGTATCAACTTTCAACTCAGAAAAACAAACCGTTCCAGAAAACCTCAACTGACACTTTCAAACTCGTAATCGTGCATCGAAATCGTAAATCGTAAACCGAAATCGTAAACAGAGTAATCATTTCCTCGTAAAATGATCAATTTTATTATGCGCGGTGGATTTGCCTATCCCGAATATCGTAACTCGAATCGTAGCAGGATCTCGGATCCTCGTAATCGTAATGGATGTGTGCACAATCTCAGAAATAATATCGGGACTCCCCGATCTCTTGATAACTCCCCTGCAGGAACAGATCCTGGTCTAAGGGTCGTTACCCGCAACCCGCTTATGGTTTCACTTTGATTATTAGTATCTTATGAATTATCAGACGTCAGGAGTTCAAACAAAACCCAACCCAGTTTACAAAACCGTCAGAATAAAACTCGGAGTTTAAAAGACTGCCACGTTTTACACAACTCAGAAAAACAACTCATAGACATCTAAATCAGACAGTCTAACTTTACAGAAAGTCCCCGCGCGGGATGCAAGCTTCACAAACAGATTAAAATCACAAAACAGATAAAAGGGCATCCCAAAGGGGATTAGGACATAGACATTACCTGAACAACTTCTCTTTTCTGCAATCACTTACACACAGGAGCTACTACTTCGTCGTCACGCTCGGACCTAGGATTCGAATATAAACTACTAAAATTAAAACTCGACTTCTACGAAAGTTAGTTACGCACGAATCCTACCATACCCCAACCTTAGCCTTCAATTAGCCATGTATTCAGCATTTCAGCATAACTATTGCGAAAACACTAACATCACAACACACATTTTCTAAAGGTAATATAATAAAATCGAAACGACACATTTAAAACCATACTCGATATTAATACTTTAGTAATACTATTAACGTAGGGTTTTGAACATAATACTCATATTACCACATAACATGATGACTTTATAACAACTTTAATACCAAAGTATATGAAACTTTAACACTAAGACATATGAAACTTTGATACTAATAATGTGAAACTTTTAATACTAATAATATGAAACTTTGAAATAATATGGAACCCTAATAATATTATGGAGACTTAATAATAATACAATAGCTTTAAAAAAATACTACGAAACTTAATAAAATCATGAAACTTACTAATATGACTCTTTAAAAAAATAAGGAAACCTATTATTAATAATATGAAACCTAAAATAAAAATTGTGAACACTTAATAAAGATAAGAAACTTAATACCAATATTATGAAATACTTAAAATTAATAATATGAAACATAGTAATAATATGAAACCTTAGTAATAATATGATTATACTAATCCTAATATAGTTATACCCATAATAATTTGTAGAGAGAGAAAAAGAGAGAGGAAGCACAAACAATGGGTCCAAGCTAGAAGAGGTGGGTCCGGGGTGGTGGATGCTCGGTCGTCTGCTGGCGTCGGGGTCGTCGGCGCTTGATCTCCGGTGGTCGGAGGTGGCGGCAGCAAGTGGTGGCAGTGGTTCGGTGCACTAGGGCACAAGAAGAAGAGAGAACAAGAGGGAGGGCTCGGGGTTACCCGAGTGGCGGTTCAGCGGTGCGGTGCCCGGAGCTGCGTCGGTGGTCGTAGTGCCGTGAGGGCGGTGGCCAGAGCTGGGGCGTCGGTGGTGGTTGGTGATGGTGCGCGACGTCGTCGGGGTTCGGTGGGGGTCGAGTTAGGTAGCAACCATAGAAAAGAAGAGGGTTTGGGTGGGGTTTCTGGTGGTGGTTTCTCCACGGCGGCAGCAGCGGTGAGGTGGGGTGGCGATCGGAAAGGAGAGGGGAGGGGGTGGCAGGTGGTTAAAGGAGGTGTGTGGGTGGTGGTGATGGTTGTCGTGTGAGTAGCAGCAGTAGTAGTAGTTATAGAAGAAGGAGGGGAGAGGAGAGAGAAAAGAATAGAGAGAGAGAGAGAGACACGGGAGAGAGAATAGAAAAGGAATGGGGAAAACACGTGTGGGGTTGTGATTGGGCAAGGGAGGGTTTGCATGGGTAGTGGGGGGAAGGGCTGCAATATTCGGTTACCTATAACAAAATCTGATAAAATTTGTGGGTGATGTCACCCCTGGTGATGTCATAATCCCACCCAAAAATTAAAAGGAAAATATGCTTACAACCCAACATGCTTAACCATAAATTTTCTCAGCAAAAACCCTAATAAACAGATAAAATAAATCGCACAACTGATAAAAGATTTTACACCCGAAGTCCCAAAAATTTTTAACTGATATTTTTAAGACTCTTAAAATTCCAACGAACTCACTCGCGGCCCTAAAAGCTCCGTGTGAAAACAAATAAAAAAATAACGGAATAAAACGCTCGTTAGGAAATTTAACGGTAACACAATAGCATTTTTCGGGGTTTTACAATAATCATGTCGTAGAGCACCCCATGCTTAATCGTGCCTTGCGCACACCAGGGAAAAATAGGAATATGGTGCCTGAAGTGCACCCCAGGTATAGCATGTATGTGCCTTAGTGCACCCAAAGGAGTATAATTAGTGCCTTAGATGCATGCCATGGAAATCTGGCCAGTAGGATATTTATCCACCATCCGGATCTCCCGATCGGTCCGGGTATGCGCATACGGAGGCTTAGCCAATGATCACAAGTAGGGGCGCTTCAGGATAATAATAGGATAACCAAGTTTAAGTTTCTTAAGTTACTCAAGTCTTTTGAACCAAAGTAAAGCATCATGACTTACATGTCAAAATTTTTATAAGTCTTGGTTTCAAATTTTAGTTACGGCTTTGTGTGTTACATGTAAGTCATGTATAAATTAAGTTCTTTTGAAACTATGTTATATTACTTTTAGTGATATATTATTTCTATGGTTATGGTTATGTATGTTACTTTTACAAGGAAGAACTCAAAATATTTTCGTTTATGTTTTGATTTAAGTACAGGTTAAGTTATATTTTCCCATGTACAGGTTAGGTATGGTCAAGCTATGCAAGTTATGCTACTTTTATTGTTAAACTGTTATTACTTCGTTTTTAACGATTTTGGAACCGCGCTAAATAACTAAAATATCGCCTGATGTTTATGCATAACTGCACGATTTATTCTTTTTATGCCAAGTTTTATATGATTATTTTATCGTTCATGCTTACATGAAATTTCTTATAAGTTGTGTTCAAAGTTTACGCAAGTTTTATGAATTTTAAATATCACGGTTAAATTAGCAAGTTATTTTACGATTTACTTTAAGGTCCTATACTACGCATCTCTTATGCTAAAACAACTTACGTTGAGTCGGTACTTTTATATTATGGGTAATTCATGAATTATGTTCCGTTATAAGAGTGACTTACATCCAAGAGATTTTAGGGGTATTTTTCAAAGTCAAGAATAAGATTGGCCAAGGATCTAATGGATCAAATTTTTTTTTATAGTTTAAGTTCCAAGTTTCTAAAATTTTAATGAAGGCCCCGCCTATGTATAATCATGTCGTAGAGCACCCCATGCTTAGTCGTACCTTGCGCACACCAAGGAAAAATAGGAATATGGTGCCTAAAGTGCACCCCAGGTATAGCATGTATGTGCCTTAGTGCACCCAAAGGAGTATAGTTAGTGCCTTAGATGCACGCCATGGAAATCTGGCCAGTAGGATATTTATCCACCATCCGGATCTCCCGATCGGTCCGGGTATGCGCATACGGAGGCTTAGCCAATGATCGCAAGTAGGGGTCCTTCAGGATAATAATAGGATAACCAAGTTTAAGTTACTCAAGTCTTTTGAACCAAAGTAAAGCATCATGACTTACATGTCAAAATTTTTATAAGTCTTGGTTTATAAGGGTTAAGGTCAAATTTTGGTTACAGCTTTGTGTGTTAGATGTAAGTCATGTATAAATTAAGTTCTTTTGAAACTATGTTATATTACTTTTAGTGATATATTATTTCTAAGGTTATGGTTATGTATGTTACTTTTACAAGGAAGAACTCAAAATTTTTTCATTTAAGTTGTGATTTAAGTACATGTTAAGTTATATTTTCCCATGTACAGGTTAGGTATGGTCAAGTTATGCAAGTTATACCACTTTTATTGTTAAACTGTTATTACTTCGTTTTTAACGATTTTGGAACCGCGCTAAATAACTAAAATAAATTACGAAGAAGTTTCTTACATGTTAGGAGTATACGTACTGAGTTTAACTCACATTTCGAAGTTTTATGTTTTCGTTTTAGAAATCTCTGCAAAGGAGAATGGAAAAGCCCCGGGAGGATGAAACCCTAGAGCACCTTAAGGAATCTGAAGGTGGTTAGAGGTTCTTCATGAAGGATTTAAAAGAAATTGTGATTTAATGGCTTGTATAATTTCTTGTGGGTTGTTTTATGTTGTTTTGAGGTGGCTAAGTTAAGTTATGCTGATGCATGATTGAAGTTGGTTTATGGTTGACTGTTTTTGTTGGGTTTAGTCTTAGCCTTGTCCACCTCCATGGACGATGGTAATTCTCTCAGGTGCTTATCCGCTGCTAATCATTGGGTTAGGTGAGTCATTAGTTTAATTTAGTGGTTAGTAACCTGGGGGTGTTACATAAGGTTAGCCCTTTAATTAATTAACAGTGTTAAATATGGTTCGTTAGTGCTTTAGAGTAATTTAGAATCTTTATTCATTTATTTAGGTTTAGTATAGTTTACTTTATTAAGCTTGACTTAGTTAGCTAATTTAGTTTTAGTGTAATATTTTGTAAATTACTAACTTTTTAGTTTGTATAACTTGTATACAAGATGGTAAGGACATCTGGAGCTCAAGATCGAAATGTCTCTAGAAAAAGGAAAGGAGGAGACACATCACCTGGAAAGCAACCACAAACTTATGGTTCTGGACAATTGAGAGGTAACAACACTTTTCAATTTCGCAACCCTGATGAAATAGCACGCTACCATGTTCTTAGTCAAAGAAACATTATACCCACTCGTTATATAGATGAACCCTTTATGGAATCAACCGGTATGTCACATGACATTACTTGGTTGCAAGAAAACGGTGGGATTCTTAACTTTGCCATGATGAGGGAGCACACATATCGTTCCTTAAGACTTGAATTTTTGAGCTCCCTCCATGTAGGTTACGATTCATGGTAGAATTCAATTTCGGTTGCTAGGAAATGAGCATATTTTCACGTTAGTTGAGTTTGCTAGAGTCTATTCTCTCCCCGAAATCTCTAATCCTGAGCGGAGACAATTCCTCTTGCAACTCCGTTTTGGGATCTCGTTGCATAGTGGAGATTCCTTACCACTAGGGAAGATTATGACCCAAGTAACTATAAATGTACATTTGTCCGCATCCCGGTTTTCCGGTACGCACAACGAATTTTGGTGTATGGCATGTTTGGAAGGGAACAGTATGAACGTCATGGAGTTGCATGATCAACGTTGCTTTACTTGCTTCCCATTTCGCTCGTGTTGCTTCTCGTTCCTCTAGAAACATAGTTGTTGGTTGTTTGATCACTGTAATGGCTAGACATTTAGGGTGGGATCCTGCGGGTCATGATGATGGCTTAGTGCGAGGGTCCGAGAGGTTAGATGCCAAGACCATAGAGGGTATGCAAATGTGTAAGTGTCGGCCGGATGGGATCTATTGGGTCTACCCGAACCATCTTGAGGTACTTTTGCCTCATGATTTTCTAAGTATTGACCATGTGCCCAACAGCCTTTTCCTACCTACAAATGAGGATGCCCATCCTGCTCCTCCACCGGCCCCTGCGGGTGGCAATGGTGATGATGATGAAGCTTATGCCAATGAGTCTACCTTTGACTCGAGGTTTGACTCCCTTATGGTTGCCCATACCTCTTTGTGTTCTTATTGTGAATCTGAGTTTGCCTATCTCCAGTCTTCCCATACTAGGTTAGAGGAAAACCAAGCCCAGATTCTTGATTTATTACGTGACACGCAAAATTGGCACCCTCTTCAACCCTACCCTCCTCCTCCTCCACCTCAGTGACCTATATGTTGCCCCTTTTGTGCTAGTTAATTCATGTTTTATGCATTGAGGACAATGCTTTGTCCAAGCATTGGGGGGGGGGGGTAACTTGAAAAAATTGAGTCTTCATCTTATGTGTATATGATTTTCTTTAGTTTTTCTTCTTTGTTCTTTTGAGTTAGTTTTTTTTATTTTCATTTTCATTCCTTTAGTTTTCTTTTCTACTTGGCTTATCTTTTGATTTTCTTTAATTTTCTTTTCTAGTTTTTATTTTTCATTTTGTAAATCTTTTGCGTCCACTTAGTATTGCATTAGTTAGTTGCATTTTAGATTTTATTTCTTTCTTTTTCTTAGTTTTTAGTTTCTTCTTTTCTAGTTTTTCATTCGACTTTTGTTTTAAGTTTAAAAAAACCAAAAAAATCAGAAAATTAAAAAAATTAAAAAAATTGAAAAAGAAGAAGAAGAAAAAAATTAGGATAGTATAGGTTTAGTGAATAAAATTCTCAGGTCATGAATTAAAGCGAGGTAAGTTTTCTTTTGATTTGATTTAGTCTTGTATAGCCCTTTTGTGAATTAAAGTTTTGAAAAGAGTTGTGAAAACTTAGAAAGTTTAGAATTATACTTTGATAGTGATTATTAATTGCCTTTTCTCTGATCTTTTGGAATGAGTTTAGCACATATGCATCCATTTGAGCTAGGTTGATTTGAGAGCTTTAAACCCGTGAGACCACATAAGCCTAAATGACAAATCATTTTTATTAGTCTCATTTTCCATGTGTGACTCATCCTTAGTTTGCATTCTCTAGAACTTGCGAAGTATCTCTTTGAAACTACATTTTTGCTTGTGCATTGGTAATATGATAGAGACATTCTTGTATATATGTAAGCTACATAACCAAAAAGCCACCATTTTTACATGTGAATATCCGCCTTTTAATCCCTCTTTTAGCTTTCAATAACTCTTTCTTTTGAATTACCTATATCTTAAGTCATGGCCAAATATTTAAGTTCCTACCTTTAAGCCTAAGCTTGGAGTATTAGAGAGTGAAAAGTTGGGTTGATTGTGGTGTATTTGTGGTTTGGTTTTGTTGGGGATGTTGTGAAAGTTGAATATCATGAGCTTTCTCCCCGTTGTAGCTAGATATGGGTTGAGTTGAAATTTTGGCCTTATTAATGTATATATATCTTTGATTTTGAGTTGTAATTGAAAAAACAAACAAAAAGAAAAAAAAACGAAAAAAAAAATGAAAGAAAAAAAATCAAAAAAATGAAGAAAAAATAAACTAAAAATAAACTAAAAATATTTCTACTTGACAATGGGATGAATTGTAGTGAATATAAGGTGTAAGAGTTTTTATTTGAGTAATTTGCTGAGGTTTATGCTCCAAGTCTTGGCTTTTAGCTCCACTTGCCCAAATATATTTCCACTCCTTACCCTTAACCTTAGCCCCATTACAACCCATTTGAAAATCCTCTTGATTATCATTTGTACATTGCATTTTAGCGGTAGAGAATTGATATTATTTGCAAGCTTATGGTAGAATGTTGCTTTGTGATTGAGTATTTAGTATTGAGTGCACCTTTATTGTATTATTCATTTCAAACACATGAGAGGAGTGTTTCCACATTCCCAAAAGTGAGGTTGCTCTCAATTTACCTAGTTTCACCCATAATTGTGTGCTTGCTTGTTTCATTAAAGATTAGGAGGGTGATTAGTTTGATCTTGATAGGTATAGTTTTTGTAATTCTTTCTATGGTTTCATCTTCTCTTGTATATTGACTTTCTTTCATGCTTGGGCTATGCTTGATTAAATTCGATTAATCGAATGTCTTGTCGATGCTTTCCTAAGGAGATTTGTAAATGAATTTTTCATTTTTCGTTTGAAACTTTTCTCTTTTGATTTGAGTCATTTTGTCCCATTTATTTTCTATTTTCGTTCTTTTCTTTATTTTTCTACTTTATTCGTGAGTTTAGCCTTGCTTAGGGACAAGCAAGGTGTAAGCATGGGGGGATTTGATAAGTGTATTTTTTATATATGTGATCTTGGATTATTAAGAGTTAATTTGAGTGATTATCGATATGAATGTATTATTTTATACTCGAATTCTCTATTTTATGCTTGGTTGGAGTTTGGTATAATTTTGTAGTAAATTGGGCTAGTATTGATCAAATCAAGCTCAAAATCAAGTATATGGAGTCCAAGTAGATCACAACTGGAGAATAAATCCACCCCAAGGCCCAAACTCAGGCCCAAGATATCATAGGATACCGTCAAGCTGCAACACGGGTCCTAATTTGACCTGCACGGACCGTTTTATGGTCCAAAAACTCAGAAAAGTTGCTCCAGAAGTCACCACGACCCGAGGCCATCCACCCATAGTTATTAAAATCCCGATCCTAATTTACGATCCTACGATTTTATGGTCCAAAATCGTCGAAACGATTCTACAATTTACACACGATCCACGATCCTACATGGGCTAAATTTCGATCCTAACTTCCCCATAGTTTCGAGTTAGGATCCCGATTTTAACAACCTTGCATCCACCACGGACCGTGGTGGGTGTCAGGACGGATCGTCGTGAAGTAGCACGATCCGTGGTGGGGGCTATTATTGCATTGTGTCGTTTCATTTGCTCATTATGGCTATATAATTGCAATGTCGGCTATTTCTATGGATCATTCATTCCTTCCATCATCATCTTCATCAGCACATTCATCCATCCCTTCTTCCACTAATCCATCCACATTCATCCTTAGTGAAGATTGAGAGAGTTGGTTGAGTTTTTGGAAGATCGGTTCTCAAGAATCCATTGAAGTGGAGGAGCAAAAGTCCCCGCCGACTACTATTCAAGCGAAGATCGATTTCCATCTCGGTTTACCTCTCTTTCTTATAGATTTCATGCTTTTTAGAGTAGATTTTGAAATGTTTTGTGTTTCAAACATGAGTAATGAGTAGTTTTCATTAGTATAGGGGATAAAGCCTTACTAGTTTCTCTTATGGATTGAATATTGTTGGATTGAACAAGTTTGTTAATCTAGTTTGATTGCATTTAATTTATCCTATAATATTGTATGTCATTGCTTTTGTTTGCACACCACTAGCATGGATTTAGATTGTTGAATGAAGTACCAAACGGAGAAATTCGATAATCGGAACCCTTAGGATTAAACTAATTATAAAATTAACTAGATATAGAGGATCTTGTAATTAGGGGTATTGTGATAATTCGATCTTTAACTTAGCTAAAATTGAAACAACCACGAAAGTAGGTGATCGATTTTACTAAGCAATTCGTTTCATTGCCAAAAGCTCGCTATGAAAGACTTTATGTGATTATCGACCCTAAAATGTACCAAATTAGTGACATACATGTTTAATCCACTTGTTTGATTCATAGAGTAACTAGGTTTTATCTCCAAAATGTCTTTTTCTTATTGGTTTAATCTTGTGATTTGTTTCAATAGTTGATTGTTTTGACCTTTTGAGCGATTAGAAATAGAATTAGTGAATCCCATTCAAAACCCGATCGATTTAGCAATCACATATGAGGCTAGTTTGGTGTGTAGTTTAGCAAAGTCCATGTGGGAACGACCTTGATACCTACTGCATTTACACCCGTGCACTTGCAGCGTATCAAACGAATCATTACGCTTCTATATTTGTTAGTGACATTGGATTTACTGATTGTTAAAAGAATGCAATTATGCAACTTAGAATAAAAATATGATAAAGCAAATGTTTGCTTAGTTAATTAAGAATTTTGCCTTATAAGACATATAATACATAAGAAAATTCATAAAACTAAAATCAAGGAATAAAAAGATTATCAGTGATATTCTCACTCTCATATGTAACGATAGTCTATAAATAAAAAGATATAAATTGTATCATGTACTCACTTTTTAAATAATTTTGGTTTAAAGTATATTTGAATACTAAACAAACTTCTGACATATGTATCTTTCTCTCTATGACACAGACACATACTGAGTATATGCATGATTTAACTTAACACCAATCAACATATTATGTAAATTTGATTTTTCTCATTTTCATAAATGATAGAAAAATTTATATATCTGCATAATTTAATTTATTTAACATCAACCAACATATTAGATAGATTTTATGATTTTTCTCATTTTCATAAAATAATAGAAAAAATTATATATGCATGATTTAACTTACCCTTAAGTTGATATATTAGATAAATTTTGTAATTTTGATTCTTTTAGTAAACAATAGGAAAATAATTAGTTAATGAATGAGAATGAGAATAAGCATGAAAAATGGAGGAGGAGAGGTGTGAGGGAGGTTAAGATTATTGACTAATTTTCTTGTTTATAATAATTTATAAAGAAAGATAAATAGACAAATAAGAATAGACAAATAAAAAAACCATACAACAATTAGTGTGTTGACTTATGACATAAAATATTATGTTGATACTCTAGGTATAATGTAGTAATGATTTTTGTTTAATGAAATTGAATCATTTCTAAAAAAACAGAGAAGATTAAAGTTAATATTATACTTTGCACAAAACATCAAAAAAATAAAATAATGTAAAACAACAACATAGGAACCTAAAAGAAATTTAAAAAATAATAATATAATATAAATTAGGGAAAATAGAAACTCAAAAAAAAATAATATGAAGTAAATGATAGTTCCAATGTGAAAGAGTGAAATCGAGAACATATACAAAAAATATCAACTAAAAATATGGTGATCTACTCGTATAAAAACTGAAGGGTTTTCCCTTGCATTAAATGCTCAAATTTTGGTGATAGCAATTTCATTAATAATCATTTTGGTGCAAATAAAAAATATTGTAATTACTATTATATCCTTATAATTTATCAATGGCAAGGGATAAAATGGGTAAAGTGAAAATTGCGTACCATAAACCCCTTTGGCTTTATATATTGTACATATTATTATTATTATTATTATTATTATTATTATTATTATTATTATTGTAAAGGTGTACTCTTTCCTAACAGAGTTGAAAGATATGGTTGCCAACACTCATTCAATAAGGGAAATTGGATTCTAATAATCCCTACTTTTGCAAATTGGATAGCAATAATCTCTACTTTCAATTTGTATTCTGGTGGTCCAAAAAAAAATTGTATTGTATTGGGACATAATCGAGAGTATACCTTAAATATCATAGATTTTGTGCTGCATTTGATTCAAAACTTTGTATAACACTTTACCACGATTTTTAATGAATTTACAACATTTCTCCCAATTTTTTTCAATTTTTTTCAATTTTTATGATTTTTTGAATTTTATTCATTTTAAAAAATCATAATAATTGCTTGAAATCTCAAAAAAATAATTTAAAAAATGTTTTAGGAACTACATTTCATTTCCTATATGGAGGCACAAACGAAAAAAAATAAAAACAACATGGAGTAGGCATGAAAAAAATAAAAAGAATGTGGTGATGGATTTAATACCACTACAATACAATTTTTTTTTTTTTTTGACCACCAGAATACAAATTTAAAGTAGGGATTATTGTCATCCAATTTACAAAAGTAGGGATTATTAGATCCAATTTCCCCATTCAATAATGCATTGATTGTGGAGGATTTCATTCACTCATTGAATAATACATTGATTGTGATTTGTGGAGGATTCCATTGATGATGCAAATTTGATGGTGGTAGATAACTATATGGACAATAGTCAATAGCATGAATATTCAAGGAGAATTTCATCAAGAATTAGAACAATATGAAGAAGAAGAAATTGGACATACAATTATATTTATGTTGAAGATTTATCTTCCTAATTTTTAGTGACGAATTATATTGGACAATAGTGCTTTTTTGTTTTTGGTATATATATAGAGGTTAGTACTATTTGGGGTATAACATGCACTCGGAACATGTGCTCCAAATATTTGTGAGTGAACAATCATAATAATCAGAATGAACAATCATAATAATTAGAGTAAACAATCTAATATATGTGGGTGAACAATCGTAGAATTTGGAGCACATGCTCCGGGTGCACCTAATAAATTGCATTTTGGATGTTATGTTGTTTGACAGCAAAATAGAGCAATTTATTACATCCTCTTATAGCACGTATTTCAAATATGATCATTGTTCACTCTCTAGAACATAATTGTTTACTTATATCTACCCGTTGTTCACTCTCAATAATATGATTGTTCACTCGTACCTATCCAGAGCACATGCTCTAAGTGCATGTAATATGTATTGGCAAACTAGCGTGTGGAATAATTTTGATTGCGATTAAATGGAAATAAAAAGGATTTGCAATTAATGCATTTAAATTTTCTAAAAGAAAGGGAAAAAAAGTAATTAAAAAAGGTAAATTTGTTGAATTAATAATTAATGTCTTATTGAAATTGTGAAGTGACAGATATTATAAGGGGAAAAAAGTTAGTTAAAGTGACAGATAATATGAAAAGTAGGGGGTTATAGTTTTAACTTTAAAATTATTTTGAGAACTTTCAACTTGATTTTCCCTAATCTATATTCATTTTTATTTGGAAAAATCACTAATGTCTGATTCCAAGGGTGACAACTTGCAGGGAGCTTGGATGTTACACCCATGTGTAGCATGTAGGAATTTCACGAGCGTAAAATTTATGGATAAAAAACAGCTGGTTAAAAGTTAAATTTTTGTAATTTTTGATAGCTTTTGGTAATTTTTGGTAACTTTTGGCAAACTTACGCTAATATATCAAAATTTTTTATTTATTTTTTGACTTTGGTAATTTTTGGTAAATTTAGACAAAAACTGGTAATTTTTGATAAACTTGAATTACCCATAAATTTGACAGTAATCAGCTTTTTTCATATTAGATTATGAGCATTTTCCAAGTAGTTTGTAAGCATTTTTCTATTTTAATTTCATGAGCAACTGAACCTTTTTTTTTTATTATAAGTTACTTTATAAAATGCACACTAATAAATTCATTAATTGTTTTTAAAATTGAATTCGAATAATTTCTCCTTTTTGACGATTGTCCGGTAATAATCTGAACTTAAAAAATGTACGCTGACAGTTCCAAATTTTTTCAAATTGTATTTCTTTTTGGTACCAACTTCAACTCCATATTTTCATTTTGGTGAAATTTCAATTTTTTTTCATTCTTGCCCTTAGAAAGACTATGAATTGTAGTTGTTAAACGAACTTTTAGAATTTCTTTTTTAGAATTTGAATAGTTATTATGATATTTTTTTACGGAGAATAAGGGGGAAAATCATAAAAGTTAGAAGAAAAAAATATTTAAAAAAATTGGGACAAAGTTTGTAAGTTCAATAAAAATCATTGGGAAATCTTGTCCTAAATTTGAGAGCAAACACAAGTCACAATCCTTAATATATAGGATATGAACTCGGAGGTGGTCCAAAAAATATTTTTTAAAAAAAATTTGGGACTGTTGATATACATTTTTAAAGTTTGAATTATTATTGTCTAATCACCCAAAGTAGGGGTTATTGGAATTTAAATTTTCTTTGAAACATCACAAATGATGCTCATAAAAAGCTCCAAGTACACATAAAACTGAAATTGAAAAATGTTCATAAATTAGTATGAAAAATGCTCAAAAAGTAATTAGAAAATTGTTCTAACAAAACTCCACTACAGTGATCATAAATTCCACGGAGGAAAAAAAAACATAGTAATAAAATGGATAAAGTAGAAATAATTTAAAAGGAAGAATTGCTCACAAACCTTTTTGAGAAAAGTTCATAAAACTCTACTGTAATATTCATATCTATTTTATGGTAATAAAATAGATATATATTAATAACATATATAAACGTGAGAATGCTCAAAAAAACATTAAAAAAAATTCATAAAACTCCACTACCATGTTGACAAACTCTAGAGAGACAAAATATACTAATAAAAATCATTACAACCAAAAAGAATATAAGAATTTGTAATAACAATTATTACAACCAAAAAAAGAATATATTGAATATGTAATAAACATTATGTCAACCAAAAATAATAATTAAAAAAAATGAATTGGATGCATGTGATTTGGAACAAAAAGTTGAAACACACCGGACGTAAAATAATTAGAGTACCTGCAGTGATGATTATGAGTTATGCTCACTAGATGAGGTGGAAGTTGTAGTAAAACCCTCTAGGAGAGATAAAGTTTCACTCTCTATTTTAACTTATTTTCCAATGGTGAGCTTAAATTTGTTTAAATAATTAAAAAGTGTGTAGGCCCTACATAATAGTTTAAATATTTATGTTAGTTTATTTCATGTAATTACTTTTACAAAAAACTTAATAAAGAATTTATTTATTTAAAATTAGACAAAAATTAATATAAACTATAAAAAATAGCAAAACTCAATTAAATTTTGACATCTCATTTAAAAAAAATAACTAAAGTCCATTGTTCTTTTTTTTTTCCCAGTAAGGGGGGCAAATAGCCCAATTCATTTCAACCATAAAGGGGCCAAGTAAGGTCGAAAGTCATAAAGCTGGTACAACTAACACCAAAGAGGATTGACAGCTCAAAAGCGTGCAAAATTAAAGGATGATAGCACAACAATACACAATCCCAACAATTTTCCTCCTAGGCTGTCAAATGCTGTAAATCAGAAAGTGAACAAAAACACACCCAACTTGGTTATAATATTGGGGAAGAAGGTCTGGGGTAGAAGCACCCCCTCCTTATTGCATTATTTCCTCCATTACCAAAGACTACTCGGATTGGCTTGCTTCTTCACTCAATCCCTCACAAAATGCGGGCAACGACAAGAAGAGATCCCACATCACTCGGAGACTAAGGGACACAATTGAACCGATACCTCTTGGAATCATCATTCGGGAACCTGGGTCTAACACTGACCGGCACAAACTTTCTATCCCTAAAGGAAAGGGGAAAGACCATATGGTTCTTTTGGGGAAGCCTAGAAAACATCAACGCCATAATACCGAGAGCACTTGCGGGTTCAAAGACTCCGGACTGACTCGGGCAAGGAAGATGGAAAAGAGGGAGAGAATATAGTAGATGAAGAGAAGAACTAAACTGCTTTTTTTTTTTTTTTTGAATTTGATGCTTTCCCTTGGGGTCTGCTTGGGAGAGGGGTAAAGGAGAGTTAGGAGGGGTAAATAAGAGTTCTTACTCCTTCTTACCCCCGCTTGGGGAGAGAGTGAGAGAGGGTAAGGGAGGGTAAGGGGGAGTGAGGTTTACACCCCTCTACCCCTCTTAACCCTTAGTTTCTTAACACCCCAATTTGGGGTGTAAGCAAGAGTTTATTTGAGTTATAATGTATATACGATGGGAAATAACCATAATACCCTTAACTCTAATTGAATTACATATAATATAAAAGGGTATATATGTCATTTAACACTTTACTCTTATGAACTTTCCAAAATGTTCTCCCAAGCAGGGGTAAGTTGTTACCCTTATGAACTCTCCCATACTCTCACCCTCCTTTACTCTTATGAACTCCTACTTCCCATTTTTTACTCTCCTCCCAAGCAGAGCCTTAATGTTGTGGAAAAATAAAAAATGTAACTTAGTAGAAATAAGATTGTACTCCTTTTTTATTTAGGAAAATTGGATTCTAATAATCCTTACTCGCAGTTTTTGTATGTCAATAATCTCTATTTTAGTTTTGGATTTAGATTATCCTAAAAAAATAAAATTGTATTATGGTGGGACACCACCGAGTCAGTTGGTAGTGACTCGATGGAAAACTGACGTGTCAAACACACTCTTCCTAGTTCCTATACACGTCGGCTGACATGTCAAACACACTCTTCCCATACACGTCCGTTTTCCATTGAGTCACAGCCACTTGACTCGATAGTGTCCCACTAAAATATAATTTTATTTTATTTAAAATCGGCAGAATACAAAAATAATGTAGAGATTATTGACATACAAAAACTGAAAATAGAGATTAATAGAGCCCCATTTTCCTTTCCTGTATAATAGGTACAAATTTATTTTTTATTAGGATTATTGGACAACGATAATATGAACTTTGGCGGTAATGGATAATAATAATACCAACAATTTTATTGGACACTAACAGTACTGATTGTAGATCTATTTTTTGGCAATAGTACGAAATTGAGTTGGTATGTGTTTGACTTGATGAAAAGACGATGTGTCACCTAATTGTCTGAGTTGGAGGCCGTAACAAGTGGAGAAAATGTTGGTTGTTACTTTTTTTTGCCAACTAAGCAGTGTTACCCAATTTAGCTAAAAAATAATTAAAGCTTTATTTTTACATTATTGTTTAGCTAAGTTGGTTAATGTTATTTAGTTGGCCTAAAAATGTCACCGTTAATGTTTTTTCAACTTGCTCTACTCTACCTCAGACAATTAGACGATACATTATCTTTCTACTAAGTCAAACACCTACCAACTAGGTGATGTACTATTACTGGAAAATAGGTCCATAGATGATACTATTAATGTTCAACAAAATTGTTGGTATTATTATTAGCAATATTCCCAAAGTTTATGTTATTGCTATCCATTAATCCTTTTGATTATTATGATACTAATTCTTTCTATCATCAATAGGATCTGTGGCGCAATGGTAGCGCGTCTGACTCCAGATCAGAAGGTTGCGTGGTCGATTCACGTCAGGTTCAAAATCCCCGTTGACGGTCCTATCATTTTTGACATGTCGCTCTTATTTATCTTCAACTCGACTCTTCCATTTTCGTACCCTCTCTCTCTCTCTTTCTCTCTCTCTCTCTCAACCCTGACCTACTTCCTCTCATCAAAACACTCCGTCAGCTCCAACAATGGCAGCATTCATCAAGGGCATCAAAACACTCAGACCCTTTATACACCAGCGAAGTTTCTATATGCAGTCTTCAACAGCCTTAAACCCAGATTCTTTAACAGCGACAGGCAGAAAAAAATCTAGAGCGCTATTATGTCTTCTAAAATCCGAGACTAACCCAGAAAGAATCCTCCATATTTGCAGCTCAACCACTCTCTCCCCAGAAAGCCCCCTTGATCGTGCAGCCATGTCTGTTGCCATTAACAAGCTTTCTCAATCTAATTGCTTTGATGGTATCCGCCGGTTCGTTGAGCACCTTAAGACTCGCTCTGATTGGAAAAACGAACGTTTCGTTTCCCACTCCATCATTCTTTATGGTCAAGCAGGTACAGATTTGGTGATTCATCTTTCTTCATCAGTTTGGTGATTTTATTTTGAAATTAGGTTGATTTTAGCTGAGGATTCAGGCTCGAGTGAAGTGGGTTGTTGTTAGTGTAATGGACTGTCAAAATGAAATCCTTTGATGCTTTTCTTGGTTCAGAATGGGTGAAATGAAGAGAGTAACGAGATGATTATTTTTATCTGTTTGATATTATTTCATTTTGTATCTAAGTCCACCGAAGTTGTGAATTCAGTCTTCGGGGTAGTGGTTTGCTGTTGGGACTGTAGATAAGCAAGTCCTCTAATGTCTTCCCCTGGTTTATCATTTGCTGAATGAAGTTGGTTTTTTTAGGTGTAGTTTACGAAATTGTATGAGTGCAATTACATGACCAGTGCACTTTGGGTTTATAAAACTGTCTCCCCTTATTCGAGAACAAAGGTTTTCTTGATATTTTGAGCAGAGAATGGACAGTATTTGCCTCATGTTGATACACAATATCTTTTGCAGGTATGGTACAGAATGCCGTAGATACTTTTGAGCAAATGGGTGAACTGGGTATTCAAAGGACTGTAAAATCTCTCAATGCTTTGCTGTTTGCTTGTATTTTGGCTAAAAAGTTTGATGAGGTTAAGAGGATATATACAGATTATCCTAAAATGTACAACATTGAGCCGGATATTGAAACTTATAATCATGTGATTGAGTCTTATTGTGAGTTTGGTGAGTCATCTTTGGGGTATTCAGTTCTCACGGAGATGGCTAGCAAAAGGTGCAGACCAAATGAAACAACTTTTGGGTACTTGATTGCTGGGTTTTATAAAGAGGGTAAGCATGATGATGTGGGAAAGGTGCTGAACTTGATGAAAGAGTATGGGATGAGACCTGGGACTAGCACATATAACTTGAGGATTAAAAGCTTGTGTAAATTAGGAAGGTCATTTGAAGCAAAGGCTTTGTTAGATGGAATGCTTCAAAGGGGATTGAGCCCGAACTCAACTACCTACCATAGTTTGATCCATGGTTTTTGCAAGGAAGGAAAGTTTGAGGATGCAAAGAATTTGTTCGACAGTATGTCCGACCATGGATGTGAGCCAGATGCTGATTGCTATTACACTTTAATATCTTTCTTATGTCAAGGCGGTGATTATGTGTCAGCATTGCGTTTTTCTAAGCAGTGTATGGAGATGAATTGGGTTCCGTATTTTACCACCATGAAGTCCCTTGTTGAAGGTCTAGCAAGCATGTCAAAAGTAGAAGAGGCAAAGGATCTTGTTGCACAAATAAAGGGGAAATTCCCCAAGGCGGCTCATCTATGGAGAGAAACAGAAGAGACTCTATCAAAGAGCACTGCCAGATAAATATAGGGAAACTTACCTCTACCAATGTGCTATATTGGACAAACCCCATCATCCATCAAGCATCAAAGTGACCATATCAATCTTCACTGTGTTGGATGAGATTCTTACTCACAGATGTTGGCTTTGGCAAGTTTCATGGATTCTGTTTATGAATCTCTAGTAGCCCAAATGCAGCTCAAGAATGTAATTATGCATTTGGTTCCTCAAAGTGTGGTAGCAAGAAGCACAGGTGATTAACACTCCATTCCCCCAAAGAAGCTTATCTATGGAGTAAACTGGTGGAGCTAACACCATTATTTGGGTATTCGATTCATTCATATGAGTCAACTTCAAGATTTTTGAGCTTTATTGGGAATTTAGGTGCTCATTGTTCAAGCTTTGCTCATTTGGCACCAGCAGGTGAGCTTGATGAAACTCTTCATGTCCTTGGCTTCATTTGTGATGTACTAATATTAATCAATGATGATGCAAATAGTTCGTTTTAATCTCTTTTCTGTTGCTTGTATGATGATGGGAAACACTTGTTGTGGACCGTTTGAGTTAGGTTCTCCACTATAGTCTCTACAAATGGAAAACAACTTGTATCTAAACTTGTGTCTTTATGGTGGTTTAATTATTCTACTTAGAAAAATGGGGGGGGGGGGGGGGGAGACCTTTTCACAAAATAAAATGACCTCAACAAAAAAGTCTGCCTATTGAAATGAAAATATTAATGCTGTCGAATTTATGTTGATTATTTTGATCAAAATAGCAAACTAAATAGCTTTCAGAAATTTGAGAAAGTTCCAAAAATTGGCTACCCAAGTATTTGTCTAGTTATTGAATAATTGTTTTGAAAGATTTAAAAATATTTAAGTTCATTGTGATTATAGCAGAGTCAAACACTGAAAGGGCGAGTAATTTTTAAGCGAACAAACTTTCTAAATACGTTAGTAAATGGAGACTTAGTCTATACTCAATTAGACATAAAATATAATTATGAAATAAATAGGGAGGTTTGCATCATACTTTTAGGAAAAAAAAAACAAAAAAACTAACCACGATAAGTCAAAGACTCAAAGTAGTGTATAAGTTTGTTGTTGTGAAGGAAATTTCTGGGTCAGTGATATAATAGCTGAAAGTGAAAATGGAAGAGGGAGAGTTGCTTCCTTGAACTAAATAGTCAACGACAACGTTGGTACTCATTCTATGTACTGGTTTTGAGATCCAAAAACTCCATGTAATTAGTTTTGCCTCCTGACTGAAGATATATAACATCTCCCAGGCGATTATGGAAGTTGGCAAGGTCATAGGAAAGATTCAGAGTATGTTTCCTTCCAAGTTGACCCACCAAAATTTAGTAATGTAGTATCATTTTTGCGTAATTTACTTCTCCAGTTTGCCTGTCTGTCTGTTTGTCTCTCAATCTTGTTTTTTGTGTTTTTCAATCACAAAAATTGTATCTGAAATATTAGTTTCTTAATTAGGTTGTCCGACAAAGCAGCTAGGCAAGGGTCATCTTCCATGGAATTCTTAATTGGGTTTTGTGGGAGATATATCATACAGTTGCATAGCTCCGCTCTGCTTAGTCGTTCACAGGGTCAAATCAGTGTGTTGCTGGATCAGGACAATGCTGCTAAGCTCACCGGTTTCCATTTGGCTGTTTGTATTCCCAAGGGTGAGCTACATGTTGTAGCTGATTATATTTCTGGGATTTGTGGTTATTGGATCCTCAGTAGGTTCATGCCAAGGTGGTGCAGAGAATGTAGATGTCTATGCCTTTGGTGTGTTGCTTCTTGAGCTCTTGATACGCCTCAACTTTTCAAATTGGAGCGACCGTGTGCAAATATTCACCAAAGCTGCTAGACACAAAGCATTTCACAGTGATTATCGACCCTGTAGTTATGAACAAGTTGCAACTGATCTCAAGAACATCATCATGGTCCTCAAACCATCTATTCCTACCACTTGAACTGCTGCATTCTTTCAGAATCTCTCTCTCTCGCAACAACAATTTGTAAGTATGGTTCCAATCTGACTTGTACTAGGATTTCTCAACTCTAGTGTGGTTAGTGGTTGTAGTATTATTTGGAAAAGGTCGCAAAATTTCAATCTTATTGTCTGAACTCAATGCAGGAAAGCAGCACAATGGTTTTCTATGGAAGTCATCAAAATTTTATAAAGAGTGAAAGGCTGTTATTGGAGCAAACAGTTTCCTTGTTTCAGCACAAGCCCTTCTACTTGTTAATTGCTGATCTCAATACCTATTTTAAGGATTGGATCTTGTATAGTAAATTTGGGGCTTAGAGGTGGTACCAATGTGCTTGGCAATTGGGAGGAAGCACCTGTTTTGGCTAAGATCTTTGAAGAAGGTTTTCCTGATGATGAAATCTTAGTTGGTTATTGTCAAGAATTGCAATTGCAATACATATGGCTGCTCATAAAAACGTTCATAAGCTACTGACATATTGCCTTAAGAGTTGAGACCGAAAAACCAGTTCTTATCTATGAGTTTATAGAAAATGGATGTCTTCATGATGTAATATACAGAAGTCAGAATCAAATGATAACTCCTATAGGATGAAAGGACGGACTGAGGATTGCATGGGAGATACGTCATGCAGTTACTTATCTCCACTCTGCTTGTCCGTTACCCATTATCTATAGGGACCTGAATTCTATAAATGTGTACTTGGATCAAGGTAATTTTCCCAAACTGGCCAATTTCTGTAATTCTGTTTTTATCCCTGAGGCGGAGACAGATGTTATGGAAGCTTTGTGTTATCTGGGCCCTGTGTTGTTTTACACTGAACAACTGACAAAGAATGCAGATGTGCTTTGGGTTTTTCATTCTACTTGTGCTATTGACAGGACTAAACCAACATATCAAAACTTTCTTATGGCAAGGGAATGGCTCAGTACTGAGCAATTCACTAAGTTTATTGACCCTGTAATCGTTGAGAGTGGAGCGATGCTCAATGAGGACCTCAAGCAGCAACTGCAGGCATGGATAGGGACTGTACTCGGTGCAGTGAGGAGGAAAATGGTATCGGGTTCACCATGGAAGAAGTAACCATTAAGCTTGAAAGCCTCTTTATGTCTTGGGATCCATCAATCGACGATCGAATCCCTACCATAAGTTGATGTGATCAATGTCTGCATCAAATACTGCAGTTTATCTGTTAATGTTGCCTTCTTATCAATCGAATATTATGTTTTGTTGGTGCGATGGGCTTCAAAAGAATTGAGATTGTGGGAGAGGTGACACTTCTGACAAAGATGTACATGAACTTGGCCAGCTGTTGAGTAGTTTTTGTCTTTTCTTTCATTTTTCTTCTTTGGCCTAACCTCATCTCTTTTAATTTTATTAATTAATGAATATTATGTTTGATCTTCCCAAGATACAGAAAAGACCCTATCAAAGTATATGAAAACATAATCTTCACTTAGTTGGGTATCGTATGCATACATATCTGTGATTCCTGCACAGATATAGCAGTCATTGAGCCAACATGCAGCTGAAGAAACTAGAGGTGTGCATGTCTGCACTTTTGTGTTCTAGAGGATTCTGTGCACCTATCAGTTATGTACTGTAGACAGAAGCTAATCATGACGATGACGATCCTGACCCGGGTGAGGTTACATCTGTCTATTGTGATTGTGATTCATTACTTGCAAAATAGTTTGTCAAGAGAAACTTGGGAGGCAAATTGTGCAGTTTCAACTGTAACCAAATTGTGAAGAATACTCCTGTATGTTATACCTGATGTTAGCATGATGCTCTGATGAATAATTTCCCCTCCCTCGAAATAAATTCTTCTGAGCAGTGGTGTTAACACATTGGGCGATCTCTGGTATTCAATTCATTCATTTTGATTCAACTTGGCTATTTCAGTATTGTTTAATCTTGTTTGGGTATGAATGGTGTTCCTAATGATGCGAACTTTGCACACTTGCTGTTAGCGAGCTCGATGCCTATGTTCATTTAGACCATTAGAATCTGATCTTTGGCTACATTTGGAATCCAATGTTGTAAATGATGATTTAAATAGTTGATTTCTTTTTGGATTTTTCTATTGCTGGTAATAGGGGTGAGCAAAAATTCCGGGAATCCCGGTCCCGTCCCCGTCCCAAAATCCCGTTCCCGGTGGGAGCGGGACCGGGAGCGGGACTAAAATTAAAGTCCCGGTCACCAACGGGAGCGGGAGTGGGACTTAACCTCATTTCCCGGTCCCGGTCCCGATTCCCGATTTATATATATATATATATATATATATATATAATAATAATAATAATAATAATAATAATATTAATTATAATAATAATAATAAATCAAGTGGCTTCATGATGATTGATTAATTTGTGTAATTTAATTTGTGTTCGCTCTTTAGATTTATTTATTTATCACTATTTCGAACTTAGCATATTTTTTCGGAAAAAATGTTATGTATTTAATATTGCGTAATTTTAATATGGGAAAAAGTGGCTACGTAAACAAATCGACACTCACATTTGTTAAATTAAAGAAAATTTATATAATCTATGTTGATTTTTAATTTAAATAAATTAAAATAATTGGTTAAAAAAAAGGAAACCGGGACTAAAAATTTCCCGGTCGATTTCCCGGTCCCGGTGGGACTGGGAACGGGAGCAAATCTTTGCTCCCGGTCACAACCGGGAGCGGGAGCGGGAGCGGGAGCAAAACTTTGCTCCCGGTTACAACCGGGACCGGGACCGGGACCTCCGAAAAACACCGGGATCCCGGTCCCGCTCACCCCCAGCGCCTGGTATGTTGTAGAAATTTGGTTCACCAAACTAATGGTTCTAATAAGGGGAGACAGTAAAGAATGATGGACAGGACAACATTTGGTGCAGACTGCAGACCATCTGAGTCCGCATCTCCACCGTAGTCTATACTGTATACTGGGACAATTTGATCCTCTGGAGAACAATTTCTAACTAGGCTAGTGTCTCTGTGGTTACTCCTTTAATTTCCCTCATATTTGAAGTCTAATTTCCAAAATAAGATGACCTTTTTTTGGTAACTTTTGGATCTTGCAAAAGTTTTGTTGGCGACTGTGTTTTAGTACTTGTGTTTGTATCTCCAAGGTGAGGCACATCACACGTGAAAGGTGGTGTTGTAGAGACATTGAGATATCTCGACCCTTTTCACAGGTTAGATGTGCATATTTACTGTTTAGGTGTGTGTTGCCACAGGACCACATGAGCAACAGACATAGGGATTTGTATGAAGCATTTTGTTAAGTGTGTTGACCTTGTGATGTTTGCAAAATGGGAGATGGTTGAATATCTTCAGGGGCAACTGCAGGCATTGATGGGGGATTATTTTCAAACATTGTGTAGCAGATGTTTGATCATTGATGCAGTTGCTTATCTCTCTCTACTGTGCTTCTCCCAGGCCTGCTGAGTACAGGACAATGCTACCAAACTCACTGATCTCCATTCGACTGTTTGTATCCCTAAAGGGTTGGTAGCCAACAGTTTTACTGGGGCCAATGGTTATTTGGATCCTGTGTCCCGAGTCCTGACTAATTAGCATGCATGCAACGGTGGTGGCAGAGATCGTTCAAGTCTATGACTTTGGTGTGTTGCTTCTTGAGCTCATGACAGGCTGGCATTGGCCAAACAATGCAACAGTCCAGAGATTGTACCTGAGGCTGAGGGGAAACAAACTTGGCCCAGTACCATGGAGGAATTTGCAAATAAGCTTGACAACATGATCACGTCCTCTTAACCATCCATTAATATCCCTACCAGTACCATTGCTACTACTCAGCCACCACCAAATTTTCTTGCACCAAAAAAAAAAAAGAAAGAAAGAAAAGAAAACCCTGACTTTTACCCCGGTTTATTTTGCAAGACCCTCGGAAACAGAGTATCCATCACGTCCTTTGTATATTTTCTTGGATTGATTTGGGGGAGATTTGATTATGTATGTCGTATCAGTGATTGAGTGACCAAGTTTTCTATCCAGTCCATGCCATTATTTTATTCATGTTTCTTCTTTAGTCAACCCCCCATCTATACTAAATCCTTTCATTTTTTTTGACGAATGTAATGTTTGATCTTAACCATCTGTTACTCCAAGATGTGGAACATCTTCTCCTGCATGTCATGTCAAGGATAAGGCTGCATGCAGATTCTCGTAAATGCAAAATTCACACTCTAGTCATTCAATCTAGGGGATGTTCACACTGATGAGGGAAAAACAGGGGCTTGGAATATTTTAATGAGTCAATGCATGGTTGTACTCTTATCTCATGTTGTAAAATTCAATGAATCCGTAGGTCAAACTAAGTGAACGGTTTATCAGAATTAGACAATACTGGCAGGAGACGCAGAATGTAGAAGTTATTTAAGATCTAATCTTACAATATTTCAATGCAAGTACACGAAATCGAAACCACTGTATTTTGTATATGTCTTAATAATATTGACTCAGAAGCAACAAGGATCTGTGGCGCAATGGTAGCGCGTCTGACTCCAGATCAGAAGGTTGCGTGTTCGATTCACGTCAGGTTCAATCCCCTGATTGAGATCCTTCCCTTTTCTTTTGCTTTTTAAGCTTTGATCTATCCTCAGTCTTTTGTGCACAAGGAACTGTTGTCGAATAAAAAGTACTGGGTTTGTTTTTTTTCTTTTCTTTACTTATATAATATAGTCCTTCCAGTATAGTTGCACATTAGTCTACCTGATCTTGAATCTAGTGTAGTCGAAACTTCACATTTCAAACATTCTGGGTACAAACAAGTTGGATATTGAAGGATAAACAAATACCGAATGAGGTGAATACCCATTTTTTTCTGCCTGAAACAATTCATCCAAGCCTTCAATCTATTTCTTTCTGCTGCTGCTGCCTATTGTTCTACTGCTTCGGTTAATGCTCATCTTGCTTCAGCTTGTAATTTTCCTTCTTAAAGTTCAGAATTTTCCTTCCTAAAGTTTTGGTCTGTCTGGTAGCTTTTATTCTTTTTTTTTTCTCTGAAACAATGGTATCTTTTATTCCTGATGCCTGGTTGATTCACTTGATTGTAATTTGAATATCTTTACAGCTTGCTGAGGCTTGGAATAATAATAATAATTGAGAAAAAACAATTTATACAGTTTGGAATTTTCAATCAAACTAATGATCATTAACAACTTGCTGAGACTTTGAATAATAATAATAATAATAATAATAATAATAATATTAATTTATACAGTTTGGAATTTTAAATCAGACCAATGATCATATCAAAATCGGAAGTTGGAACCAAAATCCATGACCGTAGTCACTTTTTCCAGAGTCAAACTGAACCGGAAATCCCAACCGGAAAGTTTCTGACCATCCTGCCTTCCATGAATTTGAATGATCAGAAATTTGAAATTTCAATGCGAAGCTGCAATTGTCCCTTTGTAATATTGCAGTTACACATACGACAGAAAACAAACACACACATAGCTAACCTCATCATACTCTAGTTATTCAAAAAGCTCTGCTTCTAACATGTATCAGTCCCAGAAAATGAGTTGTCCAAATTGTGTTACGTCCAAAACAAAACTTTCACCAATGTTACACATCTCATTTGGCAAAAGGGGATCTTGTACAGAACAAAACATTATGATATACACAAAAGTAAAAAAAAAAAAAACAAAAATTGAAGAAAAAAAAAAGAAATTGCTTTGCCCCTCTTCTAACTACAGAGTCATGATCCTCATCTTCATCATTGTCTTCTGAAACTTGAAATCCATCCTCGACAGCATAAGCAAGGCCACAAAAACCGGCCAGTCAAAAAGGTTAAAATGGACTGCTAGTTCATGGAATTTGTCATTGACTGTTCCGTGTGCAAAGCATATTACAGGTGAGACAACATGAAACAGTTCGTTTACAAGTGAATTGAGATTGAGGTTGAGATTTCTTTCTTAGTGACTCGTCCTTGCTGTAGAGATGGATCTATTTCTCAGATACTGAACTCCATATGCTCCAGTGGAAGCGACAGTCGTAGAAGCCACCAACCAGCTGAACCAAATCATGCATATATCAGTTTTCATTATTTCCACCTTTAAATTTCAAAATCAGTTCTCCAAAATTTCAGACCATATTTCAAGTTCCCTTGTGAATGTGCAAATGCAATATCAGATTTCCTCGCATTCAAATCTGACCAGATCCAATCAGATGAACTTCAACTTGCTATATAGCAATGCTTAGCATCTTTTTACAGCACATGCTACTATTGAATCTTCACTCAAGTTGAGCAACCCACATTCTTGTGTACGCATAAGCATTTTATAAGAACAAAAACATTTGATGTCTTTAAAATTGATTTGAACCCAACACATAAACATCCACATTAGACACCAGTAGCTGAGTTAGAGCAACAACGTAGTGACTATGTGTCTTAGCAGTTTACCTCAGGTACGTGATGTATAATTGAGTTTCTGGGGTCCCTAATTCAGGTTGCAAAAGGGCAGCAGCAACCAACATCAGTTGGAAAACAGTATTTACCTGTATTACTCGTCATCAGTGCCCATCATACAAATACACAAACGGATAATATTAAGCAAGCAAATATTATATATTGTCTAACAGTAATCACCTATTTGTATATAAATCTTATAACATTTCATACAGCCACCTATATTTATCCTTCTGTTATTTCTTTTTCCCATTTTTTGGGGGCGGCACCACCAAATCCACCCACAATACTTGTTGGAAAGAGATATTATAGAAATAAGAAAACTTGTGCTAGGAAAACCGAAATATTGAATTTAAACTCATTCTGGAAACAAATGTTTTAGATTTGGTGTGTTGGTGGTAATATAACCACTAAAACAGGAAATACTCAATGTAGCTTTTCACATACCATGTATCCAATAATGAGGGGTATGCATAAAGACAAAAGACATACCTTGCTTATTAATAAGGGCTCCACCTTTTCAGGACGAGTTCCATCGAGGTTGAAGAAATCATACCAGCTTTTCCACTGAAGAAGTTCTCAAGTTAGAAAGCGACATCAGTAATTAAGAAATCAACAAGTCTTAAGCGAGAAACCTCACCTGCCAATGCAAGCTACTGGCTCTTTTGTATACAGCACCGCCAACAAGCATAACATCTCGTACCACGACAAGACCGACAAGCCCAGCTTCACATGAGAATAATTACTTCAAAATCTATTCTTCAGATATTATAAAATATTTTTCTGAAAACAAAATCAAAAATATTATCATGTCCATCAAGAAACACCCAAATGCACTAAATGGTGAGGCACACTATACAACATCATAGTGATGGTGCTAAGTGCCAACTGAAAATAAGGAAAGCCCAAGGAGACCTGAAAGGAAGTCAGAAGACATCTAGGATCACCTGGTGTGTATTGAGGACAAAATATATAAGGATTTTGTAGTGATCTTGGGCAAAGGAGGCATAACTAACACAAAATCCCATTTGACTCATCTTTATGCGCCTGTCTTCTTAGTTGTCTCCATTACCTTTCATTTCTTAAACTTGCATTCTTTAGGACTATCTTTCTCTCAGGACCTTCACTTCCTCTAATTTCCTCTACCGTGTCCTGCCTTTCTATTTACACTATTTCTCAGTCATTCTAGCTTCATGAGCAAACAAGCTGACAAAAGTGGTGAATAGCAAGACCACATACAGTACAGAAAGACTGACTACTTACGATGTAGAAGATTTCGCTCCACCATTGCTACAGCAACACATCCAACTAGAACCTGCAGCATCAACAATTATAGACTTGTCAAGATAAGTATCCCCTCCATGAAAGTCTAAAAGTGTCACCCGAAATGAACATACTTTACCTTGTCTGCAAGAGGATCAAGGTAGGAGCCAACAACCGAATTAATCCCCATCTTCCTAGCAAGGAATCCATCTAACTACAACGACATAAGATTTATAATCCCGTCCACAATAACAAATTGATAGCAATATCCAATGAGATATTCTATTCTCACCCAATCAGAGGCGCCCGAAACTGCCAGTCCCACAAATGCTGGAAGATACCATTCATTGACAATCATCCTGGATAGAGTAGATATGTCAATGTTCCAGCTACTGTTAAATGAAAAGCTAGCAGGAAGCATACTAGCACATATTCCAGGTTACGAATTGAGCAGCATATGTATATCGATCCCATCCCACCATCATATATTAGTAGATAACATTGAAAAGCATATTTCATGACCATCCAATATAAGAATTATCACCACATAAAGGTGGATATGGCATGGTAATTCATAGATTATAGTTAATGGCCTATAAATGTGAACTTGAAAAGGGGTAAAAGAGACTGAATGGCAAAGAGAATAAAAAGATGAAAGCGTACCAGCCAAGAAACGGACCAGAAACCAGGCGGCTAAAGGAGACGAAGTTGGGCCAATTCACAAAACTCTCAACAAAGCCACCTCCATTTCTCAATTCACCAACCGAGGAATCAGTCTCTTTCTTGTCATCCACCTTCTTCCGAATCCCTAATTTGATCGGAAGCTCTACTTTGGCATTCTGAAGGAGCTTCAGCTTGAAAGCATCGATTTTGGGAGGGAGAACGAAGTCGCTTTGGACAAGAAGAGGAGTAGCAGACTGGGAGAGCTTCCATGGAGTAGAAGAGAGGAAGAGGGGACCCTGAAAGACGAAGAGGTCCGAGAGAGGAGAGAGAAAGCGGGAGTGAAGAAGAGGGGGAGAGAGAAAGGGGTTGCGAGAAAGAGGAGAGAGAAGAGGCGTGTTAGGGTTCGAAGAGGATAGAGAGACTGATGTGAGGAAAGGTCTAGGTTTAGGAGAATTGGGATTTCTGATTATTTTCTGCAAAGATCTGAACATCGCCATTGTTGCAGGATCACTTCAACGACATTGGTTTGGTTTGCCTTGGGAAGCGGTTATGACGAAATTTTGGGGGAGGTTTTCACAGGGGTTTTAGCTTGACTGCTTGAGTGCTTGACCTTGGGTCATCAACTCCTTTTTTTTTTAAACAAAAAAAGAATTCTACCATAATTAAAAATAAATAAAAAATTTCAATATGATAGTTGAAATATGGAATTTATCTTTCAATTTTATTTATTGATTAAAGAACTTTGATTAAAGGACTTGTTATGATAAGTAATTCCATTTGTTAAAATATAAATTTTATAAAATTTAATATTTTTGATGAGATTCTAACATAATTATTTATGAAAATTCTACCATAGTTGAAATTATTTTCAACTATGGTATTTGAAAATTGCATAACTATTAATTTATAAAAAGTAAATTACATATATTAAAAGATTTATATCTCACTAAATAGGATTAACCGTTTGTAATAACTTACTTTCATCAATATATTTTAATATTAATTTTTTATAGTAGAATTAATGATACTTACACTTTCAACTATGATAGTTGAAAAAAATTCAAATTTGTTAGAAAATCCTTCAAATATTAAATTTTGTAAAAAGTTATATTTCAACAAGAAGGATTACTTATTGTAATAAGTTCTTTAATCAATATATAACAATTTCGACTTTCTTAAAAGTATATTTTAGGGGTATTTTACATTTCAACTACCATAGTTGAAAATAATTTCAACTATGGTGGAATCTCCCATTTATTTATTGGGAAATTTTATTTGGTAGACTTCAACTTTTGTCTATTTCAAGTTGTCAACCATTTTTTAAACTATTCCAAGTGGTAGTTTTATTTTGAAAATTATTTCATCTCGTCAGCTTCTTCTTGTACCGTTTGTTAACATATTGCGCGCAAAATTTTCCTTCTCTCTCAATTTTATTTAGCTTTCCTTATCAATCTCACAATCGACTAACTTGGAATAATATCTAAAATGTTTGATAACTCGGAATAATATCTAAAAACTTGGAATAATTTTTAAAATTTTTAAAATAAACCTACCATTTAGAATAATTTTCAAAATGAGTCTACCACTTTGAATAATTTCAAAAGTGGTTGACAACTTAGAATAGACAAAAGTTGAAACCTATCAAATGAAATTTCCCTTTTTTTCAACTATTAAAGTTTGAAAGTACATATACCATTGATTGCACTGTAAGAAAATACTTTGTAGGTTCGCTTTAGGGAAAATTGACCTAAAGTTTGCGTTGTGTGGCATTCATTTATTGTTGTAATATTAACCCCTTCATATTACAATTCTATGATATGCTAGACAACTAATATATCAATGAACATTGCAAGGCTGGGCTTAAGTTTTCTCTCCAACGCCCAACTACCATTGCGCGTCTTCATTAACTCTTTGCCCGGTGTCGGTGACTGGCTGGTTGACAGCCGTCGCCAGCACCACTGTCACCCGATCTGTTGGTTTCCGCTTTGTGTCTTTAGTGTTAGCTTTTCCCGGTCTTGTTTTAGGTAGGGTCTTCCGTCCTAGTTCTGTGTGGGGGGAGGATATGGGCCGGTGCGCCGTTCCACTCTGGGTGCATCTGCTGTAGTGGGAGGAGTGAGGCCGACTGTAATGCCCCGGAAATTCAATTATGAAAAAACGTCAAAGTCAGACTAACGTTAACAGCGGAAGGCTCTTTTTTTCCTTTTTATTAACTTGGGCGTTACTGCCTTACCTCCGAAGAGATACAAGGCAAGAAAGGAAAACTAACAACTGATCATTAATGACTTCACTTTAACGACGAAACGAACTTCAAATTCTAGAACAACAAAACTCAACATTAACCAAACTTCAAGTCTAAACATAAACTAAACTTTATTATCAAACGGCTAACTCCAACGTCCTCACTTCTATTGCCCGTCCCCATCACACAATTGATTTTCACCTGAAAACGAAACATTCACAACATGAGGGGGGAAACCTCAACAATGTCTACCCCTAACTGTCAAAACAGATTCAAATTCATTTCAATTCATTTAGGGGAGGGGAACAAGTCAAATCCTTTCACAACTTATTTGAATCCCAATCCAGTAGTAACCAGAGTTCAGAAAAATACAATGTTCCAAACACCACAATTACCCTTTTTAAACTCAGAATCAGAAATCAGAAATCAGAAACCATAGTAATCAGAAATTAGAAACAGAGTAATCAGAAATCAGAAACAGAGTAAACTTTTCCTCATAAAACATATCAGAATTTTATTATGCGGGGGGGATTTGCCTATCCTCAAAATATCAGAACTCAAAATCAGAACAGGATCTCAGATCCTCAGAATCAGAATGGATGACCAGTCCCAGAAACAGAATCAAATATGTGCACAATCTCAGAAATATATCGGGACTCCCCGAACTCTTGATAACTCCCCTGCAGAAACAGATCCTGGTCTAAGGGTCGTTACCCGCAACCCGCTTATGGTTTCACTTTGATTATTAGTATCTTATGAATTATCAGGCGTCAGACTTCAAACAAAACCCAACCCAGTTTCCAAAATCAACAGAATAAAACTCAGAGTTTAAAAAAGACTGTCACGTTTTACTCAACTCAGAAAAACAACTCACAGACATCCAAATCAGACAATCTAACTTTACAGAAAGTCCCCGTGCGGGATGCAAGCTTCATAAAACAGATTAAAATCACAAAACCGATAAAAGAGCATCCCAAAGGGGATTAGGACATAGATATTACCTGAACAACTTCTCTTTACTGCAACACTTACACACGGGAGCTAATTATCGCGTCGTCTCGCTCGGACCTAGAATTCGAATATAAACTACTAAAATTAAAACTCGACTTCTACGAAAGTTAATTACGCACGAATCCTACCATACCCCAACCTTAGCCTTCAATTAGCCAAGTATTGAGCATAACTATATGAAAACACTAACATCACAACATACATTTTCTAAAGGTAATATAATAGAACCGAAACAACACATTTAAAACCATAACCCGATACTAATACTTTAATAATGATATTACATAGGGTTTTTGGAACATAATATTCGTATTACCACATAACATGAAAACTTTAAAAAACTTTAATACTAAAGTATGTGAAACTTTAATACTAAGACATATGAAACTTTGATACTAATCATATGAACTTTAAAATAATTACATGAAACTCTATAATAATAATAATAATATGAAACTTTACTGATCAAATACGAAACTTAATATTTACTTTTGAAAACTTTATAATAACTTAATAACTTAAAACTAATAACACGAAACTTAATAAAATCATGTAACCTAATAATTATAATACGAAACTTACGAGTAGTAATAATATGAAAACTTAATAAAAAAAATATGAAATATAAACATATAATACTTGTAAATTATTTCAAATAATTTTCACGAATCACTCTAGTATTAACAAACTAAAAATAAGGTCCAACAACATTAATAATCATGATAAGAACTCATTCATAAATAATATGACACTCCAACACATTCATACTATAAACAAAGACTATCAACCTTAATAAACACTCAAGTATCACTAATCATGATTGCTACTTATATTACACATGTATGAACATAAGCATAATAATAATAATTAACCTACACATGATACTAACACCAATGGAGTATCATTAATCAGATTCTCTTACTAACATATAATATTAATACTAAGGAGAGCACAACTACTTAGATTACACCTACGTGATCCTAATCATCACACACACATAATAGTTCCATTCATCAACATCATTCTAATATTAATGGAAACAGGGGAAGAAACATATAAAACAAGGTGCAAGGTTTTACTGAGAGGATGGCAGACTGGTGGTCCGGCGAGGGTCGGACGGCGGCAACAGCAACACGTAATGACCGGGAAGAAGCGGCAGTGGCGGTAGGGGTTTCGCTTAAAGCGTGGCGATAAGTGGAACCAAACAAAGCAAACCCAAGTTTAAACAAGGTGGAACGGAGGCTCGGTGGTTTGCCGGAGCTGAAGTGGTCGACGGACGGGGTGCTGGCGATTGGTGGGTGTAACGCCCCAACCTTAATCACGGGGTTAAACTCCACTTAAAGACCCTAAGCCCGCGATTAGCGCAGCGGAACACCTTAGGTCGAAGCATTACCGCCGTCTCCCAAAAGAGACAAGGCAACCACATCAAAGAACTTCCAAAACCACAAACCAACTTAACAACCTTCACATAAACTTATACAATCTTTGGATAAAGTACAACAACTTAAACATAACTTAAACTAAACAACTCCAATAAGAAATCCTGCTTGTCCTTGACTACTGATGGACTCCATGGAGAGCTACCTCGATAGCCTTGAACTACTTTGCAACTGCCTTATCCTTGCCTTGGGAGCTCGAACCTCCTAAAACAAAACATTAAAACACGCAAAGGTGAGTGGGGAGACACTCAGTACGTAAACCTCCAGCACGTAAACCGTTCGAAAACGGTTTTAGTGTCGGCATTTAAAATCATTTAAAACGGGAAGGGTTAAAAAAAGACTTGAGCAGCGTGAACATAAACATAAGCATAAACATAAATTCATGAAAATAGAGAGTAAGTGGGACCCTTACGATCGGTGCAAGCACCTCACACACGCGTATGCCCAAGTTGATCTATACTTGGAATGATTGACTGTTAAACAGTCGACACTGGCCAGGTCAAGGCACTCTGATCAGGAGTGCTAAAACATGGATGTTATCATAAGCATAAAAATGCGGGTCCACTAAAAGATGTAAAGATATTGAAATTCATGGAACTTGACATAGCATGAAATACATGAACTATGAGTATAACTTAAACGTAAAAGCTGGACAATTTGCGTACCTTGGAACGCTAAAGTCTTTGGCGTGTGACTCGGCAGAGACGGCTTTGGGAACTTGTCAACTAAGATAAGAATAAGTAGAAACGAAGAACCGAATAAAGTTTTAAATTAGATTTATAAGTTTAGAAACTTAATAATTAACATGAAGTAACTTTTTGAGAATAAAATTTCAGGTTATAGTAAAATAGTGTTTATAGCATAACTTAAGTTAGGAAAATCGAAACAAAGTAAAAGAGTACATCTCGGAATAGAGAAAATCATAATCTACAACTTTGTCAACAGAACCAGAAGCTAAAAATGAGTGGAAGGGCCCCAAAATGGGCCCGGACAGAAGCTGAATATATGAAACTTTAAGCTTTTCGGGTCGAAAATACATGAGAAGTATGATGTAAAAGGTGATTCAAATAAAAGGACTTGAATACAAGAGAATAGGCTTGAATCAATGAGGAATAGGATGATTATAAATTGGAAGCTCGGATGCGAAAATAGTGAGTTCAAATATGGTTTGATAATACGATATGGAATGAAAAGACGAAATGGAGCAAGATATGCATGTCCAAATGTGAGTAAAAGCAAGCTTGGATTAATGAACTATGAAATGAGTGATGAAATGAGGAATGAATTGGATAACATTAGAGATTATCAAGATAGAAAGAGCTTTTAGCTAGAGCAAAGATATTGAACACGATACTTAAAGAAATATAGGAAATAAGGACTTACTAACACATTAGCTCTTGAAGAGTATACATAAGACTTACTTAGGACTCCAAGATGGTACACTTAGCCTTAAACACATAACTCTATAATGACAATATATATTCATGACTCATTTATACCTAGAACCCCTCATTGGGTTGATTTGAGGCCCAAAAGCTAATAATTTACAAAGGTTATTTTGAGCAGAAAACCATTCTGGACAGCCCGGTTTCCCGGGGTCGTAACTCACACTCGATATCGGATGACAAAGAACCATACCTTTCCGGAAAGCTTGCTACATGGCCTAAAACTTTCATGTTTACCATAAAAACCAAAGAGGTCTCCAAAAGGACGAAAAACAGCCCTCAAAACACTGACTCAGAATTCGTACTTAAAAACGTGAGGTTACGGTTTTGGTCGTAACTCGGGCTATACATGTCGGAAATTCGAAATTCCAAAGCCTATGGTTTGCTAACACCTTAAGCTATCCAATGGAGTATAAATTTGGGCAAAAATCTCACTTTTATAATTCTGTAAATTTCCAGAATTGAAAACAGTAGCTAAAACACCTAAAACTCATCTTTTAATTGGATTTTCCCACTCTTAATCATATTAAAACTTAACCAAATTTCATCTAACCTTAATCCACCATATTTCCAGAATATAAACCATGAAAAACTCTTCATCAAAGGCCTTGAAAACCACATGCATCCATGGATTAAACATTAACTTCACATAATAAACACACTCTTGAACTCTTGTTCCAAAACTCACAAATTCACCCAAATTAAGCATGATAACTCTTAATTCATAAACTCACAACAATATCTCAGCCCTTAAACACATAAAAACTCACAAGAAATCCACATGCATCAACACTAATTCATCATCCACCATGAATTCAACAAGAACCTCTCAAAAACTCATCCAAACACACATGCATAAACTTGAAACTCAAACCCTAACTTAACCACAACAATTATATACTTGAATTCATGAATAAAGAGAGTAAAAGAGATGGAATTCACCAAAGAAACATAAATTAAACATAGAATTTCAGATTAGGTTTGAAAGAAATTGAAGTGGGGTTTGAGAGATTACCGTTGGAGTTAAAAATGGATGAAAACACAAGAGAGAGGAAGAGGGGGATGCACTGCGCCGGAAACCGCCGCCGGCTGGCCGGAAACTGGCCGGAGCTGGCTGGGAGTGGACACCAAGAGGAGGGAGAGGGAGGAGTTTGAGAGTGTAGTGAGAGAAAATGAGATGGGTGTTGAATTGAGTTAAAATGAGCCTCCCACTTCTACTACTACTATTGTATACTCTCTCACTTAATTTAAAACACCAATACTAACTTAATTAAAATTTGAAAATACAACTTTAATAAATTAGTTTTAAGTAAATAAATTAAAAGTAATTAGTTTGGTTCAAATTTGAAAAGAAGTGAGGTGTATTGAGACCCCCTTCTACTAAACATTTAAAACACACTTAAAACTATCATCCAATTACCAATGCTAACAATAAATGAGATTAAAACCTTAATTAAAAATAATAATAGGATGATAACATTAGGAGTAATTAAATGGTAATCGAGGTAGTAACTTGAAATATCGGGTTTTTGTAGGAAATAAAATATATCGATAATAATTGGGTAACATAAAAATAAAATACAATGACACTTGAATTAAAATAATAAGGTGGAAAATTACCTCTTGAAATTATGTAAGGGATTAAAATGTAAGAAATTAAAATTGGAACGGTAAAATATATATATAAATCGGAACAAGTAATTCGTAACCGATTCTCGTAAATAAATTTATAACGTAAATCGTTTAAACTGAAATAATTTTTCTTATTGATCGAATTTGTATATTAACTTTTTAACCGTTTATTCGGCACCTTAGCCATCTCCTGCGCGAGACTTGTCACCGATAACTATAAATAAACGAGTACGTTGATAAATAATAAAATAAACGCGAAAAAAATTATAACGCGATTTAGATAATTACTGTGATTAATAAGTAATTAAACATGATTTTGGGGTGGGTTATTACACCCTCCCCCCCTAAAAAGAAGTTTCGTCCCCGAAACTTGATTGCGGTTAAAACGTGATTGACTACCTCAAAAGAGATGAGGATATCGCTCTTTCATGCCTTCCTCGGTTTCCCACGTGGCTTCCGAGGTATCTTGATTTGCCCACAGCACTTTGACTAATGGGACCTCTTTCGTGCGTAACTTCTTGATTCGTCGCTCTTTCATGACTATGATCAACGCTTCATCTAACTCTCACCAGCATAGTGGGGTTCGACATCTTCTGCCATAGAGTGCTTCAAACGGGGCCATTTTAATAGTGGTCTGGTAGCTATTATTATATGAAAACTCTACGAGTGGGAGAAACTGATCCCAGTTCCCTTGAAAATCCAGAACACAAGCTCGCAACATATCTTCCACGATCTGGTTAACCCTCTCGGTTTGACCATCACTCTCCGGATGATATGAGCTACTAAAACTGAGTCGCGTACCAAAAGCTTTCTGCAACACACTCCAAAATCTTGACTGGAACCTGGTATCTCGGTCGGATACTATTTCTCTTGGGATTCCGTGTAAACGGACAATTTCTTGAATGTATATATCAGCTAGCTTATCTACCTTCCATCCTTCGTGGATAGGGATAAAATGTGCCGACTTGGTCAGGCGATCTACAATTACCCAGATGGCATTCTTCCTGGACATGGTGAGGGGTAGACCCATGATGAAATCCATAGAGACTGACTCCCATTTCCATGTGGGAATTTCTAAAGGTCGGAGTTCTCCTGATGGTCGTTGATGTTCGGCCTTGATCCTTTGACAGGTTAGACACTTGTTCACATAATTGGCTATGTCTTTCTTCATGTTTGGCCACCAGAAATTTTCCTTTAAATCCCTATACATTTTGGTACCTCCAGGGTGCACCGAATACGATGAATTGTGGCTCTCTTCCATAAGCTTCAGCCTTAAATCTCCCCTGTTAGGCACACACAACCTATTTTGAAATCTTAGGGTTCCATCATCTTGAATTAGAAATCCAGGCATCCCTTTCGTGACAAGATTATCCATAATTCTCCTGAGTTCAGGATCATTCATCTGTTCTGTCTTGATTTCCTCAATGATAGATGGCTGTAGAGATAAAGCAGCTAACTTTCTGGTCACTTCCCCTTGCTTAACCAGCTCGATGTTTTCCTGGTATAGTTCTGGTTGCAGCTTTGGGTGAACCCCTAGATAGGTCAACCTTCCATGCTGAGTCTTTCTACTCAGGGCATCGGCCACCACATTTGCTTTGCCAGGGTGATATTGGATCTCTAAATCATAATCTTTGATAAGTTCTAGCCATCTTCGCTGCCTTAGATTTAACTCCTTCTGAGTAAATATATACTTGAGACTCTTGTGATCCGTAAAGATAGTCGTATGAACTCCATACAGGTAATGCCTCCAAATCTTCAAGGCAAACACCACTGCTGCTAACTCTAGATCATGAGTGGGGTAATTCTTCTCGTAAGGCTTTAACTGCCGCGACGCATATGCGATCACCTTATCATCTTGCATTAACACACATCCCAAGCCTTGATGGGACGCATCGCTATATACAACATACTCTCTTCCTTCCTCGGGAAGGGATAACACTGGCGCGGTCGTTAACTTCCCCTTGAGCACTTGTATGGCTTCTTCACACTCGTCAGACCATTCGAAACGAGTCGATTTCTTGAGAAGGTTGGTCAATGGTAAGGCCAACTTAGAGAAATTCGGTACGAATCTCCTATAATATCCTGCCATTCCTAAGAAACTTCGCACTTCGCTGACTGTGGAGGGTCTTGCCCAGCTTTGAACGGCAGAAACCTTGTTGGGGTCCACTTGGATCCCTTTACTGGTGACTATATGTCCCAAAAATGCTACTTCCTTTAACCAAAACTCACATTTTGAAAACTTGGCGAACAGTTGTCGCTCTCTTAGAGTCTGGAGGACAATCCTCAGATGGTTCTCATGTTCCTCTTGACTTCGAGAATAGACTAGAATATCATCTATAAATACCACCACGAACTTATCCAAATAGGGTTTGAACACCCTGTTCATCAGGTCCATAAACACTGCCGGTGCATTGGTAAGCCCAAAAGGCATCACTGTAAACTCATAGTGACCGTATCTTGTCCTGAAAGCGGTCTTGGGTATATCCTCAGCTCTAACTCTGAGCTGGTGGTATCCTGATCTCAAATCTATCTTAGAAAACATTCCGCTCCTCAAGCCGGGTCAAACAAGTCATCAATCCTTGGTAGAGGGTATTTGTTCTTGATGGTCACCTTATTTAGCTCGCGATAATCGATACATAGCCTTAAACTACCGTCTTTCTTCTTTACAAACAGGGGGCTCCCCAGGGTGATGTGCTGGGTCTGATGAAACCCTTGATCAAAAGATCATCCAATTGCTCTCTTAATTCCTTAAGCTCTGCAGCGCCATTCTATACGGTGCCTTAGATATATGTCTTGTTCTGGATTAGCTCAATCTCAAAATCAATTTCTCCTCCTGGGGTAGCTTTGTAACTTCTTCCGGGAAGACATCTTGAAAATCACGCACTACGGATCTCTTCTATCTTGCGAGTCTTCAAATCTCGACTTACAAAACATAGGTAGCCTTCGCACCCATGATTAAGCATCTTTCGAGCCTTTACGTAGGTTATGATGGGGCACTGTTAGCTCCTAAGTCCCCAATGAAATGAACTTCCGTACCCGAGGCATTCTTAAGAATGACTATCCCCTCATTACACTTGATTTGGGCTTGCGTCGAGATCAACCAATCCATACCCAGAATGATATCAAACTCTTTTAGATCTAACTGAATAAGATTAGCGGGAAATATCTCTGACTTCAACATGAGTGGAACACCCACAAAACTAGTCGTGCAAAGCATGATTTGACCATTAGGTAGGCTAATAGAATAATTCACTCTCATCGGCTAGATTTTGAAACTTTAACTTTGAGGCAACTTTAGTTGAAATAAAAGAATGCGTTGCTCTAATCAAATAATGCGATTAAGGGTCATATATATATACAACCGTGCGGTGACAACCATACCGATTTCACGCCTCTTTCTTGCTCATGACGTAGGCCCGACCCATCGAGCCTTGTTGTGGTCTTTGCTGCTTGGTGCGAGGCGTGTGGTGCCCGGTTCCGTCTCCGCCTCTCTTTGACATTCTGCAGCCTTTATGATCCGGCTCCACACCATAAGCGCCTCGCACCTACCCGACATCGGGCGAGTGTGGTTGGTCCTACCACATTTCTTGCAGGTTCCCTAATGTTGTGAGTCGCTTGGTTTCTTGGGGCCGAGGCGCCGCCTCTTGGTCGGGTTGCTTCCACATTCGAGGCACCGATGCTCCTCTGTCGTTCCACCTTCTTTTGGCATTTCCTTGGTTTCGTGGTTTAGAGCTCTCACTCCTTTCTTACTCGTTCTACCTCTGACTCTCTCGTACATTTCTGCATGGTTCTAAGTCGTGGGAGGATAATCGACTACGAATATATGGCGCTAGGCCTCCCTCATATCGGGTTAACTTCAACCTCTCCGATGCAACATATTCTGGGGCGAATCGGGATAGCTCGTTGAACTTGGCGGTGTACTGCACTACTGATATATCTTTGTTAAGCATACTCCACTCTAGGAATTCCTTCTCTTTCTGACGCCTAAGAGAGGTAGGGTAAAACTGAGCTCGTAAATCGCTTAGGAAGTCACTCCAAGACTTCGCGGTCCTTGATACTTATCCTTGATGGTTCCCACCAAATATCCGCTTCTCCTTCAGATAGTAGGTGCCTATGGCTAGCTTCTTATCTTCCGGTACCTCGACCACTTCAAAGATCTTTTCGAATTCACGAATCCATTCTTCTAGCGCTACAGGGTCATAGCCCCCTTTGTAAAAAGATGGGTTCCTTCGGGCTACCCTATCAGCATAATTCTCTTCTCTTGCCTACTACTGCCCGTAGGTGGAAAGGGTATGCGCCTAAACAACTCTTGCATCAACATCCCAAAGGGGTCAGGGTGTTGGGGCTGATTAAAAGGAACAGATCCTAGAGAAGACTCAGAGGGGTTAACCATCCCTGGGTTCAATTGAGGTCCCTGCAGTTCTAAAAGATTCCCCTCAGCGGTCCCGTTTCCGGGTTCTTCCTGCGATGGCGTATTTCTTGAACTTTGCGACATGCTACAATAGTACAACAAAATATCTTATTAACCACATAACTTAGCATTATCCCCCTATTTTATAGCCCCCCTTTTTTTTCGTAAAACCCAAATTTTAATCAAATGCTCCCGCATAGAACCTTGATCCCTTGGTCAAATCTTAGGTATCAACCAAAAACATATATATACTTGCATAATTAAAATCTCAAGAGAATTCCCACAATCCCAATATACTGTAAACTGCAGAATCCATAATACATATAAATCCATAAATACCGTAACATCCATCCATATTCATAAAATAAAGATAGCAATTCCACTTGTGATTGTCATAGAGTTTTATCTCCACTTCCAATCCTAATACATGCGAAAAAAAAACATAAACTAAGGCATCATGTTTTTTTCATTCCTTGAATTACAAATCCATGCTCCTATCCACAAAATACTCATAGGGAGATTACAAAATAAGCATTGTTTGGCTAATTACACTGATGACCCAAAAGCAAGAACCTAGTCACCCATGGTGTACTGACTGTCATCTAGCCTATATCTATGGTCGGCGCCTTGCTAATCCTGCACAACGGTCGACTACCGATGGCTATCACTAAACATGGGAATTAGACCCCTCTTGTTCTTGATCCCCATCCTCTTCCACACGTCGAAGTCGTACAGGACGAGCGCTCTTGCGTGGGGTGTGCCGATTCCTGGGCCCTAAAGCGGTCCAGTCGAAATCGTTCTCCGTCGGGGCGGCAGGTGTAGACGTACCTACTTCACATCCTTTGATCTGCTTCGGCTCGGGGCACACCTCGTGTTGATCTAGATCCATACTAGGATCTTCTTCTTCATTTCCAGCTAGTTGAGCGGTAGGCGTAGACTCCCCATGAGACGATCGATTCGGGCCGATTGAACGTCCGATGAGGTATGGTGAGAAGTGTAGGCGGACTTCATCCGCCGGGGGAGCGAACACGTGAGCCAGGGCTTTTCCCGCGTTGGTAGGCGCCGGTAAACCTATCACCTCGTGAAGGTAGGGTCCTAACTTGCTGACGTTAAGACCCAAAGATTGTGCAGCCTGCGTGATCATTATCTCCATGACAATCTGGTTCCAAGCCCCTATGTAGTTAACACACCATGCGTGGCGTCCGGGTTCTCCCCGTTTAAGCAGCTGACGGTACCGGTCTCGGATATCATCCCACGGGCTCACGTGGGGAAGAGTCGCTAAAAGACATCGGGCTCGGCAGACGTCATCGTGATATTCGGATTTGGGATTTGCAGCGCAATGTGCATCGAGAACATTTTGCAACGCCTTAAGATGGGCGTGAACGTTGGTGGCGGGGTCCATAAACATTGCGAACGGATTCGGGAGGGGGTTACCATCGTTATCCATCTATACCATACATAAAATACAAAGCAAGATTTTAAGATCTCATCAAGGCCAAAATAAACAGCTAAATGCAATTAAAAGGAACAACTTTGCGAAAAGGTTCGAGACTCAACCAAGATAACCTCTTATAAGCGATTTAAGAAGCTCTCATTTCATCTTTGGAAATTGCCTTAGACTTGCTTGACAATTCTAGACCTCATAAACTTAGTCCCTTTTGACTACCTTAACACTTTTCGTCCACACTTATCATTTATAACCCATGCCATGGTCCCACTTGGGACTCACTTTATAAGCTTTTCGATAACTCCCAAAGACTTTGAGGAAATTTCTTGTGAACTTCAAACTCTTCCCATGGTATTCATTAACTCTTCTTACATATATTACTAGGATCTACTCATTTTACCTAGTTTCCCTTACATTTTGACTAAAACTTTCTTAAAATCCCTGAGAATTTCGAAGACTCTCCGTAATTAGAACTACTCCCAAATTTACAAAGTCTTGAAAACCTGCACTAAGCACAATTTACATACTAACCCAATATATAGAGCTTCAAGCTCACCAACAATTCCCAACATATCACCTAACATACTCATACTCATCATGTAAAGGCTTGTACTACATGCCTATCTTTCTCCTTAAGGAGGATCCATAACTTAAGAAATCCTATAATTCCCAAATACTCAACCAAAACCTGGCTCGATACCACAACCGTAACGCCCCAACCTTAATCACGGGTTAAACTCCACTTAAAGACCCTAAGCGCGATTAGTATGCGTGGAACACCTTAGGTCGAAGCATTACCGCCGTCTCCCCAAAAGAGACAAGGCAACCACCTCAAAGAACTTCCAAAACCACAAACCAACTTAACAACCTTCACATAAACTTATACAATCTTTGGATAAAGTACAACAACTTAAACATAATTTAAACTAAACAACTCCAATAAGAAATCCTGCTTGTCGCCGACTCTTGATGGACTCCATGGAGAGCTACCTCGATAGCCTTGAACTACTTTGCAACTGCCTTATCCTTGCCTTGGGAGCTCGAGCCTCCTAAAACAAAACATTAAAACGCAAAGGTGAGTGGGAGACACTCGATGCGTAAACCTCCGGCCACGTAAACCGTTCGAAAGCGGTTTTAGTGCGACATTTAAAGTCATTTCAAAGCGGGAAGGGGTTAAAAATACTTGAGCAGCGTGAACATAAACATAAGCATAAACATAAATTCATGAAAATAGAGAGTAAGTGGGACCCTTACGATCGTTGCAAGCACCTCACACGCGTATGCCCAAGTTGATCTATACTTGGAATGATTGGTATTAAGCGATGACATGGCAGTCAAGGCACTCTGATCAGGAGTGCTAAAACATGGATGTTATCATAAGCATAAAAATGCGGGTCCACTAAAAGATGTAAAGATATTGAAATTCATGGAACTTGACATAGCATGAAATACATGAACTATGAGTATAACTTAAACGTAAAAGCTGGACAATTTGCGTACCTTGGAACGCTAAAGTCTTTAGCGTGACTCGGCTTGGAGACGGCTTTGGGAACTTGTCAACTAAGATAAGAATAAGTAGAAACGAAGAACCGAATAAAGTTTTAAATTAGATTTATAAGTTTAGAAACTTAATAATTAACATGAAGTAACTTTTTAAGAATAAAATTTCAGGTTATAGTAAAATAGTGTTTATAGCATAACTTAAGTTAGGAAAATCGAAACAAAGTAAAAGAGTACATCTCGGAATAGAGAAAATCATAATCTACAACTTTGTCAACAGAACCAGAAGCTAAAAATGAGTGGAAGGGCCCCAAAATGGGCCCGGACAGAAGCTGAATATATGAAACTTTAAGCTTTTGAATTGAAAATACATGAGAAGTATGATGTAAAAGGTGATTCAAATAAAAGGACTTGAATACAAGAGAATAGGCTTGAATCAATGAGGAATAGGATGATTATAAATTGGAAGCTCGGATGCGAAAATAGTGAGTTCAAATATGGTTTGATAATACGATATGGAATGAAAAGACGAAATGGAGCAAGATATGCATGTCCAAATGTGAGTAAAAGCAAGCTTGGATTAATGAACTATGAAATGAGTGATGAAATGAGGAATGAATTGGATAACATTAGAGATTATCAAGCTAGAAAGAGCTTTTAGCTAGAGCAAAGATATTGAACACGATACTTAAAGAAATATAGGAAATAAGGACTTACTAACACATTAGCTCTTGAAGAGTATACATAAGACTTACTTAGGACTCCAAGATGGTACACTTAGCCTTAAACACATAACTCTATAATGACAATATATATTCATGACTCATTTATACCTAGAACCCCTTATTGGGTTGATTTGAGGCCCAAAAGCTAATAATTTACAAAGGTTATTTTGAGCAGAAAACCATTCTGGACAGCCCGGTTTCCCGGGGTCGTAACTCACACTCCCGATATCGGATGACAAAGAACCATACCTTTCCGGAAAGCTTGCTACAAGGCCTAAAACTTTCATGTTTACCATAAAAACCAAAGAGGTCTCCAAAAGGACGAAAAACAGCCCTCAAAACACTGACTCAGAATTCGTATTTAAAAACGTGAGGTTACGGTTTTGGTCGTAACTCGGGCTATACATGTCGGAAATTCGAAATTCCAAAGCCTATGGTTTGCTAACACCTTAAGCTATCCAATGGAGTATAAATTTGGGCAAAAATCTCACTTTTATAATTCTGTAAATTTCCAGAATTGAAAACAGTAGCTAAAACACCTAAAACTCATCTTTTAATTGGATTTTCCCTCTTAATCATATTAAAACTTAACCAAATTTCATCTAACCTTAATCCACCATATTTCCAGAATATAAACCATGAAAAACTCTTCATCAAAGGCCTTGAAAACCACATGCATCCATGGATTAAACATTAACTTCACATAATAAACACACTCTTGAACTCTTGTTCCAAAACTCACAAATTCACCCAAATTAAGCATGATAACTCTTAATTCATAAACTCACAACAATATCTCAGCCCTTAAACACATAAAAACTCACAAGAAATCCACATGCATCAACACTAATTCATCATCCACCATGAATTCAACAAGAACCTCTCAAAACTCATCCAAACACACATGCATAAACTTGAAACTCAAACCCTAACTTAACCACAACAATTATATACTTGAATTCATGAATAAAGAGAGTAAAAGAGATGGAATTCACCAAAGAAACATAAATTAAACATAGAATTTCAGATTAGGTTTGAAAGAAATTGAAGTGGGGTTTGAGAGATTACCCTTGGAGTTAAAAATGGATGAAAATACAAGAGAGAGGAAGAGGGGATGCATCACTGAAACCGCCGCCGGCTGGCCGGAAAAGTGGCCGGAAACTGGCCGGAGCTGGCTGGGAGTGGACACCAAGAGGAGGGAGAGGGAGGAGTTTGAGAGTGTAGTGAGAGAAAATGAGATGGGTGTTGAATTGAGTTAAAATGAGCCTCCACTTCTACTACTACTATTGTATACTCACTCACTTAATTTAAAACACCAATACTAACTTTATTAAAATCTGAAAATACAACTTTAATAAATTAGTTTTAAGTAAATAAATTAAAAGTAATTAGTTTGGTTCAAATTTGAAAAGAAGTGAGGTGTATTGAGACCCCCTTCTACTAAACATTTAAAACACACTTAAAACTATCATCCAATTACCAATGCTAACAATAAATGAGATTAAAACCTTAATTAAAAATAATAATAGGATGATAACATTAGGAGTAATTAAATGGTAATCGAGGTAGTAACTTGAAATATCGGGTTTTGTAGGAAATAAAATATATCGATAATAATTGGGTAACATAAAAATAAAATACAATGACACTTGAATTAAAATAATAAGGTGGAAAATTACCTCTTGAAATTATGTAAGGGATTAAAATGTAAGAAATTAAAATTGGAACGGTAAAATATATATATAAATCGGAACAAGTAATTAAATCGATTCTCGGTAAATAAATTTATAACGTAAAACGTATAAACTGAAATACTTTAACTTATTGAACGAATATGTAAAGTAACTTTTAAACCGATAATTCGGCACCTTAGCCATCTCCTGCGCGAGACTTGTCACCGATAACTATAAATAAACGAGTACGTTGATAAATAATAAAATAAACGCGAAAAAAATTATAACGCGATTTAGATAATTACTGTGATTAATAAGTAATTAAACATGATTTTGGGGTGGGTTATTACAGTGGGGAACGTCGTCGGTGTTTCGGTGACCGTCGGTGCAACGAAGGTGGCGAGGGGTGGCGTCGAGGTGGCTTCGGGGTGGTGGTTGGCTGGGCAGAAAAACGAAGCAAGGGGGTTTAGGGGGTTCGGTTGATGCGTCGAGGTGGCGATAGTGGTCGAAAAAGGTGGAACGGTGGTCGGAATGCGGTGGTGTGGTGATCGGTGTCAAAATGAGGGTGGTTGGAGGGAGGTCGAGGGTGGCGTATGGTGGTTGGTGTGGTGGTGCGTGGTCTCGGGTATGGTTGAGCAACAACAGCACTTATTGTAATATTAGGAAAGAGAGAGAGAAGAGAGAGAGAAAGAGAGACAGGAGAGAGAGAGAGAAAGAAGAGGGGACACGTGTAAAGCTAGGGTTGGGCAAGGGTGGTATGCATGGGTAGTGAGGTTTGTTTTGCAATAATCCAAACGGTTAATTCAATTTACTTGGGAAAGGGTTGTTGATAGAATTAGGAGAAAATGGAAAGAAAAGGATAAGTGGATGAGGTCATCAAGATGATGTCATCACAAAATTACTACCAAAAATACCCTTAATGTTAATACTATATCCCCCAACAATTTTTAACCGAAAACATAACCAAATCCAGATAAAATTTTCACAACTGATAAAAATAATTTCTACCCGTAACCCAAAAATTTCCTAACTGATATGTTTAAGACTCTAAAAATTCCAACGAACACATTCGCGGTCCTAAAAGCTCCGTGTGAAAACAGATAAATAAATAACGGAATAAAACGCTCGTTAGGAAATTTAACGGTAAACGCAATTGAATTTTTCAGGGTTTTACATCATTACCCCCTTAAAAGAAGTTTCGTCCTCGAAACTTAAACTCTTACTTAGCGATTCTTCAGACGGAACTTACGGTTATCTTAACCAAAAACTCGGGATTTTACATCATTACCTTCTTTAAAAGAGTTTCGTCCTCGAAACTCAACATGTCACAGGCATAGGATCCAGAACTTAATCATATTGTAACTTACGAGGGAAAGAGAGATGAGTACCAGTCACATCGTCATCCAAATTTTCTGCCTCCTTGCCCCGCATTACATACACTCGGCCTCCCTGGTTGCGTGGTGCTTGATATTGCTGACGAGGTTGCCTGTCACGATTGGCTTGGTTGCCATTTGAGCCATCCCGATTCTGATGTTGTTTCCTTGGGTTCCTGTTGTAGCCTCCTCGATCCTGGTATGTTGAGGGTGGGACTCCTTGATTGTTGGTTCTTCCCTGGTTGGATCCTTCTGGTGCTGGAAGAGGGCAGTCTCTCACCATATGATGGGGACTGCCACACCGGTAGCAACTTGCCCTCAAGTTAGTCCTGTACTCCCTGGCAATATGGCCCGGCCTGCCACAAGCTCTACAAAACAACCCAGGTGGTGGTGCTTGGTTACCCTGCCAGTTGTTGTGGTGGCTTCTCTTGTCAGGGTATATTGGAGTATGATCAGAGCGGGAAGGTTCCTTTCTCTTGTTGCCTTGCTTGTTCATATATGCCTCCCGGGCTATAGCCACTCTCTCAATGTTGATGGCCACGTCCAACATCTCCTGATACGATGTGAATGTGCGTGCTGACATACGATCTTGAATGTCAAAACTGAGACCACTCTCGAAATGATTCATCTTCAAAACTTCATCAGCCACATATGCCGAAGCGAAACGGGACAATTCCGAGAACTTGGTAGCATATTCCAGCACGTTGCTCTTTCCTTGTTCCAATTCCAGGAACTCTTTCTCCTTAGCCTTTTGGAGCGACATAGGGTAAAAGCGATTCTTCAGCATCTCCTTGAACCGGTTCCAGTTGAACCCAGGTTCATTCTGTCGTTCCTTCACACTCATCCACAATAAGTTAGCCTCTCCAGTCAGGTGGTAGGACGCAAATCCAACTTTCCGCTCCTCAGGGCAGGGAAGAGCGTCGAATTTCTTTTCGATGTCACATATCCACTCCTCAAACACCTTGGGGTCAGCTTCCCCGGAGTAGGTGGGATGGTTGAGGCTGTTGAACTCCTTGAATAAAGAGGCATTGTTGTCCCTCCTCGTGTCGCCTATTTGCTCCGACATTCGTTGCAGGTGCTCGTTCTGCCGAGTCATCATCTCCATCATCATAAGTTGTGCCATATTGGGGATTATTGGCAGGGTGTCCTCTCCATTCGTGGCGGATTGAGTAGCCTGTGCTGCTCGTGCAGCTGCTGTCTCTTGGAGTTCTGCAAACCGTTGTCTCAGCTCATCACTAGTTGGGATAGGTCTACCTTGAGGCCCATTAAATCTGGTTCCATCGTCTTGAGTCATCCTGGAGTTAGAAGAATCATCCTTATCCAGCTCTTACTAAAGAGTTTCTCCCCTGGTAATTCGAACATAACAAACATTCACAAGATTACTTGATAACAACAGATTAAGTAAGCACATAAACTCATAAACAATTAAAGAGCAAAGTATATCCCAGCCCCATCCTACACTCACACTCCGAACGTAGCATCCTAAGCTCTAACTAAAAACCTAATAGACACTTAGGAGCTACCAGGTCGTAACCCAGAGCACTGATACCATTCTATAACGCCCCGGAAATTCAATTATGAAAAAACGTCAAAGTCAGACTAACGTTAACAGCGGAAGTCTCTTTTTTTTTCCTTTTTATTAACTTGGGCGTTACTGCCGTACCTCCGAAGAGATACAAGGCAAGAAAGGAAAACTAACAACTGATCATTAATGACTTCAATTTAACGACGAAAGGAACTTCGAATTCTAGAACAACAAAACTCAATATTAACCAAACTTCAAGTCTAAACATAAACTAAACTTTATTCCCAAACGGCTAACTCCAACGTCCTCACTTCTATTGCCCGTCCCCATCATACAATTGATCTTCACCTGAAAACAAAACATTCACAACATGAGGGGGGAAACCTCAACAATGTCAACCCCTAACTGTCAAAACATATTCAAATTCATTTTAATTCATTTAGGGGAGGGGAACAAATCAAATCCTTTTGCAACTCATTTGAATCCCAACCCAGTAGTAACCAGAGTTCAGAAATAACAAAACTTATAAACCAACAGTACCAACTTCCAACTCAGAAAAAAACAATGTTCCAAAAACCACAATTACCCTTTTTAAACTCAGAATCAGAACTCAAAATAAGAAATCAGAAATCAGAAACCATAGTAATCAGAAATTAGAAACAGAGTAATCAGAAATCAGAAACAGAGTAAACTTTTCCTCAGAAAACATATCAGAATTTTATTATGCGGGGATTTGCCTATCCCGAATATCGTAACTCGAATCGTAAGCAGATCTCGATCCTCGTAATCGAATGGATGGCGGTCCACCCCAAATGTAATCAAATATGTGCACAATCTCAGAAATATATCCGGACTCCCCGAACTCTTGATAACTCCCCTGCAGGAACAGATCCTGATCTAAGGGTCGTTATCCGCAACCCGCTTATGGTTTCACTTTGATTATTAGTATCTTATGAATTATCAGGCGTCAGACTTCAAACAAAACCCAACCCAGTTTCCAAAATCAACAGAATAAAACTCAGAGTTTAAAAAAGACTGTCACGTTTTACTCAACTCAGAAAAACAACTCACAGACATCCAAATCAGACAGTCTAACTTTACAGAAAGTCCCCGTGCGGGATGCAAGCTTCATAAAACAGATTAAAATCACAAAACCGATAAAAGAGCATCCCAAAGGGGATTAGGACATAGACATTACCTGAATAACTTCTCTTTACTGAAACACTTACACACGGGAGCTAACTATCGCGTCGTCTCGCTCGGACCTAGAATTCGAATATAAACTACTAAAATTAAAACTCGACTTCTACGAAAGTTAATTACGCACGAATCCTACCATACCCCAACCTTAGCCTTCAATTAGCCAAGTATTGAGCATAACTATATGAAAACACTAACATCACAACATACATTTTCTAAAAGTAATATAATAGAACCGAAACAACACATTTAAAACCATAACCCGATACTAATACTTTAATAATGATATTACATAGGGTTTTTGGAACATAATATTCGTATTACCACATAACATGAAAACTTTAAAAAACTTTAATACTAAAGTATGTGAAACTTTAATACTAAGACATATGAAACTTTGATACTAATCATATGAACTTTAAAATAATTACATGAAACTCTATAATAATAATAATAATATGAAACTTTACTGATCAAATACGAAACTTAATATTTACTTTTGAAAACTTTATAATAACTTAATAACTTAAAACTAATAACACGAAACTTAATAAAATCATGTAACCTAATAATTATAATACGAAACTTACGAGTAGTAATAATATGAAAACTTAATAAAAAAAATATGAAATATAAACATATAATACTTGTAAATTATTTCAAATAATTTTCACGAATCACTCTAGTATTAACAAACTAAAAATAAGGTCCAACAACATTAATAATCATGATAAGAACTCATTCATAAATAATATGACACTCCAACACATTCATACTATAAACAAAGACTATCAACCTTAATAAACACTCAAGTATCACTAATCATGATTGCTACTTATATTACAGATAGATTAACATAAGCATAATAATAATAATTAACCTACACATGATACTAACACCAATGGAGTATCATTAATCAGATTCTCTTACTAACATATAATATTAATACTAAGGAGAGCACAACTACTTAGATATCACCTACGTGATCCTAATCATCACACACACATAATAGTTCCATTCATCAACATCATTCTAATATTAATGGAAACAGGGGAAGAAACATATAAAACAAGGTGCAAGGTTTTACTGAGAGGATGGCAGACTGGTGGTCCGGCGAGGGTCGGACGGCGGCAACAGCAACACGTAATGACCGGGAAGAAGCGGCAGTGGTGGTAGGGGTTGTCGTCGGCGGTGACGGGGCGGCAGTAGGTGGAACCAAACAAAGCAAACCCAAGTTTAAACAAGGTAGAACGGAGGCTCGGTGGTTTGCCGGAGCTGAAGTGGTCGACGGACGGGGTGCTGGCGATTGGTGGGGAACGTCGTCGGTGTTTCGGTGACCGTCGGTGCAACGAAGGTGGCGAGGGGTGGCGTCGAGGTGGCTTCGGGGTGGTGGTTGGCTGGGCAGAAAAACGAAGCAAGGGGGTTTAGGGGGTTCGGTTGATGCGTCGGGGTGGCGATAGTGGTCGAAAAAGGTGGAACGGTGGTCGGAATGCGGTGGTGTGGTGATCGGTGTCAAAATGAGGGTGGTTGGAGGGAGGTCGAGGGTGGCGTATGGTGGTTGGTGTGGTGGTGCGTGGTCTCGGGTATGGTTGAGCAACAACAGCACTTATTGTAATATTAGGAAAGAGAGAGAAGAGAGAGAGAAAGAGAGACAGGAGAGAGAGAGAGAAAGAAGAGGGGACACGTGTAAAGCTAGGGTTGGGCAAGGGTGGTATGCATGGGCAGTGAGGTTTGTTTTGCAGCAATCCAAACGGTTAATTCAATTTACTTGGGAAAGGGTTTTTGATAGAATTAGGAGAAAATGGAAAGAAAAGGATAAGGGGATGAGGTCATCAAGATGATGTCATCACAAAATTACTACCAAAAATACCCCTAATATTAATACTATATCCCCCAACAATTTTTAACCGAAAACATAACCAAATCCAGATAAAATTTTCACAACTGATAAAAATAATTTCTACCCGTAACCCAAAAATTTCCTAACTGATATTTTTAAGACTCTAAAAATTCCAACGAACTCACTTGCGGTCCTGAAAGCTCCGTGTGAAAACAGATAAATAAATAACGGAATAAAACGCTCGTTGGGAAATTTAACGGTAAACGCAATTGAATTTTTCAGGGTTTTACACCGACACTCCGGGGATTGACGACAGATCGACTGAGCTAGCAACCTGAGTTGGGTGTTCGTCCGACAACCTGTTATCTCGGGCTTGTTTTAGTTTTATCGAGCCAGGCGCATGGTTGGTGGGGTGGTTGGTCTTTCCGGCGACCGTCTAGTATAGGTTACGGTAGTCGAGAGGTAGCAGACAAGGTGGTCGGAGGGCGGGGGTCCGGCATCCGGCTTGTTCCACGACTGAAGGAAGGTCGGCCAGTTTGCTCTCAGGGATCGCAGTCTCAATGGTGAACCAAGTGCTCAAGCTTGTTCTCTCCCAGTAATGTTGCTTTTTTTAGTTAATTGAGCTTTTTTAATGTCTTTTGCCTTGTGTGGAGTTTGGTTTGGTTGCTGGTGCTTTGGCAGTCTGCTTCTTTCGTTCTACAACAAATTTTGGTTGGTAGTGTTGGAGGTATTAGTTAGAAGTTTTGGGTGCCTAGTGTTAGGAGTTTGGTGGATAGTGGTTGTTTCTTGGTTGGACGATGGTCTTGTTACTAGCTGGGGTACCTTAACTAGTCCTTTAGAACTGGGGGTGAGGTGTTTGGCAATTCGGTGTGGTCCTGTTTTAAGAATGGGTGAAAATACTCCTTGGGGTGTGTTGTTGGAATCTTGGGAAAATGACTTTGATGGGGATGTCTTAACCTTTTAGGGCATATGGAACACCCTAGCTAGGCCATTCTTGCAGCGAAGAAGTTTAAAGAGGAAGGTAATCAATTTTTTAAAGTTGGACACTATGATAGTGTTGTTCGTTGGTATGGGAAAGGCCTACAATTTGTTTGTGCTAGTGCACCAATGTCCGAATCGGAGTTCGTGTTGCAGTGGGAGGTTGCCGTTTTGATTAAGCTGAATATTGCGGCATGTGAATTGAAATTGGGAGGGTTTTCAAAGGTTGTTGAAGCATGTAGGTTTGTGTTAAGGTTTGAACCAAACAATGTTAAGGCTTTGTACCGATGTGGAGTGGCTCAAACCAAGCTTGGGAGCTTGGATGAAGCGAGGACAGTGCTTACCCGGGCTTTGGAGATAGACCCGTCAAATGGAGAGGTTAAGAAAGAACTAGAGGGGGTGATAACCTCTACCATGGCACAAAAAACAAGTTGTTCCTCAGAAAATGACAAGAAATCAAGATCGTGTCCTATTAGTGACTCGCAGGGAGTTTCAAAGCTTGATATCAGTGGAGTGAAGGGATTGGGAACTGCGCTACCGAATTTAAGGCTAAAGAAAAGGAAGATAGGTAACGAGCGTGGAGTACAGGGGAGTTGCTCCAAGGTGTAAGAGAATGGTTTTGTTGGGGGGAGGGGGTATGAGGTGTCCTCAGCCCCTCCTCCGCCTTCAAAAAACGCAATGCTATGCATGGAGGATAGGACTTGTTCAAGTTCTACACAATCTCCGGCTTTCAATCTGGTCAAGGAGGACAGAGCAGATGTTAAATCCTTCAACAAATTTCTGAAAACAGGTATCAGGGGCGATACTTTATCCATTTCCGGCGACACATATGAACAGGTGTTGCGGAAGAAGACAATCTCTTTTTATGATCCAAGGAGTATGAGTTTTATGACAGTAAGAGTTGCTGCCAACCGTTGTAGGAGTGGGGAGAGCATGATAGTGGAGGAGGTCTCCCCACATTCTATGGGACAAATTTCGAGTTCTACAGGAGTCTTACTCAATCAGGAAATGGAGGCTTCCTCAGATGTTCCGGGGAAGTTGGGAGGAGGGATCCCACAGGCACAGCAACATGATGGTCTTTTTAAGTTTGCTGCATCCATGGGTGGCTGCAAGGGTTCAAAGAGACGTCATCATTTTTACAAGGAGGCTCGACTAGCTGTTACGGATCAAGGTGAGTATGTTGCAGGTACCAAGAGGAAGTTGCAGGAGGAAGGTTGGTTTTGGGCAACATGTGTTCCTCTGAAGAAGTGGCTCAACCGAGGTGATCAACAACCAAGTAATCAGCAAATAGTGTGGAAGGCACCTGGAGAATGTCACAAGTTGGTTAGGGGTATCTTGGTCACAGGTTGTAAGAGTTTCAAGTCTGGCGCTGTGATGAAGAAGGGTAGATAGATTGTGGTTTCTGCTCGCAGGGTGGCGAAACAAACCACGAGAGGGAGACCTTTTGTTCATCCAGCACACAAGGTGGCCAATCAGGCTGTTCAGCATAGGTTGCATTACCTAGGTGGTGGACGGTTGTTTTTTCTCTTTGAGTCTTTGTTTGTCTGTTGGTGTTTTTGTTGTTGTTGTTTCGCTTTGTTGTCTTGTGTTGAAAAAAAAAAAAGATATGCTAGACAACTTGTATACACATACATCCTCTTAGCCCTACACTTCATGGCTCCTACGTTTCTCTGTGGCTGTCATTGTCTTGTGTAGGGCTTGGGAGTTCAATGGGTAACAATTTGAGACTAGTTCAAGGATTTATCACTGAATTGCATAGTCCAGTTCTAGTCCTTGTTAGTTATAGGAGAATGACAAAATATCTCATGGAGGATTGGAAGAAACTTAAGACATCAGAAGAGGAGGCGAAAATGGTTGGGCAAGAGAAGAACATGATAACCATGATTTGAAATATTGAAAATGTCGCTGATTTTGATAAGAAAGTTGTGCTCGAAGCTGCCATTCTCATTTTGAGGCAAAAAGTTGCTCAGGAGTGATGTATATGTATATTTGGTGATCTCATCTCACCACTTTTTTTTTAAAAAAAAAACAAAAACCAACTACCCAAGTCCTAATATTTTTGGTGTGAAACTAGTAGGAGGCAATAGTTTTTGGAAAACTAACTACTACGCTCTTAAATATTACAAACAAATCCAATTTTTTGAATTGTATGTTTAGCCAAAAGATAGGATTTATGCAAATAAGCTAAACTAAACATGCTTGACTTCTTATAATGACTTTAGTGGTACTAGTTATGACATTCTACTTCACACAGTAGTCAATAGTTGAGTTTGCATAATTTATATAGGATAGTGGACTCTAATTGAGAAACTACGATATTTAAAATATAAGGTTTAATTGGATAACATTTCCTACTAGTAGGAAACTTCTTTTATTGATCGAAAGTTTGAAAGTGAAAACATTACAATGGAAAAGTTTAAAGAGAATTTATTAGACATGCTTGCTCATAGAGAAATAGTGACTCCATATTCCTTTTTTTGCACAAGTATGTTCAAATGGTTGTGTCCTTCACAAACTTCCTTCTCCTTTTACAGAAATGTATTTGGATACATAGTAATAACATAATCCTCCCAAACAATTTCATAATCACATCATAATAATAACATGATCACTACTCTGTGAACACATATACATCACCATAGTCGAAACAACTCATGCATTTTTTTTTCATTTTCTTACATACTGATCACATACACAATAATCTCATCTTCACCCACTATGCCAACATTCCAACATTTTTATCACATAAACATCACCATATCCAATTTGAAAAAATTATCACTTCCAAAACATAAGATACAGATAATTATTGGTCAAATAATTATGTCACTTTACAGTTTATAATGATAATATCCAAGCCAAAATCCACATCTGCCAACACATAATTTTTGTATTCTACAAATATATAGTTGTCTAACTGACAATAGAATGTGATGATTCTCAGAGAACACAACAACCAAACAATTTTATCACATTTCAAAATCTCAACCCATAAGTGTTTGCAATGACACAAGAATCAGACAATATGTTTGCTTTGACACAAGTAACAGTAACTTTGATTGCAGGTATTCACAGGAATGACAGTGTGTTGGCCGAAAAAACATGACGGAAAGTTTACCTTTTTGAACGTAGATGGCCTCGTCCACTTCTTCAAATGAACCAAAGCTAATCCCATATCTGTAACAAGATAAACACATCACTCATTGCATTCAATTAACCTAAAATCGCATACCCCCAAAAAGACCAAAAAAAAAATAACCCCAGACAAATCGAAGCTTCGGCACCAACTATCACTTTTGATTTTAAAGAATCGCATACCCCCTCAAAAAAAAATCGCATTCCATTTGCAATTACAGATCCGTATGACTTGCAATTCCAAACCCAAAACTATCAATTGAAAGAAGAATGCAACCAAACCCAAATCTTACAATTGACAGAAGAAGTTGAGGATAGTTTACCTTAATTCCACACCCAAATCCGAATGCTTCCCCTTCACATCTCTTCCGTTCGATTTTAAAGACGGGCAATTATTGAACTTAACTGCCAACAATTTCCCTACAGTGGCAACCATTACTGATTTTGATTCCAAACAGATAATGCAGTCGACGATGGTAGAAGCTCAGACTTTGGTCGCGTATGGAAGTTGGGGTTTGATTTGAAGTTACACCTTTTCTCCTTTGCTTTTGCTGCACATAGGGGAGGGGAAGCGTGCTAGGCATGATATTTTGGGAATATCTCAAAACACATCCTGATGAAAGCAAAAGCATAAGGTGGAACAGTCAAAAAATTGGCCACATGGAAAGGTAGTGGCAAAATTTTCAATTTTTTTCCTTTTTTATTAAATACAATTTTGTTTTATTTTTTTTCGATTTTCAAAATTGAATTTTTTTCCCATCAAATACAAAGAATTTACCCTTATCAAAATTTAACAAAAATTATCAAAAGTTACCAAAATTACAACATTTACCATACCACAACTTACCTACCAAATTTACAGGCCCGTAGTGGCTACAATAAAAAAATTATTACGAGATGCATAATCACTATAGTATGTACTATAGTACACACTCAAATAAGACAAACTCCTTTAGATAGTGGTACTACAATAGTTTTGTAGGCCATGAATGCTTGTGGAGCTACTTAAGATTTCTTATGCTTCTTTAAGAATAAAGTGTGTGGGCTGAAATCTTCTTCCTTATCCCAATCCATTGGCTTGTATTTGGCGAAAAAGTTCTTCAAGAAAAAAATTCCCTTCTTCGCATGAGAATTCTCCGGCTCCTGCCTTCACAAGATATTTATTCACATCTTCATATTCAACTCCACTAAAATTTACATGAGGATCAAACTTCCTGATTAACTAAGTGGATTACTTTGTGCTCCTTGGCATTAGCCTTCTAATAAGAAATGCGTTATTTTATAAAATCCTATGTACTGCTTTTGCTTCTGAAAGATTAGTAATTTTATTTCTTCATTTAGGAAACTAATCTTCATGGATATGTCCTTTGATAAGTGATTTTTGTGTATACGCGAACGTGGATCTTTTTATGTGAATTTGGGAAATATTTGATGGAAATATATTATTTTATACCCAAAATTCCTATATTATGCTTGGTTTGAAGTTTGGTTGATTTTATAGAAAACTAGTGAACATTTGGATGAAAGTCGAGAAAAAACCGAGCATGAGAACCCAAGTTATGGTCATAAGAGAAGAAAGTAAGAGATTGGATCACCCCCAGGCCCAAAACCATAGCTTGTTTCAAGGTTTGGCCCAGATCAAGCTGCCATAGGTGCCAAAATGTTAAGCACAACTTGTGGAGCAGTCCATAGAGTGAAAATTGGAGATGCAGAAGCAACACAGACCGTGCCAAGTTCACCACGGGTCATGTTAATTGGGTGGGCCATAGACCGTGTTGACCAGCCACAATTCGCATTGGCTATGACTATTGAGTTTTTGTCGTTTATCCATGATTTTGGCTATATATTCATGGCTTTCGGCTGTTTTATTCATCATTCATCACCAACCCTCACATTTCATTATCATCCAATCATCATCCATACTCCACATTTCCATCATAGTTGAAGATTGAGAGAGAAGATTGAAGAATTGAAGTTCGATCAAGGACGATTTTGAAGTTTGGAGGAGCAAACCCCTCCATTGCCGATTCACCATTTGGCATCAACTTCAGCTTATTTCTCATCTTTTAGGATTTACACACTTGCTAGTATAGATTTACATTCTTTGTAGTTGCAAATATCAATAGTGAGTAGTTTCTTTACTTTGGGGGATGAACCTTATAAGTTATTTGATAAATTAGCTTTGGTTTGTATTGAGAAATCGTGAATCTAGTTTGAATGCATTCCATTTAGCCTTTTAATTAAGTATGTCATTGCATTTGATTGGCCACCAGCATGAAATTAAATTGTTGAATGAAGTATTGAATGGGGAAATTCGATAATCGGAAACCTAGGCCTAAACTAACTATAAAATTAGTTAGATATAGAGATTTTTAGTTATGGGTCATTTGATAATTTGATCATTAACCTAGTTAAAGTTGAAATAACCACGAAAGTAGGTGATTGAATTTGCTAAGCAATTCACTTCATTTCCAAAAGATCACCGCAAAAGACTTTATGCGATTATCGACCCTAGAATATACCAAATTAGTGAAATGCATGTTCAATCCGCTTAGTTAATTCATTAAGTGACTTAGGTTTTATCCCTTAAACATTTTAATTCATTGATTAAGACCCTAGAATTTTAGTGCATTGATAGTTGAATTAGTTGTTAGAAAAATCAATCCAGAACCTCGATCGATTTAGCAATCAATTAAGAGGCTAGTCCGGTGCGTTGTTTAACAAAGTCTCTGTGAGATCAACCTTGATACATGCTACAATCACACTTATATATTTACAACGTATCAAGTTATTGGCGTCGTTGCCAGGGACTTTGTCTCTGGCTGCCATCGAACGAATATCCTAAGGATGACTAAGTCATTTCTTTCTGTTATGATTTGCGTTGATGTTCTTGTTTTTGTCTTGCTCGATATCCTCTAAAAGCATGCAAAAATCTCCACTTTTCGAGCTTGGTCTAGAAATTAAATGAACTTTCCGCTCTAGGCGAAACTATCAAAGGTCAGAGAGAGCCAAAAGGCGGCAAGAAGAGATTGCAGCCTCCAGCTAGAAGCCCGTGATGCTCGAAAAGAGAAGAATATTTGAGTAGTATGTGATGCCCAATGTTGCTAACCTGGCCACCGCCATCAAAATGCACAAAGAGGGACCACCCACTGACTTTGAGGTGAAAATCTCCCTTATCAACTTGGTGTAGACCCTGAAAATTTCCCATCAAAAAAATTTATATTCGTTAGCGCTGCTTAAATTGAGAATTGAGTGAGGTGGCTTAATTCTTAAATAATAAAGAACGATAAGAAAGCACTACCAATCATCATGAATCTTAGGTTTGTAAATCCAGTTCATGAACACTTATGATTCGGATGAACCCCTTGATTGGTGCCAAAACGGTAATTTACAAGATAATAGTGCAAAGCCAAGTCAGACCACTGGACTAGCAGTGAAGTCCAGGCAGACTTCATCTTGCCTGACCAAGGGGCTAGTCAATCGACTGAATGAGAAAAGGGCCATACTGACTAGTAAGGCCGGGTGGTCTTGCCTAGCAGTTACATCCACTTTCTCTCGTTATTTTTCATATCATTGTTTGATAGTCACCTCTGTTAAACAGCGGAATAATCAAAACTCAAATAAATCACATTATGCAATTCAAGAGTGAAAGAGTCACCGGTCAGGTTTAGGAAAACTAACAAACTATAAAAAAAAAAAAAAAAGAAAAGAGAGAGATTCCAGCCTACGAACCTGAAATCCAAGTTTGGGGGTAAGGCTACGAGTTTGTGAGTTAGAAAACTCTCTGATTAGAAAACTCTCTAATTCGCATGTCTTGAAAACAGACTTTATAGAATCAATTTAAAATAAAAAAGAGAAGATAGAAATTTGAATGAATTTCACTGCTATTATGTCATGCGATTAAATGAGAGATGTTCACAAAATATATAAAAACATAACACAAACCAGTTTCCATGATTTTACAAGGATTAACAAATGAAATAACAACTTTCTAACCTTGTTACGCACTTAGCATGCAAAGTGAGATTATCGAGGAAGAAGAGAGAAACCTCTCTAAGTCAATACCTTGAGAGTGTTTTTCCGAACCCCTTTTCATGGATGTGAAGGGCTAGTATTATAGGTAAGGATATGCGGTAAAATGGGAAGGGGATGATGGCGATCCACCTTTTACGTCATCTTCAATCACTAACCCTCATTTACGACCGACCTTGACTTTGAAAATGGGAAAGATTATGATGATATCGGGGTTAAGGGAGAAATGGAGTTGATCCACCATTCCCACCATCACACAGATTGCCACGTAAGTCGATCAGTTTAAGCCTCATTTGCACAATCACATGGATTGCCATCAAGGCTGGCCGACTTAGGAGGGCTTCTTTGCTTGGGCCTATCTTGGGTCGCGTTCGCATTTTGGGCTAATGATTATATTTTTGTTTCTTGGGTTTTGGGGTATTCTTTGCACGCTATTTGCTATCATCCTCGGGTTAGCTACTTATACAAAATCGTATAACTATATCTAAAACATCGGTGTAAAAATCTGGTGCTTACAAATAGCCTCCACTTGATCGAGTCTAAATAAGATGAAGATCAAAGTAGTCTTGAGGTCTTCAATGGATATGTTCCAAGACTGCATCTCAGATATGGGCGATGTTTGGAAATTTGATCTTTCGCCTAACTGTGAATAACCATCATCTTATTGTGAACGCCCTACAATTGATGCATAAGGTGATGAATTCATCTTGTTGTGAACGTCTAGGAACTGACGTATGCTGATAAAATGTGTTTGCCTAGTTGTGAATGCTTGGCGATCGACATATATTGACAAAATGTGTCCGCTGGATCATCCTTTTTCTGATAAAATGTGTCTGCCTTGTTGACAAAATGTGTCTTTTGCATCACCCGTGCACTTATGGCGTATCATCCTTCTTCAGTTGCATCACCTACTTGCATTAGATAATGCACATAACTAATTCAATCACCATTATATTTCACATTTGCATAATCAATATAACCAATGAGCTAATATGTGATTCTTGCTACTTTTGTTCCATGTGTCTTTTGAACTCTTTTGAGTACGAATTTTTAGAAATTAGTAAATTATGGAAATAAGGTTCCGTTTGATCTTGGCCATATTCTCCAATTCTTATAGAACTTAGCAACCATTCCGTAATTTTAAGCCTTCATAATTGGACATTTGTATGGGTGGTATAACGACATATTCTAATTGCTCCCACTCAAGAATTATCCTTGAATGTGATTCTCTTTCCCCAAGAATTTCATATTTCATATGAGTTATGGTTCTAGGAATCTATGGCCAAAGCATACAATTCCTTAAACCAATTTTTCTTAAGCTTACTAGTAATTACATCCCGGACTCCATATGGACAGTTACAAAGATAATGACCCTAAAGCCCTAAGATATCCAATCTTTTGGATGGATATCAAGTATTCGATCAACTTTAAACCATATCTACATCTTCTCTTATTATATTGTCTACATAGAATGAATATACTAGGAGTTGATACCCTTCCTAGTAATTCAGGTATCAACTTTAAACGAACGTTGCCAATTTTGTTTCGCAAATATGTTCCTATTAACAAAAGCTCTTATTTTTTCTTAATGTAATAAGATATTGATGAATTTGCAACAACAGCAGCAACAACAACATGACCACCAATAATAATTATACACAAATCTGGACAAATATAAGATTAGATGAGCTATTCTATCCAAAAACAAAGGATTAAATGAACCATGAATATATAAAACTAGTATGGAATGAATATTAGTTTGTAATGCTCAAGAAGTTACATAAACTCACAAAAAAATGAGATATACATCCAAAATTGGGCAATGAGAGTTCAGTCTGATCATAACCCTATTTTCCTATATCACAATATATATATATATATATATATATATATATATATATATATATATATATATATATATATATATATATATATATATTGCTTATTGATCCCTAAATTGTACAAAATTTTCAAATATAGTTCAATCCCAAAATTAGTTAATGAGAGTTACCATCCCCATCCAACTACGGCATACTAGGAAGATGACATGAGTATTTGAGCTTCCTATGCAATGAAAAAGTGTTGTGCAAGGCATCTTTTACCTTTGCTCCTTCTCTGAACAATGACTCATACAGATGGCAAACAAAGTGAGAAAGTTGCTCCTCCTCATAATCCCAAAAATCCTTGGGTGTTTCAACTACTTTTTCAAAGTCACTGTCTTCCCAATCACTCATAGGACTTGCTAGTTCCTCTTCTTCCTCATCTGCATCTTCCTCTCCAAAAAGCTCAAACTTCCCATTCTCCAATACATCAAAGTCACAGGATCCATGGAATGTTGTTGACTGCATTTCTGGAGGTTCAGATGATGGACATATCACAGCTTTTGCTCCCGAGTCTAGAAAGGCCTTAATCAAAGGCTTTAGAAGCCCATATCTTCCAGTGCAAATAACAATTCTATCCCTCCAGGCTCCCACCTAAAGCAAACATGCCAACAAGCGTTACCAAGGGTACATATTGGGTTACAAATTCAAGGTTTCAAACGATGGGTTTGTAAGAATAGAAACATCTCATAGTGCAACCCCTGCCTACAAGAACAAGTATGAGGAGCTTCAGATATGGACAGTCTTGTACACTTAAAACTGTTTGCCTGAAGGAGATATAATATGATGTGATAGTTTTTGAGAAGACCACCAACTAAAAAAAGTTTGTATGGATATAAGGTTACATACCATCCAACGAACATCATCAGCTGTTAGATGCATGGAGGGAACAGTCCGTCTAAACATATATGCCCCAATTTCATTGTCATCTTCCATGACCTTTGCAATAAACAACCTCACTAAGATAAAATTTATCATAGGATAAAAATGGAAGATCTGCAAGAAACAACAAACTTAAATGCATACTTGAGTTTGGCGTCCAATGTATCGATGCACAATGCAACCAATCTGGAAAAAGGGCTTATATGCCACTAAATCACCAATATTTGAAATGTTGATTTTTGACATTTCTTTTCTATTCCGAATAGTTGATAACAAGCTAAATCGAACACTACGAAGAAACTTATCAGCAAGCTGGCCAGGTTCAGCAACCACAAATACATCATTCTGCCAACTGCACAAATGTTATTAGCTACATGTCACGCTTAGGTAGAAAAAATCAAAATAAATATCGCTCCTTCCATCTCAAAATTATAGTGCATCATGAAATTAAGAGCCACTTTTTTTTTTGTAAGACATAAATAAGGTTCTTCACTCGAAGATGGACTATAAATTTGTGACAAAGAGAGTGCATAACAATATGACTCATCAATACACCAGGCATGACAGTAGGAATATGTCAGTGTAGAGTTTCAAATAGAACAAAGGGATGAACCTTAAGATAGCACCAGTTGTGTCGCTTTGAAGGGCTAAATGTACAATACCCACTTGTGGTGAATTTTGTAGTTTATGCAATAAAGATTGAACAGGGAGCGAGAATTGTCCATGTCCTTTAGGAGACTTAGGTGAAGCTTTTGGTTTTCCAATAGGACGATCCTCCAAACTTAGAGGAGGAATTGAGTCAATTCGGGTAAGCATCTGAGCAATATCAGGGTTGTACACTAGGGGGCTTGACGGGAAGCTTCCAGTAAACATCGGTGAAGTCAATGGTGAGGTAAAAGAGAAACTCGACACATTATTTGTTGGAGAGTTTGGAACTCCTGTTGCAGTGGACAATCTTATTCCACTACGGGAGCAAAATGCTTCAAGTGACCTTGCATGATGTGCAACTCTTCCAAAGTCAGGATTGTTGGCAGCTTCCACTAGAAGTACATTACGCCTCCATCCTAAGGAAGGGTTATTGTCATCTACCATTTTAAGCAAAGAAATAGGGTGGTAAATGGCATACTCCAACACTATAAACTTTTAGAATGGAAGCTCTAGGAGAAATGTTCAACATTAATGAAAGAGAACGCACATACATGTTTGCAAGCTCAAATCAAGTTTTGGCTTTGGCCGATGTTGAGATTTTATGGGGTCTAACCGTCTCTCATCCTGCTGGAACGGCATTACTAACCTCTCACAAAGCCTTTTGAAAGCCTCAGAATTAGTTTGAATGTATTCCTCTGTGGCCGTTTCTAGCCTTGCCCAACCTGACGGGTCAGTTTCGTCCAACTCCATGTCACAACGCTCATCAACTGGGAGAGAGAGGGGGAACAAATAATGAATTTTTTCCCTTCACCCAAATTACAAATAGCCATGGGACCCTAATATAATATTTTGTGCTCAAACTGTGGAACTAAAGGTTGAAGATAATGCAAGATAGCAAGAATCTTAACTAGGATTGACTTAAAAATACAAGACTAAGGTAAGGATATAATAAGTAGAGGACCAAAGGCATAACAAAAGCATGATAGCTAGAGTTCGCACCAGGATTGAACCGGAAGTAGTGTATATCAGGAAGCATATGTAACAAAGTACTCAGAGCTTCCTCAACTCGTTCCACCGAACACGCACTTTCAATTAACACTGGAACAGTGTCCCAAAAAAGTCATCCACCCTTCCTTACCTATATAAATGCACAAATCTTATTAGAGTTCTCTTTGATGATATGTCTTGCTCCATTCTTTTACTTTTGTTTTCATGTTAGATGATGGTGTCGTTAACTGTATGGCCATTGCAAAGGAAGAACAAGCAAAAATTAATAACCTTTATAGGAACAGAACCACATCCAATAGAAACGAGACAATCAATTTTTGCATCAGGCCACAAAAGTTGTGCTTCTCTTATGGCAAAAATGGTAGGGTTATTAGCCACAATAGCACCATCTTGCCAGCGGTTGACATCTGTAAGGTGAATCAATTTTGTATCATACGAGAAAGATAGGAATAGAAAATACAAATAGACAGAAGGAAATTCAATGTACCATCAGAGAAATCATCAAGATAATATGGAGCTGCAGATGATGCTCGTATAGCTTGCCACACTTGATGCTTACAACTTCCAATAAAAGCACTGCGTTGGTAGCCTACTTGTGCGGTTGTGGTTGCTCCACCTGAGAGGCTAACAGGAGAACCTTCACTAGGTGAAAGATGCATCTCTGGAGTCCCAGCTGGATACTGACATTTATTGTTTAGAAGATTTAAAAAAAAAAAAAGATTGATAATTAGCATCCCAACCTGAGGGTATACATACAATGACAAACGTACAACCTTATGAACTACTCTAGTAAACATATCGTGAATACTTAATTATAGGATGGAAAAACTCTAAGCTTGTGACCTGGTAATTGCGAAATACAAAAGGTTGTGCAGGAGCCACGGTGACAAGAGTTGAAACCACAAAAACTTTAGGAAGTCTTTTCACAGCTGAATCTATTAAAAGGTTTCCATCTTCATCAGCACACATATCTTTCAATAACCTCTCAAACTGATCTGCACTGTGCTGCAAGCAAAGGTGATTATGTTTCTTATCCAACAATCAATTTTTAATTATGTCAAAGTACTAATTTGGAAGGGAAAAAGAAAACAATCCATACTTTTGCTCCATGTACAGCAACTCTGAACCTCTGAGATGAACTTTTGTATAGTTGATCAAACTTCTCTCTCCAAGTTGCTGCCTCATTATCTTTTGGAGGCTCCGCAAAGACAAGTTTACCTCATAAATACAAGCAAAAATTAGGAGTCTAAATACATATCTGTGTCCACCCTCTGAGACTCTTGTCTATACTTTTTTTTCCCTCCATAGAAAGCTAACAAAGGATAAAATCTAAGGGACTATTGGAGTTATCTAAATGTAAAAAAATAAAAAACTAAAGATGTTATGACATAAATTCTGCTTGTGGCTCATGCACTCACCAAGTCTCTTATATATTTCCTCACACTTCTCTAAAGTCATTGACTATATACCGAGAGCCACAGCCAGCATGCCCCCAGTAGATGTACCACATATAAGGTCAAACATCTCATGTATTTGTTTCCCTGTTCCTTTCTCTAATTCTTTTAGCATTTTGACAGTTGCTAAGCCCTTCATTCCACCTCCGTCCATTGAGAGTATTCGAAGGCCTTGCCTTGCAACTGGCCTCCCTCTAATAGCACATCGTAGGATCTCATTCTCTCCTAAATGGAAAAGATAGAAGAATAATTTGAAGTGTCCCAAAAGCAAACAAAAAGGTAAAAAAAGGAAATATGCACAGAATGACCAAACCAAGAATTGCCAAAGCTCGAGCTGCAGCTTTATTCACCCGTGGTTCAGCAGTAGTTGTGAAGCGTATCAGAAGTTCTCTCACACTTTCTGAAGTAACTAGCTTTTGTCGATTTTCGAAACAAAATGCCAAATTTCCAAGAGCAAGCAAAGCCAACCTTTGGACCTAAGAAAGGTGAAATGTTAACTTACATGATAGTTCTTTGGGACCCATCAAAAAAGCATGCTCCAGAAAACTACCTCTGGATTCTTATGAGCACAAAGCATTTTCAATGATTTTAATACATCCTTGGATAGCATTTTTTGAGCTACAACATCAGATGCAAAAGCAAGGTGTTCCATGATTCTCAGCACAGAAGTTAGCTCATCGTCCATAACCGATCTCAAAACTCTTTCAAGTGGCTTCATGATGTCACATTTCATTAATAGCATTGCAACAGAGAAATCTGTTGCAAGAGATGAAAGTGCAGAACATGCTTGTTCTACCTACCACAATGAGTCAAGATTTATCCAGTGTACCAGAGAATTTTTTTTCTTTTTTTTTTTGTGGTGGGGGGAAGGGAGGGGATTGCTACATACCACATGACGATCATCACTGCTAATCATACTTATGAGTTGCCTAACTGCATTTTCATCTTTGCCAACGAACATGCGGTTATGTTGGTCTTGCATGATCTTCGCCAGAGCCGATGCCAACAAGGGGTGATGACAAGAAGAAAAGCGAAATATAAGGGAGAAAAATGCACTCAACTGGTGTTTAGATGCAGCAAAATAGGAACTGCTTTCCGTCTGTAATCATTACAATCACAATGGGAAAGTACAATTGTACTGATTATACCATATGAGAGCTTGAAAGATAGTTAAGTAGAAAGTGTAATGAATTATCAAAATACATTAGTACCTCTATTTGCACATTCACTGATCTCAGATTGTCATTAGCCACGATTCTTATGTTAGCAAGAGATAAGTGCCTAAGTTTTTGTAGGGGTAAAATCTCAGGGAGAAACTCAAGTGGATTACCAAACAACCTTAAGACACGCAATTCTGCCATAGCCCTGTCATAAAACTGAAATGCAACATCAGACCAATTGTGATAATTTCTAATATCGTGGTCAATTTTTCAGGATCATGAAAATAGCTTATATGTTTGATCTAGTGGACGTAGCAAACTGTTGAAATGACCTGAAATCTAATAAGGGTCGGATGAGCTTGTTGTGTTCAAGTGAAAGCTCCACCAGTCCGATACATTGTCTTAGTTCCACTGTTCACAGGGTTCATAAGATAAGAACGGATAAGCAACCGCTATATTTAAACTCATAAGTGTGCTTTAACAACCTTCTAGGTTATACTATTGATATGCATAAGACAAAAGATCTAGAACAACTATTTTTGCTTCGTCACCATACCTGGCACAGAAGCTAGCATGTTATTATCAACTCTTAAAACTTTCAAGTTTGTTAGCTGACCAAGTTCAGCGGGTAAAACTGTGAGCTTGTTGTTGTTCAAATATAGCTTCGCAAGCATTGGCAGTTGGGCCACTTCCACGGGTAATACCTGCAACTAGCATAGGACAGAGATTGACTGTCTTACCAGGTCCCAATTTTTATACGACAGGCAAAGATTGACCTCAATAGCTGAATATAATAATTGCAAGTAATTATAATTGTATATTGCCCAGTTTCCCCTTCCCCTTCCCACGAAAAAAAGAACAATTCCTGACATTGTTGGAACATTTCTTTTTAGAAAAATAATTTCATAAACTTTAAAATTGTGAAAACAAATCTATTTTGGATTTTCCATCTAGTCAACATGTGTTTTTTTTACTTTTTACTTTTTCATTAGACCTACTTTTTAATTTCGATTTATATCTAGTGCACCTTTATTTTTGTACTTTCAATTAGGTACTTTTTTTTTCATTTCACTTTCTATTTGGTGCACCTCTAAAATGTACCAAACTGTTTTCGTAAATAATAAGCGTTCAAATTCACTCCAATCTCACAAAAAAATGCAAGCTTCTGTTTTGAGCTTCAACTTAGATTTTTTATTTTATTTTGATTTTTCAATTCTTTTTGGTGAGGTAGGCGCCAAGTTTAACACCTATTCTTCACGGAATTTATTATTAGATTTAGTGAAATTGAAAAGTTGTAATGGAAAGTGAAATTGAATGCAGACCTAATGAAAAGTGTAAAACACTCGATCAATTCTTTTTGATTTTCTCAGAAAATTGTTTTCATTCTTTTTGGTGAAAACTATATTATCTTTCACGAAGATGAAAAAAATGAAAACAAATTACCGTAGTGTAATACTCTTATCTCAGAAAATTGTTTAGGTACAACTTACGCAAAGCCTAGGATTACGCCTAGCTTTTATCTTAAAGTTGCAACACTCGTCAAACCTATTGTCAAATTTAATGAACAAATTAATCATGCTCACAACAACTGAACTTGCCGACAACTAACAACACTACAACATTACGAACTGGCAAATATGAAGTTATAAGTCTTTTTCTTAGTACTATTGCACATACAAAATTAGTTGATGAAAAACTTTTTTTCAGTGGTAGCACACTAGCACTCTGATCCTCTAGCTTATATGCTTCGCACTCTGATCTACTAGCATATATGTTGCCAAGAATACTAATTTTGGGTCATTTACGAATAACAAAATAATCTTTTATTTTCTCTATTCCATCCCAATTGTGACTCTATGTACTTATGTAGCTTCTACAACTTTTAGGGACCAGGAGCAAGCCGCTATTTTCACCTATATTACTCTGACTCAGGTACAGGTGTCGGACTTGGACACATATCCGTGGGTCGGACACAGTTTTCTTGCGTTTGTAGGACTCGGGGGCAGGGTCTTGTATTTGGACACGGGTACGGGGACATGGATATGGGTACGGATGCAATTTTTATAATAAGCTAAATACTTAAAAAGTTCATAATCTTCGTTCATAAAAGAATAATAACAAGTTAGATAAAATCTAACATAAAAGTAAACAGTAAACTTATGGAGTTTATCCATAAAACAATCAGAATCTCCCACTCTACATCATCCCCCAAAATAACCGCTTCAAGTTATGGATCATCCAAGGACAACTTAGAAGTGTCCGATTACCAAAGTGGGTGTCAGACACATATCCTGTGTCCATGTCCATGTCGTGTCATGTCGACACAGGTACGACTACTATGTAGAAGAGTCGGAGTATCAGAGATTTACACTCAAAAGAAGTCTAATCCTCTAGCCTATATGCTTAGCACTATGATCCTCTAGCATATATGATATATGTTGCCAAGAATACTAATTTTGAATCATTTACGAATAACAGAATAATTTTTTATTTGCTCTATTCCCTCCCAATTTTGATTTTTCATACTTATGTAGCTTCTACAACTTTCAGGTACCAGAAGCAAGGCGCTATTTACACTCTATTTATAACCTAACTCCTGATCAATAATCTATTTTGTTTCATCTAACTCATTCTATATAATAAACTCTTAAAGAGAAGGATTATAACAAAGCTTTAGCAGTTAACTAAGTTGGATATGATATCCCTCTGTTCATCCCTTCTTTTAACTAGAAATTTGAAAGATCATTCAAACAACTAAAAGCAGAAAAACCTTGTAGCAGTTTAAAAGAGCTTCTGTCAATGTAAATTTATAGAAGAGCACTGGAATTTGGAGAAAGGAAACCTTCCTTATTGTTCATCTTCAAACAGATATGACCCACACAACATGCAATTGACATTTAATTAGGTATAATTTACATTATCCATGAGATTGTTGGTTGATACTTCTATATGAAAGTACTATACTACATCACTTATGCAGTGGAAGTTGATTTTTGTCCTATCACTATATAAAGCTTTAATATAAGCGACCATGCATAACCTATTTTCTATGATTCAGTTCCCTTAATCTCTTGCTCAGCAAATAAAAGGTAATAGGTTCCATCCAATCCATTTGACATATTTGATACATGTATGATATTTCAGTTCCCTTAACCTATTTTCTATGATTGTCAATACATGTCTGATCAATGATCTTCCACATGGTTCCCTATGTAATTCCTCACAACTTTGTCGCGGATTCAGATGGACCAGACAAAACACATGAACTAAGATCAAATCACATGCCAACCTTTTCTCCAAAGCCTAGGAGTATGTATAATCTCATCATGTGTATACTTTGCCTTTGGTTCACACACACTAGCATGACTTATTCAGAGACAACTAAGGCTATGTGGGGTGGTTTAAAGAGACGATATGTTGTAGCAAATATCGCCAAAATCTCACAACTAAAATATGAGATTGTTGCCTACAAACAGGTCGTTGAGTTTTACACCAAATTGATGGGCACGTGGAATGAAGTGGGGCATTGCATAAAAGTTCCCAGTTGCACATGAAAAAACTACACATATGGTGTTGGCGAACAAATCATGAAGATGACGGTAGAAGAACATACCCCTTAGTTCTTGATGGGTTTGGATGACGAATTGTACTTGGTAATTAAAAGCCAAGTTTTTTAATATGATACAACAAAAGGAAACTGCAAGAAATTGATTCATGGAAGAGACGTACGTCTAGAAGAAGCCTTGACATTTACTATGAAAGAGCAAGCCACAATGACAGGGAAAGGAAGTTGTAAACATTAGGGAAGCTATGGTCATGAGGAGACTAATTGTTATATTATTATTGGTCATCCTCCCACCTGCGGTGGCCACGGACGTGCAAGAGAGTGTGGCCGTGGTAATCCAGGAGGCAGATGATACATTGGCAGAGGTTGTAGAGCAGGAAAAGAATCGTCTAACTTTATGATGACTGAAACAATAGCAAATACAAGTGGTAACAATGGTGGTACAAATCAGGTTGTCACACCTGGCCTCTCTTCCACATAAGTGCAAAAGATACTAAGCTTAACTGACACTCCAATGACAGGCGGTGAAAATCTATCAGGTCCCTCTTTCGATGTTCAACAGTGGAACATCTTGCCATATGATTTGTGATCTAAATTTGATTAACGATATTCAGTATGTGATTCCCGATAGCATTGGCTTACCAAATGGAAAGGTGAATGTCGCTAACAAAAGAGGGATTTGCGAATTTAAGTAAAAACATCAAACTCAAAAAAGTGTTATATGTCCCTAAACTATGGTGTAACTTAATTTTGGTTGGCCAAATAACTAGATACTTAAATTGTTTTATGACATTTTATGATGAAATTTGCATATTGTAGGACCGCACTTCGAGGAGCCTGATTAGAGTGGGTAAAGTACAAGAGGGGGGTCTACTATTATGAAGGCTCCCATGGAGTGAAGATTCAAGCTAACGTAGTTAACGTCACCCACCTTTGGCATTCACGCTTGGGACACCCTTCAAGTGAAGTTTTACATATTCTCTTTGGTCACGTAGGAGTTAGTATAAAGGAAAACAAAATTGAGTGTGTGTTATATTTATTTTCGAGCAAGAAAACTCATAATCGGTATTTTTTTCTAGTGAAAATAATACAAACAGTTTATTAGATTTAATCCATTGTGATATTTGGGGTCCTTACAAATTTGCTTTCTTCTCTAGAGCTTACTATTTCCTAACTATTGTGAATGATGCAAGTAGAGATACTTGGGTGTGTACCATAGTTACCAGGGTCGGGGATCGGTAGGGGTCGAGGATCGAAATCGGTAAATTTTAAAATCCCGGATCAGTGGGGGGTAGGATCACTAGGAACGGTATTTGGGATCGGAATTCGCCGATAATTTATTTTTGGATCGATAAATAAAAACATCCTCTAATTATAAGTTGTTTTAAAATTATTTATTAGTTTCAATTGTACTTTTAAAATACTAGTATTTATTACTTTCTATATTTATAGGCTATAGTCAGCACTCAGTGATCTTTGGGGCTCTTGGGCTCTTTTATTTCTGTAGTTATGTGTGCAAGAAGCTTTCATAACTCTATCCTAAAACCCTAACCCTAAGTCCCGCAGCCATATCCCCCAAATTTCTCTCTATTGTAGCTTCTCAGCCTATCCCCGGCCGGAATCCGGCGACCGATGGCCGGAGATATCCCTGCCGGTGGAATCGCTACACCTTCTCCATCAAAAGCTCTCAATCTCTACCTCGAATACTCATCAATTGGTTATTCAATTTTCAGATCTAGGGTTTTCGACTTTTCCTTTGTCTTTTTCAAACTCAAGTGTCGGTGGTCACAGAAATGGTGACTGGTGTCCGGAAAAAGCCACCCTTGGTTTCGCAGCTTCCGTCAACCAAAAAGCCCTCAACTTCCACTACAAATGGCCACCGGTGTTAGTGACACTCGGATCGCTCAAATTTGGCGATCCAGGTCGCGATCCTCACCGACAGGGCGGTATCGATTGCCGATTTGGATCGATGACTCCGGAACGGGGATCGGAGGGGGGTAGACCGATTTAGGTAACTATGGTGTGTACTTAATAAAAGATCGATTGAGGTGAAACTAGTACCCTACTAATAGGATTTGTTGCCATGATCACAATCAATTTCCTAAAGGCATTAAAATAATAAGGAGTGATAACAGAAATGAATTTACAAATTTACTTGTATGCGTCTTTACTATGTAGAAAATGGTATGCTCCATCAAGCGAGTTCTGTAAGAACCCCTCAACAAAATGGTAGGGTCAAGCATAAATACCGTCATGTTCTAAATGTAGCCAGGGCTCTATGCTTTCGAGCTAACCTATTTATTCAATTTTGGGGCAAATGTATGTTCTCAACTGTTTATCTTATAAATATGACCCCTAGTAAGTTGTTACAAGGAAAAACTCCCTACGAAATGATTTATGATAGAAAACCATTGTATGATCACATAAGGGTGTTTGTGTGTTCGTGTTATATGCAAAACAAATTGAGAGGTAAGGACAAGTGTGTGTACCGAAGCCAAAAATGTATATTTGTTCGGTATCCCTTTGGCAAGAAAGGCTACAAGGTTTACGACCTCCAAGCAAAAGGAAATGTTTGTGAGGCAAAACGTGGTGTTTCACAAAAATATATTCCCTTTTGGGCAACTAGAGAATGTAGAGAAAAATTTTAGGCAAAAAGACAATGGACTAAGTCAATGAAAAAGCAAGCTTTGGATAACCATATGGTAGATGATGGTGACTTATGTCTTAAGCAAATCAATGAAAAAGGATGTAGTAGAATCAAAGGAGATGGGGTAATGAGCCTCCAATTCTTATGGACATTTATGAGAGTCCAAGCACACCAAAGCAACCTCCTTCCCTCAGGACTACAAAGCAACCTAGACGCAATTTTAGAGTACGAAAAGCACCAAAGTCATTTGGATGAATATTTGTGCTATAATGCCAACATAGTAGACCCCGCTAATGTCATCAACCTGCCTCAAAAAGGCAAGTTAACTATGCAGTATCCAATTCACAACTATGTCACTTGCAATAAATTCTTTAATGCCATCGAAATTTTGTAGTTGCTTTTTTTAAAATTACGAGCCTAAGTACTGAAGCAGTCAAGGATATAAGGTGGAGACAGGCTATAAAAGAAGAGATTTCTGCTCTCGAAAGGATTCATACATGGTACATAACAGAGTTATCACCAGGAAAGGAACCCATCCATTGTAAATAAGTGTATCGAGTAAAGTACAACTCAGATGGTTCAGTTCAATGATTCAAATCTCGGTTAGTCATTCGATGGGATCACCAAGTGAAAGGGTTTGATTATAATAAGACATTCACATCTATTGCAAAGATGACTAGTGTTCAGTGTTTTCTTAGTGTAGCAGTTGCAAAAGGATGGGAATTACACGATGTGGGTGTTAATAACGCATTCCTATATGAGGATCTTGAGGAAGAAGTATACATGACCATGCCACCTAGGTTCACTCGAAGAAAGCCTGATCAAGTCTATCGGCTCAAGAAATCATTGTATGGAGCTCCTAGACAATGGTTCGCCACACTTCCATCTAAACTTTGTGAGTATGGTTTTGTTCGGTCTTATGCCGATTACTCCCTATTACGAACAAGAAAAATATCTTTATGGAATTGTTGTTCTATGTCGGTGATATTGTACTTGTTGGAAATAATTGTGAAGCCTACAGGCTCTTCAATGTCTACTTAAATGATTGCTTTAGTATCAAGGATCTTGGGTCGCCAAAATATTTTCTCAGTATCGAAGTAGCTCATGGAACACGAGGATTATTTCTTAACCAGAGAAAATATGCGTTAGAGATCATTGATGAGTGTAGTCTCTTAGGGTCAGAACCACTGATTTTCCCATTGAAGAAAATCATAAACTTGTCGTGGCCAATGGAGAATTGTTGGATGATGCACGACAGTACTGTAAGATAATCAGGCAGCTTATCTATCTCACCATCATACGACTCGACTTGTGTTATGTTGTCCAATCGTATCCCAATTTACGCATGGACCTCACATCGAACATATCGATGTTGGACAAAGAGTGTACGATATTTAAAGGGTACGAAAGGAACCAAGATCTTCTTGAAGGCCAACAACACCTTACAGGTTTATGGCTATTTAGATTTGGATTGGGGTTCATGTCTGCTAACAAGGTCTTTAATAGGTTACTTTGTAACAATTGGAGGCTCGCCAATCTCTTGGAAGACTAAAAAGCAAGTTACTGCCTCTCGCTTATTAGCTGAGGCGAAATACAAGTCCATGGCTGCTTTAACTGGTGAACTTATGTGGTTAAATACATTCTTAGCATCTTTGGGTGTTTTTCACAGTCACAAGATGCAAATTGTGATAGTCAGACAACCATTCATATTGCTAACAATCTCATATTTCATGAAGGCACAAAGCACACGAGATAGACTCACATTTTGTTCATGAACCATTACAATATGGTGATCTCACACTATCCCACATTAGTACCAAGCTTCAGCCTCCCAATATCGTACCAAAGCTCTTAGAAAACAACAATGCCAATTTTTGAAAAGCAAGTTGGGCATGGTCAAGCTACATGCACCAAATTTTTTTTTTTGGGGGGGGGGGGGGGTCGAGATGATGAGATATTGGCGTATCAATATCTTGTATATTTTCGTATAGTTCTAGATTTCATTCTCTATATCCTTTATTCTAGACCTTACATTGAAAGGCAAGAAGGCAAATAAATAAAACAGCAGTCCTTCTTCCCCCAAAATTATTAGTTTGTTTGATAGTATTTTTTATGATTTTTGATACTAACTTTTTAATAGTAAGTATTAATTATTAATTATAAGAATTTTCAGATGCATTGACTACTGTTGGCTATGCTAATGAGCACATATGATACTTTAATTGAATAAACTTCATCCATTAGATATATTTTTGGCATTTTTTTAAATGTAAAAATAATGGATTAAATATAACTTTAAGCAATTTATATGTAATATTATAGTTATAAAATTTGATCATATTTTTCTATCTCAATTGAATATATAATAATATGGTTTTATAATAAGGCAATACACCTATTATATTTTCGATTGCAAATATGGCTATTCCTAATATGTTTGAGAAATTTCAAATCATATAGGCCAAAGTTTTTTGAGTACTAATGACTCGTTCAAGTCTGGAATTGCAAATAGTATTGGCTAGCCTATAATGCTTTTGAAAAAAAAAATCTTTAGAACAATAAAATGCTTGTTCAACAGCAAACACTAAGCACCTCAAACATTCTTTTGAAAAAAGCAGTAGCACATAAAAGTGAATAAAAACACGGCCCAAATTAGCATCTAATTAACTACCAGCAAGAGTGTATACCATACTAGTTACTGCATCTAAGAACTCACATTCTCATCAAATTAGCTGAGTAAGCAACATTATGAACAAAAATGATAAACATCTTGTTGCACTTACATTTTATCTAAATCACTTATATAATTAAATGTAAGTATATTTAAATCATTATAAAGTTATGTTTTATTACTTTGAGTGTTATTACAACTTATAAACAATATAAAAATAATTATTTATTAGTATTTTTTTCATAAATATAAAACTATGCATAAAATATGCATTATCTAATATGATTGATAAAATTAGGCTATTGTTTATATTTTTTTACGTTGTTAATAAGTATTATACTCTTATGTTGATAAATATATATAATTATTAGAAAAAATAATATTAAAAGTTACAAAATTATGAAATATGGACAATTTAAAATGGTGATTAACCATCTTGAAGTGAGATATGTATCATTGTCCATTTATTTTCTTTCTAAAGGACCACAAGTACTATATCTAAATGCATGCACACTCTGGTGAATTATACTAATTAATAAGACCATGAAACATATCCAGCATTATACCATATTGTTATTGGTATCCTCAAAAGTAAGTAGACAGAACAACACCAAGATGGAAGGTGCATGTATGTTTACTTGGACAAATAAATTAGAGATGGAGGAAATAGAGGAGGAATTGGTAAATAATTAGACTCACGGAGATGCCGCATTCGCACAGACAAAGAGCAGTAACACTCTCCCACCCACACTGTTGTTCAAAACTAAACCCTCCGTCGCCAGCACTGCCAATTGCTTCCGCACTGGCATTGGCATTGGTTGGTGATGAAGGTGTCTTACTCCTAAGCAACCTCGTAAGAACCCCCATACCATCATTCTGCTGGCTGGACCCAACCGCTTTTCTCAAAGTGATCGCCCTCAACGGATCTCTCCGTCTCACAACATTCATTGTCAACCTCACTCTTCCTCCTTCCTCCTCCGTGAAATCGATCACCACCGTATCCTCCGGCGGTGGCATTGCAGCCATGAGCTTCGACTGTAATCTCAACGCCACCTGATCCTCGTCGTCCCCAGCCGTCCACTCCATTTCCACCTTCCTCGAACCCCCTCGATTCTGATGGTAAAGATCGTCGTATCCCATGTCGTCTTCGTCGCATTCTTCGCCGTAGTGAAAGCTTAAATGGAAAACTTCCGATGTACGCTTCCAACCTAATCCCCATGACGACATTCTTCTTATTAGGATTGATTGATTTTTAGTTAATCAATTAGTTTGATTTGAGAGAAATTCATGGAGTTAATCAAATTCGATTACAGAAGAGAGAGAAAATTGTTATAGAAACAGGAATCGACATGAGAATGAGTAATAAAGAAATGACCAAAAAATTGCTTAGAGGTACCCTCCATTTTGCGGAAACTATTTTGGGGGACCATATTATTAGAAACTATATTAGGGTGAACAATGATGTTTAATAACTAATTATTTGGGGCAATTATTTGGGGCCAATCTTGCCGGAAGTGGCCGGAAACCGGCTAAAAGTGTGAAATGACTAACCTACCCTTATACTAATTGTAAAATGACTAACCCATCCACTACAACATTTATATATTTATTTTCTCTCACATATTTAGAATCGATTTCCCCTTTGCTCACTGTTGATACAAGTCTCCCCTGTTCCTTTGTCTCTGAATTTGGATTTCTAGGTTGAATTTGGATCTCTGAAATTGGAAGTGGCCGGTATGTTTTCTTGTGTTGGATCCAATTATTTTGTTGTTTCTCCTTCCTTCTTACCCATCTGGAATTTGGATTTCTAGGTTGAAGCCTTGCGGAGTTCCAGTTTAGGTTTTAGGGTTTTAGCTGGGAAAATTGAATTTAAAAAATGGAGTATGTGATTCGTTTTTGTTGCTGCTATTTCAGCGTTTAATTTCTCATTCGATTATTCGTGTTATTTCCTCGTCTAATTTCACAGGTTGGCCGTGTTGATGATGCCTTCGTACACATCTTCAAATGGTGATGGTGGTTATGGTGTCATTTGCCCCAGATGCAATATTCCAGCTACAAGACTTGTGTCAAAGTCGAAGCAGAACCCCGACAAATTGTATGATAAGTGTATACGATGTGATAAATTTCTCGGTTGGGCTCCTGAATTGAGCTTCTCAAACAGTGGACGAGATTTGGTTTTTGAGAATGATTTAAAGAGGGAAATTATGGAGGTGAAGACTATGTTGAAATTGATTGAGAAAGGGCAAACTATATTAGGGATACTGTTAGTTGGAGTTTTTGTACTCCTTGTAATGAATATTCATAGTAGATAATGCATTATGTTGCTATTGTCTGTGTTGGAATTTAATGGGATGTAATGATCAAGGTTTAGGTTTAGTGTTCCATATTGTAATGCTCATGTGTTCCATGAATGAATGAAATTTGAGTTTGAAGATACATTTTTTTATTTTGCCTGAGCTCCCTATGTAATGTATGACATCCATTACTGATGATCTTGGTTTGTTTGCAAGTAATTATATCCTGCAAAATCTAGGTTATCAGACAGGATTTGCTCGGACGTTTCATTACTCATAGACATGACATTTCTGTGTTTGTTCGCTGTTAATTTAGGTTATCAGACATAACAAGTAATGGAGTTGGAGGTCATTACTAATATCATGCAAAATCTAGGTTACTGATGATTTTGGTTTGTTTACTGTTAGCTGGAGTTATGTGTTTCATGGAGTTGACATCATGCTTGTTCTGTTTGGTACTAATATTAGTTGTGTACTAATATTAATTATATCCTGCAAATTGGTTTGTTCATGGAGCAACATATTTACATGCCCCTTTTCTTGATGATCCATAATCTTTATTTTATAAAGTCAAAAAATTCATGCATTTGTGAAAGATAATCTTGGTTTGTTCATGTGATCCATATTACTCTATCAGAACCTTCTGTGTTTTCTATTAGAAAATCATTTCCTCCTGGTGGCCTATGCTATATGTTGTATTCTTTTGGCACTAAATGTTATCTGTTTGTTAACCTGTGCATATGCTTGCTTTATATGCTTATGAATCAAGTGACAGTCAGTTTTCACAATTCTTTTTCCTGTCATTGTCATGATGTTGCCATCTTTCTGCTGGGAATTGGGATATCTAGTAATATCTAATCATGTGACTCCAATGACTTTAGAAAAATATCCAAGTGTTGCTAGTATAAACAGCTTTAATAGTACCATTACTTGACAAAGGATAAGTTCCTAAATACCCGAGAACGACCCTATTTGTAGTCGGACCAATTGTGAACCGAAACAAATGGACTAAGCTAACTCATCCCTCAGACTGCAACAAGTCTAGCAGTAAAATAGGCAAATAGCAAAAGGATACAACAATGGACAAGCTACAGTGGATACACATGTCAACAGCTTACTAAATTCAACATCAATGCTTTCCACAAAATAGCAATGTCACAGGCTGGTTTGGCACTTCAACAGATTCCTAAAGTTGCCACCATGCATTCTAAAAAATACCTAACTCACAGTTAGGTTTTGTAGTACAACATATCCCAAGTTTGCATCACATATCTTAGATATTAATTTGATGTCCAACATAAAACCTAAAAAAAAAAAGATAGACAAATGACATATCACATGTCCAAAAGTTGCTGTCCAAATTCAATTTGGATAAGAAACTTGGCTAGCTTGGGTCGTAGCGGATGGGGTGCTCTGGTGGTTCACCTTTTGTTTCTTGGAGGGTCTTCCAACTGGTCTTCCGGTCTTTGGCTTTTGTTTCTTCTTGTATGGATTCAAAAGCTTTCCGTTTTCATCTCTCGGTCGCCCACAGGTGGTCTTTTTGTGACCAGGCCTATTACATTCCTTGCATGTTTTAGTGCCAGTAAGGCGCACGGAAGCAGCTGCATCTACCGGTACCCTTGATTCCCTCCTCTTGTGTTTCTCTGGTCTTCCCATTTTTTTCAACTCAAATGGAGGATCTATTTCTGGGAGTGTAGTCTCTTTCTAGAAGCATGGGCCCGGAATCGGTTGTATAATATTGTCATACAACTTTCTGTACCTGCAAATGGTGAAGTGCAGTGTTCAGAAATATACTACAAGAATCAAGAATGTATCAGTTTATATCATAGCCTTAAAAAAATGCAATCACAATACCTCTCCACACTAAAGTATTCAGAACAGAAGTCTTCCAAATTCAGGTTGAGATGCTTTATGCAAAAGGCGGCATGCTTACAAGGTAAACCGGAAATCTGCCATCTCTTACAATCACAGAATCGTTGCTCCAACTTAACATTGAACTTGGTCCAACCCTCTATGATTTCAAACACCATCTTCCCAGCCGGCACTAAGTCCTTGCAGTTCTTTGATTCTGACTCTACGATATTCAGCTTCTTGTACACAAATGGTGTCACCTTACCATCCCATGCAGCTGACCGTTGGAATCTCTTGTCAAATCGACTCCCAATGAGCTTCCTGATCTCTTCAAGCATGGTAAAAATAGGTTTTCCCCTATGCTTGTTGATGGCATTGTTGAAGCTCTCTACGAAATTGTTTGTGTTATCAGGCATCTTGAGCGTTTCATCAAACTTAAATCTTGCCCAATGTTTAAGAGGCTCGTTGTCTTTCAACCAGTAGTAGGCCGACGGATCCTTCGCTTTTATTTTTTCCATGGCCTTCTTAAATATGTACTCATTGTATCCATTTGCAGCTATGTAGAAGAAGTCATGAAAATATGGACCTATTTCAAGTATATCATGGATCCATCAAGTATTAGTATCAAACAGACCAAAATTAATATTAGAACACAATGAATATTAGTACCAAACAGAACAAAATCAATATTTATATTAATATCATCAGTTATATCTCTTTTGAGAAACTCTGCAGAAATTTTGTTGCAGAGTGTTCCGAAGGCTTTGGAGCAGGATCACAAGGCTGCTGTAGATGATGTCATAAAAATTAAAGGTCTTTAGGATTCATAGATTGCATGTCTGGAGTTTAACAAATGCAGATGTTATGGGCACTTTACATCTTCACATTTCTGCACAAAGTGACAAAGTTGCAACAAAAGCACAAAGTAACAAAGTTCAACAAAGTGACAAAGTTGCAACAAAAGTATCAATTAAATTTGAGTGCATTCCAACCAGTTGATAGATCTTAGACCCCCAAACCAGACCAAATCAGCAGCACATCAGCTCACTCACAGTACAAAATTGTATCCACCCAAGCAAAGGACTTAAGTCTGACAAACACTTAGGGATGTCAAAAAAATGTCCGACCCGAAAACCCAGTTCAGTCCGACCCGGGAAAAAATGGGTATGGTCATAAAATTTTCGTCCGAATTTTTATGTTGACCGATTTGACTGAAAATTCGAACATAATATTTTCCAATTTTCTATTGTCCGAACCCGGTTTAAACCCGAATTTATGATTGTCCGATTTGTCTGACCCGAGTTTTCTATTGTCCGAACCCGGTTTAAACCCGAATTCAAACAGATGTGCTTCAAATTCATACGAGCCAAGCACATCTAAACACTTGTAATGCGAGGAACTGATATATCTTGGCCTCTTCTACTCCACACAAAAAAAAAAAAACATTTTTATCAGACAGATGTTCTGAGCCCCCTACCATCAAACTCCACAAAAAAACTCTTCTGAATGTTGTTTTGTTTTTGGCAGCACAGTAGGTAAACAACACCTAATTACCATAAGTGGAATTTTGATGTATCAAGCATATATAACTCAGTAACCTTGTCACATATATCAAGCTAGTTTTTTGATAATTTCACTGATTGCAACCTTGGCTTCCTGGACAGCTTAGCCACGCAGCTTGGAATGTGAATACATTTCACTTATTGCAACCTTGTCTTTTTTTTTTTTTTAATAAGTTGCGGCACGAAGCCCTTTTATTCAAAGAAGGCAGAGGGCCTTAAATTAGCACAACCAAGCAACATACAGCTTAGCCACGCAGCAACAGAAAGGGAAGAAGATTACATGACTGAATCCAAAACCCCTTTGACAGCTGAAATACACACAGCCTTGACAGAGGGGCTTAGCACAATGACATCAAACAGACAACCCACCCAACTCAGGACATTTCATGACAATGAAACTAAAGTGAAAAGTTACCCGGATAGTTATTGGCAAAGTTTTTGTAAAGATGAAGGACGCAAATTCTCCTTGAAGCTCGAGGCATGACCTTCTTCAAAGCTGCAATAATACCCTTCAACACATACAATAAACTTAAAAGTTAGTATCACATGCCCAACATTTGTCCATTGTTATTCTCTAATTTAAAATTTTTTAAAAAAAAATTAAAACTTACCCTATGTCTATCGGACATTATTGTATATCCACTGCTATCCTCCAATGCACAAAGGGCTCGTGCAACACCAGTTAGAAAATGGGTCCACTCTTCCTCATCTTCTTTTGGAGCCACCCCATATGCTAAAGGGAATTGGCCGTTGTTACCGTCCAAACCCATGGCAATCATGAAAACACCCTTATATGGACTTTTTAGGTGGCAGGCATCAATGCCAATCAATGGCCTACAATACTCCTTGAATGCTGAAAAAGCAGGCCCCAAGCATATCTGACATCTCTTGAATGTGGGATTCTTGCCATCACCAACTTCAGTCCATTTGATGAAACACAAAGAACCTGGATTAGTCTCCTGGAACACTTCCATGTAATGAGCAAGTAACTTATACCCTTCATCGTGCCTCCCATCTACAGTTTCCTTCATAATTTTTCTAGCTCTCCAACATGTATAGTCTGGAACATCAATACCATACCTCCTCATCAAAATGTTTTTCATTATCTTAACATCCATGTGCGGGTTATCAGTAAAGTCATCAAGAAGCTTCAATGCCACCCATCTAGAAATGGCACTTTTGTTGCGCTGGTAATTAGGGCAGTTGCATTCATCAACAAAGGATCTAATCTTCCATGTGTGTCCATCAACTTTCATCTTAGAAGAATGAATCCTCCATAGGCAGTTCTCATTCACACACTTCATAGTATATCTTGTGCCTTTGTTCTTGATCTTCTCCAGTTGAATACCCTTCTCAACACAATAATCTCTCATCACACTCAAGAGTTGCTCTTTGTACGTGAACATATCACCAACATTTAGACTGATCTTATCTTTCCTACCTTTTGACCACAAGTTCCCATGCTTATAAACCTTAGCCATCTTCCCAACCACAAGATCATCATCAGCTGGATCAGCATGTCCTAAGCTCATTCGCATTTCAGCCTCATCTTCTAAATCAATGTCATCTAATGATTCTGCCTCATCAGCCCCATTTGACTCATCAAGTGACTCATCATCACTACTTGGTTCATCACCCGAGGCAATGAACTCCTCATCAGTGTCATCATCATCATCAACGCCTCCACTGGGTGTTACTCCACCATCTGCCTCTGCATCACTATCAAAGACATCACATTCATCTATTTGTGGTTGGCACAAAGGGATTACAGCAAACTCATCCAACCCCTTTAACTCAGTGGAGGGTTCTCCAACATGCTTAGAAGTAACCCTGGAGAAAGGGCTGATAGGTTCTATAGATGCAAGGGGGGACATGTGGAAGGTTTTCTAGGTCTGCTAGGGTTGAGAACAATGCTACTTGACAAAGTTTGGATATGGGTGGGTTGTGGGGATGGTGTTGTGGACACACTATGGGGTTGGATAAAGGGTTGTGATCTTGTGTTGGGTCTTCTTGGGCTTAATGTATATCTTTTTGGGCTCTTTTGTGCAGGTGAGGAAAAAGCAACACTTCTCAATGGGCTTTGAGTTGGGGATGGTTGCACTAATAAGGTTTGGACATCAACAGATGATCCATCCTCTCCCTTTGCATAGTAGAATTCACCAAGCACACCAACAAGCATCCTGTTTGGTATGGTGGGGTGAGGAATTTCCATCAATTTTGGCCCTGACTTTGACTTGCGAATCGGTAGCTTTTTAGGCCTCCCCAAAGGTGACTTGGGTTGACTTTCTGTTTTGACATGAATATGGCCCTCAACAGCTTGAGTATTAGGGGTCACAATCAAGGTGTCCACCCATTTCCCAACTTGGCTAAGTGTTGGGTCTGGTGACCCCTCCGCATCACCATTCTTCCTGTCCAAAGCTTCAACTTCCAACTGCAAACTTGTAGGAGCTCTCAACTCATCCATCCATATTGGAATGCATTTGGACTTCACCTGTATCCAATTCCTCACCAATGCTGTCCAGTCTTGTGGATATGTTAATGGTCGCATCTGACTTTCCTTTCCAGGTGGATGCCATCCGAAGTTGACAAATTTCGGGAAGTTTAGTCCCTTCTTTACAGCAAATGCAGACCGTACATCCAAAAATAAATCAATGGGCTTGTAGTTATCCAGATCCACATCATGCAATGTGACCATTTCCCCTTTGAAATGAACAAGTAAAGACCGAACAACCTACACATATATAACCCATACCAAACTGTCACAAACCACCAACATTATGAGGATTTTGTTAGCCTTTATTTTTCTTTCTGAGAAAATTTGTTAGCATTTATATAACTCTAGTACATTGATATTGAATATTAAATATTATGAATTCTTACTAATTAATAAGTACAAGGATGCTAATTTTTCTTAACTCCAGCACCGAAATGCTAAATTTTCATTCTATATTTTCTCCACTCCACGTATAAATCTCACTGCTCTACAATAATTACCAGTTTGACTTGTTTACTTCTCTAATATACACCCATATTTAACTTTTTAATTTCCAACATTGCCCATTCAAAAAAAATTTATCAGTATATTTATATGAATGCTTTTTTTAAATGATAAATTTAATGGTGTTTAATTTATATTTTAAACAATTATATATTTAGTAGTTAATGTTCATCACTTGAAAAGACTAACAACACGTAGTTATAACTAACAATATTACTTTCATTGCCTCTATTTATTTATCACTTTAAAAGAGTGAAAAGATACCGAAACAAAACATATCTGAGAGGAAAATACGATACTGGATTTAATTTTTTTGAAGAAAAATTCATAAAAATTATTAGAGTTCTTTTGTGTTTACGCTAGAAGTTCTTTTCTAATTGTAATATGAATCTAAATCCTTAAATGTGTTTTACTAGGAGTCTTCTTTTTAGCGTATTAGACTCTTTTTGTATTTACGCTAGGAGCCCTTTTCTAATTGTAATAGGAATTTAATTCCTAGAATGTGTTTTACTATGATCTTCCACCGTCAATGTATAAATATGATCTTTTTCACATCTTTTCAATGACAAGAAATCAGAGAGTAATTTATTTTCTCCAGTATCTCTTTCTTCTAATTATTTTCTTCATGGTTTCAGAGCCGGGTTGAAGGAGAGGTTGTGACTGAGATTATTTACGGCATGATTCAATGGACGATGAGAGACCAAGAAATAATTCAAGATGTCAGTGGTTGATTATTAGTGGCGCTTCTGCTCACATGACTGGTGATGCAACAATATTAAGAGATATTGAGAATATTCAACCTGTGGTGGTTGATTTACCCAATGGTGCGAAAATGGTTGCCAAGAAGTAGGGAAAAATTTCTCTGACAGACAAATTAAAGCTGCATCGAACACTTTTTGTTCCCTCTTTAACTTGCAACCTTATCTCTGTTTGTCGTTTATGTAAGGATTTGAATTGCATAGTCACATTTGATGAAAATTATTGTATTATGTAGGATCGCACCTCGGGGATTCTAATTGGCACAGACAAATAGTATAACAGGGTTTACTTCTTCAAGGACCATCAGGAAGGTACCAAAGCTAATGTTGTGCGTATTGGCAGACTATGGCATCAAAGATTGGGGTATCCTTCAAAGGAAATATTGCATCTCCTTAATAAATCCTTACAAGTTACCGGTTTGGCTATGGATAATGATGATGCTTGTGAAATTTGTTATAGGGCAAAATAAATTAGGAACCTGTTTGTTGTTAGTGAAAGTAAAGCTAAAAGCTTGTTTGATATCATTCACATTAACATATGGGGTCCATATGGAGTTTCTGACTCATTTGTATCATTCACAACCGACAAATTTGCCCCTGATCATAGCCGCAAGTGTATTTTTGTTGGATACCCTCTTGAAAGAAAAGGAAGGACTTTATATGATCTTGAGAATCATGAATTCTTTACAAGTAGGAATGTGAAATTCTTTGAAGAGAGTTTTCCTTTTAATGGGACACCCACTCAAGACCAAGACAAAAATCTAAGGGTGCCTATTTGGAGTGAAAACAAATTTTTTGAAGATGATGTAGGCAAAAATGACTTGGCCCAATCAGAAAATCCAATCACCAAAATGGATCATGATGGAAAAAATATTGTTGATCCAGTGTTGGACATAGGGAGAGACATACCACACGGGCTTACACCGGGAATTTCAGAAAGTTACGAACAACTTGATGGAGGTGGTCCTGTACTCGAATCTAGGCCCACGCAAGAAGAAAATCAAGGAGTAGACCAGGTTGTTGACAACATGCAACCCTCTTCTTCACAACATCAAGTGGGTTTAGTAGAAAATAATCTTAACCAAACTCAACAACATCAGCTCATTGGCCTAGATGCTAGGCGATCTGAACGGATCAGACGTCCCATGACCAAGCTGAATGATTATATTTTCTACAATGTTATATAATGGACCCGGTCTCGGCTGCTTCGCCTCACCAAAAGATATCCCTAGGTACGCCCTATCCTTTTCATCATTATGTGAGTTGTGATAATTTTTCTCCTTCACATAAAAATTATTTGACAAGAATTATGAAGGTCGATGAGCCTAGATTTTTCCATGAAGCCGTCAAAGATAGTAGGTAGCGAGATGCTATGACTGAAGAAGTACAAGCTTTATACAAAACCGGTACTTGGGATATTGTTGATCTACCTGCTGGAAAGAAACCGATTGGATGTAAATGGGTCTATCGAGTCAAATACAATGCAGATGGATCCGTTCAAAGATACAATGCTAGACTAGTCTTTCACGGAGATCATCAGGAAGAAGGTATCGATTACAATGAAACTGTTGCACCAATGGCTAAGATGACAAGTGTTCGATGTTTTCTTTCTGTTGCTACTGCTAAAGGCTAGGATCTACACCAATTAGATGTGAACAACGCCTTTTTATATGGTGATCTTATGAAGAGGTGTACATGAAGTTGTCGCCAGGTTATAAAGCTTCTACACAAAATAAAGTCTACAGACTAAGAAAGTCACTTTATGGATTAAAGTAAACACCTAGACAATGGTTCGCGAAGCTGTCCTCTAAGCTTTGTGAATACGGATTTGTGTAATACTATGTCGAATATTCCTTATTCACATATCAAAAGGAAGAGTTTTTATGGCACTTCTTATTTACGTTGATGACATTATTCTTGCTACTAATAATGTTCAAGAATGCCAAAAGTTCAAGACTTATTTGGATGAGTGTTGTAACATTAAGGAACTTGGTCCTCTAAAGTATTTCTTGGGTATTGAGGTAGCTCAAGGACAACAAGGTCTCTTCCATTGTTAGTATAAGTATGCTTTGGAGATATATAGTGGATGAATGTGACCTCCTAGGTGTCAAACCTGCGAGCTTTCCTATGGAGCAGAATCATAAGCTTGCCCTTGCTCAAGGAAAGACTCTACAAGATCAAACCTTATATAGAAGACTTGTGGGAAGATTGAGCTATTTGACTATAACCAGGCCAAAACTCACATATTCAGTTCATATCCTTTCTCGGTTCATGCAGAATCCACAGGAAGAATATATGGAAGCAACAAAGAGAGTGGTTCGCTACATTAAAGATTCACCTGGACAAGTAATACTTTTACCAAAGGAATCAAACATGCAGCTAATCGCCTATTGTGACTCAAATTAGGAAGTCTGCCTAACTATAAGAAGATCTCTCATAGGTTACTTCATTACTTTAGGAGGGGCCCCTGTGTCGTGGAAGACCAAAAAACAAACCATTGTATCTCGTTCGTCCGCAGAAGTGGAATATAGGTCAGTGGCAGTTGGTACTGGTGAACTTATTTGGCTAAAATCTTTCTTGGCTGCCTTAGGTTTTTCGCCCACACAACCCACGAAATTATTTTGTGACAATCAAGCCACCCTCCATATTGCTACTAATCCAGTTTATCATGAACGAACTATACATATAGAGATTGATTGTCATTTTGTACGGGAGAAAGTTGAAGACGAACAAGTTCTTCTATTCAAGATAAACACTAAGCAGCAACATGCAGATATTTTACAAAAGCTCTTGGCATAGACAAGTTTCAGTATTTGGTGTCCAAGTTGGGCATTGTCAAGCCTCATACTCCAACTTGAAGGAGAGTATTAGAGTCCTTTTATGTTTACGCTAGGAGTCATTTTCTAATTGCAATAGGAATTTAAGTCCATGAATGTGGTTTATTGGGAGTTGTGCTTTTAGCGTATTAGAGTCCTTTTGTATTTATCTTAGGGGTCATTTTCTATTTGTAATAGGAATCTAAGTCATTTTCAAATTGTAATAGGATTCTAAGTCCTTTTCTAATTGTAATAGGAATCTAAGTACATAAATGTGGTTTATTAGGAGTTGTTCTTTTAGCATATTAGAGTCCTTTTGTATTTATGTTAAGAGTTCTTTTCTAATTGTAATAGGAATATAAAGTCCTTAAATGTGTTTTATTAGAAGTTTTCCTTTTATCTTACAAAAATTACTTAGAGGTACCGTAATTTTTAAAGAAACAATTTTTTGGTACCCCAACTTTTCAAAACTAATTTTGGGGTACCCTTACTTTTAGGATTAGAAATTACTAGGTGAATTTCCGGCGAAATTCCGATTGATTAGATAAACTTACCGAAATACCCCTAATATTTTTTTTATAGAGATTAACTATAATGCTCTTTTAATCTCAACCTTTGACTAATTGTCCATATGAGAAGCATCATTTTCCATTCAACAATCAAACTCTTCAACTCCCCCTCTCATATGAAGGTGGCATTGCTGGTGAGCCTGGTTTTGAAGCTCATGGTGGGTATGTTTCTGGTGATGATTTTATCGGCGTTGATTTGATCAAAAGATGTTTACTTTTGTTTCTTAGTTTTTTTTTTCTTCTTTTTCTGATTGCTCTCTTTGGCCTTTGCAACCGAACATAGTTTACTTTTGTTTACGGTAGGTACACATTTTCTGGCCTGGCTACAATGATTCTTATCAACGAGGCTCATCGCTTAGACCTGCCTGCTTTAATTGTAAGATGAGTTGACTCACCTTTTTTCTGATACTGCATTCTAGTTTGTGCATTCTTCACTCCTTGTGCTGTATTTGATTGAAACCTAGTGCGATTTGGCATTTTACTCCAGGCATATATATACTCTTAGGCCAAAATGTGGCTTTTATTTTCGAGGCAAGATTTTTTTTTTGGTTCACCTCTTTGAGAGTGGGTTAATTTATGTGTCGTGGACCAGAAAGGGGAAAAGAAGCAATAATAAATATTCACAGAAACAAAAAAATTAAGATCTGGAGAAAGAAATCTAGTAGCACGATCAATGCTAGTCTGCTGCAAATATCACAGTTGTTTTCTGACCAAAACTGATTATGAGTTTCCATAATAATGTTGCCAGAACTGGGTCGTATTTCGTCAAGGAGTTGAACAAAAGAAGAAGAAGATATAAGAACAAAAGAAGAAGAAACAAAGAAGAACACAGAAGAAGAAAAGAAGAAGAAAAGAAGAAGAAGAAGAAGAAGATAGAAGAACAAAAGAAGAACACAATTACAAGAAGAAGAAACGAATGGAGTGGAGGGCGTATTATTAACAACCTTTGTTTTTTTTTTCTAATAAGCAAAGGGCATTTTCGTCTAAAAAAAACCTTAATCAATTTCCCGCCTTAAACTCACCGACGAATTCAAACCATTAGCCGGAAATTCACCTAGTAATTTCTAATCCTAAAAGTAAGGGTACCCCAAAATTAGTTTTGAAAAGTTGATGTACCCGAAAAAGAGTAAATTACATTTACCCTACCTGACATTTGTGGTAATAACTTTCACACCCGACATTTGTGAAATAATTTTCACCCTACCTGACATTTAATGAAAGTGATTTTTATTGTCAAAATCCGGTAACTTGTCATCGGAGTTGTGAAATTATAATAATGTCCCTACATAATTATGTGAATGTACGAAACTGCCCTTAATATTGAGAATGAAATGAAAATACTGACCCTTTAATTGTTTTATGTGGGAAACGACTGTCAATCTAAAAAAGAAAAAACACAACAGTCGAAAACCCTCACTGTCGTCCTCTTGAAGACTCCCCCTGACTCCCCTGTTGCTTCCCTCAAAACCCGTAAAAAATCGACGCTGGAATGAAGATAATTGAAGGCAAGAGATGAAGCATCGGTGACTCTCGCGACTTGTGAAGGAGCATATATAGTTCAACTGTGTTGGGTTGAATGTGGAGACCAATTTTGGGTTGGTCTCTATCTCTTGGAGAGCAAGGTAGAAGAGTTTGAGTGGGAATCAGATTGTTGATTTGTTCCACTTCTTTTTTGTAATTCCTTTGCTGTAGGGACTCTATTAATCCTAAAATTGTGTTAGCCTTGTACTATAAATAGAGCCTAGGTGCTAGGTTTATTTGCATAGCAATTGAGAGTGTTTCATCTTATACCACAAGAGAGTGACCTGTAATCTCTGTGTCCCTGAGGGAGTTGTGTGAGGCTCATCTGTGAGTGTTGAGTTCTCAAGTTGTAACTCTAGGGAGGTTGTGAGAGATTGTGGAGGTCTTGGAATCTCTGAAACACTGTTGTAATCCTCTGATAGTGCATCGTTCGTGGTTTTTTCCCGGTTTGGGTTTTTCCACGTTAATTCCTTGTGTCGAATCTTTATTTATTTTTCGCCCTTATTATTGTTTGTCTGCTAACTACGCCCTGAGAATCCTAACAAATGGTATCAGAGCTTTGGTTGGAGCGTGGTTGATCTGCAGACTGAGAAGCAATGACGGGCGCTATTGTGAAGATTCCGGAGTTCGATGGGAAAGACTACGCATGGTGGAGGATGCGCGTTGAGGATGTGCTCCGCCAGCAAAGGTTGCATCTTGCGATGGGTGATAAGCCAAATGAGATGGAACAGAAGGATTGAGAAGAGCTTGATGGTTAGGCATTCAGTACGGTCAGGCTGACGCTAGCTCGGAACGTGGCTTTCAACGTCAAAGATCAGAAAACGACAAAAGACCTGCTCGAGGCCTTGCAAAACACATATGAGAAACCTTCGGCGGTGAACAAGGTATATGTGTTACGACGTTTGTTTGAATTTAAGATGCATGGGTCTGGTGATATGCATGATAGTATGAATGAGTTGAATATGATACTATCAAAATTAACCTCTGTGGGATTTAAATTCGACGATGAGATGAATGTTAATATACTATTGGCTACCCTACCTAAGTCTTGGGAAAATTTCGTGACTTCTGTAACTTCTACAACTAAGAAGGATGAGAAACTGAAGTTTGGGGAAATTAGAGACTTGGTCCTAAATGAAAGTATTCGTAGGAAAGATTCCGTATGCGAGTCTTCGGAGATGCTTTGGTTGTCGGTAGGAGGAATAGTGGGAGTTCGGTCGTGGTCGATCAAAATCTAGAGGTAGAAACATGTAGCAAGTTTTGTGGTGGAACTGTGGTGATAGATGTCATAATAGTAGGGATTGTCCCAAACCTAAGAAGAGCGACCATAATGACCGGGACTCTGTATATTACATTGAGGATTTTGGTGATGCCCTAGCTTTGTGTTGACAAGTTAGAAGGGGTTGGGTGATAGATTCGGGTGCTTCGTTTCACTCTTTTTCTAGCTAGGAGTCCTTTAGCAATTTTGTGAGTGGGAGGTTTGGCGGGGTTAGGCTTATGACGGTCACAACCTAAAGGTGCTAGGAAGAGGTGATGTGAACATTAAAACTTCTAAGGGTGGAACTTGGAGGTTGAAGAATGTTCGGTATGTCGGTCGACCAAGAACCTTGTATTTGTGAGTCAACGGATGAGGAGGGTTCACGACGAGATTTGAAGATGGTCATTGGAGGGTAGCGAAAGGATCTCGATAATTGCAAATGGCGGAAAGAGGAAGCTATATTACGTCATTGATAACTCTAACATGCTTAGGTTCATGCTCGTCAAAGGCGTGTTAGCTTCTCCGATGAGAGAAGGAACCGAAGAGGAGGTTTCGGTCGAGGCTACGAGCGGATGATCACCCGAGGAGCATCTAAGCGCATGGGAATTCGACAAGTTCAACACGAGGTAAAATCTCAATCCAAAATTCCCTAAGTTGTTGTGATGATGCGTATGTCGAAGTTGCGGGCGTGATCGGTTCAAGTGGGAGCTGTTGCTAAAGAGGAGTTGATCAGGTCAGTGGGACCTCTGTTGTTCTTTGCTGAACAAGATCGAGATGGATGCACTAAAGGATTCGAGAAGGTGTTGAAGTGGTGATTGATGATAATCGAAGAAGGTTGCGTTTACAATTGGTCTCCAAGTGGGAGATTGTTGGGTTGAATGTGGAGACCAATTTTGGGTTGGTCTCTATCTCTTGGGGAGCAAGGTAGAAGAGTTTGAGTGGGAATCAGATTGTTGATTTGTTCCACTTCTTTTTTGTAATTCCTTTGCTGTAGGGACTCTATTAATCCTAAAATTGTGTTAGCCTTGTACTATAAATAGAGCCTAGGTGCTAGGTTTATTTGCATAGCAATTGAGAGTGTTTCATCTTATACCACAAGAGAGTGACCTGTAATCTCTGTGTCCCTGAGGGAGTTGTGTGAGGCTCATCTGTGAGTGTTGAGTTCTCAAGTTGTAACTCTAGGGAGGTTGTGAGAGATTGTGGAGGTCTTGGAATCTCTGAAACACTGTTGTAATCCTCTGATAGTACATCGTTCGTGGTTTTTTCCCGGTTTGGGTTTTTCCACGTTAATTCCTTGTGTCGAATCTTTATTTATTTTTCGCCCTTATTATTGTTTGTCTGCTAACTACGCCCTGAGAATCCTAACAAACTGCAAGTTTTTTGACGGAGAAAAGCTCTTTGGAGGTCAGCTTGTTTTCCCTAAAGGCTGCTTGGAGCTCTTCTACAGTGGCTTCCTTGATGGGGAATTCATCCAGGACAATGTTCGACTCTTGGGAAAGTGATGTTTGTGAGTTAATGGTGATGGAGATGGCTAGAAATAGGACAAGTGTTGTAATTCTATGAAGAAGATGAAAATGCGATATTGTTTTGTTACTGAATTGGCCTCTACAAATTCAAGACTTGTACTGTATTTGGTTGTGATAGTATGGTGTCAAATGTGGTGGTTTATATAGAATAAACCTACTGTTGTGGTTTCGTATGAAAATTTCATTTTATCTCCAACAAAAAATATTTTATTGGGTGGATATGGGGAAGAGGAATTATAAAGTTTTTTGACGCTGGAATGTGATCTGTTGATTTGACGGAGAAAGGCTCGTCGTCTTCTGATGGAGAAGGAATGGAGATTCGAAGATGGAGAAGGATGGAGAAGAAGGAAACCTGGAGAAGAAGAAATCAGAGGAGAAGAAGGAAATCTGGAGAAGAAGGAAATTAGAGAATGGAGAAGGAAATTAGAGAATGTGTTTTCGAGGAAAAAGCATAGAATAGGTTGGACATTTAATGTCATATAAATTAATAAGAAGGGTAAAAATGTAAATTCATATTTAATTGAAAATAATCTGATTTATTATCAAGGGTAAAATAGTCACTTCATATTCATATGAACAATGCTGGCCGGAAAATCAACAAAAATCCATTGTAAAATATCTTAGGGAGGTTTAAATTTATGAACATTAAATGTCAGGCAGGGAGAAAATTAGTTCACAAATATCGGGTGTGCAAAAATTATTACCACAAATGTCAGGTAGGGTAAATGTAATTTACTCACCCGAAAAATATTTCACCAAAAGTTAAGGTACCTCTAAGTAATGTATAAATAATGTATAAATAACATTTCTTTCATATCTTTTTAATGATGAGTTGGAGAGTAATTTATTTTTTCCAATATTTCTTTCTTCTAATTATTTTTCTTCAAAAATCAAATTGAAAATGTAAAATAATACTGTAAATGTTAAGGACAAAGGATAGTGAAGTGTATAAATAAATAGAAAGCGATGGAGTATTGGTAGAAATGATAAATATTGACCAATTGAGAAACCATATGAATCCGCAACTGAAATCTAAACCAATAGTTGCAAATTGTCGGATTCATTTACTATAGACAGAAAATGGTTCTGGCCTCTGTCTGGTAATAATGCCACTTACATTTCCCCACTGTTACACACATACACAGCTTTGTTTATTGGGAAGATAAACGCAACTTTTATTCCATCGGTTCGAAACTTTTGCATTTTTACTCTGGCATTTACCCGATCCGTCTAAGATATTTTAATTAAATTTTAACTGCTAATTATTCATAAATTATAATATAAAATTATCATTATTAGATATATATATTTTATTAAAATTTATAAATAATTAACGATCAAAATTTAGTTAAAATATCAATTAATTTGAGACCAAAAGAATACACAATGGTAAAAATTTTATTAAATGACATCTAGAAAATGTGTCTTTTTTCCTTTTAAGAAAGCAAATTTTTAAGCCAAGTTCATTATTGATGCGTTTCACAATTCCGCACTATTTCTAATAAATAAGTAAATAAAATTAGTTCTCGGATTTGTGTATTGTAGGGTGTGTATCTTTTTAAAGTGTACTCCCTCCATTCCAAATTAATTGTCATATTTCATAATTTAACATATATCAATATTTAACTAAAAAACTACCTAGATAATTAAATATCACTAGTTTCTAAGATGTTTTTCGCATATCAAGGTGTGGGTAGTGAGAAAATGTGAGTATAAGTAATTTTATTGATTGGAAAAGTAAAAAAATTAACATAATTATTAAAGTTAAAATAATTAAGTTAGATATTGGAAAATTGAAAGTGACAATTATTTTGGATCAAAAAAAGTTAGTTTAAGTGTCAATTAATATGGAACGGAGGGAGTAAGAACGGTATATATCACGTGCATATACGGGAAAGTCACAATTATTAAATTATTGAGAATTATGTGTGTTAAACATTTTTATGATAGAATAAGTGTGTTAAACTTATTAAAATTTAAATATATAATTTTCACGCAAATATATGGATGATATATTAGAAAATATTAATTAAATAATTTTATTTTGTCAATTTAATGAATTAAATATTATATGAATATGAAAATAAAATTAAGAAGATTTCTTAGTTTGTCATAAGCACATACCAAAAAAAAAACAATAGTAAATTTATTTGTTAGTTAATTTGAATAAATGCAAGCAATTCTATAATTCTTTTCAAATCTTTCTCAATATCATCATGGAAAACACCTAATCTTAAAAATCACAGTAAAGGATTAAAATAATCGAAACTATATGTGTACATTATTAAAATAATGTTGTTCGAAACTTGTTTTTATTAAATCAAATGAATTTTTTATAAAAATAATTAAAATAAAAAATGTTAGAGAAACTATAAAACACTAACATCTACTAGTAAATAAATAATACTCATAAATTAAAATAATTATTAATTCTAAAATCTAATGTCAAAATATCACAACGTCGATCAAAACAACATAGTTGCATTAATTTTTTTATAACAAAGAGAGATTAATTATTGTTTTATGAATAAAAAATAATGCTTGTAGAAATAAGACCATTAAAATATGATAAATAATGGACCTATTTTATTTTTTGGAAGATGAATGGTGAAAGAGAAGAAATTTAATTATATTTAGTTTCAAAAATAATATGGAGTCAATTATTGATGTTAATTCCTATATAATAGTGAAAAACTTTGTAATATCATTATTAAAATAGGGCGAGAAGTCAACCTTATCAAATATCATATCATAATACAAATACATTTTAATAATAATTTAAATTATATTTTTCAGAATGCATATCAGTTTTATATATATATATATATATATATATATATATATATATATATATATATATATTAAGAAATAGGTCTTATATTTATTAGCTAGGTCGAAAAATATAAATAACAGTCTAATTTTATTAATCATAGTGAAAAATATACATTTTTTTTTGCATATTTTTATATTTATAAAAAAATATCAATAGATAATTATTTTTATACTGCTTATAAATTGTAATAACCCTTAAAGTAATGAGATATACCTTTATAATAATTTAAATATACTTAAATTTAATTTTATGAGTAATTTATGTGAAATGCAAGATCGTTGTATATGAGTCATTATCATTTTGCATATATATATATATATATATATATATATATATATATATATATATATATATATATATATATATATATATATATATATATGCATCATGTTCAAAATTTCCGCAGTAGCAGTAGAAATTAGTCAAGCTTATACAACATATCTTTATTAGAAGGCATGTTAAGTAAGAGGACAGGCCATCTATCTTTTGAGTAAATGCACATGTAATGGCTACGAGTATGACCCAGAGTTTTTGTATGTAGACACTTAAGTACTGTACAGTAATGTTTCTCCAGCTATAGCGAGCTAAAGTACTGTATGAGATTTATATATTTGTACAATACGATGCTCTATCGCAAAATCTGCAACAAATTAAGAACGACGCCATTGTAAAATTTCCAACAAATGAAGATCTCAGATCCAACCACTAGCTAGCGTAGATGATAGACTATACAGAATGGGAAATGATAAATACGCAAGTAATATATCGTGACATTGGCGAACCTGAAATGTAGTACCACTTGCAAATAGGAAATTCTAAGGGTGCGTTTGGTTGGTCAATAGCCCTGGAGAAATGGTCAATTTTCTCGGGTTGACTTATTTTCCCTATGTTTGGGTATGGCTTGTCATTGGGAAAAATTTTACAGTGGGCCCACCACTTTCTCCATTTTCCTAGAAAAAATTTTCCTCAGAAAAAATTTCCTTAGAATTCCTACCGAACGCTCTCTAGAGAAAAAGTATGGATTTAAAAATTTGCATAATTATGAATTGAAATATTAGTTTAATACTTCGTATGATTCATGCAGTATGTATGATATCTATCTCGAAATAAAATCTGGTAATAACTTGATTTTCACCACTCCAGTCATCTTATATGAGGTAGTATTTAATAGGCCAAATGGGGTGGGTGGTAATGCTTTATGACCCTTATTTATTTTATTTTCTACCACCCCTACAAAAATAATAAAAGGAAAAAAAATACTGGCCATTGGTTTTTATGTCAATTGAATGTGCATATCAAATTTTGACATGAGGTTTAAGTTTGTCTGGTATATTATGTATAATTTAAATATATTTTAAAAAAAATTGAATTTTTTTAGGATCAGATATGCATTTGGAGGATCTAACTTGCATTGCAATGAAAGTTAGGCCCTGTTCGGCAACAGTGTTTAGTGTAGCTTATAGCGTTTTGACTAGTCAAAATGCTATTCTATCAAATTATTAATGTTCGGTAAAATGACGTTTAGAATAAGCAAATAGCGTTTTGGATAGCGTTTGGAAAAGATTATGAAACTTTACTTGTAGTAACGTCTTGAGCCACAAATTAGCGTTCGGGGAATTTGAGGCTGAAATACCCTTCAACCAATCTCCCTCTCATGTACATTGTTTTTCAATCTTTCATTGGTTTCTCTCCCTGAAAAAAAAAATTAACTCTTTAATTCAAAAAATGACAAAAAATTTGTGTCTTTATTCATTGTGGTGATAGTTCTTGCTTTGCCAAAGAAAATAATGATGATGACTTGTACTTTTTTTTTTCAATTTAGTAGATAAAGATTTGTATATTAGTGTATCTTCAACCTATTTCACTGTTAGTTACAATTTTTTATTTTTATTTTACTAACATAACATTGTGTTAACAATGATTTGAGATGAAATAATAATAATAATAATAATAATAATAATAATATTATTATTATTATTATTATTATAACAACAATAATATAATAAATCATACAAAAATGATAATCATGTCCTTTTTGGTCATTTTATGTCTACATGTCAATCCAACCGCTAAATTTACCGAACATATTTTCTCTCAAAGTTTGTGTGAACAGCTATCCGCTAATCGCTAAATTAGAACCACTAAAAACTACACAAATCGCTATCCCCTACATAAACCGCTATCCGCTATCCAAACCGCTAATTTTGCCGAACAAGGCCTTAATATATAAGATAACTAGTTTATTAGAGATGTAGGGGATTGAGGAAATATCTCAAGGAATGTAAAATGATTGAGTGATGCAATACAAAATTCATTGTGATTGAGTGAGATTATAAAGGATCTTAGTGAGCTTAATTACACTAGAATGAAATAGCTTAAGGAATCTAGAATGATATATACAAATAAAATCTCAAAAGGCATTAAAGCACTATCATAAATTTCAGGTAATATATTTCAGGTAGTGTATATATATATATATATATATATATATATATATATATATATTTGTTTAACGATATCCTAGCATATTAAGAAAACGGTCGTTTAGTGATCGGGGAGCTGGGCCCCTAATACCCTAGTCGGATATTTAATTTCAAGAACAGTCTAGGGTAACACAAGATAGGAAGGTATTTCAAACTATACTATAGAAAACATAGAAACGAATAGAGTCTAGCATATGGTAAAACAAGAGTTGGGGGTGTTATCGGGCCAACCTAGTGAAAGACTAAGTATAGGTTTCGTGGTTTTATGAATGATTTGTATTCAGACGTTAAGTGTGATGATTATAATGATAGAATAGCGTTAAGTTCTCTCTCTCGAGTAGTAAGTTAAAGCTTACTTCCCAAAGTCCGTCTTTACTCTTGCATATGATGGATCTTGATAGTATTCAAACACAATCCAATCTAATCGGTTCCAAAATCCCACGCTAGTGCGGATTATGAAATAATTACTCCGACCAAAATCCCCAAACCAATGTTTGGAGGATGATTCATAACCTCTCGACACCAAAATCCTCCACATTGAGTGGAAATAGAAGGAGGAGACACTTAATCACTCAATTAATCACCATAATCCCACTAATCCGAGTCTAATCTTCTATCAGAGCCCTAAGTACCCCTAATCCTAAGGGAAACTAGCTACACATATTCACTATAGAAATAATCACAACCATCGAATCAAAACTAAACATGATTCTAACAAAAGGAAAGCAAACCAAAGCAATTATACTAATTACCCAAGCCTGAACAATTATTAAGCCTGAACAATTATTTTGAGGTTAGAACTAACCTCAAAATCTTGATCTTTCAAATGGTACTAATTGAATTCAATGAACTGTATAATAGAACTGTATAATAGAGTAACAGATTATTTAATACGAAAATGATAAACATCTTGACACAAGATGACTTTTAACCATCTTGCATTTCTTCTAAATCACTAATAAAGTGAAATGTAAGTGTATTTAAATCATTTTAAAGATATGCTTCATTATTTTTAGGGTTACTACAACTTATAAACAATTTAAAAATAGTTATTTATTTATATGTATTTCATAAATATAAAACTATGTATAAAATATGGATTTTCTACTATAATTGATAAAATTAGGCTATTATTATATTTTTTCACCTAGCAAATAAATATTATATTATTATAATTGATAAATATATATAATTATTAAAGAAAATATTTATAAAAGTTACAAAAATGTGAAATATGAACAATCCAAGATGGTTAAGAACCATCTTGAGTCAAGATGGTTATCATATATGAACAATTGAATGACTAGAACTAACCTTGATTTTTAAAATGGACAAAATTTTAGGGTTTAATTAGGGCTTAGGGATATTCAATGACCGCCTAGAAACTGCCATTATTGAATACTCAATTTTTATTGCTATTTATATTATATATGCGTATTATAACTAATAGAAAGATGGACTGAAAGGAGCAATTGAAGGGAAACAAGACCTGAAGTAGATACATAGATGAAATTGGAGCTTGTTTTGATATTGAAACCCTTACCATATGAAAACATACAGCACCAGCAATGAGGTCAAAATAACAATCTCCGAAAGCAACAGTTGCTAAATATTGTACAATAAGTAACACCATGCCCTAATTAACAATGAGAACAACATAAATTACATTAACTTGAATGAAATGAAGACTCCCCTATTCAATGATACATTTGGTAATCAAGTAGCTAGGTAGGTAGCCATTTTTTTTTTTAATAGATAATTGTGGGCACAAGCCCAAACTTTTATTAATTAATTAAGTAGCTAGGTAGGTGGCTAATGAAGGGTACGAAATCAAATAAACATTCCCAAACATCGGCAAATTAATGACAGATAGATAGCAGGATATATGTATTAAATATTAATTAATTGATCTGGGTAAGATGATAGCATGGAGTGGGTGTTTCATGACCATGGTGAAGGCAAATGTTTCAGTGGGGTCAGGTGGGCTGGAAGGAATGGGAAGCCACCTAAAAGCATGGACCATCCGGGCAAGCAAAAGGGCAGCATGCAAGGTGCCCAAAGACCAAGCCGGGCAGATCCTCCTGCCCGCTCCGAAGGGCATCATCTGGATCCCCCGGGTGCCCGTCCAGTCAACGTGGAAGCCTTCTCCACCGGGGAGGAACCGCTCCGGACGGAACTCATCCGGGTCGGGCCAGACAGCCGGGTCCTGGGTCACCCAGGCCGTGTAAATCTCCACGTTGGCATCCTTAGGGACGGTGTAACCAGCAAGGATGGTGTCCTCAGTGGCCGCGTGTGACAGCAGGAAGTGGCTCGGTGGGTGTCTCCGAAACGTTTCTTTTATTACGGCGTTCAGGTATTGCATCTTCTCCACGTCCTCCTCTGTTATTGCCCCCTTCTTACCCACTGTTTTTACTATCTCCTCGTACACTCTCTCTTGGATCTGTAAAACAATAAGTTAAACAATAAGTAAATTCAAAGTAGACCAGATTTGTGGAGTCGAGCGCATTACTTGTAAACGGAGAAAAATAAATGGGAGTATTTAGAAAAGTATTATTTTTAAATAAAATAATAATTTTTAAGAAAAATAAGTATGGGTGAATCCGTGAATGTATAGTATTTGATAAAATTTAGTAAATTTTAATACATGGTGATAACTTTTGACAAACATCATATCATCTATTTACCATCAAATTTATAGGTTCAATAGTTTTGGGACTATAAACCAAGGTAAACCTACCTATATTGTTTGTGGTAGGACTGGAAAAAAAATCAAGCCCGGGTTAAATTTGGGTCATTTAATATTAAAATTCGGACGAGAAATTAATGTCTAGATCCATTTTTTTTGGGTCGAATAATTTGAACAAAATTAAATATGGGCCAAAATCAGGCTTAGACAATAAAAATTTGAGAAATATTGAATCCGAGTATTTGATCAATATCAAAATTCAAATGAAAAATTTATGACCAAAATCCATTTTTTTTTTCCGGGTCGGATAGCCATATTTTGTGGAGTGATACGTAGGAGAATAAAGGGAGAAAAATACGAAAGATTTTGACTCATGGCCCATTGGTACTGAATTTTCCTATTTAGATGCACCTAGAATTGCGTAACCATGCATCTACCAATAAGTTGTATAAATACATGCGCTTTTTATTTTTTTTAATGAATGGGACCATTTTTTGTGACATCAATATTGATTAAAACCCAAGAAATAGGACTTAATAACGTACGTAAGCATGCACAAATAGATGATATTAAAGTATATAGGGGAGCTTACGCCTTGATCTAGCACGAGGTGAAGCATAGCCCACTCAACGGCGGTGGCGCTGGTGTCAGTTCCGGCATTGATAATCTCAGAGCACAACGTGACGAGCTCAGCCGTGTTGAGCCTACCGGGCCTTCCGGGCGGGTCAAGGTTGAGCAAGGAGTCAATGTAGGCTGCTCCGATGGGACTTGCCATGTCAAAGGGGCTACTACTACTCACCCCTCCGCTCTCAACGAAGGCCCTTCTGGCCTCAACCAAGGGCCCCAATATCTCCATCTGCCTCTTCCTCAACTCCCTTGCTCTCCTCAGCTGACCCCCCTCGAAGAGCGGCGTCAATATTGGCAAAAAGTCTGGAAGCTTCGGCAATGTCATCATCATCACCTCCTTCAGCACCCTTTCTATGCTCCTTATCTTCTCCTCTGTGATTTTCGCCCCGAAACATATGCATATTATGATGCTACATATTGTCAGCCTGCATCATTTACCAACCATGTCATTTGTAACTTATTACACAGTCCCTACCCAAGTAGACCTACACGTTAATTTTGGTACTTCATAAAATTTAAACATCAAAAGGTTTAGAAAATAACTAAAAAAAAAAAAAGATTTACGTAGATTTGGTCTACCTACCTAAATAGACTCTGCAGGGCTATCTAATAATTTACTTTCCTTTTATGAAGTTTATAAAACGTTTGGATTGGCTTGTAATAATCGCATCACTTAATTTCCTAGTGTTGTACGAAGAAAAGTAAATGTGAATAGTGAACCTGCATTGTGCCATGACTTCAACGTAACCCTTTTGTTTAGCCTGGGCCATGATCCGGGCCATGTGGTTATCCATAGCCCATTTCCTAATCCACGCACACTGCTTGACTCGGGTGGCGCTGACGACTTCAGTGGCGAGATTCCGGCGCAGGGCCCGCCAGAGGGGCCCGTACTCGGCGGAGTTGATGGCGCACTTACCAAGGGAGAAGACGAGCCTGGTGGGTGACTCGGCGGGCCGGCTAGCAAAGGCCGGGCCACGTTTGACGAGGGCCTCATGGATGAGGCCCGGGTCAGTTAGTATGATAAGGGTTCGCTGCCCCATCTGCATGGTGAAGATGGGCCCGTACTTCTTACGTAGATCTCCCACCACGTACATGAAAGGTCGCCTTTGGAGAATCACCTGAAAGAGGTTTCCAACCACGGGCCAGCCCGGCGGGCCTGGTGGGAGGTTCCTCGGGCCGCCACCGACCCGGGAAGAACGCCTCCACCAGAACCCTAGGAAGATGGCTCCTACCAACAGTAGGAAGATGTCTAGGACCTCCATGTATAATTTTGGGTAATTAGAGACAGAGAGAGAGAAAGGAGGAAGTTAAGTTTGAGTGGCGTAGAGTGGAGTGATATTAGTAGGGAGGCATTGCTCGATCGCTTGGGATGCATGGGTTTATAATAATCCAGTGAACTGGCAAACTTTCTTTTTAAAATTCCTTTTTTCTTTTGGCGGGTTGGAGCGAGGGGAGTGAATGAGATGGCACCTACCAACCAAATGTAATGAATACATTGATCAGAACTCAGAAGGGTGTATTGAATTAAAGGTTTACTAGTTACTACAAGGGGTTGAACAAATCTATTTACAACGGGTAACACTTTATGTACACTTTCTTTATGTGTATGTATGTCTACTGTTTCTTCATGTACCACATGAGACCACTCACAAAGTAGGAAAACTATTATGTTCTTCAACTTGCCTTAGTCCGATAATGACATCTAGATTAAATCAACATGGTTAATAATTATTTTAATTTATTTATAATTTATAATTTTATTATTTTAATAATATTTATTTTAATAATTATATGTATTTATCAACTATAAGGGTATAATATTTAGGACAATGATACAAATTTAGCATCAATATGGCTAATAACATCTTCAATTGCCCACAATTCACATTCTTATAACTTTTATTAATATTTTCTCTAGTAATTATATATATTTGTCGATCATATATAATAGTATTAACACTTATTAGCTAGGTCAACAAATATGAATAATAGCCTTATTTTATTAACCATACTAGATAATACACATTTTATACATATTTTATATTCATGAAAAAATATAAATAAATATTTTATATAGCTTATAAGTCATAACAACCATTAAAATAATAAAATATATCTTTATAATGATTTAAATATCCTTTTATTTAATTTTCTGAGTGATTTAGATACGTGAAATTCAAGATGGTTATTAACGATCTTGATTCGAGATGTTTATCATTTTTGTAATATTTATTTGTTAGGTCAAAAAATATAAATGATAACCTAATTTTATCAAGCATAATAGAGAATCCAAATTTTATGCATAGTTTTATATTTATGAAAAATATAAATATAAAAATATTTTTATATGGTTTATAAGTCGTAATATTCCCTTTTTCCCTAAAAATCAAATTAAATCATAACCAACCAAATCGACACCTATCATCATCGCTAGTATGTAAATCAACAATAAAAGTTTATCGAAAAACACGCAAAACTCGCCACCCACCCAGAAAACCACCCCACAAACACCACTCTATCCAGTCTCGTGCAGAGTTGGACCCAAAAGCTAAACCCCTACATGGACACACACACTTCTTGCATGCTGACTCAGCACACTAGGAAGAGCTGGAGAAGGAGTTCGATTAATTTCCAACCTCCAAGACGTTGGATAGTGTGAGGACGAGATATGGTCATGTGAGGAGCATACTAGGGAGGATCCATACTGTCATTGGTGACCGGTACCTAAACTCTAGACGAGAGGTTGCAGTCCTTGCTAAGCTAGCAGAACGCCAGAGCAATTGCAACTTCTTATAACATTTTGGTTAATTGTTGTCATTGTGTTGTATGTCAACCTATGAAATATAGGTAGTTAGAAGGTAGTTATAACAACAAGCAAGATCTTGATGTTCTTGTTTTCTTTTGTTTCTTGATTTTCTTCTCTTGTATAAATAGCACCCTAGGCTTGTCATTCCAGCAGCTAATGCAATCAGTTCTTTCATTTTGTTGTCTTGGCTCTTTTCTTGCTGTTACTATCGTTTACATGGTATCAGAGCTTAAGGTTTAAGCTTCTGATTTTTTTTTCCTTCTTTGCTTCCCTTCATGTGCTTCTCTACTACAATGGCAGATTCTGGAGATCCTACTACAAGCACACAAGTGACAGATGGATACAATAATGATCCCTTGTATCTGCATCCATCTTATCATCTGGGGATTCCTTTGACAATCTGAAGTTTAATGGTCTAATTTCCAGAAATGGAGTAAGGTAGGTGAAGATTGCCTTAAAGACCAAAGTGAAGATGGGGTTCATTGATGGCAAATGTGCAACACCAGCTTCCACTTCTCCCAACTATGAACAGTGGATCAAGGTGGATAGCATGGTTGTACGTTGGATTTTAAATGCAATGCTACTCGATCTTTCTGATGCCTTTATATATGTTGATACTGTTAAACATTTATGGGATGATCTTGTTGAAAGGTTTGGTCAGTCTAACAGACCTCTTCTGTATCATCTTGAAAAAGAGCTTGCATATCTTTATCAACATAATGATTCTATTGCTGTGTATTTTACAAAGCTCAAGAAGATTTGGGATGAGTTGGTTGATGTCTCTGAAATCCCTGCTTGTAACTGCGTCAAAACCTGCCCTTCCATCAAACAGGTTTATGACATTGATTAAAGAAAGAAATTATTGCAGCTCCTTGTGCACTTAAATGATGAATATGACAGTATTCAAGGTCAGATTCTGTTACTTGATCCTTTGCCTTCTTTGAACAAAGTGTATAATATGGTTCAACAAGTCGAAAAGCTAAGGAAGATCACTAATGGCATGGGAATCTCTAAAGAATTCGCTGCTTCTATGAACAATGATGCTTAGACTGCTTTATCAGTCAAGAATTCTCGAAACAAAAAGGATTCCAAGTCTTCTAAATCTAAAAGGTTCTGCGATCATTGTCAACGAACCGGTCATACTATACACTAGTGTTTTCAATTGGTTGGATATCCTGATTGGTATCAAGGTCTAAGAGACATCAAAAATAAACAGCAGGCTCTCAAGATGGCAGCTACTATCAACAAAGCTGATGAGAATACAGTTGATACTCCTCTTGAAGCCGCTAATGATACTTCTTCACGTTTTGATCCTGGTCTTATTCAGGCTTTAGCTCAAGAATTAGCCAAAATCAAAACAGGGAAGATCTCTGACAAGGCATATGTACATTTTGTTGGATCTAGCTCCTTTTCAGGTAACCTGCATAATCCTAATGACAATCTTATTGTTTGCTGTAATATTCAACATTCTTCCAAAAACAATAAGTCATGGGTCTTAGACACAAGGGTAAGCGATCACATATGTTTTGATCTCTCTTTATTTGTTCATGTTACTGATCTTACTATTTCTATCCAAGTAATATTGCCAGATGACTCTTTAAAGAAAGTCACAGCTACTAGAAATGTTGTTCTGACTGACAAGATTAAAGGGGTTTTTATACATTTCTGAATTTAAGTACAATCTATTATCAGTATTAAAACTCTAAATGATTAACCTCTTAATCTTCATATATTTTCTAATATTTGCTATTTCCAGGACCCTACAAAACTAAGGAGGTTTTGGCTTCTATCACTCCTATTGAGGGGTTGCTGCACTTTATATCAAACAATGTCACACAAGCTACAGGCCTTACTACTTTGGGAAACGATAACATTGATTCTCGTCCTCCTTTAAATATTTTACATGCTAGATTGGGACATACTTCCATATCCAAGATGAAACATATAGTTGAATGTAAAGGAAATACTGAGTTTTCTTGTGAAACATGTATTCTAGTTAAAGCTCATAGACTTCCCTTCCATAAAAGTAATTCTTATGCATATAAAAATTTCCAATTACTTCATATAGACTTGTGGGGACCTTATAAAGTCTCTAATATAGATGGTTCTCATCATTTTGTAACCATTGATGATGATCATTCAAGGAATACTTGGACACAACTTTTGAATAACAAAGCTTTTGTGCCTTCTATTTTGTCTCAATTTCTTAATATCGTGAATACTCAATTCAATTCCAAAGTTTCTATTATTCGTAGTGATAATGGAACAGAGTTTATCAATCAATCTTGTGCTTGTTTAATTGCGGATCATGGGATTATACACCAAAAATCAATGGTTTATACCCCTCAACAAAATGGAAGGGTAGAAAGAAAGCATAGACATCTTTTAGATACTACTTGTGCTTTAAGATTTCATGCTGGTCTTCCAAAGAAATTTTGGGGTGAATGTGTTCTTTCGCTACAACTCACATCATAAATAAGTTGCCAGTAGCTGTTTTAAACTGGAAAACTCCTTATCAATTGCTTTTTGGTAAACCACCTAATTTGTCTAAACTTAAGGTAATTGGTTGCCTTTGTTTTGCTGTTAATCTTACTCATAAGGATAAGTTTGATCCAAAGGCTACAAAATGCATATTACTTGGCTATAGTTTTGGTTTGAAGGGTTATAAGCTGTATGACATCACTAATCACAAAGTCTTCCACAATAGAGATGTCTTATTTCTATGAAGAAGTTTTTCCTTTCAAAGAGCATTCTGATTCTCCTCTGTCGTTCCTTCAGATCAGTTATCGTTTGCTTATTCTTTGCATCCCACTGCCTATGATGAATATGGTCATAAACAACATTTCTTTGAGTCAAGATCACATTGTTGCTGAAACAACAAATTCTAATCATCAAACTGATCCTACTCTACCTAACATTGAGGATAATATTGACATTATGAATGAGACCAATGTTCTTTTCAGGAGATCCTCTCGTGTAAGAAACCCACCTGTCTGGATGCAAAACTATACAATTCCTACCCAAAACAGCAACAATCTCAAAGTTTTCATATACAAGTACAACATCCTTTGTTCACTGCAGGAGGCTTTGCTCATCTTTCATATGAATATGTAACTTCCTTGGTTGTAGTTTTACACAGTCCATAACCCAATTCCTTTTCTCAAGAAAAATTACACAAAGAATGGGCTGAGGCCATGGATAAAGAGCTCACAGCTTTGGAATGGAACTTGGGAGCTAACTACCTTACCTCTTGGAAAACATGCTCTAACTTCAAAATGGGTTTACAAAGTGAAGTTCAAACCAGATGGTACAGTGGAACGGTACAAAGAAAGGCTTGTTATAAGAGGTTTTTGACATATTAAAGACGAGGATAACAAGCACACCTTCTCACCTGTGGCAAAACTTGGGACTGCTAGAATTTTTATTGCTCTTCCTATTGTAAAAGCTTGGGATCTTCATCAATTAGATATCAGCAATGCCTTTTTACACGGCTATATTGATGAAGAAGTATATATGTTGCCTCCCCAAGGGTATATCACAGCAGTTCCAGGGCAAGTTTGCAAATTAGTGAGTTCTTTGTACGACCTTAAGCAAGCTTCCAGACAATGAAATTTAGAGTTAACTAAATTCTTGACAAAACAAGGCTTTATACAGTCTAAAATGACTATTCTTCATTCTCCAAAGTCACAACATCAGGGAGTATATATGTCCTGGTTTATGTTAATGACCTCCTCATCACAGGAGATGATCTCAAGGGCATTTTAGTTCTTAAAAGTTCTTTGTATTCTGCCTTAACTATTAAGGACTTGGGTATAGCAAGATATTTCCATGGGTTGGAAATTGCAAGAACACCAGATGGCACTTTCCTTAACCAGAGGAAGTTCATCACATATTTGCTAGTTGATTCAGGCCTAACTGCATCTAAGCCAGCTAAGTTTCCTCTTCCTCGAGGTTTAAAGTTATTATCTATTGATTCTGGTACATCCTTGACCGATCCTTCTCCCTATAGGAGAATCATTTGTAGGTTACTTGATTTGACCTTCACAGGACCAGATATATGTTATGTTGTTCAACATTTGTCTCAATTCATTCAGTCTCCCACAAATTTGCATTATGATGTTGTCATTCATGTTCTTAAATATTTGAAAGACACCATCAGCAAAGGCCTATTTTACTCTCGAGATAACTCTTTGCAGGTCACAGCTTATACTGATGCTTATTGGGGGAGTTGTCAATACACTGCTCGTTCCCTCTCTGGATACTATGTGTTCTTAGGATCTTCTCTAATTTCATGGAAGACAACGAAATAAAAAATGGCCTCCAACTCATCTACTAAGGCAGAATATTATGCAATGTCTGCTACCACTTTAGAGATAGAGTGGATCTCTCAGGTTCTTGAAGATTTTCATGTCACATCCTCCACTCTTATTATTCTTTATTGTGACAATAAAGTTGCACAACAAATTGCAGCTAACTCTGTTTTTCATGAACAAACGAATCATATTCGTATTGATTGTCATTATATCTGAGACCAAATGCAAGAAGGTCTTATTTAGACAGCCTATGTTCCCACTACATATCAAGTAGTCGATATATTCACTAAACCATCAGGAGAGTATTAGCACAACAAGCTCTCTTCAAGTTTAGGATTAGTAGATGTTCCTCCCAATCCACCTTGGACCTATCAAATTCATGGGTAATTTCAGTTTAATAAAATTTACCAGCTTTTGCCTAAATTTATCAACAAAATTTACCGAAAATTACTTAAGCTAAAAAAAATATAAAAAAATAATAATTTTGATATGTTAGCGTAAATTTGCCAAAGTTACCAAAAATTACCAAAAATTACCAAAATTTAACTTTTAACCAACTGCTTTTTCCCCATGAATTTGACACATAGGTAATTATAACAGCTTGTTTTCTTTTGTTTCTTGATTTTCTTCTCTAGTATAAATAGAACCCCTAGGCTTGTCATTCCAGCCACTAATGCAATCAGTTCTTTCATTATGTTGTCTTAGCTCTTTTCCTTCTGTTACTATCGTTAACACAACCCTTCCCGATGTTGGCAATGGGGGATGGAAAAAGAGAATATAGAAGATAGAATGAGACAAATGTGAGGTAGAGAAAGAGAAATTGAGAAGAAAAATAAGGATATTTTTTCTTTTTATAACACGCTTCATTAGAATTCAGTAAAAAAATGTCCTAAATGTCACTTCACATCTAGTTTTTAAAAATATAGTGTCCCAGAATGCATTAAGATAATGTGGTGTTCTTTGTGTTAGCTTTTAAAAACATACACCAATTTTGAGTAACTTATGCTAACAACTTAGGTTCCAACCCTTCCTCGTATAGCTAGACAATTTGTTCCCAGCATGTTCCCATCCTTCGGTATAGGACAAAACTATATTTGTAGCAATTTTCTTGTCAAAAATCTGCGTGAAATTCTTAGTAGGGTAAAGTTTTACCTAAATTTATCGAAGCTTACTGAAATTTACCAAAACTTTTACCAATTACTTTTTATCCATGAATTTGACAGGACCTTAGTCAAATTTTTGTTTACTAATGTAAGACCCGTTATAGTTTCTTTTTAACATTCAACCCATCTTATACAAAGTGTGTAGAACTAAAATCCCATTGGATGAAGAATAAAAGGAAATATATGACAAGTGTGGCAGTGTCCCAATACTTCACTCCTAAGCCCCTTTATAAAAAGTGATTGATTATGTAGTGAATAGAAGCTGAAACGGACTTTTTACCTCAAATCCAATTGTACTAATTTTTGTCCCTTCACCAGTAAATATTAGCTCGAGTCAAATTTAATGCTGAAATGAATGAATTATGTAGGAAGAAGAAAAGATGACACGTAAATCAGATGAAATTATGAATGGTAGCTTGTACGATCGATCATGTTGTATAGGCTATAATGTTGCCAAGGAGGCATTGGATTGTCCAATACACACAGCCACCCACAATAAATTCTAAGTTGTGTACGAAATTGAAAGTTTAGCTATGCCTCAAATTCATTTCAAAAAAAAAAAAAATTCATTTCATGGGATGGGACCATATATATATATTGTGCATTATTTGATTGTTTTGGAGGAAATTGTCTTGTTTAAGGCACCGTTCTTTTGTGGGTTAACGTAACTAACCGCAACGTAAATTACCGCAACTTACTGCAATTTACCGCAATATATTGCAAATTACTATTTTACCTTTTTACTATTTCCACCGCAACTTACTCACAATTTACCGCAACTAACCGAAACACAACGTAAATGCAATGCAACGCACAAGAACTATTGGATTAAAACTTTTGTTTGTTTCTATAAATTAGCCTTCGTTGTCATTGAGGGGTTTATCATGTAGTTTTGGGTCAATCCATTAAAATATATAGGAAAAAAGTAAATGCGAAATTCATGTAAAGTAGATTTACCTACCAATATATACATGAAATTATGTAATAATTTTACTGTTGTTATCAGAGTATCCTAATCAATAAAGTATACATATAATAATATGAAAGTATTTGGTGACAGATCTAGATATTCAATTTAGAGGTGTCTAATATACTTATTATTACATTAGCGTTTTTGAAAAATAAAATAATAAAATTTAAATAAATAACAACAAAATAAAAATAAATATTAAATGACATATTCACAAGCTTAACAAAATTTCACATCATTATATAAATATGTCAACCAAATAAATTGAGATTTAAAATTAACTAGATATTTATATATTAAACTCATTATACTGATACTTAATTACCCAATTCATTGATTTACACTTTTTGTTTATAAAAAATAATTTGGTACTCCCTCCATCCCAATTAATTTGTCCAGTTTACTTTTTCATGGTCTTCGATGCAATACTTTGACCACTAATTTCACATTTTATCATAGCAAGACTAATAATATTGTATTCAGGTAAAAATAACTTTCATCACAAATCTAATAGTGGTAGTCTTGTATAATAACTCAATATATAATTTGATAAATTAACGATCAAAATTTAAAATTTTTGACCTAATTAGTTAACTTGGACAAGTTATTTAGGACAAATGGACTAAAGGCGTATTATTTTAAAGTTTTTGGGTTGTTGCTAAATTGGACACCTCTATTATGTTTTTTGGGATTTTTTTTACAGTGTCCATTTGCTCTAATTAAGAAAATTTATTCCGAATAATATTAGAGGATCACAAAATTTTCTTTGGCCAGGGATGTCCGACCTACCTACAAATCCGCCACTGAAAATATCTAAATAATCCATACCAAGATAATAAAATTTTGAAGTTCGAGTACTCTTAAAGTTACCTCCAAGCCAAAATAATTTACTATTATGATAAATATTATTCTTTAAGCAAAATTAATAATTGTATTATAACCTATTGTAATTATACCTATAATTAAATACAGTGTCCTTGCTTTTTTTCCATTGAAATGATAATAACATATACAAATTAAATATAATCAACTATATAATATTGCAATCAATGAATTAGTCTCTAATAAAAATCTTTTAAGTTACTGTTGCATTTTTTTTGTTAGTCTAGCCATGATTTTAAATTTTTTGCTCTTTCAGCCTACCACGTAAAATCACCCCTCCTCTATATCTTCAAAGACATAGGTACACCATCAAGTCAGCCGCTATTGGAATCGGTTTGAATAAACTATTGTCCAACGCCCCTAAAATACATTATATTATTTTCCAAAAAAAAGGTTTGGTGCATATTATCCAATATCTCCAAATTATAGTATATTAGCGTTAAAAATCCTTTTATTTTTAAAATAGTTTAAAATTGTTTCATAATTTATTATACTGATCAATAATGTTTTATTTCTTTTTTCATAAATTGATTAATATGAAATAAGGGTTGTACAAGTACTATAAACTTTTATACTTCCACTACCATATTGTTGAATTGTCAGAAAATGTAATGCCTTGTTGGTAAATACTCCACATTCCACCTTTATCCACCCTCATTCGATACTTGGGTGAAATATTTTTTTTCTTGAGGAGTGGAGTGTTGGTGGGGAAAGTTAGGTCGAGGTATTAGTTTTTGACATTCCCTACTCATTGTTTGCAATAAGCCCAAGTAGATACATTAGCATACCTTTAGCTAGGCAGCACAAACAAAATGTGAAAATGATAAGAGTATAATTATTTACGATTTTACAGTAGTTTTATTGATTTGAAATTTTTATAAAAGTTAATCCAAAAATTAAATTATATAAAATTACAAAAACAAAATTGTGTATATATTGCACAATTTCTTAATGCTTGTGGAACATTAATACCATTGCTTTCTTATTTGAAATACTAGCTTTTCGTCAATTCTTTTGAATGGGTGTTTGTCTAGGTGAATATATAAAAAAAATAATAATACAAACATATAAAATATAAATGACAAAAATATTAACAAAAATATTAGAATACAACAAATTCATATATCAATATGAATCCAAACAGTGTGTGTTAATTTTTGTGTGGAAAATAACGTACAACACTAACAGGTCAGAGGATGCAAACAGTGGCGAAGCCAGAAATTTTTGTTAGGATGGGCCATAATATGACCAAATTTTTTATTTAACAATGTCATTTGATATGTAAAAAGTAAAATATAAAGGGAAATATTAACATATCAATGACGCAACACAACAAAAAAAATACTCTTATTAAAAAAAATATTATGAGACTAGTTTATATAATTGAAAATATTTTTCAAAGAACATTTATTTATTTATTGATAGAAAAGAGATTGTTTATAATTAAATTATATTGCTTTGTAACAAATCATGTGAGAAAATATAGTTTTTTTTGAAATAATTAAAATTAAAAAAGAAGATGCAATATTGAATATTAATAAAAGAATAGAAAATATATACATGATAGAAGCAGGAGCATTGCATGAATAGAAAAAGTAGAAATAATTTGTTTAAAAAATACATAAACCAAAAAAGTTTTTGAAACACAAAGCAAACATATAGAGAATCAGAGAGGGGCTGATAGTCAGCTCGTTGTTCAAAAGAACAAAAAAGATATTGCTTCTTATGGGGTTTTGAACCGCGACTAACAGGTTGGAAGATAAAGGCTTTATGCAATTTCATTACACCGGTTTTACAATATAGGTTTGCAACATCTAATACAAAATTAAGATCATAGACTGGGCCGCGGCCCCCTCAGGCCCCCTTATCTCTGCCCCTAGATGCAAAGGAAACAAACAATAAGGTAGATACATAGTTTTGTTATGTATAGAGATAAATAATAAATAAAATAGACTTTGATCACATAAATAAAACTAAGAACATATTTGAAAAATACACAGTAGTCCAAGGATATAAATAACAGAGCTGTAAATTATAAAATATAAACGTGAAAAATGTAATGATATGTAAGATACTCCAGGGAGTATCCATGTTAATTGTCACTTTTTTTACTATTACAGTGTCTAATATATTTTTAAATTAATATTTTTTTATATAATATTTTATTAACAATTGTAATATTATACTTTTAGGATAACATTTTTCATTACAAATCTAATGACAGAAATTTTATATAACAAATCATTGTACATAATGAGAAAGTTGCGATCAAAATTTACAAAGTTTGATTGCACAATTCCTAAAGACGACAATTAATATGAAACTGAAATGGAGGAAGTATATATATGAACGATGCACTACTCTAAAAATTACAATAACATAAACAACTAAAAGTTAATAGATAATACTTCCCTCCGTTCCATATTAATTGTCTTTTTTGAAAATCATATAGTCAAATTTCTAAATTTTTTACCATAAATTTCACAATATTATATACATTGAGTTATTATATAAAATTATCATCATTATAGATTCGTAATGAATACTATCGTAAAAGTATAATATGTCAATTGTTAATAACTTATATAAGAAATTATCAATCAAAGAGTGACTTTGAAGATCGTGAAAGTCAAAATTACGACGATTTATATGGAATGTAGGGAGTACTATTAGTAGCAAAATTAAATGTGAGCATTTAATATGTGCATGAAATCCAACGTGTTTTTTTTTTTTTTTTGAATCAAACTTGTATGTATATTATGATTATTATCAAATAGGACATGTAAATTATTACAAAAATTATTTAGTGAAAATAAGGAAGTCTAATATCGAATTACATTTGATGAATAAAATTAAATCTTACTTAAAATGATATTGAATTAACTTAGAATGAAATATATTAGATAATAACAGTAATTTTTTTTTGTTAAAGAAAGAACGCATTGATAATTTTTTCTGATGAATAAATTATTATATTAGAAATTTAAATGATCCGTCTATTTATATATTAGTTTTACATATCTTAGAAAAATATTTTTGTTTACATTTTCCTCTACACATGCCTGCAAAAAATTATTAACAATATTAGTATACTAATAAATGATAATTGTTGGAGCGTAAGAAGAACCTTGTTTGATAGTTGTCTGTTTTTTCATCTTTTGTATGCTCGTTGTTGCGAGTTGTGTTGTTTTCTTGCTTTTGCTAGATTCTTGTTGTTTTTGATGTTGTTGCGGATCTTATAGCATCGTCGATGCCTTCTTAGCTTTTTGTGACTTGCAAATTATCAAAAAAAAAAAATAAATGACAATTGAATTCTATTGTAATCTAGGATACCGGGGTGTAAATTTCGATCCACGAAAAGCTAGTTCCTCTAGTTCCTCTCAGCATTTTCCCATAAATATTAAACCAAAGTCAAGTTAAACCAAGTTTAATTGAGACTAAACTTAAAAACTAAGACGTTCTTTTTTTATAGTGGATAAAGTGTGGTAATGATATGCATGGTAAAAATATTGATAGAGTAATATGATGTGGTACAATGTGATAAGTTGTGGTAAAATTTTCTATTTTTCTTTTTTTGAATTTCTTTTCCTTTTTTTTTAACTTTCTCCCTTCCATTTTTATGAATATAATCTACACTCTACCTATTAATGATGTTTGCCACAACTTACTTTTGGTATCAATCCAAGTAGGAAATGGTCATAAGAGGGATGACTGCATTAGTGAAGGGCAAGACTTTAATTTTCATGTGATGGGTTTGATCCATTAGGGCCCTATTCTTTTCAAAAAATTACTTAGGGGTACCCTAACTTTTGGTAAAATGTTTTTCCGGTATCCCAATTTTTAAAAACTAATTTTGGGGTACCCTAACGTTTATAATTAGAAATAATTAGGTGAATTTCCGGCCGATGATTTGAATTCACCGGTGAATTTTAGGCGGGAAATCGATTAAGTATATTTGTGGACGAAAATGCCGTTTGTTTTTATGGAAGAAAATGATTTGAATCAATCGGAGTTTCACCAGAAATTCACCTAGTAATTTCTAATCCTAAAAGTAAGGGTACCCCAAAATTAGTTTTGAAAAGTTAGGGTACCAAAAAATTATTTCTTCAAAAGTTATGGTACCTCTAAGTAATATATACCTATTCTTTTCCATGATATCATACCGTATTTACCATAATTTACCACACTATCCACAAACTACCGCAATTTACAATACCATATCACATTTTACCATAATAATCATAATATTCTCTCTCTTCATTTTTCTCTTTACCCAATTTTCTCTCTACTTTTTACTTTTTTTCTCTCGTCATCTACTACACCAATCATTTTTACTATAAATTCTACCACAACCTAACACACTATGTCGCACTATACCACACTTTTCATAATTTATCATATCATATCATTTTCACCATTCACCCACCGTAGATGACAAGGTTGATGTAAGTATAGGTGACAGGTAAGGATAAGATATAGGGGAACAAGAAGGTAAATGATGGCAAGGTGAATGTGATTGGTGGTGTTGGAGTCCCTCTGTCCTATGCATGTCTTTGTGTATGCAGCAACACTTGAAACAGAGAGATGTTCTCTTTTAAGAAAATGCTAGTTTCGGTCTACTTTGTTCATGTCCTCCCCTTTTGGCCAGTCTGTTTGATGAGGGTGCAGGCTGACTTTTTTTATTTGTTTGTTTTTTTCCCCAAATCTCTCTTTACTCCCTTAACCGTGGAACAGAAATGTGGAGGAAGGTGAGAGGAGATGGATATGTCATAGTTGGTTTTCAAGATAGATGAATGAGGTGATGTAGACATCGGATCTCGCACCAGGTGTCTTAGATAAAGTTGTATAAATTCCTAGACCAAAGTAGCAAGTTAGCATGCAAAGGCATAAGCTCAAACACACAAGAAACCAACCCAAGTATAGGAGCAGAGGCTCATGATCCATATGGTATAACTATTTGTACAAGTAACATTCTATGTTACTTTGGGAAATAGTTCATTTATTATGCAAATATTTTGATAAAGTCATGATTCATATGTTATAATTATAATAATTATTAATTCTACAAATAGTTCATTTGCTTCAAATATACATACATACACACACAGACACATATATATATATATATATATATATATATATATATATATATATATATATATATATATATTGGAAAATTTATATATTTCATAACATTTAGATTGCTATTATTAAGAAACTCCTGAAAATCAAGGGTACCCTCAGCCTGAACCTCATTTCCACCTTTCCGATCCTCCAAGAACAAAAGATGACTAAAATCACCCACAATGATCCAAGGTTCAGCAACATTATCTGAAATACTCAACAAATCACACCATAAAAGCCTTCTAACAGCAATATCTTTGTCACCATACACAAAAGTAACCAAAAAAGACAGATCACCTCTTGTGATGCTACAATGCATATATTGTTTATGATAGATTAGACACTGAACTTTGATTGGGTCTTTCCACAGAACCCAAATCCTACTCCTCATGGACTCAGTTGCATTATGCAGCAGATGCCATTGATTACCCAAACCCCGCTTGATCAATTCACACTGCTCCTTGAGAATCTTTGTTTCAATCAGGCCAACAATAGACACATCATTCTGGAAAAGGAAGGATCTCAACCCTTCCTGTTTCCTGGGGTCATTTAGACCCCTAACATTCCAACAAAATAGATCATCCATTGTCTCTGACCTGAGCACTAACCACCCCTTTAGCAGCAATCCCAACAGATGGAATCAATTGGATTCTGTGAGATCCAATTACCACATCACCAATTGTGGGACTAGGATGATGGTTACTTTTAGGTGCTTTAATCACTTGCTTTTGAACCTCAGTAACAGTAGTTGCTTCAGGGCCTTGTTTTTTAACCCACATCTGCTTGCCTTTCTTCTTCTTGTAATTGTCCGCCATATGACCAAACATACAACATTCAGAACATATAATAAGTTTCCATTCATATTCTACTCCCTGAACACAAACATAGCCATCTTCATCCAGAAAAGAAATAGTGTCAGGAAATGGACCATTAATCTTCATGTTGATCAAAACCCGAGCAAAATTCATGAACATTTTATCCTTCGTGAACATATCAGCCTCAATAGGTTTACCTAATAAGCTGCCAATCTTACTAAGCCCTAAAATACTCCAGAATCTCCCATCCAAATTAAGTATTTTCACCCCAACAGGAATACTGCTAACCTCCTCAGGGTCTGAAGATTGCCCAAGCGACCAGGCCTTAAGCATCATTGGCTTCTTATCAAAGTAAACAACTCTTCTATCAAAGATTTTATCATGATACTCAATAGATTTAAACCTGAAAATAAAAGTACCTTCAGGTTTCCTGATAACCTTATCAAAACCTTTATCACCCCACATACGATTAGCAAAACTTTCCATTACAGATAAAGTGGGATTAGCACCAATTACAAAACCAATAATCGACGATTTCCAGAAATCAACTTCCGAGCAGGTATCTTCCTTCGTCAATTGTTGAATCGCAGACCTATTTACTATCAATGGTTGCACAAAACTCAGACACATCCAATCTGGAATCTGTTGTTCCTCTTTCTCCTTTTTTTCTTTTTCTGAAACCATAGAATCCGAAGATGCCACAATTTCCTCCTCATCATCATAAATCAGACGACGAATCATAGTTATTAAAATCCCGATCCAGATCAACGATTCAACGAGTTTACGATCCAAAAATCCTCCATCGATCCAACTCTTATTAGGATCTTAAAGTAGTTAGGATCATACGATCCTGGTTTTGCTTGAATATTATATGTTAGAATCGCAATACTATTCTACGATCCTGCGATTCAATCAACGATCCTACATGGATTCGATAATGTTGCGCGCATTATCATCTTTAAAATTTTGTCATAACAATATAAATTTTGTATTAAAGTTATCAATTGATATACAATTTAACGTATTACTTCATTACTAGTGAATAAAATGTTAATATTTTAACTATCATAAAACTTTATTTGATGTTTTCCTATTTTATTAGAATCTTATGATCCTCGATCCGATTCTACGATTCCGATCTTAACCACGCCCATCGATCTTAACTAGGATCCCGATTCTAACAGCCTTGCGACGAATAGGTAAAGGAGTTTTACTAACCTCATTTAGAACCAAATCCTCTTCAAGAATCGTATCCATCTCTTCCACATTTGAATCCGGAACTGACCCCGCTATCGACGGCGTCGGAGTGATGACAGACAAATGTGCAGATTCCTTCTCCTTCTTCGATCTATTCTTTTTGCTTTTCGCCCCATAATCGCCGGGATACAGAGCGAATATCATGAAGCCCTTTATACACACACACACACACACACACACATACACACACACACACACACACACCAAGGTTGTCAGGATCGGGATTCTAGTTAGGATCGATAGGGGTCCTTAGAATCGGGATCGTAGGATCGGATCGAGGATCGTAAGATTCTATAAATAAAGTAAAATTGTTATAAGTGACTTGAAGTTTCCCTAGAAAAACATTGTTTTTCAAAAATTGTGCAAAAATCCTTGATTTTCACCGATCCTAATACGATCCTAAACGATCCTAACCGAGTCTGGTACGATCCTAACCGATTCTTGGGAGATTGTGACCATTCTAACAAAAATAGGCTATAGTTAGGATCGAGTCGATCCTAACGATCCTGACCGATCCGATCGATCATGGCCGATCCTGACCGATCCTGGTACGATCCTAACAAGGTAGCGATCCAGGAACGAGTTGGATCGTTTAGTCATTTTTGGATCATAGGATCGTACGATCCTACGATCTGGATCGCGATTTTAACAACCATGACACACACACACACACACACACACACACACATATATATATATATAAAGAGGATTCATTATATCTTAGTGCAGAGATTACTTTTTCTTTCAAAGAAAAGTAAGACATTTGAGAGATGTCTTGATCTCTTACTTTAGTTGAGTTTTACCCTAGTTCTTGTATTGTGACTATTCTGTTTTGGGCCTTCGTTTGGACTGTGCAATGAAGTTAAAATTCTGCCATATATATATATATATATATCTGTGTGTGTGTGTGTGTGTGTGTGTGTGTGTGCATATATATTTTTTGGTAGAAATGGTGGGGAGACCCCAATTTATTCAAAAACTAACGAAAAACGAGATTACATCGGGTAAATTCCACGGGCCTTCATACGGTCCACGTGCAGTACCTCTGTAGGAGGTTCAATGAAGGTCACTACATTTAAATCAGTATTTCCTAAGGCTAGCTTAGCAAGCTTGTCCGCCACTTGGTTTGCCTCCCGGTAGCACGATCGCGCACTTCGCCCACTCTTCTAGGCCAAGCCAAAATTTGCATTGGTTCACCAAGCATCGAACCCCAGCATGACTTAGGTTGACAGTCCCTGTGATTAAGTGTAGTAGTAAAGAGGAGTCGACTCGCAGCTCGAGTTGTCGGATATTCATTGCTTTTGCTATTTTGAGTCCCTCAATCACAGCTTGGAGTTCAGCCATCAAAGCTGTTTGTGAGCCTAAAGCTTTGTTGAATCCTCGAATCCAGTCGCCTCCTGCTCCACGGATCACCCCGCCGGCTCCTCCTATCTTCGGATTTCCGCTTGCAGCTCCATCGGTGCACAGTTGATAGCAACCTAATCCCGGGCCTATCCAGTGATATATGCACTCTAGAGGGTTACTTAGAATATATCTACTCGCCTCATTTTGTTGTTCTTCTTCCATGAAAGCAGTTCGGACCCGGTTAATCTCCTCATGAAGCCACCTTCCTTGATTAAACGTTATGTCCCCCCGTCGTCCAAACAGCCTTTGGTTTCTCCATATCCATATTTGCCAAAGAGTCACGGAAAACGCATCAGGTCCTTGATCATCTCTTGAGTTGGGGTGAGCCCGTTCCAGAACCACCCTTTGAACGGTTGTTGCACCATTCTCTTTCCAAAGCCCGCCGCTTCCATCTCGTCCTAGAGTGCAACAACCCTCGGACAGCGCCTAAACATATGATCCAGATTTTTTTCTTCCTCCCCACATTTCGAGCAGACAGCTGATGATGCCGGATTCCGCTTGACTCGATTGTCCTGAGTCAGAAGTTTGCTATGACAAACAAGCCACATAAATACTCTTACCTTTTGTGGGACATGGAGCTGCCAAATTCTCAGCCATTCTTCAGTATGCTCTTTGTCATCTTCTCCTCGTATTATCGTTAAAGCCACTGACAGCTTGAAATCACCGGTATCGGTTGCCGGCAACACCTTCTTCCGCCAATTCCAGCCGGGCGATCTTCTGCAGAACTGAGTTTGGTAACCATTCAGCAAATTCGTCCCACTTCCAGCCTGTGTTTCGATCCTAATAATCGGCTACCTTCTTTTCACTTTCTGCTAGTGGGATCACCATGATTGTGGAGTTCAAAAGAGGGCTAAGGTCAGCCCATTTATCAAGCCAAAAATGGGTAGAACACCCATCACCTATGACTGTCATAGTGCCTTTCAAGAGTGTATTTTTCGAGCTCACAATTCCACTCCAAACGTTTGAAGGCTTATAATGGGGTATGAGATTTCTTATAGTCACGTTTGTGTGATTTGAGCAATATTTTCCTGCCAAAATACTTGCCCAAAGATCTTCTTCTTGTTTCATAAGGAAACGCCACCCCAACTTGGTCATATATGCCAAATTGAGCTCACGCATACTATACAAACCAAGCCCTCCACAATCTTTACTTTTAGTAACTAATTTCCTATTAGCAAGATGAATCTTTTTTTCTCCATTTAGGCCACCCCAAAGAAATTTCCTAATTTTTCGATCAATATCATCACATATTGATCTCGGGATTTTTGCCGTTTGCATTACATAGGCCGGAATTGCACTGATTGTGGATTTGATCAAAGTGATGCGGCCTGCTAAAGATAGACAGCGTGTCTTCCAGCCAGCAAGACGGGCATCGATTCTATCCAAAACTCCTTGAAAGGTTCTTCTAGTGACCCTTTTGTGAAGAGTAGGTACTTCAAGATACCTTCCCAAATCATTAGTTTCCCCAATGTTAAGAGTGGAGCACACAATTCCCCTAATATCTTCAGGAGTGTTCGGAGAAAAAAACACATTGAATTTTTGGAGACTGACTTTTTGTCCTGACATTGCACAAAAATTGTCTAGGCATTATTTGACAAGCAACGTTTGATCACGTGAAGCAGCGGCAAAAAGGACGACATCGTCTGCGAAGAATAGATTTGATACTCTTGATCCCTTTCTACTTGTTGGAAAACTGATCCACTTTTTCTTCGCGACTTCGACCTTAATAAGCTGGGCTAGCCTCTCCATACATGCTACAAAAAGATACGGAGATAATGGGTCTCCTTGACGGATACCTCTTGTCGGATGGAAGGTTTCAGTAGCATCACCATTCCAAAGCACACTCATAGAGCAAGTTCTGACACATTGCATAATTACCATAATCATCTGTCTCGGTAAACCTATATCAATGAGAGTGTCCCGAAGAAAGCTCCAATTTACTCTATCATAAGCTTTTTCAAGGTCCAGTTTTATTACCATCCAACTTGTCTTCCCCGATTTGCTTCTCATAGAGTACATGATTTCCTGCATGACAATTTTATTATCTCCGATTTGTCGGCCTGGCACAAAATTTGATTGTGTAGGAGAAATGAGCTTAGACATAACAGGTTTCAGCATGTTCACAATGCATTTAGTGACCACTTTATACAGTACATTGCATAAACCAATTGGTCTTAATTGTCTGACATTCTGTGGGTTGGGGACCTTGGGAATTAGAGACAAGAAAGTGTGGTTTAAATATTCGGGCATATCCCCAGTTTCTAGCACAGTAAGAACTAGTTTTGTCACCGAATCTCCAACTTCAGGCCAGAATCTCTGAAAAAAGAGAGCATGATATCCATCAGGTCCAGGCACTTTGTTAGGATGCATAGAGAAAAGAGCTTTTCGAACCTCTATGCCAGAGTACGGGTTCTGCAAAGCCTGCATGCTTTCCTCATCAAGAGTCGGAAACATGCCTGTAGGAGAAAGGACAGTTTGTAACTCCGTTTCTTCCGTATAGAGTTTTACAAAAAAATATCGCACGTGGCTTTGGACTTGGTTTGGTTCCGTTAGCCAAGCGCCATTATCTTCTTGAAGCGCCTCAATTCTATTTTGCTTTCTACGAACAAGGGTGCTCACGTGGAAGAACTTCGTGTTTCTGTCTCCATCCCGTATTGCCTCCATCCTTGATTTCTGAAACCAAAACGTGTCAATTTGGTTCAAAACATCATTGAGTTCTGCTCTAAGGGATCTCTCCAAATTTCCTAGATGGTTATAGCCTCCCTGTTGCAATTTGCTTTGGATGCCTTGCAACCTTGCCCAAATCCTGCTTTTTCTCTTAAAAAGATTTCCAAAAACCTCCTTGTTCCATTTGGTTAATTCAGTCGTTAAATCTCGGAGAGCCATCAGACATGGTTGGTCTTTCCCCCATTTTGTAGCAACAAAAGACTTGAAATCCTTGTGCTGAAGCCAAGCCGCCTGAAATTTGAACGGTTTCGGCTTATTGGAGGAAGCAAAACCGTTAACGTTTAGGAGAATTGGCGCATGATCCGAGTACATAAAGGGAAGGTGTTTCACTTTTCCTTCCGGGAAAGTTTGGATCCATCTTGCATTTCCCAAAGCTCTATCCAATCTAGCATATTTCCTTGTAGCAGCATTTGTCCCCCTGTACCAAGTGTACTTGGAACCAACAAAACCCAGGTCTATCAAACCTGTTGAGTGCACCCAATTAGAGAAGCGGTTGCACCTGCGGGCCATAGCTTGGTCACCATGGTTTCGCTCCTCCATAGTCATTGTATCATTGAAGTCCCCCATAATCAGCTAAGGTAGTCTGACATAGGATCCAAAGTCCTGAAGATGGGTCCTCATATTGATTCGGGATGGTTCATGAGGATCAGCATAAATTACAGTTAGAATCCACTCCATTAAATTCTCCTGTTTTACTGAGGCAGTTATAAACTGGTCCAAGACTTCTATAAAGGACAACGACGCTTCATCACCGTTCCAGCAGATCCATATGCCTCCTTGGAAACCCTGGGCCTCTGCACGAAACCATTTTTAAAACCCAATCTCCTGCACACCACATCTGCGCGGTGTCCTCTAATGTGGGTTTCAACTAACGCCACTACCTGCGCTCTATTATTCTTCAGGTGCTCTTTGATGGTAAGCAGAAAGTCTCTACTTCCAGCTCCACGCACATTCCTAACCAAAATGCGAAAATCTGGGAATACGCCCTTTCCACGAGTATGAGTAGCAATCTCATTAGTTGACATATCCATAAAAACAATGAAGAGAAACACCTGTTCAAACAGGTTTAAGATTCCATGGCTTGAGGTCCCTTTCCTTCTACCCTATTGCTAGGCAATCCTTTCTGAGTATGTCCTCCTTTTTCAGGCGAACCCCTTTCATCCTCAATTCGTTTGTTAGCTTGTATATTCAGGCCCGAGCGGGTAGATGGTACAGGCCGTTGACCCTCTCTACTAGCTTTCTCTTCCCTCCTTACAAGGGTATTAGTTCCTTGTTTCTAAAAATCCTCCCGTACCAGCCCGCAGTTGGTTGCAATCTCAACTGTGTTTCTAGGCTGCATGGGAGTTTAGGGTCTTTCGACGACAGGATCTTTACCTTTGTTGGTTCTACTTGACTCGTGAGAGTTCTGCTTGGTGTTTTTTCGTTGGGCCTCCACAGTCCCACCCCTTGGGATGTTCTCTTTTCCAACCCCATTAACGACAGTTTCATGCAGAATCTCTTCAGAAATCTCTTTTTTATGGTTATTTGCATCCATATCCTCGGTTTTATCCGTCATCTGATCATTTTTCTCTTGGAGATGGTTCTCAATTAGCCCTCTCTCTTCATTTTGCTCTTCCTCCATATCTCCCAGGATGTCAAATCTAGACCCTGTAATCTTCACTCCTTGCCTTATATCCTGAATTCCTTGGAGAGTTGTCCCTTGTTCGACAACATTTTGCATGGGAGCTTGTATCTTCACTTCTCGGTTAGTTTCCTATTTTTCAGTGTCCTCTTGTGAAGGTCCCTTTTCTCCTTTTTCTTTCTCAGGTTGTTTTGGGTCCTGCACAGTTTTCTTCTTTGTGTATTTCTTAACTCTCATCCATCCCCCATATAACTCTGTCTCCTCTGGAGATTTACTAGCAGACTGCTCAGTCTGGCCTCCCTCAGGGGAAGTCGGGTTTTTTTGAGGGCAGTTATCTTCCTTATGTCCTTGTTTCCCACAGTGGAAACATATCATTCGAAGTCCTTCATACTGGATCCTATATGTCTTGCCATTAAGGCGGAATTTTGATAAGAGGGGCTTGGTGAGATCAACTTCCACACAAAGCCTAGAAAACTTCCCTCTTTCAACATTTGTCGTTGTTTCATCCAGTCTAACGACTTTTCCAATTTTTGATCCTATCTTCTGCACCAAAAAATCTTTGTGAAAGTACTCCACACTCAGGTTCGGAACTCTTACCCAGAGAGCCAGGGTGGTTATGGTATCTCCTTCGGGAGAGAAGTTTGGAACCCACCTACGAATTACAAGGTAATTGTCCCTAATCATCCATGGACCACCCACCAAGACATGTTCATAATCTTCCTTGCATGAGAACCGAGCAACATAATAATCATTTCCTATATCAATGAAAGAGAAATCTCCTCTCAGCGCCCACTTAGTCCTAAGGATATTTTTTAGGTGATTGTAACCTACTCCTTTGTCAAATAAACGAACTATCAAAGCATTCATCCAAGGGGTTCTAATCGCCCTATTCTCCTCAACAGTAAGAGTGATAATAGGGCACAGGGGGTCATCCACCTCAGGTAAATCATCATCAATTGTTCCACATCTCGTTATTATTCACCGAATAGTTTAGATGAGGGTTATTATTCATGAGAGCCGATGAGTACGAGATGTTACTTGGTTTTTGTGATTCTCTGGAGCTTTGAACTCCGGCATCCATGGCTGCCGAATCAAAAGATTCGTCGACGTCGTGCATGGTAGAATCAGTTGGTTTTTGGGCAAGCCGTGAAGCGCCAAGGTCTTTTGTTTCCTCCCTGCGTAGCTTTTTTGCAAATCGATCACCATTGGCGTCTTCATCCGGTGGTCGTCCCGGACCTGTGACTTGTCTGCGTTCCTCCGGCGGTTGTTGTGACGGCCGCCGGTCAAAATTAGATGAAACCCTAGGAATCATTGCCCTAGGAGAGAGAGAGACTATATATATATATATGTGTATATATATATATATATATATATATATATATATATATATATATGTATGTATGTATATATATATATATATATATATATATATATATATATATATATATATATATATATATATATATATATATATATATATATATATATACATTCTAATAATTTCATGTTTTGCAAATTGGATGATGATAGTCCCTACTTTCACTTTGTATTCTGTTAGTCCAAAAAAAAAAATTGGATTTGAGTGGGACGCCGTCGATTTGAGTGGCGGTGACTCGGTGGTTTTCTGACATGGCACATTGACCATGTGGTTGACCGGGTTGACTGTGCCACGTCACTAATAAAACACATGCCGAAGCATTTTCCCTTTTTTTTTAGTCCAACGTGAAATTTTTTTACCCCCCTTTTCCCCTACTTTCTCTCTCTTCATTTTACCCTTCCCTTTGAGTTTAAAAATCATCCCCACCCAGAATTATGTTTTTAAATAATATTAAATATATGTCAATTTTATTTGAAAATTTTAAAAAGTTGAAGAAAATATATAAAATTCCAGGTTTTTTCTATTTAAGAAAAAAGGAAAAGTATCAAAAAAAATTCATATTCAAAGCCGGCGACATGTTTGCTTCTGGATTTCTCATGAATGAATATTGAATACAAATTCCCAAAAAATTAAGGAGAAGAGAATGAGGGGATGTGTTATTTTATCTGGGTAATTGCAGTTTGTTTGTCTGTGATTAGAGATGAGATTGGTGGGTTGATCGAATATATATAGACAATATAAAGTTTGATTAACTTGCTGCCCGTAACAAACTTGCTGGCCGGGTAAGGGTCGAGGAGGAGGGTGGTGGAGAGAGCGGTGGAGGTGTTGGCGGATATGGATGCGCCGGAGATCGTACGAAAGAACGACGATGTTTGGTGAGGGGTGGCGGAGGTGGTTGTGGGTTTGGAGGAGGATGAGGCGGAGATGGGGCCGAACTAGTCAGGGCGGATGTAGTAGAAGGAGTGGCCGAGGCCGCCGTCGTCGTGGGCGGTGAGAGGGAGGTTGAAGACGACAGCGATGTTGTGCCGCCGGGAAATCTCGCCGATGGTGGAGGCGGGGCAGAGATAGGGGGTCAGTTTTCCGACAGTGTTGCCCATCTATCTGCTCTGTTTTGAGTCTAGAGAGAGAAAGTAGAGAGAGAGGGGGTTGTGCTATGCTAAGCCTAATTGTTGTTGTTGGTAATTTTGGGTGGGGATGATTTTTATAGAAAGAGAAAACTGAGGGAAAGGTAAAAAGAAGAGAGAGAAAGTAGGGGAAAAGAGGGGTAAAAAAAGTTCCATGCTAGACTAAAAAAAAGAGAATAAGCTTTGGCATGTGTTTTATTAGTGACGTGGCATGGTCAACCCAGTCAACCACATGGTCAATATGCCATGTCAGAAAACCACCGAGTCACCGCCACTCAACTCGGTGGCGTCCCACTCAAATCCAATTTTATTATTTTTTGGACCACCAGAATACAAAGTGAAAGTAGGGATTATCGACATCCAATTTGCAAAACATGGAATTATTAGAATCCAATTTTCCTATATATATATATATATATATATATATATATATATATATATATATATATATATATATATATAAGTTTTTCTCTCTCTAGCTAGAGCTTCTCTCTCTAAGCATGGGGAGGAGAAAACTGCCGATTAAGGAGAAACCCCAAAAACCATCCGGTGGAATAAGTAATACAACTCCTAATTCTACAATTCCAACCCCAAATAGTAATTCGTCTGCTACCAGGTGTTTGAATTTTGAATCCCCTGATACTGTCATTCCTAATCCCAATTCTGAGGGGGTTAAAGAAGGGCTAGCAGAAAATGTGATTAACAATGATAGTACTTCTATTCAAGCTGGCGATATTGCACAAGTGTTGACGGAAATGAAGACTTGGGCTGATATTCTGAAAGATAAGGCAAAACCGATAGAACCATTGCCAGATTCAACACCGGTGGATTTCAAGAGAGGTATGCCCCTTCAGTTTTATGAACTGTAGTAAAAGAAGGAGTTTCTATGCAAGTGCTGGAAAAGCAAGATTTGGAATCTGAAATTAATTTTTGGGAGCCAACTATTCTTGCTTATGTTTTGGGAGCTAATCCTCCTTTACCTACAGTGGACAGCTTTGTTCGCAAACGATGGGGTAATAAGGGATTAGAGAGGATATATCGTCACGAATCTAGAATTTTTCTATTCAGGTTTCAATCTATTGAGGAGCGAGATGAAATATTGAGTCAGAGAGTCATCTATTTTGACAAGAAGCCTATGGTATTCAAAGCGTGGAAGTTAGGGATCCTATTGCCAAAGACAAATTAGAATCGGTTTCTATCTGGGTACAATTTCCTAGGCTTGAATGGAGGTTTTGGAGTTCTTCTGGTCTTGGAAAGATTGCAAGTAATTTGGGAGTTCCAGTTGAAGCTGATTATACAACCACTAAAGTTATGCTTAACTTTGCTCGGGTTCTGATTGATATCAAACTGAATGGGAAATTTCCAGATTCAATACATTTTTTAGATGATGAAGGTTTTATGAAGGAGCAAAAGGTGGTTTATGAATGGAAGCCCATATTCTGTAGCAAGTGCGATATGTATGGGCATTTGACTTCACACTGTCGACAGAATACCAAACCTGTCTGGAAGAGGAAAGAACCTGATCCATCTGCTTCTGTATCTGCTAATGCTACTGTTGGCAACTTAAATGAGGTTGAGGTTCCTATTGAAGATAGACTACCTTCAAATGAGGATCTTGTTACTCATTCTATGGTGGAATATAGGATGAAGGAGGTGGAGCCGAGTGTGGTGCAATTTGGTGATTTCAATATTTCTTCAGGAGATGGGAATGGATAAGTGTCTATTCTGGAATGTGAGGGGACTGTCTCACCCAAATAAACAGTCTAAAGTTTTGGCATTAGCTTCTATAAATAATTGTGAGCTAATTGGTTTGGTTGAGACTAAGGTGAAAGTGGATAGATGTGATGAAATAATAAGAAACTTGGGACAGAATTGGTATGGAGTTTATAAATGCAATCAAAAAAATCGTAGTAGAATTTGGCTTCTTTGGAGGGAGGATTCCATTCATGTCAATATCCTTCATACTCATGAGCAGTTCATACACTGTTTGGTTATAAAAAATGATTGCAAGATTTATGTGACTGTGGTGTATGGTGATAATGATGTGGAGAAGCGTAAGTTTCTTTGGAATGCTCTATCTATCCTTGCGACCAACTGTGATCTACCTTGGGTCATTGGAGGTGATTTTAATAGTCTTATGCATCTGGATGAGAGAATTGGAGGTGATGTGGTGTCGGCTAGTGATGTAGTTGATTTTCAGGATTTCATGTGCCTTCATTCATTGCTTGAGGTGAAATCTACTGGTAATTTCTATACATGGAGTAATAGGAAGATTTTTTTCAGAATTGATAGGGTAATTACAAACAGTCAGGCTTTGGACTCTTTTGAGGATTTTTATTATCAGACTCTACCTGAAGGTTTGTCTGACCATTGTCCTCTTATTCTACATTTAAGGCCAATTGTTGTGAGGAGGAAGTCAGGATTGAAATTTTGCAATTACTCGGCTGATATGCCTTCATTTAAAGATGTTATTAAGGAGGTTTAGCAGTCTTCTAAACACCATTGGACTCCCAATTTTGTGCTCACTCAAAAATTAAAAAATCTGAAAAATCCTTTGAGAAGTTTAGTACAGTTAAAAGATGGTGGTTTACAGGGGAAGGTTCAACAGCATATCAAGATCTCTGCAGAATATAGAACCTTATTCATGAAGATCCTTTTAATGGGGAGTTAATTGGAAAAGAAGTGGAGACAAAGAAAGAATACTTGCACTGGCTCAATGCCGCTTTTAGCTTGCTGAAACAAAAATCCAAAATTTCTTGGATCCAAGAAGGAGATACTAATTCTGCTTTTTATTACTCTATCATTAAGCAGAGGAAATATCAAAAGAAAATTGTTTGCCTTAAGGATCCTAATGGTGAGTTCTTGGTATCTACTGAGGATGTTGGAAATCATTTGGCTGCTCATTTTAAGTCTTTTTTTAAAGAAAAAAAAGCTACTGAAGGTCCTTCTTGGAGAATTATAAGCACTGGTATGCTCGTTTCTGAACAACAAAGAGAATATATGAATTTATATTTTACTGATGAAGAGATTAAAGGTGCTTTCTTCAGTATTGATGATTCCAAAAGCCCTGGTCCTGATGGTTTTAACAGCAAGTTTTACAAAGCTGCTTGACATGTGATTGGAAAGAAGGTAATCAGAACAATAAGAGATTTTTTCTCCACTGGGTCTTTTGTTGGTGAAATTAATGCGACACTTCTATTATGGTTCCTAAGGTTGATCATCCTGATAACACAAGTGACCTTAGACCTATTGCTTGCTACACAGTGTTATATAAAGCTATAACCAAGTTGTTATGTTTGAGGTTAAAACCGGTTTTGCAGGAAATTATAAATCCAGTTCAAAGTGCATTTGTGGAAGGAAGGTCTATTACGGATAACATTATGATTGCTGAAGATCTTGTCCATTTATACAACAGGAAACATATCTCCCCTCGGTGTATTATGAAGATAGATATTCGTAAAGCTTATGACACGGTCAATTGGGAATCCTTAGACTTCTTATGTTGGGACTTGGTTTTCCGACAAATTTTGTTGACAGAGTTATGTTTTGTGTTTCTTCGGCTAAGTTTTCTGTGGCTTATGGAGGGCAAAGGTTTGGTTATTTTCCAAGTGGAAGAGGGCTTCGCCAAGGTGATCCTATTTCCCCACTTCTCTTCATTTTGGTTATAGAGTATTTGAGTAGAGCAATTGTTTATGAAATTCAGCAAAAGAAGGAGTTTAAATATCACTCTCTTTGCCGTGGTTTGAAACTGACACATCTTTCTTTTGCGAATGTATCTTTTGTTGTTTTGCCATGCTGATGATGGTAGCATTAAATGTCTTCTTAGAGCTTTTGATAGTTTCAGTGCTGCTTCAGGATTGGATATTAATTCTTCTAAATCAGAAATTGTGGTGGCTGGGGTTTCTATTGCTATGAAACAAAAGTTGATTGCATTGACATGTTTTAGAGAAAGATCTCTTCCTTTTCGATACCTTGGGGTGCCTCTCAAGCCAGCAAAACTGAACAAGGATGATTGTCAAGTTTTAATAGACAAAATCTGCTCTTGAATCAGGGGATGGGCAGTCAATAAACTCACTTATGCGGGTCGTGTGGAGCTGGTGAATGGGATTTTGATGTCAATACATTCCTATTGGGCTCAAGTTTTCTTCATTCCAAGGTATGTCTTGGACCAGATTGTCAAAATTTGTAGACATTTTCTTTGGGGCGAGGCACACTCTCCTCCCATATCTCGGGAAAACTGCTGCAAATTTAAGCACAATGGGGGGCTCGGTATAAGGGATGTTTACAAATGGAATTATGCGGCTATTGGGAAACATGTTTGGAACATTGCTCAGGGGAAAATTCTCTTTGGATTAGATGGGTACACCATATCTATCTCAAAAAGAATTCGATTTGGGATTGCAAGCCTTCCCAAAATTGTACTTGGTACTAGAGACACTTACTGAAGACGAGAGATGTTATTAAGGATCAGATCCTATCAAGGGAGTCATATTCGATTGCTAAGACTTATTATTTGTTGAAGAAGACTGATGAGAAACCTGTGTGGACCATATTAATTTGGAACAAATGGAGAATTCCAAAATTTTCATTTGTTTCTTGGATGACTGTTCAGAATAGACTCACGTCTTCAGACAGATTGTAGAGATTTGGGATTGCGTTGGCCTCAAGATGTTGGTTGTGTGAAAATGACTGTGAAAGTCACAACCATCTGTTTTTCTCATGTCCTTATAGTCAGTGTGTCATTGATCTAATTGCTAAGGAGTTCAATGTTCAATTCCATGGTGTACAGAACTCGTTGGAGAAGGCAATGGAGCGAGGAGCTTGCTCAAAATCACAGAAACAGAAGGTTTTTATGATATATACTGAGATCATTTATCATATTTGGAAAGAAAGGAACAACAGGTCTCATGGAAATGTAGCGAAAGGGGTGGATATCCTAGCTAAGATAATCAGTAGAGATTGTATAGCTAAGTTGCATGGGGTTATTGTTTCGTGATTTGACAGGATCACTGTGTTTGTGGGAGTTTGGTTGTAATCTCTGGACATGCCCGGAGTAAGTTGTATTTGTTTCAGTATGAATGGGAAAATGACTCTCTCCTTTTAGCCAAATATATATATATATATATCTGTGTATGTGCTCTCGCGCACGCACGTTTTATTGTATAGTTTTTTAAATATACTATTTTAGAAATTTAATGATAAAGTGATATGTTGCAGACTATAATAAGATAAATGTGATAGAGAACAAGTCATAGAGATAATATCATTATAGTATTTAAGAATAAAATGAGGTATAAAATAAAATAAAATTTAATAGAGAAAACATAAAAAATCAACAGCTTCTAAATAAAAAAGTTAATATACGATTACATGATTTATAAACAAAGTTTTAATTTTGTAGTGAATCTCCATTTGAAACATGAATATTTTTATATAATTAATCAAAATAAATAAAAGTTAGTGACATTTTTTCTATTTTAATTGATAGTAGTAACATTTTTGACATCTAAGGAAAGTTAAGTGACATTTTTGTCTTTTTTTTTCAAAAACTGAATATTATTTTTATCCAAACACTTTATTAACTAGTTCAACACTTGGTGTTTTACTTATTGACTAATTTGAAAATTTCAGTGAGATTGATAATCTTTTTTTAAAATTAGCAACATTTTTTATTAAAATGAAAAATTCTCTAACATTTTTATCTAAACATTCGTAAGAACTAACGATGAAATTGTTAAGGAGAGACTTACAACTTGCAATGGTGGTGACCGGTTTAGGTTGAGGAACCGCTTTCCTTATAGTGCGACACCCATAGGAATTGCTAAGTGCAGGTGGAAGAAGCCTGCAAAATGCCCGGGAACCAGATTGCAATTGGGTCATTCTTCCCAATTCCCCTCTTCATCTCATCACCACATCATCAATGGACCATCCATAGCCCCAAAACTCTCCGCCCTTCGGCTCTCCGGCGCATTTTAGACTCCACCCCCATTGGAAATAATCAGTGTGTTTGCTGCTCTTCCTCCTCTTCTTCTTCTTCTTCTTCCACCTCCACCAATCTGGGTCTTCATTCTGTAATCACTGCTCCCTTTCATGACGGGTAATCCTAATTCTCAATTTTCTTTTCTTTCTTAATTATTATCCTGTTCAAGGGTTGATTATGAGCAAAAGTTGAAACATATCTCTTGCTGGGGGAAAAAAAAAGATGCCGTCAGGAGCTCTTTGATTGTATTGGGTTGGGCATGTTTTGGTTTGAAAAATAATTGCTTTGATTATTTGTTATTGTTAGTATCTAGTCAATGCTAATATGCAATGCAATGTGGTTGAAGTTTTAGACGAAGTTGATTTTTAAAATGTTGTTTTGGTGCTGGTTGTGTTGCATTACAGGTGAATTGATAGATTTGCTATAAAATTTCCATCTTCAGTTCATGACATTGGTGGCAAACTTAAAATTTTTTTGATAGCATTTATGCAGAAAATTTGGTACTTTGAACTTTCAGGAGATAAGAATGGATATACCATAGTTGGCATCTCATTTTCCCCTTTTTACATTGTACATTTGTGGTAGTTGATTGAGGTTATATCTTTCTGGCCAATTCTTCAATTTTTGATCAAATTAGTATAAGACTATGTTACTCCGACTCTTCATTTTCCCTGCCATACCCGTGTCGGACCCTTGATACCCCGACAAAGGCACGACATTCGATACTTCAAATTACAATGAAAATGCATATAATTTCTTTAAAATAGCCGAGTCCGACACCCGTGTCCGTGTCCGATATGGACATGCGTACCCGAGTCCGAGTAACATAGGTATAAGATACCACTACATAGAAATACCAAAGCAAAGAGGGGATAGCTAAGTGAGAACCACTCCATCTTCCATACTCCCTACCAAGGTCCAAGTGTTGATGGAAGCAAAATATTTCCATTGTTGGAAATTGTAGGGTTGATGGGCTTTGCCTGTCATGGGCAGTTTGGTACCGGTCTATTAAGTTTGTTGGCGGTTAACCCTCAGCTAGGGTCTAATGGACACGCCAACTTTACCCGGTCTAAAGAAAAATGACTACACTGAAATGTTGAGGAATATTAGGCAAATGTATTTGTCGATTTGTTCACATATTTCTAAATTGCATTTTTCACAATATACTTTGTTCTATTTGTGATAGAGTTACTTGTTGCATATAATTATTTGATACCGTAAAATAAAAGTCTATTGCAGCGATGGTGGGATGTTGGGAGTGTGATAATTAAAATACTTGAAAAGTATAGAGGGGAAAGGAGATAGAGTTGGGACCCGTGACATAAATAGATTTCCAGTTGTGTTTTTTATATGGTGTCTGGACATTAAAGGATTTTAACTGGGCTCACTTGATAGCTTTTGAGTTTGTGGTGCTAAAGAGTGACTAATTTCTTTTATTCTGACTTTACATTTCTGTGTATAGCTAGTTATGCCCTTTTGAGTAATTAAGCTGAGTGCGACATGGAAACAATTGAATGAAGCTAAACTTGGGAATGAATGGTCTATTAAATACCAGGTGGGACTTGGTAGTAACCGGAATAGTGTGCTTTGTTTTATGTTGTGAGAGTGAAAACAGCGTTATAATGTAAGCAAGTAAGGAAATATTTTGTGACGAGTTTTGATTTTCACCAAAGAGACATTCATTACACCATGTGCATGTCAAGTGAAATCAGTTTTTTTTATCTTTCTTCAATCTTCCTCCAGAAACATGTTAATATGCAATACGCAGCTCTAGTGTGCTCCGTTCTGACGAATGACCTCTTCTTTTCTGCTGGTTTATCGTAATGCTCACATCTCTCTGTTGTTACCAAATGTTGCAAAAGCAAGTAACCGAAAATCAGTATCTGGGCTTTGTGAACTGCAGGTCCGATATAGTTGTGGAGATGTGTTCATGGAGTGATTAATTGAGTGAAGCCAAATTATGGTCTCATACAGATTGAACTCTTCTCTCTGATTTAGGCCTCACATTTTCTGTACAAATCTAACTTATTAATTGATGACATAGCTATCAACTTATAATTTTCTTGCAAGTTTATATAATAGTCCTTTATAGTATTATTTTAGGGGCGCTTGTTGCATGAGTATTTGTTTAGTATTTCAAATCTATCACAAGTTCCTAGAGATTTGCATTTGCTAAAGTTAGGGATAAGACTGCTATATCCGACCCTTCCATACCTCGCCTGGGCTTTGGTTTCACTGACTGACATTGGTTGCTTACTCTTCTCAGCTGCCCAAAATATGATCGTCTACTTCCTTGCCCTTCAACCAATTACCCACCAAGAGTTGAACACTTGGTTGTTCTACAAGAAGGCCCCGTTTGTGATTATATTAGCAAAGTTTTGAATATTCCACCCCTGTAAGTGATGTGATACATTTTTTCTCATGACACACCCTCTTTCTCAATGACAAATTGGGATAAAGTGATATGTTAAGTGAATAATTCATGAAGGTATGTTGCTGATCTTATCCATTTCGGAGCTGTTCATTACGCTCTTGTGCATCCACAACCTCCAGCAACAGCAAGTCCTGAACAAATTCAACTATACGAGACATTCACTTCACCTCAGCTTCTAAAAGAAAGGCAATCTCTGAAGGGGAAAACCATTCAAGAAGCACAGAAGACTTACAGGATAACTCATGTTGATGAATATGCTGAAGTTGGAACATATTTGCGTGTATATGTGCATCCAAGACGCTTCCCAAGGTATTTGAAAATTAAATGTCTTCAGGTGCCGCTTGCTTTCTGTTCATGTTCTGTAAGTTGAGTTGTTGAGTTCTGAACTTCTCAGGTGCTATGAAATTGACTGGAAGTCAAGAATTATAGCCGTCACCGAATCATATGTGGTTCTTGACAAGCCTGCTGGCACTTCTGTATGCAATTCTTAGAACTGATACTTAAATGGGTAGGCTTTATGCGGTAGAATATTTTCTTCATGTCATCAACATTAGCTAGCTTTACGCTGCATTACTACCTATATTAAACTACTGCTAATAGTGATTGGTATTACCCTCCTTGGACTTCAAAAAGTACTCGACATGGTTTAGTTTTAAAGTTGGAGCTCCTAGTACTCTTTTCTGGGTTCATTAGTGTTTGATATTTATCGTCAATATGATCTTGGATTTCATCTTGTATCTAACGGATCCTAGTGGCCGGCCATCGTACCATTTAGCTCAGCTGTTGTTTTCTAGTTTGAGTTTGTTTTGAATACAAATTCAATGTCAAAGTATGATGGAGCTTAAGTTTTCTGTGATTGGCTAGGTTGGAGGGACTTCAAACAATATTGAAGAAACTTGTGCAAACTTTGCTACTCGTGCTTTGGGTTTGGCTCGTCCGCTCATGACTACACATCAGATTGATAATTGTACTGAAGGATGGTAATGAATATTCAGTTTTATAATTCTTTTTCGGAGCTTGTGGCAAACTAAAGAAAATGTGGTTGCTAAATTTGCTCGCAGTGTTGTTTTGGCTAGAACTGAGGAGTACTGCTCTGTTTTTCACGGAAAGATTAGAGTAAGTTTGTGGTGTTTGTGGCATAAACAGGTTTTCCTATATTACTCAACCTATTGAGGCTGGAAGCTTGTAATAGATGCATGCATAGGTTTTAGTCAAATAGCCCGTGCTTCGTATTTCCGACTTTTATGAGTTGAGATCATGTTGGGACACATATTTTTGGTTGCTACAGGATAAAAAGATTAAGAAACTCTACCTTGCTCTTGCTGCGGCTCCAATGTCATGTGGAATGATAACCCATTATATGCATCCGTCCAGTCGTGCTCCACGAATGGTTTCAGAAGGTAACCATCCAATGAAGTTTTCTAGATCGTTTTATAATTTACATTCATTGATGTAGTGCTTGACCTGCTTTGAAGGATATGAGGCATGGTACAAAGGTAATTCCAATGTACAGTACATAATATCAGCAAAAAGTAGGTTTCCACCTTTTTTGTTTTGGGGAATAGAGTGAACACCAGTAGAAAGAAAAAAAAAGGGGAGGGGGGGGGGGGGTTCCTTGTGTCATATTTAACTGAATGTTAACTTAAGAGCACTTTGTCTGGATCCAGCCAGTGGAAGGCTGATAAGGAGGTAGTTTTTTTTATTTTCTTCCTTTTTTTTAAATGCTTGCTAAATACATATAGTAGAACAAGTTACAGTCTCCTGAAAGTTATTTTCCATTTTTATTTAGATTCTATTCATATCAAGGAACGTTTTCAATAACTCGATCATTTGATTGAATGCAGAATACGTGGACGGATGGCAACTGTGCCAGCTTGAAGTTTTGGAGTGCAAAGCAATTCCATGGCCAAACTCTCTCATCAGGGAGATGTATCAAATCCAAGATTATGAGTGGCCTGACATGAATTTTGCTTATGAATGTAAAATCAATCTTGTTACTGGCCGAACTCATCAGGTATTGGCCTTCATGCCTAACTGCATATTTCTTTCAGTTTCATTGCATCCTAGTATTGTCTTCTGTTTGATAAGGCAAGCACACCCCATAAAGCCATACACAGTTTGTGGAATCTACAAAATGCTTTAAATGCAATTCTTGCCTTTTTCAGGTTACGTGTCATTAAAACATACCAAACATCTGGGCTGTTGTTTGTTTCTTACATTGATCAACTCACACCCCTTAAAGTTGAAATCAGTGGTCTGTTTATGTTGGCTGCGTGTTCTCCAAATGAGATTGAAGTTCCATGTTCAGTTCTATCACTGATCCTATAGATGCTGATTCAAGGATAGGATTACTGCACAAGTCAAACTCGCTCAATTATTTCATAAATGTAGAAAATAGAAATCATGCTTATTTGCTCATAGATATTGACCGTCAACACCCCCTCCTTATGGAGATAGAAACGAGACAATTTTAAGGGTAGTGTGCTGGATGAAACTTGGAATGGTAGTTTTAAGAGCAATTACATGTGCAGATACGAGCACAGTTTGCAGCTTGTGGGGCGCCTTTAGTTGGTGACACTATGTACATGCCGGCTTCACTAGCAGAGTTAACCAATCCTGGAGTTAACCCATTTGGCAAGCACAAAAAAGTGTATTCATGTGACAATGACAAAAGAATAGCAGTCAAGAAGTGGATTTCCCTGCATGGAAAGGAGCCTAGCATGGCTATTGGCCTTCAAGCATGCCAAATTTCATGGGACGACACACACATTTATGAAGCTCGATCACCATGGTGGAGATAAATTCATGGTTTGAAGGGCTGCATTGTTCTTTGTCACGGAGTTCAGGTAGGCCCATCTGCTTTTGAGCTTTTTCGTTCATAGCTAACCCTTCCCTGTTGCTAGTTTCCTTTGATGAACCTTTATTGTTCTGTGCGTGGAATATCCAACTCCTTTCAAAATTTCTTAGTAAGTTTTTGCATGTGGTGGTTGCATACCATGATTTTGAATGCAGTTAACAAAGGTAGCTCCTCAGGCCAAACTGATCCCTTATGCATGTGCATTTAGATTATCCTAACTCGGATGCTTGGCTTGTCGTATCTCAAAATAAGCCAAACTGGTGGATATCCTTAAAAGTAGCCTTGCTGCTGCTGTGTGCAGGGATTATGCTGGATTAAACCCTACCATAGGAACCCGTTTGCGCCCCTTTTCTAGAATCTCAATGGAGTAGGCGATCATGGCTATATGCAATTATGCCCAAACGTACATAACATCTTTGATGATTCGTCTTCACATTTATTTGGTTTACAGATTGGCCTCGAGAAGACCAGGCAGAAGGAACCTATGTCATCTCTGACACAACTGTTGTGTATTCTGGAGATGGGTCATGGTTCCTGACCTGAATCGAATTCATGGGAGTTGTCTTTTGAGGTGAGCCAGCATCATCTCCGATCAACAAGGATTGGAACAAGTTCTATTAATTTGGTCTCTGAACATCAACTGGGCTCACTACCTTTGGAGTCAGGCTTCTAGTTCTGTACAAACTTAGGGACTACTTGGAGAGAAAAATGGAATGAGTTGGACATGAAATTAGACTTTTAGAGGGTTAGGTATGTAATTAGAAGCCTTAATTGAGAGTGTTCGTTGAGAAGTAGAATGAAAGTTATTATTATTATTATTATTATTATTATTATTATTATTATTATGACAATAATTACTATTAATAATTATAATTTAATAATTATTAATTATCAATTATTAGTTATTAGTTATTAATTATTATTATTCTAATTCATTGTTAATCATCATTAATTATTAAACTTAATTAATAATCATTTATTATTTATTATTTATTGTTCATTAATTAATAATTAATATCGATTATTAATAATTAATTTGAATAACAATTAATTGATAAATAATTATTAATATTTATATTTATTAATTATTATTATTATTCTTATTGTTACTATTATTAATTAATATTAATTATAAATGATTTATTATTATTTATTATTTACTAAATATTATTTGTTAATTATTAATTTTATTAATTAATATTAATTATTCTTTTTAATTATTTATTATTAGTAATTGTTTTAATTAATTATTTTTTATTAATTATTGATTATTAGTTATAAAATTACTAATTAATAAAAATTATAATAATTAATTATGGAAATTAATAATTAATTAATAATAATTATTATTAATATTTACATTTATTATTATTATTCTTATTATTATTCCCCTACATTTAGAAGGTTTCTAATTCCTCCATTTGGGAGGGATAACAAATCTCATCTGATTGCAATTCCATTCCAAATAGAGAAAATGCTCTCCAAATAGAGAAAATAAGAATTAGAACTCATTCTTAACCTATTCCATTCCTATTATGCTCTTCAAACAGGCCCTATAGGCCATACCCATTAACATCATTGTAGAATCACTCTTTTATATTCAAGTCTCACACATTACAAACTAGGGTTATTGCATTTTAAGGATGACCCAACAATAAAATTGACCATTAATGATTGTGAGGACCATGATATTTTAGTTTGTAAGAAAGACGGGGACCCAATAGGCACTGATGTGGCAAGATGATCCGGAAGTGACTAGCAAAGATAGATTAAATACCTAAGAATCACAATTACTCTAGGATTTAAGAAAACCCCAAACTAAAACTCAAGAACAACACAAATTTTTAGGGTTTTGATGCATCAACAACAAAAACAAGGACAAGAACCAAAAAGATATGAATAAGGATAAAGATTGTTCACCACTTTGAACTCAAGCCTTCCATGAATGCTTAAAAGAGATCCACCAACACCCAAAGAGAGACTCAAAGAGCTCACCATGATTGTGATAAAGTAAACACCACACAACCTCTAAATAGAACACTCCACTAGCACCACCATTGAAATGAATAAAGTAAGGATGAAGATTTTGGGGGAGATGTTTCAAATACCTAAGAAGAATTCATCTTTAAAGTTTCATTCAAAATGTCTAAGTTTTCCAAAGAAAGCCAATACAATATTGGGGGGGGGGGGGGGGAGGGAGACAACAACCGAAAAATTGAGAAAAAAATGCGTCAGGTTAGGCACCTAACCAAGAGAATTGGGACGAGGGAGCAGGGTGAGGCGCGTGTGGGTGCAACAAAGATTCACATGCCGTCGGCTGACTTCCAACCCGTATAACTTCTTCGTTTTAACTCCGATTTTTTCATATAATATATCGACGAAGAGCTCTCACTGTGTACTATAAGCTCGCCGAATTTGGTAGTCATCAGAGTTGTATTGAAAGAGTTATGATCAAAAGAGTGAAGACATGTCTTTTCTTATTACCCAATTTTGCCCAAAAAATGATATTTTTTAACTTGCTCGTCTTGTCTTGGTCTTGTTTCCTCATGACTTCTTCCTAGCCTTCTCGGGGTAGGTTTTTCAGGATCGACTGGATGCTCCATGGTTCCATTCCGATCCTTGTGTAATGACCAAAATGCCCTTTGGCTGGATTCAGACCCCAACTTGACTCCTCGACTTGGCATTGAATCTACTAGCTCCGTTCTTGTCTTCATGGGTGATTTTCCGGAATTGAGTGTTGAAAAATTACTAGGTTCACCACGAGACTTCTTCAATCCGAGACCAAATTCCCCAAGGCATTTGAAAATCTCAGGATTGGGCCATTAGGCTAGTGGGGTCCTAAGTACCCCCTTGATCGTCATGGATCGGACTGTTCGGGTCGAACAAGATTTGCCCTCAAATCCTAGGGGTAAGAAACAACCGCGAGAAAGATCCAACCCCCATAGTAGATGTCTCCCAAAAGTCGTGCTAGCTCGATGCTCACCACCCTGCCCTTCTTGAAGGCATAACAATTCTTAACGCTACGCGGGAGAGCAAACTCAAAACGGTGATCCCGGTTAGCTTCACCACTCATGATCTTGTTGCACTTCACCATGTAGTCATCACATGAGAGCGCAACACCCAGTTCTTGCTCAACTGGTTGTTCATCTCTCACACCATCAAATACAAATTTGGTAGGCACCCAACTTGTATCAAACTCCAACACAAAGCCCTCGTCATGAAAATGTAAATCAAGAATATGGACTTGGGGCTCGGGGTAATGGGTAAGGAGGGAAAATTGGAAATTACGGCCTAGGGCTAGCTTTGGGTTTGTGCCAAGGGCCGTTTTGTTTGGTGTTGGGAGTCACTCGGTTGTTGATTCTAGTGGCGCAACATATGGATATTGAGATTAAAGACAAATGTGCTGAATTGAAGAGTAATGTATCTTTCATTGTTTCTTCCATCTCTTTAAATACGTGGTTTCAGTATGTTTGGTTGCTCTTAATAAAGTAGTGAGATTTTGTCCGTGTCCCTAAGGAATTCGTGGGGCTGATTGATACAACTAAATCCTTTAAACATGACAATTCGAAGGGTAGGGTTGATATTGCTATTGTTTCATATGTGCTTTAGCATAATCCCAATATTCCTTCTATCATGTATCCACCTTCTGGTTTTAGTAGAAGAAGTCATCGCTACTTCTCCATTTTTGTGGATAATTTGCATGATGGTATTTGTTGAATTTGATGATGTGGTGGATGCAACATGAATGAAAAGATTGTGGATGGAAGCCTATTAAAAGTACGAAAATGATAAACATCTTGACGTAAAATGGTCATTAACCATCTTACATTTTATGTAAAACACTCAAAAAATTAAATGTAAGTATATTTAAACTATTATAAAGGTAAGTTTCATTACTTTAAGGGTTATTATGACTTATCAATTATATAAAAATATTTATTTATTTATATTTTGTCATAAATATAAAAATATGCACAAAGTGTGTATCTTCTACTATGGTTGATAAAATTAGGCTATTATTAATATTTTTTGACCTAGCAAATAAATATTATACTCTTATATTAGATAAATATATATAATTACTTGAGAAAATATTATTAAAAATTACAAAAATGTGAATTATGCACTATTTAATATGGTTCTTAACCATCTTAAGTCAAGATGTGTATCATTGTCCAAAAAAGTATCTTGGCAAAATTTGACAAGGGATCTAAGCTTACGGCCCCAAATGTACGCTTAGGAAGTGGGTTCCTTAAAAGCATGCTAGTCAACCTTTAAGGGCTATTGGATCTCATGAGGTGGGTGATGAGCCTCTCGTTTCTACTGGTCTTAAAGTGGGATGTGGACATGATTTGTCTGAGTTTGTGCCTAATAGCCTTGCCAACCCACATCTTAACGATGAGGTTGATTCCCCTCTTAACCTACCCAATAGTGATTCCCATGCTGCAGTTGATTCTAATAAAACCTTATCTAACCCTATTATTATTGTTTTGAACCATCCCAGGGACACCATATGTACTCAGCCTAGGAGCCTAATGGGTCTTATAGGCGTTCGATAACTTTGAAGCCATAGTGGAGGATATGTTGATGTATATCAAACCTAAGCCTAGAGCCCTCATCAAACTTGGCGATTTCATCCTTGAGGGGTCCAAAGCACATATTAGAAGGAAGAGAAACAAAAAAAAAAATGTTAAAAGCAAAATGGCAATTGGTGAAACAAGCTATACAAAAGCTTATATAAAGCAGGTTCGATGCCCAGAGAGATGCTAGGCAAGTGTGTGATGATACGAGTAAATTATATTTACCCTATCTGACATTTGTTCTAATAATTTTTACACACCCGATATTTGTGAAATAATTTTACCTTACCTGATATTAAGAGTGTGTTTGGTAGGAGGGAAAATAAATAATTTCCCAATTTTCTAGTGTTTGGTACAAAAAGGTTTAGAAAATTATTTTCAAAGAAGATCATTTTCCTCTAAAGGAAGGAAATTGACTTCCTTTGTTCAACCTAGAAAAATCATTTTCCACCATTGATTGTTGGATCGATTGTCACTATTAACTCTAACTGAAATTTGAAGCCGAAATTTAACATTAACGGTTTTGCTCAAAATTTTATAACACGATATAATTAATCAAAAAGACCTCAAATATAAATTTTTAGCTCAAAATATTTTTATTTGATAACATTTATCACGATATATATCAGATCAGAAGTTTTTGTCGCTAAAAGTCTAAAACTAACTTAAACTTTTAAAAATTCAAACTGAACTGTTTGAATCGAAACTTTATGATTTGATATTACGGACTAAGAAAATCTCAAATATAAATTTTGAGCTCCAAATATTTTCATTTGTAACATATATCGCCATTTTTGTCGACATTTTTTTACGGTTAAATATGACTAAAACTTAAGAGCAAAATTCAATTTTCGCAGTTTGTCACGAAACTTTACAATACAATAGAAATGATTAAAAAAACTCAAATATGAATTTTGAGCTCCAAATATTTTCATTTGTAACATATATCGCCACTTTTTTCGACATTTTTTTGCGGTTAAATATAACTGAAATTTAAAAGCAAAATTCAATTTTATTAGTTTGTCACGAAACTTTACAACACGATACAAATGGTTAGAAAAAGCTCAAATATGAATTTTCAGCTCCAAATATTTTCATTTATAACATATATCGCTACTTATATCGACATATATTGTCATTTTCTGAAAAATAATTTGTCTCCTACCAAATAAGGGAAAATTTGGCGTGGATAACTATTTTCCTTGAAAAACTATTTCTATGGGAAACAATTTGCTCAGAAATCATTTTTCTCTCAACCAAACACACTCTAAGTCTTCATATATTTAAACCTCCTAAGATATTGTATATTTGATTTTTGTTTGGATTTTCTGGCGAACATTAAAAAGATAAATATGAATTGACTTTTTTTACCCTTGATATTAATTCATAAGACTTTCAATTAAACATGAATTGACATTTTTACCCTTAATAATAATTCATATGACATTTAAACCCCAACATTTTCTCTACTTTATTTCTTCAAAAACCTAGTTTCTCCCCATTCTGAAAATGAAAACCCAATTATAAAACACCTTATAAAATATCAAGGGTGAAAATAATTTATAATGGAAAAAATATCTTATAATGAAAATGAAAAATGAAAATGAACTAATATCAAGGGTAAAAATGTCAATTCATATTTATCTTTTTAATGTTTGCCGGAAAATCTAACAAAAATCAAATATACAATATCTTATGATGTTTAAATATATGAACACTTAATGTCAGGTAAGGTAAAAATTTATTTCACAAATGTTGGGTGTGTAAAAATTATTACCACAAATGTCAGATATGATAAATGTAATTTACTCGTGATAATACTTCCATGGCTCTTCTCAAAAATTTGCTGGGAGGTGTCATACATTTCTAACAACTGACCATTGGGAGACCACATTTTTTTAATGCACTCAAAGAGGACAAAGTTGTTAAACAATTGGCTCCCAGGTGACTTTCCGGCCATTATTAATTAGCCGGAATCCGGTGACAATTGAGTAAAGTTAGAATTTTTTTGAATTGCCTCCAAATCCTTTCTTATTTAACTGAAGCAACCTTCTCCCTCTCAACGAACTGAGGCATGGGTATGATTGTATGAAGAAGTGAATTTGAACTAACAAACAGACATGATGAGTGAAGAAGCTCCCAGATTATCACCGGTTGGCGCCAACATTCCGGACGACAAAATTTCCGGCAACATCCTCCCTCGACTCCCCGTCAAATCTCTCCTCCATTTCAGATCCGTCTGCAAACAAGGGAATTCCCAAATTTCCAATGCCCCAGATTTCACCAACCTCCACTTTCAGCACCATCTCCAAAACAACAACTCCTATTGACTCTACGACATGAGGAAGCTAAATCTCGGCTTCTTCTGTTCAGTCTTGACAACCCAGATCCGTGCAAATCCGATGAGATTGAAGCTTACTCCGATGAGGACGCCAACCTTCGCCCTAATTTGATCAGTTCTTCGTACGGACTGGTTTGCTTCTCTAAACCCTCTTCTAAGGGTAATGGGTATAGTTATGTTCTTTCGAAACCGGTGATCGGAGTTCGGTGGTCTGTTGAAGCGCCTCCTTGTGCTTGTGGGTTTAGGGTTTTGTGTCAGGGTTTGGGGTATAATTCATCTTGCAAGGATTACACTGATACACTTGTTCTGCCGTTGGTTTCACATGCATATGTATTCACTTCCCTGGAGAACACATGGAGATGCCTGGATTCGGAGTACTTTCACCCTGGTTATGCCTAGATGTTGCTGTCCTAATTTCCAGCAATTGGGAATGGTGAGTCTAAGAAGGCTGCGGTTCAAGTGGGGGAAACTTTGTACTGATGTTTGCATGCCTGGGGTTCCATTTGTTTTGATCCCATTTTGTTGGGGTTTGATCTCAGTATCCATTCGATTGGTGTGGTTCAACTCCCTGACCCATTGCAGGATCAGAGTAGTAGGGAGCTTGGGAAGACAATGGGACAAGGCATCTTTTTTTTGAGCGGGCAAAAATAAGGGCATCATAGTCTTTTCACAAACATCCCCAAGGGCTTTTAAGTCTTTTCATGTTTTCCGACTAATAATGGCCGGAAAGTCACCTGAGAGCCAATTGTTTAACAACTTTTTCCCCTTTGAGTGTATTAAAAAATGTGGTCTCCCAATGGTCAGTTGTTAAAAATGTGTGACACCTCTCAGCAAATTTTTTTGGTTCTTCTGTCTATGTTAATATATAAAAAGGAGACCTTATGGTGTATAGCTTTTGGACTACAAATTTAGCCTTCCTGCCATTTCCACCTTGAGGATAAACTTGTCACTATCTAACTATAATTATTTATTTCAATGAAAAAAACTCTTAATTACTCTAAATTAGAGATGGGAAAAGCTGATCCGACACGATTACCGACACAAAGTTAAGTGGGTTTGGTATTGAATTTCAACCCGTTTTATTAAATGAGTTGACACGATAAAGTCGTTTAAATAATTGGGTTTGGTTTGGGTTGAGAATGCCGACACGAAAAAAGACACATTTTACCCGTTTAATAGATATTGGTTAGTGGATAACCTGTTTACTGTTTACTGTTTATCATTTAAATAAGTTTTTTTTATTTGGTATATTTTTTGATTTTATGACGGAAAAGTTTTGATTTTTGCCTTAAATAATAATAATTATTATATTAATATTATCTTATGGTACTTAATTTCAGTAATATGAAAATCAATCAGATTGTACGTCTATTTTAACCCTGAATAAATAAGTTTGTAGCTAAAAAACAATGGTGGAAAGTGGAGACCAATGCTTTTTGGCTTTTCAAGTCTATGGTTGCTAAAAGTAAATGGATTACTCGAACTTGACCTGATTTACCCAGTTAGTTAAATGGGTTAGGTTCAAGTCAACCCATTTATTTAATAAAAGGTTCAGGTCAATAAATTTCAATCCCTTTATTAAATGAGTAGGTTCCACCGTTCCAGGTTGGGGGTTCTCCAACCCGTTTAATTCTGGCACGAACATGAAACTGACACGACACGACCTGTTACCCAGCTCTACTCTAAATATCGTCTCGTCCCTCCCCCATTTGAATTACACTTCTTTCTTTTTATTTACTGTAGTTTTTTTTTTTATAAATTTAGTTAGTTTTAGCTTTCTTAATCATTTGTTGTAACTTTTTTTTGTTAGTTTAAATCATTCCATTAAATATGCAATATTTTATTTCCTATGTAATTTGTTAACATTTTTAATTAATTTTAATTTTTTATATTGCAGTATGATTTTTTTCCCCTACATGAGGGGAAGATTGCTTATGTCAAAATTCCTTCATACCTTGCTTCAGAGGGACTATAGCGGGGCTTATTTGTCATTGTTGGAGTATGGAATTTTAGATAGTATATATTCTTTTCAATTTTTACTTTCTATTTCTTTGGCTCACACTCCATAAAAATATTTTAACCACTCTTGAAGTACCTACCGAAGTTTTGACTTGCACATTAAACTTACCAGGATTTCATAAAATATATTTTCTTTCTTTTATTTTCAATTTATTTCTTACCTCTATTTTTAAATTAGTCAAATTTTAAGATATATGTGTTAATAAATAGATATACAATGATCTAATATTTAAATCGGTATGATGTTGTACTCGTTTTTGTAAATAATTATCTATCAATTATAATAGACAAATTGGAAGGAGGAAGTCACAAATATAAAAAGAAGTTGCATTTCTTCTATATATTTTTCATTAATTTTCTTAAAACGTTACCTTTTTAAAAGTTAAAGTTTACCCCTTTTGTAGTTAATACAAATCCTAAATAATAACAAAAATATTTTAAAAATTTAATTTTCATATAAGATATACGATGAAATATTCATCTTAAAAATTAAAAAAAACCATGAAAATGTAAGATTAGAAAAATTATTAATTGGTTGGTTGTTGGTTGGTACCAATACTTGAACCCTTGACCTCAAACATAAAGTTATCAAAAATTACTTAGGGGTACCCTAACTTTTGGTGAAATATTTTTCTGGTACCCCAACTTTTAAAAACTAATTTTGGGGTACCCCAACTTTTAGAATTAGAAATAATTAGGTGAATTTTCGGCCAATTATTTGAATTCAATGGTGAGTTTTAGGTGGAAAATTGATTAAGTGTTTTTGTGGATGAAAATGCCCTTTGTTTTCGTGGACGAAAATGATTTGAATCAATCGGAGTTTCGCCGGAAATTCACCTAGTAATTTCTAATCCTAAAAGTTAGGGTACCCCAAAATTAGTTTTGGAAAGTTAGGGTACCAAAAAATTGTTTCTTCAAAAGTTAGGGTACCTCTAAGTAATTTTTTGTAAAGTTATCAACTCCAGCCATAAGGTCTAAAGAGCAATATCATAAATTTTGAGTTGCATTTGATTCAAAACTTAGTATAACACTTTAATACGATTTTTAATGAATTTACGACGTTTCTCCTTATTTTTCATTTTTTATGATTTTTCTACGATTCTTCCACTTTAATTCCTTTTAAAAATTCATATTATTGCTCGGATTCTCAAAACAAATAATTTAAAAATTCTTTTAGTGACTACACTTCATTACCTTTCTGGGGGCAAGAATGAGAAAACAAAAACAATATGAGGCATGAATGAAAAAAAATGTGGAAGTGAATTTGGTACCGCTACAATCCAAATTTTTTTTTCTTTGGACCACCCGAATTCAGAATAAAAGGAAGGATTTTTTTTTTCTTTTTATGGAAGAAAGTAAGGATTATATTAATATACAATTGGTGAAAGTGACTATTACTATAATCCAATTTCCCTAAAAAGAGTTATAAAAAATAATACAAATGAAAATGAAATTGAAAAGTTGAAACAAAAATGGGAAGTCATGTACAAATGAGAGGGGAGGGACAAGGAAAATTGTCAAAATATAAATAACTGAAGTTATTAAATTATTTTTTGAGAGGAAGAAATTATTTAATTTACTATAACTACAGTTAGATGTTGAATTTATAGGCAAGACAAGCGTGGCGAATTGCACATGCAGAGAAGTTCCTAGTTTTTCAAGTGCTCAAAGCAAAGTATTTTCCTCGTGAAGCAATGTTTGATGCTGCAATGGGTACGACCAAGCTATATGTGGAGGGGATTACATGAAGCAATCAAGGTGGTACGATCGGGGACCTGATGGGTGGTAGGCGATGGAAGGAGCATTAACATATGGGAAGAGAAATGGATTCCACGGCCAGGTTCGTTTAGGCCCATTACACCGGTCAAGGGGGAAGCTAGATGGCTCAATGTGTCAGACCTGATTGACCATGACACAGTGTCGTGGCGAGTGAGGTTGGTGGATGCTATTTTTCTCCCGATAGACGCTGAAATTATTAAAAATATCCTTCTTTGCTCTATGTGGCCGAAAGACCGGATCACTTGGCATCACACATCAAATGGTGAGATGACAGTGAAGTCGGCTTATCATATGATTGTTACGGAAAGAGAGCGGGACAAGCCCCAATGTAGCAGCGGGAGCCGGAGAAGTATTTGGGTGGAGATTTGGGGAGTTGCTGTTCCGCCTAGACTGAGAAGTTTCGGGTGGAGAGCTTGTGTAGGTGCGCTACCGACTAGAGGGGCCATAGTAAAACGCTTTCCAAGCACAAACCCTTTTTGCCCAGTTTGTCATGAAGAGATTGAAACCAATTTGCATGCGCTGGTGGAGTGTAGGGGAGTCGAAGTTGTGTGGGTGGCTTCGGGTCTGAAGTGGGGGGACAATACAGATGCTCCCAAAAATATTGGGGATATACTGGAGTTTTTTCAGAAGAGAGATAAGGTAGAAATGGAAACGACGCTAATCACCATGTGGACGAGCTGGAACATGCGTAACAAAGTAGTTCACAAGGCTCAAGGCAGCAATCCATTTTTTAAGCTGCGTCAAGCAAAGCAGATGGTGACTGAGTTTTAGCTGGCTCAGAAGAAAATATCAACACCAATGCCAAGCATTACTGACCAATGGATGCCCCCACCCGAGGGGTTTGTGAAGGTGAATTTTGATGGGGGAATCATGAGGGATCAAATCCATGGGTCTGGAGTTGTAGTGAGAGACAGCAGCGGGAAGTTGCTTGTTGCGGCGGTGCGCCAAGGAAGAGGCTGCGTGTAACGCCCCGGAATTTCAGATCTAAACTTAACGGTCAAAATCAAACGTTGACTAACATTAACAGCGGAAGACTCATTTTTTTTACTCATTCTATTTACTTGGGCGTTACTGCCGTACCTCCGAAGAGATACAAGGCAAGAAAGGGAAACTAACAACAAGCGATAACTGTTTACTTCAAATTAACAACGAAAAGAACTTCGAATTCTAGAACAACCAAAACTCAACATTAACTAAACTTCAAGTCTAAACATAAACTAAACTTTATTATCAAAACGGCTAACTCCAACGTCCTCACTCTAGTGCCCTTCCCCTGCACATAACTAATCTTCACCTGAAAACAAAACATTCACAACATGAGGGGGGAAACCTCAATAATGTCTACCCCTAACGGTCAAAACAGTTCAAAGATCATTTCAAACCATTTAGGGGAGAGGAACAAGTCAAACCTTTTCGCAACTCATTTGAAACCCAACCCAGAAATATCCAGAGATCAGAAATAGCCAAAGTTTCAGAAATAACAAAACTTATAAACCAACAGTACCAACTTCCAACTCAGAAAAACACAACGTTCCAGAAAACCTCAACTGACACTTTTAAACTCGTAATCGACATCGTAAATCGAAACTAAATCGTAAATAAAAAATAGAGTAATCATTTCCTCAGAAAACAATCAGAATTTTATTATGCGGGCGGGATTTGCTTATTCCCAGAATATCAGAATCAGAATCAGAACAGGATCTCAGATCCTCAGAATCAGAATGGATGACCAGTCCCAGAAACAGAATCAGATGTGTGCACAATCTCAGAAATAATATCGGGACTCCCCGATCTCTTGATAACTCCCCTACAGGAACAGATCCTGGTCTAAGGGTCGTTACCCGCAACGCGCTTATGGTTTCATTTTGATTATTAGTATCTTATGAATTATCAGGCGTCAGACTTCAAATAAAACCCAACACAATTTACAAAACCGACAGAATAAAACTCAGAGTTTAAAAGACTGTTACGTTTTACTCAACTGAGAAAAACAACTCACAGACATCCAAATCAGACAGTCTAACTTTACAGAAAGTCCCCGTGCGGGATGCAATCTTCATAAAACAGATTAAAATCACAAAACAGATAAAAGAGCATCCCAAAGGGGATTAGGACATAGACATTACCTGAACAGCTTCTCTTTACTGCAATCACTTACACACAGGAGCTATTACTTCGTCGTCACGCTCGGACCTAGGATTCGAATATAAACTACTAAAATTAAAACTCGACCTCTACGAAAGTTAGTTACGCACGAATCCTACCATACCCCGACCTTAGCCTTCAATTAGCCATGTATTCAGCATTTCAAAGATAACTATCATAAAACACTAACATCACAACACACATTTTCTAAAGGTAATATAATAAAATCGAAACGACACATTTAAAACCATACTCGATATTAATACTTTAATAATACTATTAACGTAGGGTTTTGAACATAATACTCATATTACCACATAACATGATGACTTTATAACAACTTTAATACCAAAGTATATGAAACTTTAACACTAAGACATATGAAACTTTGATACTAATAATGTGAAACTTTTAATACTAATAATATGAAACTTTGAAATAATATGGAACCCTCATAATATTATGGAGACTTAATAATAATACAATAGCTTAAAAAAAAATACTACGAAACTTAATAAAATCACGAAACTTACTAATATGACTCTTTAAAAAAATAAGGAAACCTATTATTAATAATATGAAACCTAAAATAAAAATTGTGAACACTTAATAATGATAAGAAACTTAATACCAATATTATGAAATACTTAAAATTAATAATATGAAACATAGTAATAATATGAAACCTTAGTAATAATAATAATAAGAAAACTTAATAATAGTAATACGAAATATCAAGGACGTGTAATAACAATATAAATCACATAAAATCTGATTGTAGGAGAATAATAATGATAAAAGAACATCATAATAATAATAACTTAATCTTAAAGATAAACATACCCATAATACTACTCTTAAACCCAAACATGATACTAATACTATTGAAACATAACTAATCGTATACTACTAAACATAAACATAATCATACTGCTAATATAATCTCGACATGATACTACTGCTAATGACAAACAATCACTTAACTATACTAATAAACACAGACATAATAGAGTACAATGCTACTGAAAACAGGGAGAAGAGCATTAAACCAGGTGCAAGGCTTTACTGGGCAAAACGGACGACGATCGGAGGCGGCGAGGGCGTCGGACGGCCAAGCGGCGTCGGTGGAGCTCCCAAGTGGCAGCTTGGTGGTTCCCGGTGTTGGCGGCGGTAGCAGCGATGGGGTCAGCAGCAGCAACCAACCAGAGCAACGATTCGGTGTCGCCGGAGCTAGGTGGTCGACGGGAGGAGATTGTCGGTGGTCAAAGGAGGTCGCCGGAGTTAGGGGTTCGACGACGATTCGGTGGTCTTCTGAAAAATGACGATGTCGTCGGGGTCGGAGCTCCACGCGTCTGGGCAGAACGAAGGGTTTGAGGTGGTGTTTTGGGGTGATTCTGAGCGGCGATGTCAGCCGGAAATGGTGAAGTGGCGGTCGGAAAGGGTGGAGGTGGTGGTTGCCGGTGAAAAGAGGATGGTCGGAGGTGGTTGATGATGGTTGCGTGGGTGGTGGCTTGGGTGATGCGTGGTGGTCGGAGTGAAGTAGAGGGAGAAAGGGAGGAGAGAGAGAAAGGAAGAGAGAGAAAAGAATATTATATGGGGATTGCGTCTGATGTAGATTTCTAGCTTATTAGTTTATTGGGGTAGGGATCCAAATAGGGTATTTATAGAGAGATAAAATTAGGGTAAAATTAGTACAAATAAAACCTAGGTGTTAGTAACACCCTTCCAATTTATTCTTTTCCTAAAACAACACCTTTCCTTAAACAGTTTTTACAAACTGATCCCAATTAATTTTAACCGATACCCAAAAAGTCTCTAACTAATATTTTTAAGACTCTAAAAACTCCAACGAACTCACTCGCGGTCCTAAAAGCTCCGTGTGAGGACAGGTAAAAGATTAACAGGACTAAACGCACGTTAGGTAATTTAACGGTAAACACAATTGAATTTTTCAGGGTTTTACAATGCGGGAGCCCGGATATGGAGGAAGCAAGGGCAACCCTTTTTGCTATTCAAATGGCGAGGAACATGGGTTTCATGAAGATCATCTTGGAAGGGGATGCAATCAACATCATCTCTATGTTGAAGAAGAATGGTATCAATAATTCAGAAGTTGGCTTGTTTATTTCTAGCATTTCCAATATTGCAAAGAACTTTGATGTTTGTTATTTTTCACATGTTAGCCCATTTTCAGCCGGTTCAACTGACTACTCGGTTGTGGGCTGAGAGTGGACCCGCACCTGTATCCGATCTCATTGCTAGAGATGCCCGATTGAGGGGCCTGATTTCGGAATAAATTCATCAAATTCCCTTTCAAAAAAAAATTAAAAGAAATTATCCTTAAAATAGAAATTATAGGAAGAGTAAATTTGACAATGTAAAAGTTTTATACTATAAGTCTCTTCTTCCTATATATATATAACATAGATAGATCTAAAAAAAAAACAAAGAAACATAGATAGATACTTTAAATTTTTACCTATTTTTATAATTTTCAGTTTAGTTTAGAAAATTATAATGATAGTGGTTGTCAATAATAGTAAAGTTACTACCCCAATACCATTGATTTGATAGTAAGTACTCACTTTGTTGGAGGAAAGGGAGTACAAGGTATAGAAACAATGAGACTCGCTTGGATATATCGCTAAGATTCATGAATTGTACTCACTTTCCTTAAGAACAATTTACTATACCGTAAATGTTCAAAGGGATAAAGCTTAGCACTTGTAACACTCAAGAATAATAGTTTCTCTCTTGAATCACTCAAGCATAGCTGCAGTCTAGACAAAAATGAGGTTGTGATTAACTTAGAATTGGTGTGTCTCAAATGACTTGAAATGTCTCCTATTTATAGGAGACTTCCAACCCTAATGATATCTTTTAGTCAAAGGATAATCAATGGCCTTAATGAGGAATCATATCCTTAATATGCCCTTGATTAAGTCAAGTCATATAGCTGTTGGAAACCCTTAATAATCGTACTTAAAAACAATATCAAACACTAATTACACAAAATCATATAGCCGTTAGCATTAAAAACAATTCTGGGTTCCAACACGGTCCGTGTTGAGTGCAACATGACCTGTGTTGTCTCAACACGACCCGTTTTCCCAGGATAGTTTTCTTTGCTCTCTGGAGACCAACACGACTCGTGTTGGTCTCAGACTCACCCGTGTTGATCATATTCTTAATGTTTCACTTATATATGATCCTTATACTTGTTACATATAATTCTTTGAGCTATATAATTAACTTATACTCTTGAAATAATTCCAACAATCCCCCGCTATTTCAAGAGTACGTAAAACCCTTGAAATAACTCTACTTAAGGAGCTTATACCCCCGTTATTTGAGATATACCTTAACTTGTAATCGCTAGAGAAACTCACAAAACATATGCCTAATGAAAAGTAGATTGCTCTTTGAACTTTTCATTTAGTGTATATGAGGCAAAATTGAATCCAAATCACAAAGTAGACATAGCTTTGAACTTTGGATTTATATTGACCAACTATACTCATAACACACATACATTTTAAATCTTGAGTGTAAATACCTTGACACTATTATCCAGCCTTGTGTCCTTATCCTTCATAAGTGTTTCGGAACTTTAGCTCATAGTCCCTTTATGCGGCCACACATAACACTTACATAGGTAAACTTTGTAACATACCACCCCTGTAATTAAGCTTTCCACAAAGTCTACTAAGAGTATTACTACTCAACCTCTTGTCATTACAGTTTTCTAAGCATCACTTGACCTTAGGATAAAAAGTTTGATGCTTCCTACTAATTAAGACAACTCCATACTCATTTGAACTTTAGAAATTGGTGGTATTCCAATTCATAAAGTTGAGTCTTTGTTGTGATTAGTAGAAATTTGAGCTACACTTAAACTCATCCCCTTTGAAGTGCCTTTTATCAAATCTCTAGACAACCCTTTGGTTAAAGGATCGACTAGGTTTTTCTTTGATTCGATATACCTTAAAGTCACTACTCCATCCCTTATAAGTTGATGTACATAAGCATGCCTCAAACCAATGTGCCTTGACTTGCCATTGTAAACATGACTATACACAACATCAAGAGTAGTTTTGCTATCACGATGAATTGTGATTGGCGCCATTGGCTTATACCAAATAGGTATTTCCAATAATAAGTTCTTTAACCATTCCGCTTCCTTACAAGCAGCGTATAATGCTACTAATTCTAAAGACATAGTGGAGTCCGCTATATTAGCTTGTTTCTTAGAACCCCAAGAAACCACTCCACCTCCTAATAGGAACACCCATCCACTGGTAGAGGAGAAATGTCCTTCATTTATCCAACTCGCATCCGAGTATCCTTATAAAACCGAAGGTTCTCCCTTATAAGTGAGTTGATAACTTTTAGTCCCAGCTAGATATCTTAATACCCTCCGAATTGCAAACCAATGCATGTAACTCGGATTACTTGTAAACCTACTTAACATGCCAATCGCATAAGCAATATCTGGCCTTGTACTTGTCATCACATACATGAGACTCCATATCACCTTAGCATATTCATGTTGATCAACTGGAGAACCCATATTCTTCTCTAGTTTCTTACTTGGATCATAAGGAGTTCTCACCGGGTATACATTTTCACCCCCGAACTTATTTAAAATTTTCTCAATGTAATGCTCTTGAGATAAACTTATTCCATCATTATTTCTAATGATCTTTATACCAAAAATTACATCCGCTTCACCCATGTCCTTCATAGAGAACTTTGAGGATAGAAATTCTTTGGTCTTATTTACTTATTCCATGTCGGTCCCAATGATCAACATGTCATCAACGTATAGGCATATAATCACCCCTTTTTCATTCTCAAACTTATGGTATATGCACCTATCCGATTCATTGATCTTATATCCACTTGAAAGCACTACTTCATCAAACCTTTGATGCCATTGCTTAGGTGCTTGCTTAAGTCCATATAAGGACCTTATAAGTTTACAAACTTTCTTCTCTTGACCTTCAACAACAAACCCTTCGGGTTGTTCTATATACACCTCCTCTTCTAGTTCTCCATTTAATAATGTCGTTTTGACATCCATTTGATGGATAACTAGCTTATGGAAAGTAGCTAAAGCCAACAACACACGTATTGAGGCTATCCTAGCTACCGGTGCATATGTATCAAAGTAGTCAATACCATACTTTTGAGTAAAGCCCCTTATAACTAACCAGACTTTATGCCTCTCAACGGTACCATCCACTTTTCTTTTCGTTTTAAAAATCCACTTAGAGGTAATTGGTTTACTTCCTGGAGGAAGGTCAGCCAATATCCAAACATTGTTTTCCAGTATAGAATCAATCTCATCTTGTACCGCTTCTTTCCACAAAAAAGCATCATAAGATTGCATAGCTTCTTTAAAAGTTTTAGGATCTTTATCTATGTTGTACATACATAAGGTCTCACTTTCAATTGAGTCCCTTGAACCTTCTACCAAATAAACATAGAAGTCCGAACCAAAATCCTTTGGTTTCCTTGATCTTTTACTCCTTCTTAATTCAATATTTTCATCTTCTTCATCATGAATAACATCATGACTCAAAAGATCGTCTTGTATGGATATACCCTCATGATTTTCATCTTGAGGCTCAATTAGTGGAACAAAATCTTGAGTCATATCTTTAGGCCTAGGAATTGAAGAGAACCTAGTCTCATAAAAAAATTGCATCTATTGATTCCATAACGGTGTTCACCGAAATGTACTCATTGGGCTCAACCACCAAAAACCTATAAGCTTTGCTATATTGAGCATAGCCTATAAAGATGCACTCAATTTCTCTTTCACCTAACTTTCTTTTCTTAGGTTCCGGGACCCTTACAATGGCCCTACAACCCCAAATCTTAAAATACTTTAGATTTGGCTTTCTTTTGTTCCATAACTCATATGGGGTACTAGAATTCCCTTTGAATGGAACTCTATTCAAAATATAACAAGACGTTAACATGACTTCACCCCAAAATCCATTACTTAAACCGGAGTTAGACAACATAGAATTTACCATTTCTTTTAAAGTTCTAGTTTTCCTTTCCGCAACCCCATTGTTGTGGTGTATACGGGGCGGTTGGCTCATGGACAATCCCCGTTTCTTGGAAAAACTTTGGATCATAAAATTTCCCTCCCCTATCGGATCTTAAAGTCTTAATCAAGGTCTCACATTGAAGTTCACTTATAGTTTTGTAAACTCTAAAATTTTCAAGTGTTTCATATTTAGAAATCAAAAGATAAACTTGACAATATCTAGAATAATCATCAATGGTTGTTACATAATACTTCTTACCACCTATAGAAGGTGTACTATGAAAATCTGCTAAATCACTATGCATTAAATCAAGCAATTTAGAAGTTCTTTTTATACTTGAGAATGAACTTTTAGTGATTTTATTAAGCATGCACGTCTTACAGTTTTCTATGTCATCATTCAACTTAGGAATCAAATCAAGGTTAGACATTTCTTTCAACTTTGAAAAGTTCACATGTCCTAATCTAGCGTACCATAGAAAAGACTTATTCAAACTAGACACATGCATATAAGCGAAAATCATGCCATCTTTATTACTTTTCGCATTTAATTTAAACATCTCTCCATAAGCATATCCCTTTCCTACAAAAGTCCCTCCCTTGGAAAGTACATAGTTATCCCCATCATAAACTTGCATAAAACCAAACTTACTAAGAAGATAATCGGATACAAGATTCTTACAAACTTCCGGAGCTAGATACACATCATTCAAAAGTAAAGATTTACCGGAAGTGAAAACAAGTTCCACTTGCCCAATGCCTTCAACTTTGACCGGATGGTTGTTGCCCATGTAGAGTTTCACACCATCATCCGCCGGTTTGAGAGTCTTGAATAAACTCTTGTCAATGCAAACATGCCTTGACGCACCCGAGTCTATATACCAATCATTACAACCAATGGATACCATGTTAATATGATCCTTAATCATGGCTACAAAGGAATTGGGTTCCTTCTCCTTATTTTTGCCCTTAGATGTATCTTTGTTCAAAAGACCATGCTTCTTTTTCCATTGGTAACACTATCTCTTTGTGTGCCCCAGTTTGCCACATTCTCAACAAACTTGCTTAGGCTTTTGAATTCCCTTGCTAGATTTGTTGTGGCTCTTGTTCTTATTCTTGTTTCCCTTATTCTCTTGCACCACATGGACCTTAGAATACTCTTTGGAACCATCTTGTAGGCGTAACTCCTCTTCAATCCGAAGATGGTTAGCCAAACCTTCAAGAGACATAGCCTCTTTCCGGTGCATGAGTGTCCTTTTAGTCTCATTCCAAGAAGAAGGTAACTTGTTAATAATAGAGAATACGATTATAGATTCATCCATGTTCAAATTGCGTTGCTTGAAGTTACTCAAAATACGTTGAATCTCATGGAATTGATCTAGAATTTTCCTATTATCATCCATCTTAAACTTCATGAATTGACTAACAAGAAAATTCTTACTTGACGCATCTTTCGACATGTACTTAGCTTCAAGTATCTCCCAAAGCTTCTTTGCCGTCTCCACATGTTGATAGACATCGAAGAGAGTGTCGCTCATCCCGTTGAGAATGCATCCTGTACAAATGTAGTCGTCATTCTCCATCTTTAGCCTTTGCCGAGTAGCCTCCGCATCTTCCTTGCCTTTGTCTCCATCACTCATGGAAATCTTGCTGGTTGGGTCCTCTTTAGGAGACTCCTCGGTCGTCACCTTCTCGGTTGAAGGGTCCTGATTCACCTTGGGAGAAATTCTCAATGTTAATCACATAGACCACATTGAGATTCGTAAGCAAGAAGTGCATCTTGCTTTGCCACCGTCGGAAATCCACTCCGTCAAAGCGTTCTAGCTTTTGAAAATTGCTAGACATATCACGAAGCGAGGCCATTACTAAATAGTTCTTAAGATTGTTCGAGGAAATGAAGTATAAGGTATAGAAACAATGAGACTCGCTTGGATATATCGCTAAGATTCGTGGATTGTAATCACTTTCCTTAAGAACTATTTACTATACCGTAAATGTTCAAAGGGATAAAGCTTAGCACTTGTAACACTCAAGAATAATAGTTTCTCTCTTGAATCACTCAAGTATAGCTGCAGTCTAGACAAGAATGAGGTTGTGATTAACTTAGAATTGGTGTGTCTCAAATGACTTGGAATGTCTCCTATTTATAGGAGACTTCCAACCCTAATGATATCCTTTAGTCAAAGGATAATCAATGGCCTTAATGAGGAATCATATCCTTAATATGACCTTGACCAAGTCAAGTCATATAGTTGTTGGAAACCCTTAATAATCATACTTAAAACGATATCAAACACTAATTACACAAAATCATATAGCCGTTAGCATTAAAAATAATTCTGGGTTCCAACATGGTCTGTGTCGGGTGCAACACGACCCGTGTTGTCTCAACACGAACGGTGTTGAGCCCAGGATAGTTTTCTTTGCTCTCTGGAGACCAACACGACTCGTGTTGGTCTCAGACTCACCCGTGTTGATCTTATTCTTGATGTTTCACTTATATATGATCCTTATACTTGTTATATATAATTCTTTAGGCTATATAATTAACTTATACTCTTAAAATAATTCCAACACACTTTGTCCTAAATAATTTGTTCTAGTTTGATTAATGAGGTCAAACTTTATAAAATTTGATCGTTAATTTATCAAATTATATATTGAGTTATCGTGTAAGACTATCATTAGTAGATTTGTGATGAATTTTTTTATTTAAATATAATATTACAAGTCTTGCTAAGACAAAACCTAAAATAATAATGGTCAAATGGTCAAAATGTAACATCAATGACCGTAAAAAAGAAAAATGGACAATTTATTTGGGACGGATGGAGTGTATCGTTTTGTAGCTCTTTTTTTTAATTTTCAAATATAAGCATTGAACCGTATCTGGCAAATACTTTATAATGTTTAGTATCTATCAATGTATGTTGTACATATAACAAGGGACGACAACAATTTATTCAACCAAATAACCACGATTTTTATGACTTGGGTGTGGTTTTCTTTCTATCCGAATTTATTGTTGGAATTAAAATCCGAGTTAGGTTTTGGTTTGACCATTTGGGCCAAGGTTTCCTCATTTAAAAGTGGAGCGTTACCGTACGTGGTGGAGTGATGATAGCTTGAGTGAATGAATAGACTCGAAATTCAACAAGAACAATGACCTTGAACACCCAAAGGATGGATATGACCTTGAGCAAGGAGAACCACAACTCTAGGCCAAAGCATGATTATCCAAGGTAATCCACTAAATAATCACTAAAGGAATGACTTGAAACACCACCAAATCACTTGGATAAAGTAATCAAGATTTTTGAGAAAGTTGAGAAAAACCCCTACAATGCCAAAGCATTTCATACACAATGTCTAAAAACTGCCAAACAATGCCAAGGAAGGGGGTATATATAGGAAGGGGGGAGGGGATAACAAAACGCATGTTTTGGGCTGGAAATCACGCGCAGGAACGAGATGTCGCGGGCGCGACGAGCAGCGTCGGGGGCGCGACCATGCGAACAACGTCCGGGCGACTCGGCAGGAACGTAGCGTCGCAGGCGTTACTGGTTGTATCGCGGGCGCGACATTTGGGGCAGCAAGCTATCTCGAGCGTGACAGACTTGGTCACGGGCGCGATAGACCATCGGACAGCAGACGTCGAGTGGGAAGTATGAGGTTGCGGGCGCGACATGTTCATCGCCACGCGCGACGACATTCTCGAGCAAGAGGTCGCGCGGGTGCGACCGGTGTCGCGCGCGATCGTTTTCCGGGGCGCTTTTCACTGCCGACTTTAAACGCGCATAACTTCTTCATTTGGGCTCCATTTTAGGCCCATAAGATATCTATGGAAATCTCTCGATGTGTACTTTAAGATCCCAAATTTGAGATCCATCGGAGTTATATTGAAGGAGTTATGACCCAAAGAGTGAAGGCATGTCCATTCCAACAACCCACGTTGACCCTTTTCCGGTTATTCTTTCCGAAAGACTCTGAACCCTTTTAAAGGCCCAAAGTAGGTCCCGATGAGGACCCATAGCTCCACTCTCATGCTCCAGGGTCCCATTTGAAGTGGATACCACAACCGGTGATGACCCGAATACGCCTCCATGGTCCCGGGTTCACCTTAAAATGTATTCCACACCCGACTTTGAAGTTGTTTTCATCGTGATTCATGGAGGGGGAGCGGAACTGTTTTGCGAACATAGAATTTGATGTTTGGGTCCTCGCCTGATATGCTCCATATTCCCCTTCTTGAAAAAGAGTTGCCCTCAACTCTTGAGAGTTAAAATCAAGGCCCTCTCCATAACTTGGCATCCTAGAACTCCAAACATCCCAATCGCCATGAATAATCACATGAGGCACCCACAAGCTTCGAACCCCACGATGTATCCATCATCCAAATAGAAGAAAGTGGCTGGAGGCTTGTTGTGTGGAGATAGGGGATTAAGGGAAGGAACATAAGTATTTTGAGGTGCTTGGCAACACACATCCTCACTAAGCTTTCCACTAAGTAAAGACAAAGCTATAGATCGCTTGTCCTCACCAAGAGCACACTCATCCCGTGTTTCACTCAAAAGGAGGTTCCTCAACTCACTTCCCACCCAGGTTTTGATTCGATGTGGTGTTAAGGGATTCAAACACTCAAAGCCAAGTAAATGATCTTCATTCAACACACAATCCCACAAATATTGCATTTTGAACTTTCAATAGTACCCAATCAACAACGAATCCTTGAATAACCAATGTCGCCCAAATATCATGTATGACGTATTCAAATAGTTCAATCACAACGACTAACATGCAAGCAATATTCATTAAAGGACAACACAATTGAAGAGCTCAAAAACTTAAGTTGAACTAGAATCAAGGCATCACCAATCCCAAATTCGCCACTAAACACCAAACGAACACCAAGATTCTTAGCATTCCACTCCAAGCATAGAGAATTTTTAATCGAGGACATCACATGCTCATCATAAAACTTATCACACCAACAAACACTCTCAAACAACCAATTTCTTCCAAATATGTGATTTAATCAAAGACTCCAAAGTATAACCATCATTGATTTTAGTCAAAGAGTCTTGGATTACCTCATCGCTCTCATTGAGAAGATCATAAGTTACCCAGCCGTGAGAGGTGATGGTGCCAACTTCATTGTTGCTTGGCTCCCCAAAAGGCGACGTTGAGATGATCATTGGGGTTTCTTGTGGGGATTCTTCAACTTGGCTTGGTTGGAGATCATAGTGAACCTTCTCTTCTTCCTCTTGGCATGAAACTTCAACAACATCGTTAATAGGCTCACAAGGACCAAGGGAAGCTCCCTCGTTGGGTACAAGATCGACCTTTGCTTGCTTAACTTCTCCGTTCCCACCAAGTGATGACTTGGTCTCATGGTTAACCTCTCGCTTGCAAACGTTAGTCAAGAATTGTCGATCCATCAATCGCTTTAGTCTCGTCCATGAAACGATTTCCGATCGACCCTCCATAGTCCTTTGCAATTTGACGCTTGCAAACCAAAGTGATGCACTCTTAGTGAGTTTCGATCTCGCAATTTTGAAGGCATGCTAATCACTATACTCCGTAGTTGCAAAGAATCTCTCCAAGGTTTGGACCCATTCACGATAATCTTCCGGGCCGGTGTAGCCATTGAATTCCGGAAGTTTGGCCTCGATATCATAGAATTCATTCCGCGTAGGCTTCTCAACCGCTTCCCGTCGACGATGGCATCGAAGTGAGCCTCTATCATCGTCACTCGACTCGTAGGAGGGAGGAGGACGGATATGGCTACTAGTGGACCTCCTTCGTTCGTCACGGGTTCGATAATGAAGGTTGATGGCAATGTTGTTTACTTGAGTCGAGAGGCCATCAAGAGTATTTTGAATGTTCGTGAATCGACTCTCGAGACTCGGCTTAGGGGCCATAATAAGAGCATGGGTGAAGGACTGATTGTGTTAGGGGTATTTTGTGGAGTTTGAGGGTTCTTTTGTAGTTGGCAAGTGTTTGGCTAAGGGTTCTTTGTGTTTTTCTTCACTCAGACATTTCATCGAACACCTTGCGTGTATTATTTTCCAACTTCTCCTCAAAGATTCAAATGACTTCAAATCAAACAAATACAAACACAATACAAAGTATTCCAATACTATTGGATAGCACAGGGAATGGGGGACACCAATATTCAATCAAATCCAACAAAAGAAATCACTACTAGTAAGAACAAGAATGAAAACTCAAGCTAGAACAAGCCGTAGCTCTAATACCAAGTGGAGCGTTACCGTACGGCGTACGCGTGGTGGAGTGATGATAGCTTGAGTGAATGAATGGACTCGAAATTCAACAAGAACAATGACCTTGAACACCCAAAGGATGGATATGACCTTGAACACCCCACCATGATTATCCAAGGTAATCCACTAAATAATCACTAAAGGAATGACTTGAGACACCACCAAATCACTTGGATAAAGTAATCAAGATTTTTTGAGATAGTTGGGAAAAACCCCTACAATGCCAAATCATTTCATACACAATGTCTAAAAACTGCTTAACAATGCCAAGGAAGGGGGTATATATAGGAATGGGGGGGGGGGTGAATAACAAAACGTAGCGTTTTGGGGCTGAAATCACGCGCAGGAACGGGATGTCACAGGCGCGACAAGCAGCGTCGCGGGCGCAAACCGTGCGAACAACGTCCGGGCGACTCGGCAGAAGCGTGACTTCGCGGGGGTTACCGATTGTGTCGTAGGCGCGAAGTTCAGGGCAGCAAGCTGTCTCGGGTGTGACAGACTTGGTCACAGGCCTGACAGACCATCGGACAGCAGACGTCGTGTGGGCAGTATGAGGTCGGCGGGCGCGGCATGTTCTTTCCTGGGCGCGACATCATTCTGAGCAGCAGGAGATCGCGAGTGCGACCCCAGGCGTCGCGGGCGCGACAGTCTTCTGGGGCAGTTTTTCACTGCCGATTTTAAATGCACATAACTTCTTCATCTGAGCTCTGGTTTAGGCCCATAAGATATTGATGGAAAGCTATCGGTGTGTACTTTGAGCTCCCGAAATTTGAGGTCAATCGGAGTTGCATTGAAGGCGTTATTACCTAAAGAGTGAAGGCACGTCCATTCCAACAACCCACGTTGACCCTTTTCCGCTTATTCTTTCCGAAAGACTCTGAACCCTTTTAAAGGCCCAAATTAGGTCTCGATGAGGACCCGTAGCTACACTCGTATGGTCCAGGATCCCATTTGAAGTGGATATCACAACCGGTGATGACCCGAATATGCCTCCATGGTCCACCTTAAAATGTATTCCACACCCGACTTTGTAGTTGTTTTCATCGTGATTCATGGAGGGGGCGCGGAACGGTTTTGCAAACACAGAATTTGATGTTTGGGTCCTTGCCCGATATGCTCCAAGAAGACCCGAGTTCATAACGATTCGGTTGATTGAAAAATCGAATTCGAATATGAGAAAACTTTATTTCAAAAAAAAAAATATCCAGATAATTAGGTTTAGATAAATCACATCAATCTTAATGATTTTTCCCAAAAATAATATCATGAATTCGAACAACCTGGTATGGACAGCAGACAGTTAGGTCCAGCTAAATGTTTAGTGAATGTGTCTAAATTAGTAATTAGACGTTTGGGTTTTATGGTTTCGTCAATGAGGGAGCAAATATCATACTCAATTGAGGTGTTGGTACAACAATTTAGCTAGTTTCTTTAGCTATTTTGATCGAACAAGCTGAGGTTTTGGGAGGATGGAAGACTTGGAAAAAAAAAGGTGTGCAGATTGGCATCTTAAATATCAACCTATGAATCATCTATGTGTTATGAGACAATAAATATATGAACACAATATAGAGAGAATAATAGAGAAGAATAATAGAGACAAGAGAGATTGAGAGAGGAGAATTATCTTATTCATAGGTATTTATGCTAGTTACATAGCAAGAGCCTGCACAGTATAACTTCATAAGGAAACATAATCCTCTCATGTTATATCATCCTAATATATAAAGATACCCAAAAGATATCTGGTTGGTATAAGGACATTCATATATATGTTATTCCAGAACACTCCCCCTTGAATCTCCATTATCCAAAAGAGTATGTCTCATTAAAACCTTAGTAGGAAAAACCCAATTGGGAGAAAATACCCAGTGAAGGAAAAAGAGTACACACTTCTTTATACACAAACATATGTTGCCTCATTAAAAACCTTTCTAAGGAAAACCCAATGAGACAAAACCTATGATAAGGGAAAAAGAGTACAACGCGTATTACTCCCCCTGATGAGAACATCAATTAAGATGTTTGAGTTGATGTTATTCAACTTCATGAGTGGCCTTTAAACTTTGTAATTGAAAATGACTTGATACATGAATCAACTTAATTCTCACTAAAACGTTGCTTCATATCTGTTTCAGCGTGCACATAACTAGTATGTGATCAAGTGTTATAGGATTTAGGTAAATATCCAAGATTAGCATAGCTAATTAAACCAATTTTGAGCCGATGAGGATAATAAATATCTAAATCGCTAGTACCTTCAAGGTACCGAAATAGGTTAGATCATGTATGACTAGCAAGATATGTTAACGCTTCAATAGAATTTAAATTGGTACTTAAGGACCCAAATACAGTACTTCGGGACTCAAATACGATACTTCAGGACCTATGAATTTCTCATCATCTTTTCGGGATCGAAAGTGGGTTTGTTTTCATATCAAATGACCCTACCACTACTAGGGTACTTAAAAGGGAGTGCTTTGCTCATGGAACATTATTTAACACTTTGCTAATTAAATTGATTTACGCATGTAAGATCATTCTCAAAGTTTGCAACTTGTAAACGAAGGCAATAACAGATATTCTTGAGAATTTTAATCCATGCTTCCGACATTTTCGACTCTTCGGGAGTTTTATATAAATATCATTATCAAATTTATGATAATCTCATTTTCTCATTTTGTTTCACACAAAGACGTAACTGTACCCCACAAGTTTTACACTAGTTTGTTGTATGGACAACATGTCTATTTCCAATTTTACAAGTGAATTTAATTCTTAAATGCATCTTTCCACTTGACCAATCTCATCTTTGTCTGTATTCATTAACAGACGTAAATTCATGAACCTCATGGTAACTCACACCAGTAAGTGCTAAATTATATAATCAAATACTATATCGATGTCGACTTCATTTCGATTTTTCTCCTATCCAATTCATGACATAATTAATGTATATCTCATCATTTTTGCGAATTTTAGGTCTCTGAGCTTGTGGTGTAACTTCCACAATTGTCATGATTAAGAGCTATTCTAGGGTCTATATATATATATATATATATATATATATATATATATATATATATAGAGGATAATTGGATTCTAAAAATCGCTACTTTCACCAATTGGACAATGGTGGATCGTACTTTCACTTTGTATTCTAATGGTCCAAAAAAAAAAATTGGATTGTAGTGGTACCAAATCCACCTTCACATTCTTCTTATTTTTTTCAATACTACACTATATTGTTTCTAAAACATTTTTTAAATTATTTTTTTGAGACCCCGAATAATTATTATGACTTTTTAAAAATAATAAATGTGAAAAAATCGTAAAAAATAATTAAAAAATGAAAAAAATTGGGAGAAACGCTGTAAATTCATTAAAAATCATTGTAAAGTGTTATCCTAAGTTTTGAATCAAATGCAACACAAAATCTATGATTCTCTCGAAAATATCCCACTACAATCCAATTTTTTTTTTTTTTTGGACCACCAAAATACAAAGTGAAAGTATGGTCTACCATTGTCCAATTGGTGAAAGTAGGGATTATTAGAATCCAATTTTCCTAATATATATATGTGTATATATATATATATATATGAAAATTGGATTATCATAATCCTTACTTTCACGAAATGGACAACAATAATCAATACTATCAATTTGGATTCTGGTGGTCCAAAAATAAAAAAATTTTATTCTGGTGGGACGCCACCGAGTCAAGTGATGTTGATTCGGTGGTTTGCTGACGTGTACGGTGAGAGTGTGTTTGACCAAGAAATTCTTATTTTAGTTGTATTCTAGTGGTCCCATTTAAATTGCTGTTATATTCTAGTGGTCTCATTTGAATTGCTATTATATTCTAGTGGTCCCATTGACATACTTTTTTATTTTGGTGGTCCCATTTCATAGTTGATTATATTTTGGTGGTCTAAAGTTTTGGTCAAATACACTCTCACCGGTATACATCAGCAAACTACCGAGTCACTACCACTTGACTCTGTGACGTCCCGCCAGAAATAATTTTAATTTTTTTTATGGACCACTAGAATCCAACTTGATAGTAGAGATTATTACTATCCAATTCGTGAAAGTAGGGATTATTAGAATCCAATTTTTTTTTTCTCTCTCTAGATATATATATATATATATATATATATATATATATATATATATATATATATATATTTATATACATATATACATATATATATATTGGGTAAATCGATAAGTTTTACCATTGGCAAAATCAAATACATGATACTCGGACATACCCGAGGGGTCAAACAATAGAACCGACCCAAGGTCCAACCACCAATTCAAAACAAAATGATCTCAAAAACAGTACCAATACAAACCAAGCTAATATAGCCTCAAAATTCACATTTGATTTGATGGAAACACAAACAAAAGAGGGATCACGTGAAAGATGCTGATGTAATCTTCTGGTTCTATCCCCCTAAACATGATATATTATGGCTGTCAAAGCCATTATCTTTGTCTTTTCCTTAAGTCTAGCTTGAGTCCATTCTTGACTAGACCATTTATCCCAATTAGGAATTGAACCAAATAAGGAAAGCCACACCTCATTACACACCTGCATAGTAAATTCACATTCAGAGAAAAGATGGGAGTTGGTCTCCAATTGTTGTTTGCACAGAAAACATTTGTTGGCCAGATGCACTCCAAACTTTTGGATTCTATCTAAGGTAATGAGCTTTCCATTGACAACAATCCACGCCACAAGAGCACATTTTGGAATTCGTGGACTACTCCATATCAAATTATGCCAATAAACTTTGTGGTTGTGTTCTTTCACAAAGTCATACCCAAGTTTAATACTGTACTTCTTCCCTGTGGCAATCAGATGCTGAATAGGGGAAGTAAGCATTTTCTTGCTTTTAATAATCTACGCCAATACCAACTGAAGTTTTGCTTCACTTCACAAACCAAAATTGACTTATTGTTCATATATATGTGATGGACCCAACAAATCCAAAGAGCTTCCTTGTTAATCAGCAGTTGCCATAAAAGATTACCAAGTGCTGCTGTGTTCCAAGCTTGAGCATCTCTAATGTTTAATCCTCCTTCCTTCCTGAACAGACAGCATGTACTCCAAGAAATTGGAGGAGCTCTCGTTTCGGATCCCAAAAGAAAACCACGACACATTTTCTCAATGGAGACAATGACATTCTTTGAAATAATGAAAATTTGAGCCCATTAGGTATGAATAGACATCAATACACTTGTAGGACTCGGGAAAAAACTTCCAATGGTGCCCTACTCGATGTTAGGCGAATCGAAAGAGGTGTCTAGTCTTTAAGAGATTTAATTGAATTTTTACGTATCAAAAGTTTTCACATGAAATGTTTGAATTTTATTTTGAACATTAAAATTTATAATATATCCGAAATAAATAAGAAAACTAGAAAAATCAGAAATAATTAGCACGAAAACCGAGACAGTCAAGGAAGTACCCAGGTAACTGACCCAGGCGCCATGTTGATCTGCCTTGCGCCCTGGATTGTGACCCTGGGCCTTTCCCACATGCTTGGGTACTGGCAGTGGCATGGGCTGGGCCCAACAACCGTGCAGACCCGCACGGGGTGCTGGATGTTGGACCAAGGCCACCAATTTTCGATTTTTGGTATTCAAATCATTTTGGGAAATAAATAAATTTTAAAATTCGAATGAAACTTAACATTTAGCGAATCAAATTTAATCAAAATTTTATTTATTAGGAGTCGCCAATTAATTTTTAGGAGAATTAATAAACTCATATTTTCTTGACACCGCGTACCATGAGATTCGGATCAGGGGGTAAGGTTACGAATTCGAAAGTAAAAACCTTCAAATCCGTCCGTTCCTTTATTAAAGAAAAGAAGAGAATTAATTAGTTTACTTTAAATTATTTAGATGCATGCAGAAATTAAAATGTGATAATAGTAAAAATGCGATAAATAAACAAAAGCGATAAACAAAATACAAATAAATAAAGAACGAAATTAAAATTATCTTTTCAAGCAATCCGATTCTGATTAGTCGTAATTGATTTATAACATCAAGATTACAACATTATTGGTGATTGCGAGAAACAAAAAACAGAAATTAAATGCCAGAATTAAAAATGCCAGAATGGATGTATGCAAATGAGAGAGGGAGAAAAGAAGAGAAATCCACCTAATGTCGATACTCCCAGGTGGTTTCGGTGTGTAAAATGAAATGAGAGAAGGGGGTATTTATAGGGTAAGTGAGTGAGGGAAGATTAGGTTTAGAATAGCTAAAAATAGCAAATGCTCTAAAAAAAAGCAAATGCACTAAAATTAGCAACTGGGTAGGTCCGCCTGGCGTGATTCCCGAGGCTGGCTTGCGCTGGACGCGACCCGAGGACATGGATCGGGGTAAATGGACGGCAGGCAGACACGCACAGCGCCCCAAAACTGGGTAATTCGGCAGCGTGCAGACTTGCCTAGCGTCCTGGGTCTGACATGCATTGGGCTGTCCGCATCGGGCCGTGGGCCAGCCTTCCCCTTTTGGGCCTATTTTTATTTTGGACTTGTTTTTATGGGCTATTTTGTGAGGATATTTTGTGGCGGTTTTTTTCTCTCATTTTTGCATTTCAAACATAATTGGCATTTTACCTAAGCTAAAATAATAAAATAAATTAAAATACTAAAAATAAAATTTTCAATATTTCAATGACACTTTTTAGGTGTCTACAGTTAGCCCCCACTTTGATCGAGTCTGGTAAGACGAGAATCAAAGTATATCAAGATACCAAAAAAAAAAGTGAGATGTTGCAGTATTGATGTCTTGAGGCTAGGTGACACTTAGAAGCAAAAGTCTTGTGCCAGATGTAAGAATTTAGCTGATTGACATTCGGAAACAATATCCTATGTCTTTGTTGATTGTCGACGCTTGGAAGCAATTGTGTTGCGCCTAACTGTACTTTCAAACTTCTGTCCCAGTCTTTCTCGATGTCAATGATCATTTTTCAATCTTTCCCAGTGTCATCCAGTCTTTCTCGGTGTCGCCCAGTCTCTCCCGGTGTCGCCCAATCTTTCCCGGTGTCGTCCAGTCTTTCCCGGTGTCGCCCAGTCTTTCCCGGTGTCGATTGACGTTTGGAAGCAAAAGTCCTACGTCTTTGTGATGCCTTGGAAATAATATCCTACGGCTGATAAAGAGGTGACGCTTGGAAGCTACTGTCTTGTGCCTAACTGTATGTATTTCAAACTTCTATCATCGTATTATTAACGTTCGATGATTGGCTAAAAAAGAATAACAACGTTAGCCCCCAGTGTGCAAACTAGGGGCGACAATCAAATTGTGTATCCTACTTCATATTATTTTCTGAGTATATGAATATACACAATTATCTTGAAAATAAAATATGTCATAAAATGTGTATCCTACTTCATATTATTTTCTGAGTATATGAATAAATTTTCTAAGTATATGGATATTTAACTCCATATTTCTTTTGAAAATTTTTAATTTAATTTTAACGCATTGCACTGCGTCGCACTTCTCTTGATTTAATTAATTTATTTTCTGAGTATACAAAATTATTTTTGTACTTCTCTTAAAAATGTTGTAATAAGAAAATCTGAGTGTGCACTATTAGTCTTCCGGTGTGAAGCATTTGTCAACTGATTAATTAATTAGTTAAATGGCCGACAAGTCAAATTGACTGATTTATTTTTGAATTTTTAAAATGGGGAATGTGTGGATGAGGAATAAAGTGGAGTTGTTCCACTCTTGAAATTCAGATATGCATAAATCCGTCATTTCTCATTCTCTCTCTACAAGCTTCATCATCATTTCTTCCTTCGAAACTCCAAACCTCCATTTTTGCTACATCTTCAAGCTTAGTTCAAGCTCGTGTAGGCCCGCCTAGTAGATAGTTCAATTCTTGAGTTTTCTAAGCTCGTGCAATCCCGCCCAGCCGTTCCCAGGCCTCGGGTTTTACAGTGTGCAGACCCGCCAAGCCGTTCCCGAGCTTCAGGTTTGGCAGTGTAGACCCACCCAACCGTTCCCGAGCTTCGAGTTTCGCAGTGCAGACAGATCCAGGCAGTCCAGTGCAGGTGAGTTCGGGTTTTCAATTTTCTTTTTGTGCAGACCCGCCCGACTGTGAGTCCGGGTCTCGGTTGTCTAATCGAGCAGATCCGCCTGACTGTGAGTTCGGTTCTCGGGTTTTCCAACCGTTCAGATCCGCTTGACCGTGAGTTCGGTTCTCGGGTTTTCCAGCCACGTAGATCCGCCTGACCCGGTTCGGGTCTCGGTATTTTGATTTCGTGTAGACTCTCTTGATCGAGTTTGGGTCATGGGTTATCAATTTTTCGGCTATTGCTTGTACTGTGCAAACTCGCCTAACCGAGTTCGGGTCTCGGGTTTTTGATTTCTTGTATTATGCAGACCCACCTGACAGTGAGTTCGGGGTCCCAGGTTTTTGATTTCTCCGTTCTTTTAACTTGGGCAGACCCGCTCGACTATGAGTCCGGGTCTCGGGTTGGTCTGCCGTGCAAACTAGCCTGACCATGAGTTCGGATCCCGAGTCTTTAATTTTTCACCATGCATACCAGCCTGACCTTGAGTTCGGGTCCCGGTTTTTTCTTTCGTGTTGTTCCACCTGACTTTGAGTTTGGGTCCCGGGTTTTTCTTCCGTGTAGACCCACCTGACTTGGAGTTCGGGTCTCGGGTCGTGTTTCGAACGTGCAAACCCGCTCGACTGTGCAGATTCACTTGTTCGGACCCGCCATTTGTCATTTCCGGGACTTGGTTCAGCTTCCAGTCGTGCAGACCCGCTTGCTTCCCGAGTCACAGTTCAAACTCGTCCAATGGGTTCCCGCGCTACCATTCAGACTCGTCCAGTGGATACTCGGGTTCAATTTCAAGTTCAAGCTTTGCCTTCATTTTCGTTGTCTCTAATTGGGACTCTTGGAGTAAAAATCAAGCCTTAAACGATTCCTCGAATGGATTCTCGTAAGGTCTTTGCGAATTAAATTTTAGAGTCTTAATTCAGAAAATATATTATTCTCCGAATTAGTTCTCGTAAAATTTAACGACTCCGATTTTAGAGTTTAATTCAGAAAATGAGTTATTATCTGAATTAATTCTTGTAAAACTTCAACTCCTTGGATTGGAAACCCTTGTGTTGACAGCGAATTTGGAACTTTTGGCGATCTTAGCGGATATCTGTCCAGAGGTGATCAAGATCCTTGGTGAGCGAACCTGAGTCACAATTCTCGAGGTTCCTCTTATTTCTTTTGAGACTCAGACGAGGGACAAAGGAATGCAAATGAGGTCTTATGCATGCTATGCTAAATGAATTACATTACAATACAAGACTCTATTATGCATATTTATTTTTTAAGACTCTTTGTGCATGATTTTTATGCAACCTAGTTCTAATGCATGATGTGACTCTTTTTTATTTTTGCGATGAATGTGACTCTTTTTTTATTACTCGAGAAGAAAAGAAAAGAAATTAATATGACAATTAAAATTTAAAAAAAAAAGTGACTCGAAATGCAAACTGATATGACTTAAAATGAAAAAAAGTAGAAGCTCATATGACCGTTAAAAAAATGTACATGACCTAAACAAAGACATTGATTTTGAAGTGGGTTTCAGAACAAGGCAAAAATAGTGAAAATGATGAGTTCTCTTGTCGAACTGCCTCGTAACTTCGTAAGTTGCCATGATGCGGAAATTGAGTGATGAATGAGCCCCTAGTTGGAATTCTGCAAAAGATGATATCAAGGGAAAGCTTGACCTGTTTAAGCTGCCATAATGCGGATATTGAGTGATGAGCAAACCCCAAGTGCTAGTGAACAAATGGCTTTAGATGAGTCAGCATGATGGACCTAGGTGGGTGTTGTCTTCAAGTAACCCTTATTTTGATGCAGTCGGCTTCTTGTTCTGCTAAAGGAGTTATCCCTCACTCAGGTGTTCTGAAAGCGAGGATTAACTGACGAATCTCATGCATACACTAATGACCAAATTAGAAGAGCTCACGGGGTGAGAAAATTGGAGGATGAACTATGAAAAAGATAGGAATTGTGGTATAGAAAGCATGTTTGTGAGTGGTTAGGCCCCAATGGTGGACAAGACGAGGCTATGGATGGTTAGGTGAGAGTAGTGATCAAATGTAATGGACGATGTGATGAATGGATGGGTAGTTTGATGGATAGAGGTTCGAACTGATGGAGGTGGACGAGATGGTCTATGGATAGAGCACCATGTTTCGTGGGTTTATTTCATAAGGGAAGAGATGGTCAAATGGCTATGGAAGAGCTGCAATTCGATGGGTTTCGGGTATGAAGGGTGATCCTGTAGACCCCGAAAAATTTGATGACCTTTTTCGCGGTGCTACTTAAGGAGTGATTGGGAGCCGACTAGGATTGCTTAACCTTAAATAAGGTTGAACTTTTAAGAATGTTTTCGTTAACGGATTAATCTAATTTATGCGCCCTAATCCCGAGATTCACCTTTTTAAGAAAGAAGAAAGAAAGAGATAAAAAGGAGGGGAAAACACTAGGAACCCGTCTGGGTTCATTGCTTGAACCGAGACGGGTTTTCGTTGCTGCAGACCCACAAGAAAAGAAAACAAAGGAAAGTTTAGAAAAGAGAGGTGATAAACCCGTCTGGGTTCATGAGTTGAACCGATCCGGGCTAGCTCAGGTGCTATCCGCGGATTGGACCGAATAAAAAGCGAAGTAAAAAGAAAATGAAAAGAGCACAGTAAACCCGTCTGGGTTCATGGATTGAACCAAACCGGATTACCTTTTGCGTTAATCACAAATTAAGTCAAAGAAACCGTAAAAAGGAAAATACCGAAGTATGAATAGAGTCGCCAGTTGAATTTTTAGGAGAAAAACAACAAAACATTTAAATATAGACTCTTGCCTGCGAATCCAGAGATGGATTCGGGGGTAAGGTTACGAATTTGACAATTAAAATCATCAAATCCGCCTATTCAACGAATAGACTTTACTAGAATTAAACCAAAGCAAAACAAAAGTTAAAAGGGAGGGATTAGATATAAATTTCACAAATTCATCATTAAAGTCATGCAAAACATTGAAAATGTAAAAGAAACATGAATTCGATAGATTATGCTACCTGGTTTACATCAACTATGCTAACCTTTAGTGAAGCAACATGCAAAGGGAGAGAAGAGGTGGAGAGAATTATGCTAGTGTCAATACTCTAGCACAATGTTGTGTGTTAATGGAAGGGAAAAAAGGTTTAATTTATAGTGGAATAGGGGGAGTAGGGGGTGCGTTTAGGGTTAGCATATGGCGCGAACCAGACGGGTTCTTGGTGAATTGAGCTCGCTCAAGAAACTCACCGGTTTGGTCCGGCCGAAGCTATGCTTGGCCAACGAACCTGCACGGTTTATCCCGTAGTATTGGGCCATTATGCTTGTTTTCGGGCTAGAAAAGAAATGGGTTTGCATGCTACTAAACTACTCGGCTAGCTTATTTTTACAAATAACTAAAACTAATACCGGTACAAAATCCGGTGTCTACAGATCCAAGTCTGATGGGAAAAGTGGGTTTGCATGGTGAAAGGAAATTTAAGAGTTTTTAGTTGTCCTTAGAGACCAAGGTTCCCTCTCCTTTTGCCTGGCCCGCCTGTTGAGGTTCTCGGGCTAGCTACTCTTTATTCTCTCTCTCAAAGACCAAATGATTTAATGACAGCTTGTCTCTAAAGTGAATTGCAGCGACCGGGCCTCAAAGAGGTTCTCCTACGTATCCAGTGTGGAATCAGGCCAGTCGTACGTAGTTCAACAGGTGTAACTTTAAACGATTGATGCCTCAAAAAGGACTTTGAGATAAGTCGAAAGTTTAATGGGAAGGATAGGTGTGAAGGTTTGACGGGAAGGTCTTGGGATTTGTGCGGATGACTTACAACTGCTTCTTATTCTTGCTTCTTGCTTCTTTCTTCTTGTTTCTTTATTATTATTATTTTTTTGCTTGTTCTCTTTTTTTTGAATTTTTTCTTCTTCTTTTTTTTTTCCTCTTTTTTTTAAATTTTTTAACCACGGACCTTCAGCTTATACTTCTTGTATCAATGAACGTTGCCCGCAACACATTATTTGGCTTAGGTGGGTTTAGGGATGAGATGGTCTTAAAAATGAATGACCGGGTTCGTGGTGGTGGTTAAGAAGATGGTATGAGAAAGTAATAATGTAGGTAAAGCGGCTAGGTGAAAATGAAGGTGGTGATGATGTCGGTGGTAAGGGGTGGAAGCCTTATATCATAGGCATGTCTTTTAAGCTGCGTGATCTATTTGATAGTGAGATACACTTTTAGAGATGATTGTTGGTCTTGTCCATTTGAATTCTCTCCTTTTGCCTAACCTATTGAGTGAGTATTCAGATTAGCTTCTCTCCTCTCAATTTTTACTCCTTACCTCTCCTTTTGCCCAACATGTAGGTGTTCAAGTTGGCCTCGTACTTTGTTTTTTTATTTAATTTGTCTCTCCTTTTGCCTAACTTTGCTTTGGTGATGAAGTTAGCCTCTCTTCTCTCTCTTAACCTTGAACTCAGGTTAGGACAAAAAGGAAAAAAAAACACAGAATGAAAGTGTGATCGAGATGTGAGATGGAATGAAAGATGTGAACAGATGGATGTGTCAGACTTCGATGATCATATAGGTGAGTGAGCTCTTCTATTTCGCCGTGAAGTGTGCCGTGATGATGAGGTGGTCCACTTCATTTCGCCGTGAGGTGGATCAAGGTGACGCGCTTCATTTCGAGAAGCATGCCAGGATGATGAGGTGGTCCACTTCATTTCGCCGTGAGGTGGACCGAGGTGACGCACTTTATTTCGCCGTGAAGTGTGCCGTGATGATGAGGTGATCCACTTCATTTCGCCGTGAGGTGGATAAAGGTGACGCGCTTCATTTCGCCGTGAAGCATGCCAGGATGATGAGGTAGTCCACTTCATTTCGCCGTGAGGTGGACCGAGGTGACGCACTTCATTTCGCCGTGAAGTGTGCCGTGATGATGAGGTGACCCACTTCATTTCGCCATGAGGTGGATCAAGGTGACGCGCTTCATTTCGCCGTGAAGCATGCCAGGATGATGAGGTGGTCCACTTCATTTCGCCATGAGGTGGACCGAGGTGACGCACTTCATTTCGCCGTGAAGTGTGCCGTGATGATGAGGTGATCCACTTCATTTCGCCGTGAGGTGGATCAAGGTGACGCGCTTCATTTCGCCGTGAAGCATGCCAGGATGATGAGGTGGTCCACTTCATTTCGCCGTGAGGTGGATCAAGGTGACGCGCTTCATTTCGCCGTGAAGCATGCCAGGATGATGAGGTGGTCCACTTCATTTCGCCGTGAGGTGGACCGAGGTGACGCACTTCATTTCGCCGTGAAGTGCGGGACTTGTGTCTCTGTGCTGAAAAGGGTGTCATCGCATTGTGAGGGCCCGATGACGGCCGCTGAAGATGAGTTCGTCTTTTGTAACCGCCTGACGACCGACGTATCTCGTGCATTGTTCTGCAAAACAGAGAAGGAGGGCATCGCTTATCCAAAATCGAGCGAGTCAGAGAATTTACCTGTCGGTCGTGCTTTAGCTCTTGGAAATGGGCTTGAGTTTGCCATTGCTTCATGGGAAAATGCTCGAATTGCATTGGGCCTGAACTTTGGGCCTGTTTCAAACAGTAAACCCGTCTGAGTTGGCGCTCGAGATTGCTTTTGGGCTTGAATTGGAGCGACGAATTTGGGCCCATTTTGGCTCTGAAATGTCCTGAGAACCCGTGCAGGTTCTCGTGATTAGGCTGCAATTGCAAGGCCCATTTTGGCTGCGACGCGTTTGGGCCGGCATTTTGGGCCTAGCTGCAACCCGTCTGGCGTCTTCTTCTTTTCTCTTTTTTTTTTCTTCGGCCAATGCATGTGATTTTAGGATAGATTTTCGGCCAATGCATGCCTTCCATGATCCTAATGCTGGGGCCCGCCGGTTGGCCACTTGTGTGGTGTGCATGCACCCACTCTCCTTATAAAAGGGGCCTCTCCATACCCTAACTCATGCATCTCACTCTTCCACTTCCTTTCCTTGCTCAAAAATCATTTATTCACTAGCTAGGAAGCAATGGTTAGAAAAATTAGAGATCCGCCTGTTCAACCCCATGCAACAAACTGGGCACATGAAATGTCCTCCCGGCGAGCATGGACTCCTAGGCCGGGTTGGGAACCGTCGATACTGGTGCCTGAACCGTGGAATCACGTATGGCACAAGCATTCACATGTCCGGGTAATGTCTTCTTCCTGACTCTGCTTTTAATTATAGCATAAATTTGCAAGTAGAAAAGTTTAATTCTAGCTTGTTGATTTAGCTAAAAATAAAGAAGTAATTTGTGTCGACATCTGTGATCGCTCAAATCGGGCCTTAGAGAACCGAGGATGATAGGCCGATTCTTTAGAACACATAGTGAAACCAAAACCCGTTTTAGTTGTGCTGCGCGTGAGATGTCCAAAACCGCCCCTTAATCGGCCCAACTTTTCAAGAACCCGTCTGAAGTCAATGATGCGCCAACTTCGTGAACCCGTCTGAGTTGGGTTGACACGGCCCAACTTATTTTGTGAACTCGTCTGGGTGGGCCGAAAAAGAGAGGCCCAACCCCTTTTGCTTGTGAGAACCCGTCTGGGTGAGCCGAAAAAACCGAGGCCCAACCCCTTTTTTCTTGTAGGAACCCGTCTGGGTGGGCCGAAAAAGAAAGGCCCAACCCCTTTTTTTCTTGTAGGTACCCGTCTGGGTGGGCCGAAAAAGAAAGGCCCAACCCCTTTTTTTTCTTGTAGGTACCCGTCTGGGTGGGCCGAAAAAGAGAGGCCCAACCCCTTTTGCTTGTGAGAACCCGTATGGGTGAGCCGAAAAAAGCGAGGCCCAAACCCTCATTTCGTCTTAGGTTGGGCCGAATGATTTTTTTTTAGCCTCCTAATTCAGTGGAAGTTCAATTTAGCTTTTGCTAAACTAGGGATCACTTAATAGTTTGCTGTAGGGACTTGTCTCTTTTTTGAATTTTTATGGCGGATCCTCAGGAGGATTCCCTCGTAATCGTGGCACATGCGGAAACCGATCAAGGTGGTGGAGAATTTTCATGAAGATAATTGGGCGCTTGCACTTTTAGAAGAGTCGGATTCGATCTCTTCTCGAAATGTGTCAAGGCCTGGAACCTGTACACCACGGTGATGGGCGCGGCTGCAGAGATTCCGGGATTCCACCAACACCTTCCACCTCCTGTAGGAGAGATGGCCATATCCCCGCTGACTTTGTGATGATTACCGGCTACGCTGGGTGGTCAAGATGTCGAATTCGACCTCGCAGCCGGATCAAGTGATGGAATTATTAGAACTCGTGCTTGAACGGCGTCGGTTTGGTCGAAGATGAAACTTTCTTATGGCTCCTTCGAGGATGTCATCACTTCGCGACTTCAATCATATGGATGAGTTTCAAATCGTTTCATTTTCTCGGCATATTTCATCTCCGCCACAATGTTTGCCAATCGAGGGGATGATGTTTACTCGACTTGATGAGGAATCTCCTGATTTAGAACAAGTCATTCATCGGAATCGGGCAAAGGCCGTGATATGCTAATTTTATTCGTTGGCCAGATAGTGTCCGGCCCTGGCGCTGATGTGGACCCATTCTTTGCACCGAGAGTCCGCGGAGATGAGGTCCGAGCATGTGGAAGGTGCTCGAGGTAATCTTCGACGCTTCTCTTGTACATGCATTTCTCTTTTTAGATCGTGAGTTTCGTATTGACATATTTGCGGTATGGGGTATGAGTACATTAAGGATTCACTATCCCTACCCGACACGCCAAGACAAAGGTGTCGGCCGCGAACGATGGCACAAAAACTACCTTGAGCACAAGAAGAAACCATTTGGGAGCTTAGATGAGTTGCCGTATCTTCGATCACCTTGAAGAGGTACATCTTTCACATAATCTCTCTTGCATTCCTTTGGTGCTTATGTTTCCTTTACTTGTGCAGATGATGTCAATTGGAATGCCCGGGTTGGCTTCGAGATTCCGCAAGACTTTATTCCTCACGAAATGCGCATAGGGATAGACTGCGCTTGTGATGGAGAGTCCGTCCGGTTGGTCCGAGTCTTGGTGAGAGACTTACAAGGCAAACCCCGGCCATGAAATGTGGATAATACCATAAGACCCCGAGACCATGCATGATCCATGAGCCTTGCACGCCGCGTCAGCAGCTGCAAGGGGGTTCCTTGTATACTAATCATGCATCGATGGCATCGACCGACCAAGTCTGGATTGAATGGGAACAATATCGGGACCGCCTGGCCTTTAGAAAGGTTGGGATTAAGACCTCCATTTACTCTTTTCATGTTCCTTCTATTATCGCATAATATGACCAATTATTTGCTTGTTGTAGTCAGCCCTATCATAAGATGACGAGAAGAGTCGAGCAATCTGGGACACGGTTGGCTACCCGAGGCGACCAAATGAAGACATCAAACCGAACTAGAGAAGATCCCGGGAAAGCCGGTAGGTGATTCCCTTTTTCTTTGCTTACTTGTAACTTGTCAAACTTTGACCAATTTCTCATTCTCGCAGGCGATGGAAACAAGCAAAAGGCTTCCTCAAAATTACTTCACACTCAAGTGGGCTCGTGAGAAAGACCTCGGGCTCTGTGGTTGGGGATGCAAACGTGGATGATGATGCACAGTCTCGTCCTGTGGATCCTCCTCGCCATTCAGATGCACACGTGCCTCGTGGCCGGTCGGAGCAGATGGACCTCCCTCGACATTCGTCCTTCATGGCCGACGCGAGACTCGCCTTGTGGGTGAAGCCGCTCTCAAGGCACGGAGAGGAATAGGCGAGCATGGGCATGCCGGCCACGATGACCGTGGGAAAGGTATTTTACTCGAAGATAGTCATTCAACCGCTCACTACGGAGACACGGGTTTTGGCCACGACTTTCGGCCTGCATGGAGAACAAAGATATCCTCCATGTCTTTAGGTGAGCACGGGCATCGGTGAGGTCTCATGATCATGGGAATTCGTCGGAGCCGGTTCGTCGTGGTACCCCGACTTTGTGGTGGAGACAGTTCCGAGTCTAGCGTTGGTGGAGGCGTGTGCGAGCAAGAAGGCATTTCACGCATTTAGATACTCCTTCGAATCTCATCATTCGGGTCTAGGCGCCAACCTCCCATCCTTTGCCTCGCACTTTATGGAATGCCCGGTATGTTCCTCGTCTCCCGCACCGATCGTGGATTTAGGTTATGGCACTTCCTTTGCGGCCGACCCTACCGTGGTGCTGCGATGATTCGTGCATCTGGGTATAACCGTGCCCTCGCAGATGAAGCCTCATCAGTGCTTCCGTCCAAACCCGTGGTACCCGTTACACCTTCACAAGGATGTTTGGAGCTGCCTCGAACGTCTGGATGGGGAACACAAACTCGTGAATGGTCGGGATGGTCGTCCCGAGCCCGCCGTAAGAACTTCTTGGCCTGCTCCACAGGGGTGGCCTGGAGGTAATCAAGAGTGGCAGGTTCTAGAACACTCTTGGCTTAATGCAGGCAGTACCGAAGTGTTGCATCTATCTGGCTCAGGTGGCGATACAGAGGTGGTAGTCTCCTCCTACTATCAATGGGACACTTACTTTGAGTGGTGGAAGTGGAGCCCATGGGTCGATAGCGCTAGTGGCGACACTGAGGTCCGCATGATGAGGATTGAGAAAGATGCACATGCAGGGTCTTTATGCAACGAACCTATGTAATGCTATGCATGACTCTTTATTATGCACTTAGGACGATGCAATGCAATGATGAAATAACGCTTTTTTTTTATTTTTATTTTTTTATATGCACTAGTGCGAACTACTGATGTGATGCTTATGCAATGATGATGCTACGTAATGCACTTCTTTTATTTTCATGTACTCTTATGCACAAAGTAACAAAAATGTGCAATGCGATATGCAATCTACATGGTGGGATTACTCCCACTTCCCCAAACGAAAAAAGACCAAAATAAAAATAAAAAACGAGAATTAAACGCTACAAGTACGTTCGAACTACAGTTTCGGGGCCGGCGAATAACCATCTCGTGGACCCGCATTATGACCCAAGATGGAGGCGAAATGGTTTTGTGAGATAGCCAATAACCCGCCCAAACCCGTCGACGCTCAAGCCCAATGGAGCTTCACCTATAGAAATCGGGTCGAGAAGCGGGCAAAGGAGGCCCATAAACCCGTCTGCTGATAGTTGTTTTTTTTCTTCTTTTTGTAAACTCAATTCAACAAGCAAGCACAAAGATTAATCTGACAAAATCAAAACTCGTTCGAAAGAGATAGGAAGAAATTTTCAATCCCAAAGGAGAGAACAAGTACTTCAGAGGCATAACCGCCAACCCTTAAGAATAATGCAAATGTGCGCGTTAGTTATGGACGAGGTCGCTTAAAAAAGCAAACCTCTCATAGGAAAGAACAAACACTCAAACCTCAATTTTGAAAATGTATGAGTGTTTTCTCATACTCAAACCAATATAAACAAACTACCATAAGCATGGTAAGAAACTCGCTCTCCACTACTGTAATGCAATGAACAAGTGACAATCAAAAAGACTTTTTCGTGTTGCAACTGGCTTAGGTTAGGTAAGGAGCGGTAAAATTTGGGAATGAGGAGTTAAGAGCCATGCTTGGATTGATTTTCAACGAATAAAACACTCTAAACTCTCCTTCTTGCTTAATGTATGCAAGACATTTCACCTTTCACCCTGAAACATCTCAACTGAATACAACCAGGTCAAAGTTTTCTGAACTTTAAATTGAATCTCCCTAATCACCCTTTTATTTTTGAAACTCTTTTCCTCTTTTTTTTTTACTTTTTTTTTTTACTTCTTTTTTTTTGTGGGTGATCGGGGAGAAGAATATCTATGGAATCTTCGACTTTGATATAATATATGAACAACATAACCAAATACCAATCGCTCAAGATATGGGACTTTCAGATTCTCCCAAACTTCCAAAAAAAAGGCAAACTCTCATCCAACCAAGCAAGGCAAAGGGATACTGGATATCAGAGGCCAAGGCTCGTATTGTCAGGGTTCAATCATGAAAAAAGGATAAACAAAGGCTAGGCGGGGCAAAAAGAACGGTAAATATAATGTAAGGAAGGCTATTTAGCTATGTAGCTTATCAAAATAAAATCGAATGCCTTAATCACTTTGTCACAGCGTGCAATGCAAATGTGTAGTCTCAAGCAAGATGCAAAACAAGTTCTAGAGATGCAATTAATGGGTGAGTCACTCAAGGGATCATGGAATTGATAAAAGTGATCAATTCAAAATTTAGGCAATGTGGACTCACGGGATGGGGCTCAATCAACTAAACTTAGCCCAAAGATTTGCGGTACGCACATTTATACTTTCTAAGATAGTCAAAGCAGTCAGATACAACTTTCATAACTTGTCTCAAAATCAGAAGGTTTGAAGGAAAAGGTTTCAAAAACTTTTGAGATCTCGTCCAGATTTTTCTAAGTGAAGCAAGTTAAACTGAAAGTAAGAAAGGTTTACGGCCTCCGTTGGATGGAATTTGTCTCAACAGTTTTCTGAGGGGGGCTAGGCACGCTAGTGGCCATGGTGGATTCACCGATTCACCGATCGCATCGGTCCGTAGTTGGGATTGTGAATGAGCTCGCCGGCCAGGTCACGGATGCGGGCTCGATGATGGTCTCGCTATCTTGCTCGCATGGAAACCGTTTAGTGCTCGAAAGAACCTTTATGCCACCTGCCCAATGCATGCATGACTTAATGGACCTATATGAGCCTAGGACACGGACATGACGCCTACATGCTGACATAAGGGTGACTCACCCACTTTTATGGGAGTGCATGTCCTAACTCTATATGGACCTAGCATGATGATCGATGTGATCGATACTCATTGGGCATCCGACTCAAGGAGCGCCATAAAGGGCGAATAGGATCAATAGTAAGTGGATTGGGCAACGATCGCAGATTTGGCCCGATGCGAAGGAGAAGAAAATGTGCAAAACCCGTCTGGTTTGAATCAGAACTCCCCTTTCAAATAGGCACGCATGTGATTCCACAATGAGTCCAACTAGACCAGGCACGTCAAACCCGTCTGGGTTTAGGACACCAAACCCGTCTGGGTTTGGGGCTACCCATCTCTCATTTGATCCTACGCGGCTAGAATGACGCCCCACTCATGATCGGGCTAGACACTTGGACTCAACTTTTACAGGATTAATTTACATGACATATAGATGCGGGATGAGCCTAACCATGGCTTTAGATTCAGGGTTTTTCTAGGTTTAGGGAGATAAATAGGGTACCACATGTTCTCGCCCCGGTGCATTTTCCTTATATGGAATTCATAGGAAAAATGTGTGGGGTGTTGCTCTTTGGGTTTCAAGGAAACCTTTAGAGTGTAACACGGGTGAGAGGAGAGATCAAATGCTTGGCGATGTAAGTGCATCCCACAAGTAGTGACCTCCCGCTCTCAGGATTGATTCCTAGTTTTAAAACCTAAACCAACGCTTTTGTGCTCCCCAGCCATAAAGGCCCAAGTGGAGTCGCCAATCTGTAGACCCCGAAAAATTTGATGACCTTTTTCGCGGTGCTACTTAAGGAGTGATTGGGAGCCGACTAGGATTGCTTAACCTTAAATAAGGTTGAACTTTTAAGAATGTTTTCGTTAACGGATTAATCTAATTTATGCGCCCTAATCCCGAGATTCACCTTTTTAAGAAAGAAGAAAGAAAGAGATAAAAAGGAGGGGAAAACACTAGGAATCCGTCTGGGTTCATTGCTTGAACCGAGACGGGTTTTCGCCACAGCACTACAAGAAAAGAAAACAAAGGAAAGATTAGAAAAGAGAGGTGATAAACCCGTCTGGGTTCATGAGTTGAACCGAGCCGGGCTAGCTCAGGTGCTATCCGCGGATTGGATCGAATAAAAAGAGAAGTAAAAAGAAAATGAAAAGAGCACAGTAAACCCGTCTGGGTTCATGGATTGAACCAAACCGGATTACCTTTTGCATTAATCACAAATTAAGTCAAAGAAACCGTAAAAAGGAAAATATCGAAGTATGAATAGAGTCGCCAGTTGAATTTTTAGGAGAAAAACAACAAACCATTTAAATATAGACCCCGGCCTGCGAATCCAGAGATGGATTCGGGGGTAAGGTTACGAATTTGACAATTAAAATCATCAAATCCGCCTATTCAACGAATAGACTTTACTAGAATTAAACCAAAGCAAAACAAAAGTTAAAAGGGAGGGATTAGATATAAATTTCACAAATTCATCATTAAAGTCATGCAAAACATTGAAAATGTAAAAGAAACATGAATTCGATAGATTATGCTACCTGGTTTACATCAACTATGCTAACCTTTAGTGAAGCAGCATGCAAAGGGAGAGAAGAGGTGGAGAGAATTATGCTAGTGTCAATACTCTAGCACAATGTTGTGTGTTAATGGAAGGGAAAAAAGGTTTAATTTATAGTGGAATTGGTGGAGTAGGGGGTGCGTTTAGGGTTAGCATATGGCCTCGGAACCCAGACGGGTTGTTGAGTCAATCGAGCTCGCTCAAGAAACTCACCGCTTGGTCCGGCCGAGCTATGCTCGCCCAATGAACCTGCACGGTTTATCCCGTAGTATTGGGCCATTATGCTTGTTTTCGGGCTAGAAAAGAAATGGGTTTGCATGCTACTAAACTACTCGGCTAGCTTATTTTTACAAATAACTAAAACTACCGTACAAAGTCCGTGTCTGCATCCAAGTCCGATGGGAAAAGTGGGTTTGCATGGTGAAAGGAAATTTAAGAGTTTTTAGTTGTCCTTAGAGACCAAGGTTCCTCTCCTTTGCCCGCCCGCTGTTGAGGTTCTCGGGCTAGCTACTCTTTATTCTCTCTCTCAAAGACCAAATGATTTAATGACAGCTTGTCTCTAAAGTGAATTGCAGCGACCGGGCCTCAAAGAGGTTCTCCTACGTATCCAGTGTGGAATCAGGCCAGTCGTACGTAGTTCAACAGGTGTAACTTTAAACGATTGATGCCTCAAAAAGGACTTTGAGATAAGTCGAAAGTTTAATGGGAAGGATAGGTGTGAAGGTTTGACGGGAAGGTCTTGGGATTTGTGCGGATGACTTACAACTGCTTCTTATTCTTGCTTCTTGCTTCTTTCTTCTTGTTTCTTTATTATTATTATTTTTTTTGCTTGTTCTCTTTTTTTTTGAATTTTTTCTTCTTTTTTTTTTCCTCTTTTTTTTTTAAATTTTTTAACCACGGACCTTCAGCTTATACTTCTTGTATCAATGAACGTTGCCCGCAACACATTATTTGGCTTAGGTGGGTTTAGGGATGAGATGGTCTTAAAAATGAATGACCGGGTTCGTGGTGGTGGTTAAGAAGATGGTATGAGAAAGTAATAATGTAGGTAAAGCGGCTAGGTGAAAATGAAGGTGGTGATGATGTCGGTGGTAAGGGGTGGAAGCCTTATATCATAGGCATGTCTTTTAAGCTGCGTGATCTATTTGATAGTGAGATACACTTTTAGAGATGATTGTTGGTCTTGTCCATTTGAATTCTCTCCTTTTGCCTAACCTGTTGAGTGAGTATTCAGATTAGCTTCTCTCCTCTCAATTTTTACTCCTTACCTCTCCTTTTGCCCAACATGTAGGTGTTCAAGTTGGCCTCGTACTTTGTTTTTTTATTTAATTTGTCTCTCCTTTTGCCTAACTTTGCTTTGGTGATGAAGTTAGCCTCTCTTCTCTCTCTTAACCTTGGACTCAGGTTAGGACAAAAAGGAAAAAAAAACACAGAATGAAAGTGTGATCGAGATGTGAGATGGAATGAAAGATGTGAACAGATGGATGTGTCAGACTTGGATGATCATATAGGTGAGTGAGCTCTTCTATTCAAATCACGAATGTAAGCACAAGATTCTTTCCTTAACAGTTTACAAGTAAAGGAATGGTCGGGGAAGACAAGAGTCATAATGAAAATGAGTTCGTCTTATTGAATGTAAAGAAGACGAATGCATTGATAAAATCTACTTGGGATACATCCCAACTGACTCTGAAAAGGAAGACGATTGTCACGAAAAGAAAAGACGCAACATGAGGGGATCTCCCAATTGAACCTTACAACTTAGGGTTTTTGGAAAGACCCCGTTTGTCTCTGTAGTAGGCCATGCTCTAATTGAGTTTCTACGATGTGATTGGCAGTGACAGCTTCCCGAATTGGAGCATTTCTTCTATCTTGTCCTTGAGAATGTTGCACTTCTCAATGTCATGACCTCGCAGTCTATGATATTTACAGAACTTACTAGCATCCCAAGTTCTGCTTTTGACTTCAAGTTCAGCTCGAATAGGGGGCAACTAGATCTTCCCTTTCTTAAGTGGTCGATCCAAAGCTTCAGTATAAGTAGTGTCGATGGGAGTATAGGTGGTGCACCGTTGTGGTTTAACACTTGCAAGAAAAGTATTAGGAGCTCGAGTGTGTACCCCCACAGATGAAGCGCTTCCTCTCCTATCTTCTCTGACATGATGTTCAACATTAGTCACCCTTCTATCGTTTTGTATAATCCAAAGGATCATATCCATTTTTCGATCCAAACCTTCCATAAGTGATTGCATTTGATTTATTTTGGTAAAGAGTTGGTCCATAAAAGAACTTTCTCGTTCACCATATCTTCTTTCTTGATCCATTCTTATGGCTAAGGGCGGGATTTGATCTTCCTTCTCAGTTGAAGGAGACTGGGAAACACTTGGAGCGGTTCTCAACTTCTTCCTTGGTAAGTTGAATTGACGTGGTTGTTCGACTCTATGAACAGAAGTGAGTCCCAAGCCCATATAGTGATTCGCAGACATAGGGATCTCTCTTTCTATTTCATGCATACTTGCTATTTCACTATAATGATTGTTGCTTTCATCTTCATCAGGAAGGTTCAACTCATCATTCATCCTTGCCAATGTATGGACTATTTCATCTATCTTCCTATCATTTTCAGTAGTTATGCCTTGCATTTGCTGTGAAATTTCAGCCAAATGTTGGGTAATGAAGGGAATAAGCTCATTGTTGCTAAGTATCCCGTTGGAGGCCATTAGAGACGGTGGTGTAAAGAAAACAACTTCGAGACTTGTTTATTCCAAGTACAAGATTGGTCGACGAATCCCTATTATGCCTGTATGGAAACTATAAACCTCAAAATTAATCCTGACATTGATCTACCCAAAGACCTAGTGACTTATATGGGGCGACCTGATGCAAATAGTGCCTACATGATAAATGATGGTTTTTTTTTGTTTTTTTGGTACGGACTCGCCCACTATTAGGCTTGTATGAAGACTCTGAACCTAAAATGATGTTATGTACATGAAGATGGGAGGTATCCATCAAGTCATCATAAAATTGAATCAACATTAAAATTCTAATGGACTCGGATTTAGTTAACGACCGAAGGGATGCCTTAGGGGTCAAACATTACTTAAGGTTGAGTAAAGTCAAACTTGAATCTCAGGCTTAGTCAAACCTCTCTGACTTGGGCATAAGAGAGACCTTTTGGGCCTACTTTAATCTCGTTTGAATATTACCCAAACTAAAGTAATATTTGAGGGAAATGCAAGTGTGGACCGACTTATTCTACGATGGAATGCACAATTAGCACATAATTAGCACGTTATTTATTTTTTTTTTGAGAAAAAAAGAAGAAAGAAATGCACATAGCATACAAATGAGGGATGCGCTTAATCCATAGGTCTATGTTCATGGTTTAAGGTCGGGTCCTTAAAACTAACATACTCATGTCTCTCACGCGCCATAAATTCTATGGAGTTCATAGTAATGTGACCCGTATGTTTCTCGCAAAATTAAGGGGAAATGTAAATTCATATTCCCAAAAATTTCGGAGTGCTTCATGAGTGGGTAAGTAACTTGCGATCTTCTTGAAATGTGGAATTCATTTCTTTATGAAGTCGGAAGTAAACTTTGCCCGAAACGGAAAATTGGGTTGATCCTAAACGATGCCCTTGAGTTCATCGCGATTTGTCAAAGAAATCATGATGTAGGCCCGTATGCTTGATGCCTAATTAAATAACAAACATTAAAAGAATTATTTCTCCCTTCTACTAAAATATTTAAGAAATCGATTTTTCAAGTTTTACCCTCTTAAAGTAAGTCCCCAGTGGAGTCGCCATTTGTAGGACCCGGGAAAAAACTTCCAATGGTGCGCTACTCGATGTTAGGCGAATCGAAAGAGGTGTCTAATCTTTAAAGGATTTAATTGAATTTTTACGTACCAAAAGTGTTCACATGAAATGTTTGGATTTTATTTTGAACATTAAAATTTATAATATGCCCGAAATGAATAAGAAAACTAGAAAAATCAGAAATAATTAGCACAAAAACCGAGGCGGTCAAGGAAATACCCAGGTCACTGACCCAAGCGCCATGCTAGTCTGCCTGGCGCCCTGAACTGTGACCCTGGGCCTTTCCCAAATGCCTGGGTAATGGCAGTGGGCTGGGGCCAACAGCCGTGCAAACCCGCACGGGGGTGCTGGATGTTGAATCAAGGCCATCAATTTTCGATTTTCGGTATTCAAATTATTTCGGGAAATAAATAAATTTTAAAATTCGAATAAAACTTAACATTTAGCGAATCAAGTTTAATCAAAATTTTATTTATTAGGAATCGCCAATTAATTTTTAGGAGAATTAATAAACTCATATTTTCTTGACACCGCGTACCATGATATTCGGAACCAGGGGTAAGGTTACGAATTCGAAAGTAAAAACCTTCAAATCCGCCCGTTCAGGGAATGGACTCTACTATATTAGTTTATTAAAGAAAAGAGTAGAAGAGGAGAATTAATTAGTTTACTTTAAATTATTTAGATGCATGCGGAAATTAAAATGCGATAATAATAAAAATGCGATAAATAAACAAAAGCGATAAACAAATTACAAATAAATAAAGAACGAAATTAAAATTATCTTTTCAAGGAATCCGATTCTGATTAGTCGTAATTGATTTTTAACATCAGGATTACAACATTATTGGTGATTGCGAGAAACTAAAAACAGAAATTAAATGCGAGAATTTAAAATACCAGAATGCATGTATGCAAATGAGAGAAGGAGAAATGAAGAGAAATCCACCTAGTGTCAGAATGCATGTATGCCAGGTAGTTTCGGTTTGTAAAATGAAATGAGAGAAGGGGGTATTTATAGGGTAAGTGAGTGAGGGAAGATTAGGTTTAGAATAGCTAAAAATAGCAAATGCTCTAAAAAAAAGCAAATGCATTAAAATTAGCAACTGGGTAGGTCTGCCTGGCATGATTCCCGAGGCCGGCTTGCGCTGCACGCGACCCGAGAACATTGATCCGGGTAAATGGGCGGCAGGCAGACACGCACAGCGCCTCGAAACTGGGTAATTGGGCAGCGTGCAGACCTGCCCAGCGTCCTGGGTTTGACATGGATTGGGCTGTCCGCATCAGGCCGTGGGCCAACCTTCCCCTTTTGGGCCTATTCTTATTTTGGACTTGTTGTTGTGGGCTATTTTCTGAGGATATTTTGTGGTGGTTTTCTTCTCTCATTTTTGCATTTCAGACATAATTGGTATTTTACCTAAGCTAAAATCATAAAATAAATGAAAATACTAAAAATAAAATTTACAATATTTCAATGACACTTTTTGGGTGTCTAAAATAATATTAATCAATTCGATTCTTCCCGCATAGGTAAGTTTCCTCACAGCCCACCCTTGTATCCGCTTAGTTATCTTCTCAATCAGAACCGCACAATCATGTCTGTTTAAACGGAATGGTTTAATAGGAACACCCAGATATCTAAAGGGAAGATATCCCTCTTTGAAACCTAGATTTTCCAATATCTTCTTTTTTTCCTCAGGGGCAACATTTACAAAAATTATATCATACTTCGATTTGTTTTGAAACAAACCAGATGCAGCCGAGAAATGTTCAAAAGCATTAGATATGATACAAACACTCTCAAAATTCCCATAACAAAACATGAGGAGATCATCAACAAACATATATATATATATATATATATATAAAAGAAAACGATAATACAAAATATTGAATTGAGAGAACAGAACTGGAACAAATCCAAGTCTGTTCGAAAGTCATCTCCTCCGCCCAGCCATCTCCTCCCAATGGCTGTCGTCGCTCGCCGGAGGCCGTCATCCACTGACGCCCAGAAGCTGTTTCCCTGACGACTGAAGGACAGCCCCACTCGCCGTCGTGGATTCAGGTATTTGATATTTAGGGTTTCGATTTTTAGGGTTTAATTGTAGAAAATCGGGTAAATTTCAGCAATTCTTTGATGCATTATGGCTGTATGGTCTTATCATTTAGATTTGAAAGGAAAAGGCAAATGATTTTGTCCTTGATGTTTGATTTTGTTCCTTTTGTGTTACTTTTATCGGCTTCTCAAGCCCGAGTATCCTTTTTCTCACTATTTTGGGAATTCATTAGGTCATTTGTTGCCCAAAAGAAGTTCAACTCATTTGCCTGTTTGCAACAGTGGCAAATCCAGATGAACTAGCAAGGATTTGTTCCAGTTCTGTTCTCTCAATTCAATATTTTGTATTTCCATTTTCTTTTTTTTAAAAAACTTTCTAACGACAAGTTAGTGCATGTCTACGAGATGGAATTTTTTGGAATTTAAGCCTACCATTTTGGAAAGGTAAAAAGAGTGTCTACCATTTGGAATAACCAAGAATTCATGCCTACCATTTCGAATTTCCCTTATTGTTTTAGTAGAAAATAACTCTTCCATTGAAAAGGCATCCTCAAAATAAGGAAAGCCAAAAAAGTGTTACACAACACGCCACCAAACAAGGACCTCAACTTAGTAACAAATCTATACACTTGCTATACTTTGTTCTTTTTCTATTAGGGAAAGTAGGCTATTAACAATTGTACTTTGAATTTTCTTCACTGCTTCATCCACAGAGATCTTCTTCCCTCTAGAAGCGAACCTCATATAGTTCCTACACTCCCAAATCACAGCCTTAGTGGAAGTAAACACAACAGCAGCAACCATTTTTGTGCTTTTATCTCTTTCAATGTCCTTCCAATTCAGTGTCCATTGATGAAAAGAAGAGAACTTACTTCTCACACCAAAGAAACTACCAAAGTGATCCAGAATACGCCTTGCAAAGTCACAGCTGGTGAATAAGAGCTGATCATATGAGCATACATACACACACACACACACACACACATACACAAACAGATATAATATATATATATATATATATATATATATATATATATATATATATATATATATATATATCTGTTTGTGTATGTGTGTGTGTGTATGTATGTATAAGAACTGATCATATGAGCATGACACTTTGGCGAACATGTGAGCATGGATGAATATCAATTATTTATTTTTAAGGACATAAAGTATTGTTTTAGGGAACATCAAGTTTGCATGGTACTTTGAATTCAGTGTTTGTTCTTTTTCTATTAGGGAAAGTAGGCTATTAACAATTGTACTTTGAATTTTCTTCACTGCTTCATCCACAGAGATCTTCTTCCCTCTAGAAGCGAACCTCATATAGTTCCTACACTCCCAAATCACAGCCTTAGTGGAAGTAAACACAACAGCAGCAACCATTTTTGTGCTTTTATCTCTTTCAATGTCCTTCCAATTCAGTGTCCATTGATGAAAAGAAGAGAACTTACTTCTCACACCAAAGAAACTACCAAAGTGATCCAGAATACGCCTTGCAAAGTCACAGCTGGTGAATAAGAGCCGATCATATGAGCATACATACACACACACACACACACACATACACAACAGATATAATATATATATATATATATATATATATATATATATATATATATATATATATATATCTGTGTATGTGTGTGTGTGTATGTATGTATAAGAACTGATCATATGAGCATGACACTTTGGCGAACATGTGAGCATGGATGAATATCAATTATTTATTTTTAAGGACATAAAGTATTGTTTTAGGGAACATCAAGTTTGCATGGTAAATTGATGTCCCCTTGATGTTTAACATACATATTTGATGTTCCCTAAAATAATACTTTATGTTCATCCATACTTACATACTCACCTAAGTACCATGCTCATGTGATTAGTGCCCTATATGTATATGCTATGCAAATTCTAATATAATTTATACTTCCTCTATTCAGATGTATCTGTCGTTGAGGAGTGTTTTGCATATACCAAGAATCCAAGAATTAATGGGTAGTTAACTTGAAAGCCATCTAAATGCCTTCAACGCACATGGCTCTTCGTTTTCCTCTTTAATTATCAGTGCCCTCATGCTGTCTTCCATTTAATGTACAAGGCAATATGTTTTTTGGATGATGGGAAAGAGTAGTGAGCCTCCCACCAATAATTAATTTTTTAATAGTATTATATGTTGTTAAATTAAACATAATGAAAATAGATAAATAAATTTTAAAAATACATATAAGGATCATTATTGTTGTGTTTTATTGGAGTTATAAAATGACAGATAATTTGAAACTTGAAAAGTTAGTTAAAATGACAGATAAAAAAGAATGGACGGAGTATCATTATACATTATTAGTTGAGAGTATATATACGTGTGTGTTCAAGGCTTCTCAATTCTAGAGCACCTCACACTATTCATAGGTGTGTGCACACACACAGACTCAAGGATTGTCAATTCTAGAGAGCGTCAAACACTATTCTTATATTCCTGTGGACCCAGGAAAATCCCTGTGGTATCCCTCGCCGTGTACGGCGAGTCGAAAGGGGTGTTTTTTCTTTGAAGGGATTTGCTAGAAATTAAATTAAATAAAAACTTAAACAAACTCTTTAACTTTGATTAAAAAAAACTGGGATTTTACTTAATCAGAAAGAAGAAATAGAACAAAAAAAAAGGAAAAGAAGAAAAAAAAAACAGAGAAGCTCAGGGTCGGACCCGAGGCCACAAACTAGCAGACCTGGCAGTATTCTGCCAGTCAGTGGTCCAGGAATAACTTCCGAACCTGGAAGTCAGATCCGAGCCACAAGATCAGCTAGAATACCACCAGGTATTCTGCCAATCCAAGCCTTGGTACTGACTTCAGAACCTGGGAGCCAGATCCGAACCTAGGAACTGGCATGAAAACCGTCAGGTATTCTGCCAATCTCAGGTTCAGAATTTTTGTAAAAAAAAAACTGCGGTTACGCCTAAAATTCGGATAAAAACTCACTTTTCCACTTCGAGATTAACTTTTTGGAATCCGAAATAAACAACAAAAAAAAAGAGAAATGAAAAGAAAAGAGATAGTAAAATGAAACAGAGAGGCTCGGGGTTGAATCCGAGGCTACTGACCAGGCACCATACTTGGCGATATGCTGCCAGCCAGAGGCCCGGTGTGCTTTCCGAGACTTGGAGTCAGCGCTAGACCAGGAGCCGGCCACCATACCGCCAGGTATTACCCTAGGTGTGGCTCGGGATTTTAGTGGCAAATTTACTTTTGCACATTGACGTTATTCTATCACGCTTTTCTGCTTCGAAATTAGTCCTTAAAATCTCAAATAAAACCATGAAAAGATGAAAGAAGTGAAAGGACAAAGTTGCACAAAAAGTCGCCAATTAATATTTAAACGAGAATTAATAAACTCAAAATTAATGACTCCACAAACCACGAACCATGAGATTCGGATCCAGGGGTAAGGTTATGAATTCGAGAATAAAGATTCTTGAATCCGCCCGTTCAACGAACGGACTCTACTAAACCGGTTATTAAAGAAAGAGAGTAGAAGTGGAGAATCAATTAATGTAATTTACATTATTTAGTACATACAAATACGATATTAAATACGAGAAATAAATGGACAAGAAATAAAAGTGGAATTAAACATGAATAGGTTTTATTTATGAACGTTCACGTTTAATTAAGTTGAGTTTATTATTAACTCATATTACAAGAATATACAAGTGGAAGAAGTAGAGAGAGAGACTAGAATGCCAAGCAAAATGAATGTAAAGAGAAAGAAAAGGAGGGAGAAGAGATAAATCACCTAGTGTCAATATGCTAGGGTGATTTTGGTGTTGGGATGAAATGGAGACGGGTAGGGTATTTATAGGTGAAATGAAGTAGGAATTTTAGGTTAAAAGGGGGGAGTATACCTAGCATAATACCACCTGGAATGCGGGCCTTTTAGGGGCCTAGCTGCGCATGGCACACATCCCTGGGTAGGCAGAGACGCCCCGGGTCGGGTAAAATCCGCCCCTAATACCTGGCGGTATGGGGGCCGGATCTGCTCAAGCCTGGTCTGCTTCTGCACCTTGGGTCGCGTGCATAATTGGAAAAATGGGTTGCCTTTTGGTTTTCTCTCTTTTGTATTTCACTTTTCTTGGCATTTTTCTAAATTAATCTAAAATAAAAGAAACTCAAAATAAATTACAAAAATTATAAAGCTGAATTGAATAACAAAATTCTGTGCCTACAGTTAGCCTCCACTTTGATCGAGTCTGAGTAGGACACCGATCATAGTAGTTTGAAGATGCTAAAAATGATGTGTCCTAGAAGCGAAGTCTCGAGGCTGGATGGCACTTGGAAGCAAACGTCATGTGCCGCATGTATGACTTGTAGCTGATTGACATTCGGAAACAATATCCTATGTCATTGTTGATTGTCGACGCTTGGAAGCAACTGTCATGCGCCTAACCGTACTTTCGAACTTTTGTCATCGTATCATAAATGTCCGATGACCGCCTGAATTGATATCGTACTATTAACGCCTGATGACCGGCGGAACTGACATCATACTCTTAACGCCCGATGTTCGGCTCAACTGACATCGTACTGTTAACACCCGATGACCGGCGGAACTGACATCGTACTGTTAACGCCCGATGACCGAGGGAATTGACATCGTATTGTTAACGCTCTTCGTCCAGCTAAAAATAACAATGTTAGCGCCCAGTGTGCAAACTGGGGGCGGCGATTAAAATTGTGTATCCAACTTCAAATTATTTTCTGAGTATATGAATATTCATAATTCTCTTGAAAATGAAGTCTGTTATGAGTCTGTCGCTTCTTCCTTTACATCTTCTAAGTATATAGTTATTGAATCTCCATACTTCTTTTGAAAATTTCAATTTAATTTTTGACGTACTGCATTTCTCTTGAAGATTTAATTAATTTATTTTATGAGTATACAAAAGTATTTTTGTATTTCTCTTGAAAATAATTTAATTTTTCTTCTTAAAGGCAAATTTCCTATTTTTGGAGTATTAAAACAAAAGGTTTCAAATTCTCCTCATAATAACTTCCCGATCAATGCATACTAGACCGGTCCAATCATTTATTTTAGAATTAAATTCGGGTGGTGAGAGGTTGAGGAGGTCTTCGTTAAAAAGGGGTATCCTAACTTGGTCATAGTGCCATATTCATTATTTTCCTCTCTCTAAAAAAATAAAAACCAAACATCACTCCTCACATCCGGACACCTCCCCAGAGAAGCATACCGCCAGGTATTCAATTGTAGTTGATTTTCACCAGCGAACAACATACCGCCAAGTGTGGAGGTGCTTCTTCGATTCTCGAGCCAGATATCATGTCAGTATATTTCGCCAGAACTCCATACCGCCAGGTATTATTGTGGTTGGGTTCTCATTTTCGAAATCAGATCCAAAAATTCAGCTGGAGTTGGGTGCTTCTGGTATCGTTCCCGAAGGAGTTTAGCTCCGGCGACTGTCAAACCGAGTTCAGACTCCGACCCGAAGCCCATACCGCCCGATATGGTTCTTGCCAAGCCTAGATTTCAAATTTTTGAATTTTCGCTATGTTGTAGCTGATTCTGAATTTTCAAGATCAATTTTAAACTTGAAGCCGGAAACTGTAGGTCTAAACTGGGACACCATACCGCTAGGCATTCTAGTCAGTCTACCGGTTTTTGCCGGTAGTTGTTCCTCATTTTTCTAGCCTGGAATCTCAATATACTGCCAGGTATTGTTATAACATACTCCAACTTCTCTTCTCTCTTTCGCAGTCAGATCTGGAAACCCTAGCATACTGCCAGGTATGGGCTTAGTATCCGGAATGCATACTTTCTTTCTTGTGTCTTTTGGGCTTGGTGATTTGCCCTCCAAGGCCCAATTATTCTGAACCCACTTCATCATGTGTTGGGGCCCAAAGCTCCCTATTTCTTGCTTCTTGCCTCTTCTTATGTCGTTAGATCTCTAGAGTTTAACATCAGGATCAACTAATAATCCCGAGGTTTTTCTCATAAAAATCTTGTTTCTAAGCCTAGACGAACCAACAAAGTGTATCCCAACCTCGGGTCGTGTCGTTCGTATCAACATAGCACCTCGGGTCGAGACGTTCAAACTCGCTTGAATATTTCAAGACTTTGGGCCTCAGGCTTCTACGACGTTTAGACCTGCACATGGGCATTTTGGGCTAGGCAGTCAGACCTGCAATTGTTGGGCTCGACCCGTAGCTCGGGTCTTCTTAGTTTAATTAGAAAATGAGTTGTTTCCAAACTAATTCTTGTACAACATTGTGAATTGAATTTATAGAGTTTATCTTAGAAAATGAATTATTTTCTAAACTGCTTCTCATAAAAATTTGTTATCCGAATCTTAGAGTTTAACTCGGAAAATGAGTTAATTCTCGTAAAACTCGAATTACTTCTTCATCGGCAACATCCTTTGAGCTTCTGGCAATACGTCCGAAGGCGATCAAGATTCCAAGTGAGCTTGCTTGATTTCTAGTCGCCATAGCTGCACTTCTTTTAAGGTTCGAGCGAGAGATAGAAGAATGCAAATGTGGTCTTATGCGCACTATGCTACATGGATTACGTGGAAATAAATATGTATAAGACTTTGTTGTGTGCAATACACAACTCTATTATGCATTTTATACTAGAAGACTCTTTATGCAGCCCTAATCTTAAAGCATGATATGATTCTTTTTTTATTTGACTCAAGAAGAAAGAAGGAAAAAAATTAAATAAAAACTAAAAAACTAACATGACTCAAAATGAAAATAAAAAACGAATTGATGTGACTCGAAATGCAAACTAATATGACTTAAAATGAAAAAAAAAAGCATATGACCTAAAAACAAAAACAAAAAAAAAAAACTAAAAAATGCACATTGATTTGCTGCATGTATGCAATATGAACAACTCCCACTTTCCCGAGGGGAAAAAAAAAGAATAAGGAAGAGTAAATGGAAAATGATGAGTTCTCTTCTTGAATTATCTCGCAAGTTGCCATGATGTGGATGTTGAGTGATGATTGAGCCCCCAGTTGAAATGTTGCAAAACAGGATATAAATGGAAGACTCGGCCTGCTTATGCTTCTTGATGGGAAGGTTAGGATGCTTAACCTTGATGACATGGTTAATTAGGAACCCCCAACACTAAGAGGGATCAAGTGCTAAGCCATCTTGGTTTCTCTTGCCTTTTCTCTATTCTTCTTGGTTCTTTTGTTTAGGTGGGAACATGTAAGCACCAAGCCCCCAGTACTAGTGAATAAATAAATATCTTCAGGCGAGTCAGAATGATGGACCTAGGTGGGTGTTGGCTTCAAGTAACACTCTATTTTGATGCAGATGGCTTCATGTTTTGCTGATGGAGTTATCCCTCACTCAGGTATTCTGAAAATGAGGATTAACTTACGAATCTCATACATGTACTAATTACCAAATCAGAAGAGCTCACAAGGTGATGGGGTTAATGTTGGAATGATGGAAAAGGTAGCGAAAGCTTATGCCCAAATAGAGGGCGAGATGAAGTTGTGGGTGGTTCGGTGAGGGTAACAAATGTAATGGACAAAGTGGTGAATGGATGGGTAGTTCGATGGACAAAGGTTCGAACCAAAGGAGTGGACGAGATGGTCTATGGATGGAACACCATGTCTCGTGGGTTTATCTCATAAGGGAAGATATGGTCAAATGGCTACGGTTTGATGGATTTCGGCATGAAAGGTGATCCAAGTCTGATGGGAAAAGTGGGTGTGTTTAGTGAAAGAAATCTGACAGTTTGTCATTGTCATTAAAGACCAAGGTTCCCTCTCCTTTTGCCTAGCCCGCCTGGTGAGGTTTTCGGGCTAGCCACTCTTTATTCTATATCTCAAAGACCAAATGATTTGATTATGGATTTTCTATAAAAGTGAATTGCAGTGTCCGGGCCTCGAAGAGGTTCTCCTACGTATCCAGTGTGGAATCAGCCAGTCGTAGTTCAACAGGTGCAACTTTAAACGATTGATGCCTCAAGAAATACTTTGAGATGGGTCGAAAGTTTAATGGGAATGATAGATGTGAAGGTTGGATGGGAAGGTTTTGGGATGTGTGCGAGTGACCAATGTAAACCGACAATTGCCTCTTATGCCTCTTATTCTTGCTTTCTTCTTTTTTTTTTGTATTTTTTTCTTTTTTTTTAACTCGCTAACCTCAATCTATATTTCTCTTATCCATAATGTTAGTCACCCGAACCACATTGCTTGGCTTAAGTCAGTTTAGGGAGGAGGCGGTCATAAAATGAATGATCGGGTTCATGGTGGTGGCTAAGAAGATGATGTGTGAAGAAATGTAGGTGAAGTGGCGAAGTGAAAATGAAGGAGGTTATAATGTAGGTGGTAAAGGGTGGAAACCTTCTATCCTAGGCATGTCATTTTCAGCTGCATGATTTGTTAGATGGGAAAATTCACTTTTAGAGACTATTGGTCACTTTGAATTATCTCCTTTTGCCTAACCTGTTGGGTGAATGTTCAGGTTAGCTTCTCTCCTCTTAATTTTCTCTCCTTTTTCCCAACTTGTTAGATGAGCGTTCAAGTTAGCCTTTCTTTTTTTTATTTTTCTCTCCTTTTGCCTAACTTCGCTTTGGCGGTGAAGTTAGACTCTCTTCTCTCTATTTAACATTAGACTCGGGGTAGGGAAAAAAAGCATATAGCAAAAATGTGATGGAGATGTGAGATGGAGGAAACGAGCAGATGGACGTGTCAGACTTGGACGGTCACATGGGTGAGTGAGCTCTTCAATTCAAATCAGTAATGCAAGCACAAGATTCTTTCCCGAGCAGTTTATAAGGTCGAGGGAGACAAGAGTCATAATCAAAATGAGTTAATCTTATTGAATGTAAATAAGACAGATGCATTGAAAATCAATCATTGGATAAATCCTGTTTGACTCTGAAAATTAAAAACCAACTTTGATGGAAAGAAAAGGAATAACATGACATTAGAAAATCTCCTAACTGATCCTTGTTATCTTCTACTCTGATGTAACCTGGGATTATAGTGCTTGCAACGGAAGATCCCCTTATAACCTGAACTTCTAATGGGGTTTCTGCATTATTTGTGATGGCGGCAATTTTCCTAATTGGAACATTTCTTCAAGTTTTTTCTTGAGGGTGAAGCAGTTTTCAGTATCATGACCTCGAAGTCTATCATATCTGCAAAACCCGCTTGAGTTCAAAGATTTTCCTTTAGTTTCAAGTTCGCATCGGACAAGGGGAAGCTTGATCTTTCCTTCCTTAAGAAGACAGTCGAGAGCCTCGACATAGGTAGTGTAGATTGGAATGAAAGACATGAGTTGCCGCGTTTTAGTATCTTTAGCAGAGGAATTATGAGCCCTTTCATGAATGTTAGTGTCATACAACCCCATCGATGATGATCCTCCTCCTATATTTTCTTTGATGCGATGTTCAATATTAGCCATCCTTCTACGGTTTTGTAGAATCCGAAGAATCATATTCATTTTTTGATCCAGACCTTCCATGCACGATTGCATTTGATTTACGGTGGTGAAGAGTTGGTCCAAAGGAGAACTTTCTCGTTCATCACATCTTCTTTCTTGATCTCCTCTTGTGGCTAAGGGCGGGATTTGGTCTTCCTTCTCAGTTGAAGGAGACCTGGAATACTTGGAGAAGTTTTGAACTTCTTCCTTGGTAAGTTGAACTGACGTGGTTGTTCAACTCTATGAATAGAAGTGAGTCCCAAGCCCAAATAGTGATTTGCAGACATAGGGATCTCTCTTTCAATTTCATGCATACTTGCTATTTCACTATGATGATTGTTGCTTTCATCTTCATTAGGAAGGTTCAACTCATCATTCATCCTTGCCAATGTATGGATGATCTCATCTATCTTCCTATCATTTTCAGTAGCTATAGTATCACTTATGCCTTACATTTGCTGTGAAATTTCAGTCAAATGTTGGGTGATGAAGAGACTGAGTTCATTGTTGCTAGCTGTTCCGTTGGAGGCCATTGGAGACAGCGGTGCAAAGAAGGCAACTTGTTTACTCCGAGTTCAAGGTCGGTCACCGGATCCTTATTCTGCCTGTATGGATACGATAAACCTCAATAATTAACCCTGACATTGACCTACCCAAAGACCTAGCGTCCTATATGGGACAACCTAATGCAAACAATGACTATATAATGAATGTTTTTTTTTCACTTTTCTTTTTTTTTTTGGGTCAGACTTACCCAACGTTGGGCTTGCATGAAGACCTCTAACCTAATATAAAATTATGTACATTGAAAGGGAAGGTCCATTGGGCCGTCATAAGATCGAATCAACACGAACTCAAATTTGAATAACAACCGGATACACACTTTATGGATCCAATGCTACCAAGGGTTGAGCAAAGCCAAACTAAGATCTCGGGCTGGATCAAACCTCTTTGACTCAAGCCCAAGAGAGACCTCTAGGCCTTCTTTAATTCTTTGTTTGACTATTACCTAAACTAAGGCAACATTTGGAGGGGATGAAACATGAAACCAACTCTTAAAATGAAAGGGAAAACATATAGGACATAATTTACACATAGCACAAAGGGAATGCACATAGCATACGAATGAGGGATACACCTAACCAAGGTCCTATATTTAATGGCTTAAGGTCGGATACCTAAAACTAACATACTCATGTCTCTCACGCGCCACATATTCTATGGAGTTCATAGTAATGTGACCCGTATGTTTCTCGCAAATTAAAGGGAAAATGTGAATTCATAATCCCGAGAATTTTGGAGTGCTTCATAAGTGGGAAAGTAACTTGCAATCTTCTTGAAATGTGGAGTTCATTCCTTTATGAAGTCAGAAGTATACTTTGCCCAAAAGAGGAATTTGGGTTGAAAACTTGGACGGTATCTTTGGGTTCATCCCAATTTTTGAAAAATCAAGATGGAGGTCCGTATGCTTGATGCCTATCTAAATAATAAAAATTACAAAAAATTAATTTCTCCTGTTCTCCTTAAAATTTTAAAGAAACCGACTTTTCAAGCTTTACCCTCTTAAAGTAAGTCCCCAATGGAGTCGCCATTTGTGGACCCGAGAAAACCCTTGTGGTATCCCTTGCGGTGTACGGCGAGTCGAAAGGGGTATCTTTTCTTTGAAGGTATTTGCTAGAAATTAAATTAAATAAAAACTTAAACAAACTCTTTAACTTCGATTAAAAAAACTGGGATTTTACTTATTCAGAAAGAAGACATAGAACAAAAAATAAGGGAAAAGAAGAAAAAACAAACAGAGAAGCTCAGGGTCGGACCCGAGGCCACAAACTAGCAGACCTGGCGGTATTCTGCCAGTCAGTAGTCCAGGAATAACTTCCGAACCTGGAAGTCAGATCCGAGCCACAGGATCAGCTAGAATACCGCCACGTATTCTGCCAATCCAAGCCTCGGTACTGACTTCAGAACCTGGGAGCCAGATCCAAACCTAGGAACTGGCATGAATACCGTCAGGTATTCTGCCAGTCTCAGGTTCAGAATTTCTATGAAAAAAAAACTGCGGGTACGCCTAAAATTCGGATAAAAACTCACTTTTCCACTTCGAGATTAACTTTCTAGAATCCGAAATAAACCCCCAAAAAAAAGAGAAATGAAAAGAAAAGAGATAGAAAAATGAAACAGAGAGGCTCGGGGTCGAATCCGAGGCCACTGACCAGGCGCCATACCTGGCGGTATGCTGCCAGTCAGAGGCCCGGTGTGCTTTCCAAGACTTGGAGTCACGCCAGATCAGGAGCCGACCACCATACCGCCAGGTATTACCCTGGGTGTGGCTCGGGATTTCAATGGCAGATTTACTTTTGCACTTTGACGTTATTCTATCACGCTTTTCTGCTTCGAAATTAATCCCTAAAAACTCAAATAAAACCATGAAAAGATGAAAGAAGTGAGAGGACAAAGTTGCACAAAGAGTCGCCAATTAATTTTTAAACGAGAATTAATAAACTCAAAATTAATGACTTCACAAACCACGAACCATGAGATTCAAATTCATGGGTAAGGTTACGAATTCGAGAATAAAGATTCTTGAATTCGCCCGTTCAACGAACAGACTCTACTAAACCGGTTAATTAAAGAAATAGAGTAGAAGTGGAGAACCAATTAGCGTAATTTACATTATTTAGTACATACAAATGTGATATTAAATGCGAGAAATAAATGGAGAAGAAATAAAAGTGGAACTAAACATGAATAGGTTTTATTTATGAGCATTCAAGTTTAATTAAGTTGAGTTTATTATTAACTCATATTACAAGAATATACAAGTGGAAGAAGTAGAGAGAGACTAGAATGCCAAGCAAAATGAATGCAAAGTGAAAGAATGGAGGGAGAAGAGAAAATCACCTACGGGCCGTTTGTTTAATGGGAATTGGTACTTGGGAACGGGAATAGAGGGGTGGGGATTACAATTACCTTGTTTGTTTCATAGTAATTAAAAAAAAAATTGAGGAATGGGAATGGGGGTAGGAAAGGTGTATTCCCAATAATCTATTACCATGGGGGTATGGCAATTGATATTGAGAATTCATTAGTCTGTTTTAAATTATAATATTACCATTAATGTTACTTGCCCTAATTTTAAGAAAAATAAACCAAAACGTTTTATGATTAACAATATTGTTTAGGGTAGCCGTTTGATTCTCCTTTCCTATTATTATAAATATTGTTAGCAATATTACTCACCTTAATTTTTTTTTTAAAAAAAAAAACCTCACGTTTAAAATAAAAATTAGCATGTTAAATTACTCACCCTAGTTTTAAAAAAAATAAACCTCACGTTTTAAAAAATATTTATGAACTTTAATTTTTTTTATTTTTTCCATATAGTAATTGACTTTCTAGAAGTAAATGTGTGTCAATTATTGTTTTCCATCCATTTCAATTAATTAAAACATTCGTAAATTAATAAAAAGGGCATTTTAGTAAATGTATTTTTGTTCTCAATCCTATTTCCAATGTCAATTACCATATAACAAACAAGAAGGTTGGTAATTCATAGAGACATCTTAATTCTCATTCCCATTATGAATTCTCATTCCCAGTACCATTATGAATTCTCATTCTCATTCCCATTCCCAATCTATATCATACGACCCCATATTCTTATTCCCATTCCCAATCTATATCATACGACCCCCTAGTGTCAATACGCTAGGGTGATTTTGGTATAGAGATGAAATGGAGACAGGTAGGGTATTTATAGGTGAAATGATGTAGGATTTTTAGGTTAAAAGGGGGGAGTATACCTAGCATAATACCGCTAGGCATGCAGATCTTTTAGAGGCCCAGCTGCTCGTGGCACGCATCCCTAGGCAGGCAGAGGCGCCCCGGGTCGGGTAGAATTTGCCCCTAATATCTGGCGGTATGGGGTCCGGATATGCTCAAGCCTGGTCTGCTTCTACACCTTGGGCCGTGTGTAGAATTGGAAAAATGGGCTGCTTTTTGGTTTTTTCTCTCTTTTGTATTTCACTTTTCTTGGCATTTTTCTAAATTAATCTAAAATAAAAGAAACTCAAAATGAATTACAAAAATTATGAAGCTGAATTGAATGACTAAATTCAGCGCCTACAATTCCTTTTGACACCCTCTCCTCTTTTTCTTTCCCTTTTTTGTTCATATCATTGATTTCATGTGAATATTGCTGGAGGGAGGTACTGAACTAGTTGGAATGTTGCCTAATATGATGAAAATGAAGATAAATATTACTACTCGTACTAGTAAAATTGTTGCCTTACCCACATATTTTTCAACAAGCCAGGTGGCGTACTATATATGAAAGCAATCCAAAGTACTATATGGCCAAGTCTCATCTCTAATGCACATTTAGAAGCCGAAGAGGACCAAGACTTGGATAAATATCATGACATTATTAAAACTTAACACAATTTCGATCGCTTAAATATTAATTTCAACGAGGCTCAAGGCGAGATATAGAATCATCATTTATGGATCCCCGGCTTGGGGGGTTGTTATCACCACATGATGAAGAAGACACCTCGCTATTAATGGTGAAGCCTGGCTTTGAAGGGTTTGCTATGTTTTCTGTGTTGCTATTTAACATGAATACAACTGTGAACATAGTGGGCCTGGATGCTGGATCTTCTTGTACACATAGCAAAGCAACCTTTATGCAATTTTGTATCTGATTTGTATAAATTTGGGATCCCTGGACTGTCTTATGCATCAACTCTAATTCTTCTCCTTTTGACCACTTCCTCCATGCCTGTAAATCAAAACAAGTTGATTACAGATGCAAATGTCGATCAACGTTTGTTTTTTTCCTCTTATGTTGAGTGTAAAAATGTGTTAATATACATTAACTATCCTAACCAAAAGCTTAAGCTAATAGTTGAGGGTCCCATGATGATGTTATACTCTAACACATAGTAGTTTAGATAACACTTTCATACTTGCAAAGCTCAGAAGATTTTCTCCATCGTTTTCGGATGAAAAATTGGTGACTGTTTGACCAGTAACGATTTCCAACATCAAAACACCGAAACTGAAGACATCTGACTTGATTGAGTACTGCCCTTGTCGGACACATTCTGGGGCCATATATCCGCTGAAAATATTAGTGGCATGTAATATCGATTAGCATATGATGTAATGCACGCTTGCTACCACTAGATACAAATAAAAAAAATCCAACTGTCTGGCATAAGTTTTGTTTATGATTTCACCACTTACTTTGTGACTTTGATCTTGCTGGTGCCTTTATCGGGTTGATCTACATGAACTCTACTTGCCCGACTGAAATTTGCAATCTTTGGGTTCATGTCTGCATCTAAAAGTATGTTGCTAGCTTTAAGATCCCGATGAACTACTCGTAGTTGGGAATCTTCATGCAAATAAAGCAGGCCTCGAGCAACCCCTAATATAATCTTATGACGTGCTTTCCAGTCCAACTGTTCATGCTTTGTGGCATCTGCATAGAATTCTGTCAATAAATGAAATCTTTGATCCCCATCTCCTAACTTGTGATGCAAAGAAATCTAATCTTTGAACATATACTAACCATTGAAGAACTGAGCAAGGCTTCCATTTGGCAGAAACTCGTAAACAAGAAACCTTATATCCATTCTGGTGCAAAAGCCTAAAAGTTTCAGCAGGTTTCGGTGTTGAAGGTTGGACAACAACAGAACCTCGTTGTCAAATTCCAATCCACTATATCTTCCACTTTCAACCATTCTCTTAACAACAATTTCTTGTCCACTGGGAAGTACACCCTATAAAAATAACATATGCACAACATTGCATTTTAACAGGTTCATTCTATTGTGACTTATCAAGATACAGCTAAGAATATTTGATGTCATACCTTATAAACAGAAGTAGAAGTTCCTCTGTCAAGCCTTCTAGCATCAGAGAAGTTATTTGTTGCAGCAATTATCATGTTATAGTCATATTGTAAGGGATCGACGCACTTGATTTCACCAATTCCTTCTGTCAGAAAATATGGCTTACAGTTATGTTTTCATTTTGTATAAAATGAAAGAGCAGCTTGGAGAATCCAACTTAATTATAAAATTCTTGTATAATTACTCTACTTACTGTCTATCTGTTTTTGTGCCTTCCTCTTTCTTCGATACAATAACCAGGAGCTGGTTGTGGCAAGAAGCATAAACCAAGCAAGTAGGGCCAAGGCTATCCAAACTTTCTTCAGCACACTTCCTTTTCTTGAAAACGCTATTAATTGGTTGGATAGTGTTTTTGTGTGCATCCATCAAATTCAAATGCCAATTAGCAGCCAATAAGCAGAAACTATGCTTAACCAAAATTAAACTAATGTAATATAAGTAGACGTACAAGAACATAATACAGTGTGAGGGAGATCCAACTGGGAATCCCCTGTAAAGCTAGGAAAAATGGGAAGTAGCTGAGGAGTCTTTTATGGAATGATCTTTCTTATTAAACCATCTCCCTCTATCTCTCTATCTTTCTTTCCCTCTTGTTCTCTCTACCCTGAATTCTAAGTTCTTCTGCCCCAAATGTTTCTTCTGTCACATCTCACAACTTAGTTTTTTCCATTAGGAAGAAAAATCATTTCATCTGTATTAGTGGCCGGTATCAGAGCAATTCCATTTTGGTGAGCAGAGACAATGGCTCAAACAGTAGATTCAGGAACAAAATCTGAGAATTACATAACAACATCAGCTGTTGGTCCAACAGAAACAAGAACAAGTGAGGTAGTAGCTGGTAGCAAATGCTCACCCAGATCATTGCTCAACTGAACACCATAGTAGGTGAAGAGCATCCTAAACCATTCCACATTCCTCATCAGGGAGGAATCACTTTTATATTGACCTCAACCAAAGTTGAGTTTCCTAGATTTAAGGGTGATGATTCAAGGCGGGGGACTAAAAAATGCACTAACCATTTTAGTTTGTCTAAGATACCTAAGGATTGGAAGGTAGATTTACCTGCACTACATCTGAATGGGTAACTAAGACATGCATGGATTGGATCATACATCATGGGAAGGAGAAAAACTTGGGATGAATTCATAGTTGATGTTTGTGATAGGTTTAGGAACAACCTAGATAGTAGCATTATTGAGGATTTTAATAAGCATACTCAAGAAAGTTCCATAGATGACTACTTGGCCATGTTTGAGTAGCCAAAGCTTTGATCGTGGTAAGAACACCTATTATACCAGAATCCTATTACTGGAGAGCTTTATTGGTGGATTGGAGCCTGCTGTCAAATATCTGCTGAGATCTTTAAACTCACAAACTTTATACGACTCTATTATTGAATATGCTCATTTTCAAGAAGAGCATGTACTAGCCTTGAAATTACAACCTAATAACCTCATATATCTTAGAAAGATCATTGATTTCAGCTCCAAACCCCCACCCACCATCCTCACAGAAGGCCTTACTGCCTAAACCCAATATAGCCCCAAACATCAACCCAAGACCCTCATTACCTAGCCCGAGAAATAACAACCTGATGAACTGAAATGACCCTCAACAACAATGGCACAACCCACCCAGATATATATACCTTCTAAGAGAGAGTTGAGAAAATGGCCAAGGGTTTGTGCTTCTTGTGTGATAAACCATCCGAGAGAAGGCATAAAGCTTCTAATAAAGAAAAAACTTATTCTCGATGAATATTGTGGGTGAGAATGTATAGGGTGTGAGTAGTAGTGTTAATGTGGATGGTGTGGAAGAGGTATCCCAAATTTCATCGAATGCCATTGCTGGAAACCAGGGTTCCAACAATGAGCAAATGGGCAAGAAGATACTACCCATACTCATTGATTGAGACAGTACCCACGACTTCTTGTATTAAAACTTGGCTTATTAGTTGGATTGTCAATTGAAACAAACCAGCAAGCAAACTGTGGTTACGGGTGATGGGCATACCCTTAGTTGTTATAAATACACTTGTTAAGTGGTTCAATTGGTTGTTGTAAGGTGTTGTATTTGTAACTAGGGATGGCAGTCAAGTCCGAATCCGAAGCGAATCCGATTCATTTCCATTAAAAATCCAATTCGAATTAACTAAAAAACTCAATCGAATCGAATCCGATTAAAAAAATCCGACTCCGATTATAATTAAGGCGGGTATGGAGGTGACCACCTCCGATCCGATTAAGTCCGATTAACTCCGATTATAGTCGATCCGATTAAGTCCGATTAACTCCGATTATAATAATTAATATAAAAAATTAAAAAAATGAAAATTAAAATGATCAATTTTTTTATAGTAGATTGTAAAAGTTTATTTTTTTCTCTTTTTTTTAAAGGGACATCGTGTATTACTATTAGTCATTAGGGTTTCATTTCATCAATTTCACTTCACCTGCCCTGCCATTTCACCCTCAGGCTCCCATCGTCCCCTTCACTTCACCGCCCTCTTCTGCTCTTCACCTGCGCATCCTAGCCCCCAGGCTCCTATCCTAGCGTCGTTACCACCATCATCCACCACCTTCACCGCCTTTGATTTCTTATTCCGAGTTTCGAGTTCTGAGTTCAACGTCGTTACCACCATCATCTCCAATTCAGTCTCCTCTGACCTCTATCCTCTCTACCTCTCTTTGTTTGCACCTGCCGTCTGGCCCCGTCTCCTCTCTCTGTCTCAGTCGACCGCCGCACCGCCTCAGGAAACCCGACCACCGCGACGTTAGGACCTCCACACACAAACATTTTTAAGAATTATTGTTGGTGTTTTATTTTAACAAGTATGATATATATAATAAGAGATAATCGGAGTTAGAAGTAATTGGAGTCGGAGGAAATGATATTATGGAAAGTGGAAACGTATAACAGCTAATCGCAGTTGGAGGTAATCCGATTACCTCCGACTCCGATTAGCTTCGATTGAATTTGGATTTGGAGGTCCTCCGACCTCCGATTAATCGGATTTGGAGGTGGACCTCCACCTCCGATTATTAATTGGAGCGAAGGTGGAGGTACCTACCTCCGATTCGCCTCCGACCCATTGCCATCCCTATTTGTAACATATGTTCTAGTCTTCCCTCCAGGGGGATATGATTTGGTACTGGGACTCAGTGGTTCACCACCCTGTAATGGGAATTCAAGATGTAGAAAATGGAATTTGAACAAATATCAAGGAAGACCACTTTTTTTATTTTTTTATTTCAAGGGACTGAATACTAAGAGCATATACAATGCTAGTTCCAAAATGTTGGAATTCTAGTGTTGGTCCATCTTTTCACATCATATAAAATTCCTATTTTTTAGAACCTTATTCCATCTTCCCTACAACCATTGAAAACTTATTCCACCTTTTTATTTTAAACTAATATTTAATATGAGCCCCTCTTTCTAATATAATTGATTTAATTTAAAAATCTATATATACTTTTCCTTTTTTAATTTAAAAATCTATTAAAAATTATTATATGCTGATAATTTTTCAGAACGCAAGAGCGTTCTTTCACAAGTTCCACCGTATTTTCATTCCACGGTGCATGGTGTTGAGAGAACAATTGATGACCCAACAACAGTGACCAATTACTAGCACAACTATGCCACCTCAGAGCTTGCAAAAGAGTTGAGGACAGGTATCCGCATTTCAACCTTGAGGTAAAGGCTCTCAAAGAAGGGAGCAATGATACAGTTATTTTCCAATAGAAAAATTTAATTTAGTAATCTATATTTTAAATAATTGGATTATAATAATCTGAAATTTAAAATGTGGTAATGTACGCCAACAATCTCAAATTCGGCAACTTGTATTTTTTTTATTTATTTTTGGACCAATACCAAGTGCATGCCTTATATATCGAATATATTAATTTGCGTTAGCTCCCAAACTTAGCACCACACATCTCAACGATGTTTAATGAATTTACATACTTTACCCCAAATTTTTCTTTTTTTTTAAAAAATAACTTTTATGATTTCTCTGTTTTATTACAATAAGCATAAGAATTGTTTAGATTTTTATGAAAGAAATCTAAAATTTGTTTTTAGTAATAACACTTCATAACCTGGACGCATAAATGAAAAAATAATAATTTGAAAAATCACTGTTAGAGTAAAAATCGTCATTGGGCCTACAATTATCAGGTTAAGCTTTTGATTGAGATAGTTCCTCATGGTATCAGAGCCAAACTTATTCAAAAAGTATCAGGTTTGAATCTCAACACCCTCTCAGCATCCACCATATTCATTTGCGCAAGGTGAAGAGGCTTATGCAGCATCCACGCTTCAAGCCCTAGTTTTGATGTTTTGTTCAATGTTTTTGATAAAATGATGAGGTGCCAAGTTCATTGTAGTTCCAGAGGAACCAACGGAAACTTTTTGAAACTTAAAAAAAAAAATCTTTATTTTGGAGGTATTGTAAAAAAATAATCTGAATTTAAAATCTTATTATGGATTAGCTAACCTTCAACCTCTATTATTTTTAGTATCCACCACCGTCCAAAAAGTGATGTGGTGGCGACGATGCTATATTGGGAGCTGTTTTTTAATTTAGAAAAAAAAAAGTAAAAAGTATGTTTCACATGTAATATTGCTACCACCACGTTACTTTTCGGAAAAGTTTAAATAGGTGGTGGATGATAAAAATAATATGAGTTAAAGTGCAACTCATCCTAACAAAGTTGTAAGATTGAATGTTTTTTCCAATATCCCCAAAGTATGAATTATTTTTTCTAATTTTCCATATCTTTATCTAATAATACATATGGTGACATATAAACATTTATTGTCGTTAAAACTAACTAAAACTTTAGCGCACAATTCAATTTCAACTGTATCAATTGAAACTTTATGATATGATTGGATGAAATAAAGAAAACTCAAAACATGAATTTCGAGCTCCAAATATTTTCATTTGCAAAATGTACGACACTAGCGTTAACATTTTATGCAACTATATTTGACTTAAAGTTGGAGAAAAATTCAATTTTAATTGTTTGGATCAAAATATTATAATATGATAATATAGACTTTAAAAACATCAATTATGATTTTGAGCTATAAATATTTTTATCTGACAACATATATCGTGATATGTATACACATTTTTTGTCACTAAAACTAACTAAAATTTTAAAGCAAAATTCAATTGTAACGATTTGAATCAAAACTCTATAATATGATTGGATAGATTAAGAAAAGTTCAAATATGAATTTTGAGTTTCAAATATTTTTATCTAATAGTTTATATATTCACATATATAAACATTTTTTTTATTGAAACTTCATAAAATTATAGGATAGATAAGAAGTTCAAAAGAATTTTGTGCTCTAAATTTCTTCATTTAATAATATATATCGCCAATGCACTACTTATATCGACATTTTTTATCACTAAAATTAACTGAAGTGAGTAATACATTTCTTTTCTTTTTTCCATTTTTCTTATTCTTTCCAATTGACGACTGATATTCACATGCTCTGATTAAAATGCAATTTGTCAACAACAATGGAGTTACTAGCTAAAATATCATAATGCAAAATCCAAATATTCAGTTGAATACTTGATAATTGTGCTGTTGCTTGTATAGTTGCCGTGGGTATTATTGCATACAAGGTAGGAGAGAACGGGCTGGGAAAGACTAAGAGGAATTCCTGAAAACAAAACTATAACCACCATCAACGACACCATTGATGACTCCATCCCGTTAATTGTCAGAGTGCTCTGCAAAATTGTTGCCAGCCTCAAAGATTGAAAGGGAAATGTCGTTTAATGTAGAATGTATTGCAGAATAAGATAGCATATTGAATTGGCAGCCATTCTTTTGCTTTGAACAAGGAAAAACACTTCATAGAAATTAAACGCATTCTTATGTATGGGATTGACATAAACTTGCCTAGCTGGGTATTCCACGTACATTTCTTGTCCCAATTTTAACTTTGACTTATCCCACCTGAATGTGACTGGAGCCTGACAAATGGAAGTTTTTCAATGATAATGTTGGCCAGATTTTAATTTTCTTATGAAAAGTAGATTCGCAAAACTTGGAAGCTGTGGAACAAAGGAAACTTTAATTCACGTGCTTGTTGGTGGAATGTCGTCATCAGATTGCAATTGACATTTCCCAAACTCCACAAAAGGGTAATTGTCCACTTAACATTTACAAACCCCACGAAAGGGGTTTAAGCTTTAAACTCTTGTTGCCTTGACGTCATCACAACTCAAACACAGTCAACTAAAGGAAAAACGCGTTCATTCTTACTAGACTGTTCGGGATATGAATTATCAGGTCCGTCTTTCAGGAATAATCAACATAGTGTTGACTGTTGACCTAGATAATCACACATATGTAATAAAACAATAAATATATAATAAATATAGAAATATAATATACAGAGAATAATAACAGAGACAAGATAAATTTAGAAAGAATAATAGAATGATCTTATTTATAATCCACAATGGACATATTTATTACTTCCGTCCTAAAATATTTATCATTTAACTAAAATTTGATCATTAATTACTCATAAATTATAATAAGTTAAAATATGAAATTATCACGATTAGGAAGATAATTTACTGAAAATTACAAAGGCGGTAATTTCATATTGTAACTCATTGTAATTTGTGAATAATCAAGGATCAAAATTTAGTCAAGTGACAAATATTTTGAAACAGAGGTAGTATTTGTTACAAATCTTCCAAATTATCTATTAATATATAAAAATAATACCTTTGAATTTTGAAATACTTAATAGATAGTGAATTTAGGTGATCATAACCAATGGGATTGCAGATAAATAAAATTTATTAAGTACTGTTCCCGCCCATTTAAAGTACTCTAAAATCATTTGGTTACCTTAATTTTAGCAGATTGAAAAATATTTAATAACCGCTTATTCCTAATTGTATGGAATACCAGACTTGTAAGTTTCATAATTAATCTTTCCAACTATAAGATCCCAGACAAGTTTTAAAAGATTGTGATGCTCCTTTATATAGAATTTTTTTTAGTCTTCCTAATTTGATGTACATTAATAGTTAATAATTATTTAATATCTACTTTTTAATTACTAAATCATCTTGCATGGTAATTAGGGGCATTCATTGGGCCAAACCTGGACCAAGCCGGACCAAACCGAAATAGCAAAAATGTTGTATCAAAGACTAGACCAGAAACAACTGGTTCCAAGCCAGACCAACCCGATTAGGATTTAGACAGGACCAACCCAGATCGGTTTGGATACTTTTGAAAGTTTTCTATTAAAATTGTAAAAAGACTGATTAATTAATTAATCGATGTCATTAGTTAGAAACCACATTTTTTGTATTGTAAGTTATTGTTTATGGTTGGAAATTTTAAAGAGTAATGAATTATTAAAATTTAAAAATATGATATAATAATATGATATAATACATAACAATATGAAACAAGTTGTAGTCACACGTAAATATATACAAAGTTGTCTTAAATGATATAATAAGGCCATGTTCTTTTGTGCGGTTCCACACCGCACCTGCCACATTTTTCCACAATTAACACAATCCTTCCATACCATACCATTCCACAATTTACCACAACAATCATACCTTTCTCTCTCTCTACTTTTTTTTTCTCTTCTCACTTTTCTCCTCTACTTTTCACATTCTCTCTCCTCAGCTATCACATCAATCATTTTTACCACAAATTTTACTATATCTTATCATACCATGTTACACTTTCCACAATATTGCCATATCATACCATTTACCACACCTAATTCGCCGCACAAAAAGAACAAGGTCTAATATGATAGAATACATAACAATATGAAACAATTTGCAGTCACATGTTTATAGCTAAAAATTGATTGTAATATACTATTTAAATGTTAAGTTACACTCTACATATTAATCAAACATACCAACATATTTATGTTTGTATATTTATTCTAAGTAAGATAACATCATTTATATTTTCTCGTTTCAAATATATATGGATGTTTATAGTTCTTTCTTTATAATTTGTGTTTATATTTATCTATTAAATATATTAAAACACAACCTCCTAAGGAAAATCCAAACCTAAAAGAAATAATTTAGAAGGTTTGGTGAATTCCAAAGCAAATTCCAAACCTACATAATTTATTACTGCATTCATAAATATAATATTAATAAAAATGAAAAAGAAATACCTAAATTCATACACTCATACATAAGTGTAAAACCCCGGAAATTCTGAATGTGTTTATCATTACGCAGTTAATATTTTATTTAAATTTTGTTTACTTTGTTTTGTTTATTTATTAGTTGTTGAGCTCGTAGGACTGTTGAGTGAGTCACAAGGATAGAATAGTAATTTTCATGTATCGGAGTTGCATGAAAGTAGAGATAATTTGGTAATTTTATGTGGTTAATATTTGTATGATTTTATGTGATATTTCATGTAATTAATTTTGTGATAATTAATTTTGAAAAAAATAGATCATTATTTTTTATGGGATTTATTTATTTATTTATGGTTGTAGCAGAAATCTATTTTATTTATTTATTTATTTCCTTTCTTCTTAGTTAACTTTAGTATGGTATAAATAGATAATAATAAGTCTGAACCCTAATTAGAAACCCTAACCCTACCGTACTCTCTTTTCCTCTCCCTCCCACTGCCATCCACATGTAACCGCCGCCCACAAGCGTCTTTCGCCGCCCACGGACGTCTGCCGCCACCGTCCTCGCCGGTCGTCACCGGCAACCGCACAGCACAGCCACCAACCACCACGCACTCGATCGCATCTCCTCCCTATTCCACCTTCTCTATCCCGCCTCTGCTCCACCACAACCCCCACCGTTGGACGCCGCCGCGAGTAGCACCGCCACCCTCGAACGCCCAGACAACCACTGCCTCTTAATCCCTCTGTTTTCCTCTCTTTCACTCTCTCTCTATCTCTCTCTGTTTCACTCTTCTTCCCTAGGCCTCCCCGTGGTCGACAACCGCCACCCATACCATCTCCGGAGTCTTTACTGCCTACGGCGACCCCCACATGACCAACGCTGCCGCCGCTACTGTCGTCAGCCGCCCAACCGTGAAAAGACGAGCGATGTTGCTGCTGTGAGCCAAACGCCACCCTCCGCTACGACTGTTGACTCCACCTGACACCACCAGCGACCACCTCTCGATCGAACACCGCCCAGTCGCCGCCCTGGCCGCCGCCAGTGACCCCAACGCCACCCTTCCTAGACAATACCCTAAGTCAGTCTTCTTATTTTTGTGTTATTACTACTATTATTATTATTATTATTTGTATTAGTTTATGCAAAGTGAATTGAAAACATTGCAATGTTATGAAAATCAATCCTGGTTGTAATTTAGTTTATTATTTTGATAGTCTTATTCAATTATTTGATGAAAAATTTTAGTTGGTTGTTGGATTAAATTTATTCTCTAAAGTCTCTAATGAAAATTATGGGCAATATGTTCTTGAGGAAAAAAAATTTCAGTACGTTCTAGCAAAAACAATATGCAGTCTAGTTATGGAAAGTTTTTTTTTAAAGAAATTTCAGAGGCTAGGTTGGAGGTTTTGATGATTCTATGGGAATTGCTTGCTAGGTTTTAATTTTGATTAGGTATACCAATAATTAATCAGAACAGAGGACAACAACAAAATCTTCACATAATCAATATATTTTCAATTTTTTTTTATATGAATGCACAATCAACATATTTAAATCTTCATTAATTTTGATAAGATATACATGAACAAAGTTATTGGCTATTGTCTTAATTTGGGAGTTTTGAGTTTAGATGAGATGGAGAAATAACCCCTCTTTTTCTTTTGGGTGGAGGGGATGTGAACTAATGACAGGATGTTGCACTTGCAAACAGCAAAAGAGAGTCCACCTATTATAGTTATGAAATATTGATGATAGATTTTGTTTAGCCTATGTATTATTAATCAATAAAGAATCTGGTCTCTAAATTTGTAGAATGTTGTTAGTGAAAGATCTTTATATATTTAAGACCCCACACTTAGCCAAGTTGGGGAATGGGTGGACATTTCAATTGTGACCCCTGTTAATAACGATCTTCAGGACCATACTAATGTGAGGATAGCACCAAACAAATCACCCATGGGGAGACCTAAAAGGCTACCAATTCGGAAGTCGAAGTCAAGGTCCCATGTAGAAACTGAGTCAAGCAATCCAAACATACAATCTCATCAAGTGTATGAACTCTATGATGATGTTGGTATTGTGAGCACCAAGTTACATGGGTTGGAGGAGTATGATATTAACCCCTTATGCCAACCAGAACTAGAGGACTATGGTGTTTTTGATAGTGATGCAACCCTACATAATGAACCAACACTTGGTGGAGGGCTTGTGGATGATGATGATATATATATATATGTGATGATGACAACGATAATGAATTCGTTGCCTCAGATGATGAACCAACAAGTGATAATGAGTTAGTTAATGAATCAAAGGGGGATGGAGAGGCAGAATCCTTAGATGACATTGAGTTAGATGATGGGGCTACACTGCAGTTGACATTGACACATAATGATCCCGCTGATGAGGGCCTTGTTGTAGGGAAATTGTCTAAAGTTTATAGATAAGGGAGTTTTTTTGGAAAAAAGGCAAGGAAGACAAGATTAGTTTAAAGGTTGGTGATATGTTAGCTTGCAAAGAGCAATTATTGAGTGTTATGATGGATTACTGTGTTCAGAACGCTATTCAATTGCAAAAAATCAAGAACTCAAGCATATGATACACAATGAAATGTGTGAATAGCAACTGTCTATGGAGGATACATGCCTCTAAGTTTGGTGTTAATGGTAGCACTTGGAAGATAAGATCTTTGGTTGAAGAATGCAACTGTCTTAACTACCAGTGGAACAAAAGTGCCACCTCTAGATGGGTGGCATCCAAGCCGCTTGATTACTTCAACGACAACCCAAATATGGACGTGAAGACAATGTAGAACATTATAGTGAGGGGGTACGGTATTGAGGTGCTAGACTACAGTTGTTGGAGAGCTAGAAGACTTATGAAAGATGTTGTTGAAGGGAGGCATGATGAAGGTTACAAGCTACTCCCTCATTACATGGAAGTCTTCATGAGCTAAACCCAGAGTCATTGTGCTTCATAAACTGGAAGGATGGAGATGTTGGAAAGAACCCTACCTTTGAGAGATGCAAGATATGCCTCAGGTCCTCAATTGCAGCCTTCAAAGATCACTACAGGCCTTTGATTGGCATTGACACCTGCCACTTAAAAGGACCTTATAAGGGTATTTTTTTTAGTTGCGATCGCTTTGGATGGAAACTGGAGCGTTACCGTCGCGTAGAGGGATGATGATGATTAGCTTAAGTAGAAGAGCTTTAAACAATCAACAAAGGCTTGAATACACAAGAGATTGGATATGACCTTGAGCAAGGAGAGTCCACAACCCTAGGCCTAACTCCCCACCATCATTTTCATAAAGGATAAACCACCAAATAATCACTAAAGGAATTACTTGAATTACAACCAATTTGATTGGATAAAGATAACAAGGTGTTTTTTTCGTTATTTTGCATGTTTTACCCCTTTATTCTATGACTTTTTGTTTGTTCTTAATAATTAATTTAGGTTTATTATTATATTTTTACAAGTTTACTAGATTTTATGTTTTTCTTATTATTTTAGTTGTTATTATGAAAATGAAACAAAAATTTGACTAAATTGATAATAAAAAATAAAAACCTAAACCTATCACTACCTAAATCCCAGCCCATTTCCCTTCTACCTACCCATCCTGTTGGCCCAAGACAATTCAGCCCACTCCCCATCTGCCTAACCCACTAACCCCATTTTCCCTATTTCTACCCGGGCCAACAATTTCCAGCCCACCTCCCTATTTCTCTCAATTTTTTCTTCCCTTTTCCCTTCACTGAATACAAATCTCTCTATCCCCAATTCTCTCATTCACTTTCCCCCTTTTTCCATTTCACTTTATTCCTTCTTCCCCGTCTCTTTCTCCCTCACTCCCTTCTTTGTCTTCTTCTTCCTTCTTCAGACATCACGCACCAAAGAACCACACCACACCATTCTGACCTTCATCTCTGTCCCTCCATCTCAATCTCTCTCCATCTCATCTCTTCATCTCTTCTGTTCTATCGTTCTCAAAATCTCGTGATATAATCTCCCTCTCACTCACTCTATTTCTCTTCTTGTTGTGCAGACTCGGTTGAGAATACCAGAAAAAGTACAACAGTAGCAGTGCGAGCACCACCATCTTCGCATACACCACCACCATCTTAGTTCGAGTAGTAGAAATCATCTACACCATTCACCGCAATTCAATCGGACGGCTCAGATTCGAAGGTGCAGCTGGGATGAATTCGACTATAAATTAAAGAGGAGGGACGATTTTCAATCCATAGTTGGTTTTGGGGATGACAACCCACGCCTCCATCTTTAGGGTTAGTTTTAGGTAAATTTTAGATTTAGGTTTTTAATTCGAGTCTTATTCCATGCTTAGCCTTCGATTTCATGCTTAGACTTGAGTTTAATTTTGTATTCTAATCTTTGTTTTGTTACTATGGTTAGTCGAATTCTAGGGTTTGTTCTTGAACGTTTGTGTTTTTGAATCTGGAATATAAGGTAGCATTGCTCATTTTTACTCTGTTTTGTTGATCTGATATTGTGTTCAATTTTGCTCTGTTCTCTTCCCTGTTTTTGATATGGTTTGTGGGTTGATCACTGCCTCAGCCGAGAAACCATAGCAATTTCAACAGAGAAGTGAGAGAGAATTTAGAGAGAGAAATTGTGATATTTTCTTATTACCCAAAAAGCAATATAACAGCGCATATATGCACTAACAGGGAGCTTCTCGCCCAAGAAACGTAAACAACAAATTCTCTCAAAAAGTAACAACCGACTAACAAATTCAGTTACTGCAAAACAAACTTATCCAGCTAATTGTCCAGCTCAGCAGTGCCATTAAGAGCTGTATCAGTTTTCGTCTCTTTGCTCTGTCTTCTTTTCTTTTTCTTCTTTCCTTGTTCGGCCAGTAGCAATAGGTAGTACTAGTAGTGTTTGTAATTTTTCTTTGCTTTGTTTTTCTTAGTTTAATCTTAGGTTAATTAATTTGGTCATTAGCAATAGGTTAGTTTTGTTCTTTATTTTGGTTAGTGTAGTATTCTTAGGTTATTTTGTTTGGGCCTGCTTAATCTTTAGGTTTAGGTTTTGGGTCTATGTTAGTAAATTTTAGGGTAATTAGATAGATTAATTGAACCTTTTAGACATTGGGCCAGTTTATTGTATTAATGGTTTGGGTCAGTTTTTAAGTCTAGGTTTTATTTGGGCCAGTTCAGTAGGTGTTAGATTATTTGGGTCAGAATATTGGTTTGTTAGGATTTTTATTAGGTTTTTGCTAGAGTTAGTTTAGTGTTTGATCTCTAGGGTTAGTTTAGTGTTTGTGTGTCTTAGGGTTTTTCTAGGGTTAATTAGTTTTAGGGTTTTTGATGGTCTTTTTGTTTAGGTTTTTAAATAAAAATGATTAGTGGCTAATCTCTTGGCTTAGGGGAAGGTTCTAATCCCTAATGAGATCTCTTTTCTAAGGTTTGACTTAGTTAGGGCATTAGGCCATGTTTTATGAGGTTTTCATCCAAAAACTATCTTGATTGTGGGGTTTAGTAAGTAGTGGAAATCCGCTAAACCTACTTAAACACGATCTCTAGGGTGATTGGATGGATATCTAAACAACTCCTCATTCATTTAGTGGAGAAGTTCAAGTAGGGTGATTTGCATATTAAGCCCTTTAGGCGAGTCCTCATTCATGTAGTGGACAAACCTTTGGGGCTAAATTCGGGTATACCTCGGGAGAGGCCCCGGAATGGCTTATTTCTTGCAATAACCTAGCTTCTATCTTGGCTTAGTGTCCTGACCGAGACTTCCTCGTGATTAGAGTGATCGATAGGCGGTGAAAAACCGACCCTCGACCCTTTTTCCTTCCTTTTTGTGGTTTTTAGTGTGTCTTCTTTTAGTTTCTAAAACCTCCAAATGAACATGAAATCTAAACCTAGTAGGTGAGAGTTCGAGTGACTTTTAGGTTCGGTACCCCAACTCCCTGTGGATAAGACAAACAAAACCCGCACTGTAATGCAATATGAAACAAAATGGCGCCGTTGCCGGGGAGTTGCGCCTAACGACCTTTTAGTTTTCTTGATCATTCTCTCTAGGTTTTAAAAGAAAAAGAAAAAAAAATTGAAAAATTAAATCTGAAAAAAAGAAAAAAAATTAGAGAAATGGCATGTTTTAGTTTCCCTCAAGATGACATGAGTTATTATGTGATTATCGTGATAGATTGAATGCTTATCTTGATTATTGGGCTCCATATGGTTATGATTTTTCTTATGGGGAAGTTTTATGTGTCTTTAATGAGGGTGTGAATTTTGGGACTCGTAAGCTATTTATTCACTATGGTTTTAATGCTAAAAAAGATTACGAGGCTTGGGATTTTCTTAATTGGTTGACCGAGGATACTCGTAGTTTTTTGAAGAGTTGTCATGCTTCGGGTTATTATTATGATAATCTATGTGCTTATTATGTTAGATCTCACTTTGAAAATCTTTGTGCGAATGTTCCCCCTTCCCCTTGTATTGATTTGCATACTCAATCTCCATTTGCGGATTGACCAAGGGAAGCATCTTATGAAGATTCATTTGTGAGTACCTCTTCCCTTCCTCCTTCTATTCCTATGCATGTCCCCTCCCTGTGTGATCAATTTGAATCATCTATTCATGCTTCCGACTCTTTTACTCATGTTGTTGACCCGACCTTTGTTGAAAATAACATGGATTACATGCAACAACTAGTTAGAGAGCAAAGGGAGCTCAAAGAAGAGCTTGATTTGATAGTTTCTAGAATGTGTGGAACTTGGCCTGAGTATGCTCACATGTCAAGACCTTCCTCTCCCAAGGAATGTGCTTTAAGTAGAGTTGAGTCTTTTTCCCCATTATCCCCTGAGATTCATGTTGATCCCCCTTTGTATGATTATGGTGATGATGACTCTTTTTCTTCATCTTTGACTTGTGTGCCTCATTCTAATGATGTAGAAACTACCCCTCATAATGCATATTTGTGTGATTATGATTCTTTTTTATGCAACCAATCTAAAAATGGGGAGGCTTCACGTGAAATTAAGGCAAAGGTGGGGTGGTTCATGTGAGAGAGAAGAGGGATATGAGAGATTTGGCTGTTTTGTGACTGGATGAGAACTAGGGATTAGGAAAGATGGAATCTTGATGGAGGTTGTGAAGAGGGATGGACGAAACTAAGAGGGAGTATGGGGGGTTGGCGTGAGGTCTTTGTGGAGGTAGGGTGAATATTGATTGATGGTAGTGAGTTTGTTAGATGACAAGGAAAAGGTTGTTGGGAGTTTGTTATGGAAAGAAAGGGAGTTTGTTGAGGCTATTTTGTGGGGGGGGGGGGTGGTGGATGAATGATAGGGGGATTGGAGTGACATTGGGGAGGTTAGAGAATAGGGTTTTATCTTCTATATTGATAGAAAGATAAAGGAAGTAATTATCTTAACTATATTGATAGAAAGATAATAACAAGATTGTTTAAGGGATCTATCTTAATACAGAAACACCACAAGAAAGAAACTCTAGGGCTAACTTAACCTTCAACCTAGTTACAGAAACACCTTCTAGGTTTAGGATTAAGCTCCTCCTAACCACTTGGTTGCCAAACCAAGATACAATAGAAGAGATTGGACGAGGTTCATCACGAAGCACTCAAAGGGTAAGCTAAAAGCTTGGATATTTTCATAATCCAAAGTTGGATGCCTTTGAAAGGCTACAAGCCTAGCTATTTATACTACTAATAAAGTCCTAAACCTCCTAGGACTCTCAAGATTGGCGTGCAAGCCATCTTTTCCTACTAGGACTCTTATTACTTGGCATGCAAGCCAAGGACTCCTACTATTACTACTACTAGACGCCATCTATGCTATCTTCTCCTTGGATTAGGACTCCTTATCCTAAGGGAAGTTAGTTACAAGAGATAATAATCCTTTTAGAACTTGGCTTTCCTAATCCAAGATGAATTAGTTACAAAATAAGCCAACCTTATCTAGGGCTAACAACATTTGGTGCCTAATCTAGCACACCACACACTTCTAGATTATTCTAGAACATTCTAGACCATTCTAGACCAATCTAGACTCCTAAGACTTGGTGTCTAGATTTATATGTATTGCTTGGCACCTCACACAACTGGAAATGTAAATAAAACCCTAAAAATGTAAAGAAATACATCAAAAGGCAAAAACCGTGAACTTCATCTTGAAATTGTTAGAAATGTGAAATTCATCTTGAAATGGTCAGAAATGTGAACTTCATCTTGAAATGGTCAGAAATGTGAACTTCACCTTGAAATGGTCAAAACTGTGAAGTTCAACTTGGGCTTTGTACTTAGTCCTTTAGACGTGGACTTGGACTCCTCCTTGGATGTTTGGACGTCCTCTTAGAACAAGGAGCACAAGATATGGGTTGGCCTTTGGGCCTCCACAATGTATTCTTCTCCTTTGGCCTGTTCTACCTCCTTGTAATTGAATTGGGCCTTCTTCTTTGGACTTGGCATGGATAGGTTTCCATCATCCTCTATGAATCTTGAGTCTCCAAAGGTAAGCCCATGGCTATGTGATCCTCCATTTCCTTCCATGAACCTAGGGTCCCCAAAAGTGAGACCTAGGCTAGACAGATGTATTTCAGGCGTGGGCTGAAATACATCATTCCCCCCTTGTTGAAAAAAGTTTGTCCTCAAACTTGATCAGAGGAATGAGATCTTCTTATGGGTTGAGCGGGGCTGGCCTCCATTATCTTCCATGAATCTCGGATCTCCAAAAGTGGGACCGAGGCTAGGTGAATCAGTTAAGGGACGACCCTCTTGAGATAGAACAACTTCAATACCAACTCCTGAAGCATCGCACTCTACTTCAAACTTCTTATCAAAGCTTGGTAGGGTTAGGACAAGTGCAGTGCAGAGTCGTTTCTTGGTGGTGTCAAAAGCTTGTTGTACTAAGTGAGTCCATGAGAACTCCTTGGATTTCAATAGCTTGGTTGTAGGAGGTAGAATAGTACTGAAATTCTTCACAAACCTTCTACAAAAAGAGGCCAAGCTGGGGAAGCTTCTAACATCATGAATACTAGTTGGAGTAGACCACTCCTTGATAACTTTGACTCTTTCTTCATCAATCTTGATCACTTTAGGCGAAAGAGCATAGCCAAGAGAGACTATGTTATTGATGAAGACGCCATACTTGGGTAGATTCTGTTGTAGATTCACGTGAGGTAAGGTCTCCAAAACAAATTGGAGGTGAAATATGTGACCTTTCTCACTCTTGCTATTCACAAGTATATCACCGAAGTAGATAACAATACACTTGCATTCATAGAGTCCTCCTTTGGTTTTGACAGTAGTGTCCCCTTCTTGAATTCGAATCTGTTTGTACCCACTTCTTAGATCAGTCTTTGAGTCGACTTGGGTATCATATAGCTCATCCTCTAGATCTTCAGTTCTAGGAAACCTGTACTTGGTAGGACTCTTGTTGTTGCACAGACGTTAGCTTCCATCTTCTTTTAGAACCAAAAGGGTAGAGATGGCGCTTAGACTGAGATTTTCCCTAGTTATCCCTTTGCTTGAAGATCATCAGCTTGCCCTTGAACGTCTTGGATGTCAGTAGGGTTTATGTGATTTGTTGGCTCGTTGTGCACGGTAGACCTAGGAACAGGATCAGTTTTGTGATGGATCTCACGCTGAGGGGGCAATTCGGATGGCTTCTCTTTTGGGAACACATGAGGGGGTTGTTCCAAAAGAGGGGTGACGAGAGGGTAGCCTTTTGTGGAATTTTCGTGGCTAGGGTTCTCGTTGGTAGGCTCTTTGTGGTTAGGGTTTGTGTTTAGATCTAAGGTTGTGATCTCCTTATGCTCACTAAACTCAGGGCGTTTAGTGGTCGTAGAAGTGATGAGGTTTGGATCATCTTCCTTGGGTGAGGATGGTTTGGCTATTTTGAGTGGAGTTAGGTCTATTCTCTTGTTTTTCATCACAAGAGTGTACGTGTTAGCTCTTCCATCATGCTTCATACTCCTGTCAAATAACCATGGTCTTCCCAGCGGGATATGACAAGCATCCATAGGCAAAACGTCACACCATAAAGATTCTTGAAAAGATTTGCCAATGGAAAAGCTTACCAAACATCATTGAGTAACTTGTAAATCTTCACCATGATTGAGCCACTGGATGGAGTATGGCTTGGGATGTGGACTCGTTTCTAGTTGAAGTTTGTTCACCATAGCAGTTGACGCCACATTGTTGCTGCTTCCTCCATCAATGATCAAAGAACATACCTTTCCTTTGATTGTGCAACGAGATTGAAAGATGGCTTCTCGTTATTGTCGATCTTCAGAACAATTGAGTTACTAAGAACTCTCCTCACAAGGAACATCTCGTGAGCCATGGAGGGGGTTAGATTTGTGTTTGGGCATGGAGGGGATTGTGATTTGGTTGTATGAGGAGTTTAGGGTTGCACTCAAAGAAACCTAAGCTCTGATACCAAAATTATGATGTATAATGGGATCAAAGATTGAACCTTGATCAATTACACATCAAGATGACGTGCAACCAATCTAAAAAGGGGGAGGCTTCATGTGAAATTAGGGCAAAGGTGAGGTGGTTCACGTGAGAGAGAAGAGGGATATAAGAGATTTGGTTGTTTTGTGACTGGATGAGAACTAGGGATTAGGAAAGATGGAATCTTGATGGAGGTTGTGGAGAGGGATGGACGAAATTAAGAGGGAGTATAGGGGGTTGGCGTGAGGCCTTTGTGGAGGTAGGGTGAATATTGATTGATGGTAGGGAGTTTGTTGGATGAGAGAGAAAAGGTTGTTGGGAATTTGTTATGGAAAGAGAGGGAGTTTGTTGAGGCTATTTCGTGAGAGAGAGGGGGATGGACGAATGATAGGGGATGGGAGTGACGTTGGGGAGGGTAGAGAATAGGGTTTTATCTTCTATATTGATAGAAAGATAAAGGAAGTAATTATCTTAACTATATTGATAGAATGATAATAACAAGATAGTTCAAGGGATCTATCTTGATACAGAAACACCACAAGAAAGAAACCCTAGGGCTAACTTAACCTTCAACCTAGTTACAGAAACACCTTCTAGGTTTAGGGTTAAGCTCATCCTAACCACTTGGTTGCCAAACCAAGATACAAAAGAAGAGATTGGACGAGGTTCATCACGAAACACTCAAGGGGTAAGCTAAAAGTTTGGATATTTTCATAATTCAAAGTTGGATGCCTTTGAAAGGCTACAAGCCTAGCTATTTATACTACTAAAGTCCTAAACCTCCTAGGACTCTCAAGATTGGCGTGCAAGCCATCGTTTCCTACTAGGACTCTTATTACTTGGCATGCAGGCCAATACTCCTACTATTCCTACTACTAGACGCCATCTATGCTATCTCCTCCATGGATTAGGATTCCTTATCTTAAGGGGAGTTATTTACAAGAGATAATAATCCTTTTAGGACTTGGCTTTCCTAATCCAAGATGGATTAGTTACAAAATAAGCCAACCTTATCTAGGACTAACAAGACTTGGCGCCTAATCTAGCACACCACACACTTTTAGATTATTCTAGAACATTCTAGACCATTCTAGACTAATCTAGACTCCCAAGACTTGGTGTCCAGGTTTATATATATTACTTGGCACCTCACACAACTGGAAATGTAAATAAAACCCCAAAAATGTAAAGAAATACATCAAAAGGACAAAACCGTGAACTTCATCTTGAAATGGTTAGAAATGTGAAATTCATCTTGAAATGGTCAGAAATGTGAACTTCATCTTGAAATGGTCAGAAATGTGAACTTCACCTTGAAATGGTCAAAACTGTGAAGTTCAACTTGGGTTTTGTACTTGGGCCTTTAGACGTGGACTGGGACTTCTCCTAGGACGTTTGGACGTCCTCTTGGAACAAGGAGCACAAGATATGGGTTGGCCTTTAGGCCTCCACAATGTATTCTTCTCCTTTGGCCCGTTCTACCTCCTTGTAATTGAATTGGGTCTTCTTCTTTGGACTTGGCATGGATAGGTTTCCATCATCCTCTATGAATCTTGAGTCTCCAAAGGTAAGCCCATGGCTATGTGAGCCTCCCTTTCCTTCCATGAACCTTGGGTCCCCAAAAGTGAGACCTAGGCTAGACAGATGTATTTCAGGCATGGGCCGAAATACATCAAAGCTAAGGTTACGTGTTTGACCCCAAATGTCGACATTAACCAGTTGTAGGGGGGCTTTAGCTCTCCATTGGTTTTAGTGAATGGTAATCTATTCATTTTTCCCATTATGCAACCCTCACATATATTCGTATTCTCTTCTATTGTTGGCATTGATAAGGGAAAAATCCTGCTGGGCTCCAGTGCGATGGACGCTATCACTTGATTCCTCTTCTTGTCAATCATGAAGCATCTATTGTCTTCAAAGTTCACCTGATAGCTTTTTTGAATGAGATGGCCAATACTTGGGGGATTTTTAGCTAGACCAGGTACATATAAGACGTTTTGAATATACTTGGTCGAACCATTTTTGGCTTTTACTGCGATTATTTCTTTTCCAGCTGCCTCCCGTGTTCTCCCGACACCGAGCGTGATGTTGGATTTTATGTCTCCATTCAGCTCTACGAAGGAATCTCTATTTCCCGTCATATGGTTGGAACAACCGCTATCCACGTACCATGAGTCTTGTCCCTCTTGCGTGACATGCAGCCAGGAGTAGAATACGCTTTCACTTGAATCACCTTTCTCCATGAAGTTAGCCTCGTCACGTTGTCGGTTTCTACAATCTCGTACGTGATGTATATGCTATGTACATCTTTTGCATTTGAATTGACAATCCTTTGTATCATGATTCGTCATCTTGCATATCTTACAGTATGGGCTTCATTTTTTTTTTATCTCCATGACATCTTTGATTCTTGTATTTACCTCTACCCCATCTACGGTTATTGGATGGTGTTTTCCTACCATGACTATTCTCATTTTTGTTCTCATGGTTGGAAAATTTTAATTTGGCTTGAAAAGCCTACTCTAGTGGCTGGTGTGCGAATCTATGCATTCTCTCCTCATATGCTTGGAGAGACCCAGCTAACTCGGTGAGGGTGAGCATAAATAGTTCTTTAGATTCTTCTATTGCAACCACTATATGATCAAACTTTGGTGGAAGGATCCGTAGTACCTTTTGTATCACCTTCTTATCTTCGATCATGTCACCATATATTCTAATTTTATTTACTATGCTAGTGACATGATCGAAGTATGCTTGAATTGTTTCATCCTCCTTCATCAATAAGTTATTGAAATCCTTCCACAAAGTTTGAAGTTTAATGGATATTACCTTGTCAGTGCCATGATATGCTTCCTTCAAGATTCTCCAAGCCTCCTTGGCCGTTGTGGCAGCCATAATCCGAGGGAATATTGTTGGAGTGATTGTTTGGTAGATGTGATGAAGGGTCGTAATGTCCTTCTTGTAGTTATCTTGATATTGTGCCTCCTTCCTTTCATCCCATAATGATTTTTCCTCTTCATCTGACTTTTCTTCTCCATCCTTCTTTTTTTCTTTTGCATCATTCTCTTCCTTCTTAGGTGGTTTATCATAACCTTTTTCTACTACATCCCATAAACCTTGTGCCATGAAGAAGGTTTTCATTTGAATACTCCACATTTGATAATTTCCCCCATCAAATATGGGTGGCCTCAAATTTGGGAGATAGTTAAAACTTGTGGTTGGAGTTTGAAAGGAGCCTATGTTTAATTTTTGTGGAGTTAGATTTGATGGATGATTTATTTGAGAGTTGGATATGGCTTGTAGGTTGATGGTTGATGTAGGTTTTAATCGGAGGGCTTGGGTTATGGTGGTTCTGATACCACTGTTAGGTTTTTGGGTGTTTGAAGGTAATAATGTTTTGTGGAAATGGAGAAATGATTGTTTAAAAGGCCAGCTTTTGTTATTGATGAAGAGAGAATATATTACAACTCTTGGTTGTTGATGATGCAAATGAGAACCCTACCACTTATATTTATAGTTGTAGAAAGGAGATGGTAGCAAAATCTAGAACATGCTACAATAATATCTCCTCAAATTATCTAGAATTTTCTAGGAGATTTTTCTAAGACTTCTATTCAACATTTCTCTAGAAGACTCCTATTCAAGATTTTTCTAGATTATCCTTGATTTTTAACAGTTCTTGTAATAAACCTAATTCGTATTGTATTCTTACACAATGAAATGAAATACTCCTGCATATCAATTCTCGTTCTTCTTCCTTAGATTCACAAATGAGCCACATATAAGTATGTAATAGATGAAGTTGATCGCTCAACAAATTTATTTAAATTGACGACCAAGCGAATTCTGTCGACATATACTTGCTTATAATACTTTACATATAAAGACAAACATTTGTTTTAATTAAGCATTCATCTTAATACATCATACATGCAACCAAACTAGAATGGAACATACAACATTATTAATGCAAGATGTAGTAAATATCATTTTTTTCTCCCATGGCTTCAACGGGGATCAAACTCAGATATAGAGATATTATTCTTGGAATGATCGATGCGTTCATCTGATGATGTTGTAGGTCCATCACGATGCAATTCATTGTATAGAAGAAAAGCTGGTCGCGTTGGCACAGGAAGAGCATTAGCGTCTCCATTTAGCATAAGAACAACTGAAGACATGATAGGCCTATAATCAATGTTGTCTTGAACACACAGCAACCCAATGTTGATACATCGCATTACTTCCACACTATTAACAGTAGACATTGTTGAATCAACAATATTCAATGCGGTACCCTCTAGCCAGTTCTTCCAAGCCTGCAAGCATATTTTAAGATCAATTATCAAGTACAATAATGGAATTTAGAAAGATTAACACCACAATAATGAAAAGTAAAAGCAAGAATGTTAACATATTGATACAAAAAGAAGTTGCGTGAAAAACCCAAAATTAAGAAAAATGATAGACAACTTTGAGTGCATGCAATGCAATCCGTTATCGTAGGCAACGCCTATACATATATAGATCCTAAGTAGTAGATACTACCATAGAGAATCAAATTCTCAAAGTTGTTGCTAGCTATAGAAAGGGATGCTTGCATTTTGGACCCAAAGTATAGGGGTATTTATTTTCTGGACCATTTGTTTTCATTGTTTATTTTTGGGACCTTAAAGTTTATGGTTGAATAAAAAAAGGACCTTAAAGTTTGTAGGTGAAAAAAAGATCAGTGTATTGTTTTTCTTTTTCTTTCCATGTTTGAATTTATCTCCCGATTAGCACCAAAATTCAAGAGTAAGGTTAAAACTGATATTGAAGCTATAATACACCTCTCTTATTCATGTCGGAACTAAATAGACCATGAAGTACACAGGGTCATCTAAATAGTTTCGGCATGAATGAGAGATGTGTATTACAACAGGGTCTAATTAGTTCCGGCATTAATAAGAGAGATGTATTATAACTTCAATATCAGTTTTAACCTTAGTGTTGAAGTTTCGCGCTAATCGGGTGACAAATTCAAACATGGGAAGAAAAAGAAAAACAATAAACGGACATTTTTTTTTCAACCTACAAACCTTATAAGGTCATTTTTTATTCAACCATAAACTTAAGGGTCCCAAAAATAAATAATGAAAACCAATTAAGGGTATAGAAAATAAATACCCCTATACTTCAGGGTCCAAAATACAAAAATAATTATACAGCTACCACCTAGATTTTGGATATTCTATAACATGCATGTATTCCAGTGTATTTAGCTTTCTTTTTTCCCTAATTATATCCTACGTGGTCCAACATATTGGACCCATATTGGGGGGCAACCTAATGAGTCCTTTGCGGACAGCAATATATATTAGATGCACCTGGAGCATGTGCTCCAGGTGTTTGCGAGTGAACAATTATGTGAATCAGAGTGAACAACAATAACAATAAGAGTGAACAACCTAATACATACGGGTGAACAATTGTAAAATCTGGAGCACATGCTCCAGGAGCACCTAATAAATTACATGCGGACAGGGCCGTGAGGGGATGCTAAAGCTCAATACACGAGCCTAACACTTCACACCACACTCCTAATATTTGTTTAGGAAGTGAATGCTCCATCCATGTATTAAGCCTAGGTGGAAATAGTGGAAGGTGGAGTACTTGTTGACTTTTGTATTTATCTTAGTGATCTTTTAGGTTAATGGTGTGTTTGGTAAGGATGACAGTCATTTTCTAGAAAATTATTTTCTTATTTTTCGTTGTTTGGTGACCAAAAAATTGAGAAAATAATATTCAAAAAAATAATTTTCTCTCACTACTTTGTAAATTATTTGTGGACTCCAACCTCATTAAAACAACTTTCTTCCTCTCTCCCTCACTCTATCTCTCTTCCCTCTCTCTCTATCTCTCTCTCTCATACACCCACTTTAAACCCACTTAACTCGGTGACGTACTGTTCGGGGCAACGGGGGTTCAAAATTTTTATTATTAATCACTAAATTAAAAATTCGTATAATTAAGTCTTATAGTTTATAAATGATAAGAACAATAAAACCAATGGACCATATAATTATAACTATAGGAATGTGCAGACTAAAATAACTTTTAGAAAAATTTAAGCCGAATTCACCATCATTAAGAAACATTTTATTAAAGGCAATATCATTTTGAATATTTGATGTTAGAAACCTTTTTTTTTTTTTTTTGTGAAAAGATAGAAAACAACAGACATAGGACAAACGAAGCGTTGCTTACAAAGTTAAGAAGGTTATCTCCAACTTCTGAGTTTGAGAAGTTGGTGACCCTTAGGCCACTTATGATTTCCAGCAGCAGCACTCCAAAACTATACACGTCTGATTTGGTTGAGAATTTCCCGTGTTGCACATACTCAGGAGGCATGTATCCGCTGAACAACACAACAGGTAACAATTTTAGTATTTCCATCATTCAAATATTTATTCACCATTTTTTAGTTTGTGGTATTCAAACCAACTAATAATGATCACTTTGTTCTTGGTTAGGAATATTACTAGGTGCCGGATATCTTGCTGGCGTTGCCGTGGGTGTAGTCTGCTTCAAACAACTTGGCTAGGCCAAAATCTGATATCTTCGGGTTCATTTCTACATCCAAAAGTATGTTGCCAGCCTTCAAATCGCGGTGTACAACTAATAGCCGAGAATCTTCATGTAGGTAAACCAACCCACGAGCAATGCCCTGTATAATGTTATACCGAATTCGCCAATCTAAATGCAACCGCTTGACAGGATCTAAGTTCAAGAGCATGTTCATGTAAGAAAGCATATATCAAGCATATAGGGTGTCACCCCAATATAACCATGTAATGAGTTAACAAAGCATCGGAATTGCTAAGATAAATGAACAACCATACCGAAGAGAAAGCAATCTAAGCTCTTGTTGGGTAGAAGCTCGTAGATTAGAAGTCTTTCTTCACCTTCTAAGCAGAAGCCCAAAAATCTCACGAGGTTCCTGTGTTGAAGCCTAGCAACAAGCAGTGCCTCGTTTTTGAATTCTTCATCTCCTTGTCCGGTATGTCGAGATAATCTCTTCACTGCTATATCTTGTCCATTAGGAAGTCTCCCCTAATATACCACATACATTCCTTTCATAGTTCAAAGCCATGTAAGAGAGAAACATTATGACCAAAATTCAACACAAAATCCTGAATCACCAATTTAGAGATAACCCCCTGAGAGCGTGAACTAATACACTCCTACAACATAGGACATATACCACATACATTAATACTAATAACCAATGATTACCATGTCATGCAACCTTCCGTGACCATGTAATGCAACTTACCGTGTAAGCAGCATGCAGACAACTCAACTTAACCCTCAAATCGTCTTTTGGATTGATCGTTGTGAAGCATATATAATAGCTTCATTTTTTTTTTTTTTTGCATTTTGTGTTGGGAATGTCGCGACAATGTTTGATATACTTGAAGTTTAAGTCAAAGTAATATAGTAATTATATGTCTTGCTAGAGATCTCTATAATCAGTAATTAAATGTTTAATACAATTATTTGGTCCTACTATGTCACACAAATAAGTGCCCAGAACAATGTGTGTATGATCCAAATGATAATACAGTATTCTCGGAAGTCGAGATTAATGTAGTGGACAAAATGGAAGGTCGCGACCATGCCCTGAGAGGTCACTCCTAAGGGTAATGGTCGTGTTACACAAATGACACTCCTAAGAGTCATAGCCGTGACCTGTGTCTGCCTAAGTCGGCAGTACCGAGAGGGGTCGCGGTTGTGGCCTCTTAGTTCACGCCCGTGACCTCGTCAAATATGCCGACTAATTGAGGCAATCCAACATCACCGGTTTATTTCCTATCAACCATCGGAGGGACTATAAAGGGGACCCTAGAGCCTCATTAAAGATGAGAACTTTTGTGACTTTCCAAGGAGAGAATTGAGAATCCCTTTTCCTGATCTCTCCTCCATTAGTCCAGGAAGTTCTTCATTGGCTCATTTGACAAGCAGTCTCAGAATGTCCTAAACACATATATCCATAATTGAGATTTGTCTCAATTAGGTCGATCTAGTAATCGAGTTCCCAGAGTACTGCGTGGATCTTCAGTGGAAGATTTCTCCTTGGAATGTCAATGGCCTACATCTTTATCAACTGGACTAGCAGTCATGTCTAATTCTAAGTCTCTGTAGTTGTGTTGCTTGGGTTATATTTAATTGTATTCATAATAGTCATGAATTATTTCGCCAATTAACCTTATCCGTTTAGTAAATAGATAACATAAAACTGAACAGTGATATTAGAGCCACCAGTTTCGTGCTTAAAACTAATACATGCTTAATATATGTTTTGTCAATTGTTGATTAACATAACTACTAGATTATTATTTCGTGGATAAAAGATAGGATCTTTATTAGGTTTGATCTTTATTAGAATTGTATATCATGATTTTATAGTATTTCCATGATCGAGTTCTTTCTTGTTTACCATAATAATGCTTATTATGCATTTAACTGTTAAATTAGAGTAATCTAGCTTGACCTAGTTTGTTTAGTTATTAACTTGGTTAAAATCTGCTAAACAAAAAGTAAAGCTTTATTACCGATTAATTTTGTAGTATATGTATACATAGTAAATTTTGTAGTATATGTATGCATAGTAAATTTATAGACTATTTTGTAGTATATGTATACATAGTAAATTTTGCTAAACAAAAAGTAAAACTTTATTAATTGCCGATTAATTTTGTAGTATATGTATACATAGTAAATTTATAAACTATTTTGTAGTATATGTATACATAGTAAATTTTGCGATAAAATTCTACTTTCGATGATCTATTCTACTTTTGATGTAGATGTAGGTCATGTTTTTTTAGAGTGGTAAGCTAGGTTTATCCTTATCTAACCTTATCTTACCTTACCTTGCCCAAGTTTCTAAAAACCACTCAAACCAAAGTCAAAAGATTTTAATAATAAAAATATATTTACCCACAGCTAACATGTCTATCACAAATTTTATCCTTACATTTCCTTTCTATTCCTTAGCTTACCAAACCTAATTTAAACTTAGCACTATTTAAAAAAAAAAGAGACAGGGATTTTAAATGACAGTACTTAGATGATAGTGTAATGATTGACAATGTTGCTATGAATCAATCATGGTTCATGATATTGTGATTAAAATTTGGTTTGAACTTTTGTGTAAATTTTCATTCGGTAAACTTTTTTTTTTTGGGTGCAAACATTAGTTAAATTGGTAACGTTAGATACTCCCTCCGTTCCATATTAATTGTCATAGTTTTGACTTTCGCGGTCTCCAATGTCGATTTTTGATTGATAATTTTTTACATAATATGTCATTAACAATCGCAATATTATACTTTTACGATAGTGTTTTCGTTACGAATCTAATGATGATAATTTTATATAGCAATTCATTATATATTGAGAAATTTATGGTCAGAATTTTTGAAATTTGACTGTACGAATTTTCAAGACGACAATTAATATGGAACAGAGGGAGTATATACATATACCACGTACCTTGTACACAGTGCCAAATCCTCCTTTCCCAATCTTGTTAACATCTGAGAAATTATTCGTAGCAGCTTTGACATCAGCAAGATTCATTTGTAAGGACTCTGGAGTTCTTACTTGGTCGCCAACTTCAAAACGAAAAACAAAAAGAAAAAAAGAAACGGGTCATGGTCACACTCACTGAATTGTCTCAATGTAGTACAACGCATGTTTTATACGTTTTAGTGACAACCTAATTCTACCTATATGTAATTGTACATTTTATACAAAAATTTACCTAAACAGACGTAAACTTTTCTAGTTTTGAAAAAATTCATTATTATTTCTACTTGCCTCTACCTAAAAACTTATTCAAACCTAATAAATCTTATTTACCCAATTTTTACATGCTTAATAAAATAATAAAGTCTAAATCTATGCTAAATTCGAATTATTTGTGGGATATCTACCGTTGGCCAAATACATATGGAGCAAGAAGCATATGTATGTTTGGCCAATATCTATAATATAGAAAATTATACAACTCTTAAAAGTTTTGCGCTACAGATTTCTCAATATGTATAAATGGTTTATCACATGAAATTAATATTACTCCCTCCGTCCTAATTAATTTTTCCACTTTTAATTTTTTAGGTCAAAATTTTTAAATTTTAACCTTTAATTTATCAAATTATATGTTGAATTATTATATAAGACTAACATTATTAGATTTGTGATGAAAAATAGTCTTACTTAAACACAACATTATTAATTTTGATAAGATAAAATGTGAAAAATTGACAGTCAAAGTGTTGCATCGAAAACCGTGAAAAAGTAAAGTGGAAAAATTAATTGGGATGAAAGGACTATTAGGGCTGTGTTCGGCAATAGCGTTTGGGGTATCGTTTAGCATCTTGACAAAGTTAAAACTTTAATTGCATAAATATTAACGTTCGATAAGTTAGCGTTTTGAGGAGCATTTAGCGTTTCAAGGAGCGTTTTGTGAAACGCTAATAAAGTTAACGTTTAGCGTTTGGAGTAGCGTTTCATATTTTTTGGTCAAAAAATACCCTTTGTAAATTTTATCTTTGGAAATTATTGATACCCTTTTATGTCAATTCACATTAATCTGCTAATTGAACCGCTAAATTTACCGAACACAATTTTCATTTGAACAGTCATCCACTATCCGCTACTTAAACCGCTATACGCTACATAAACCGCTATCCGCTATCTAAAACGTTAATTTTGCCGAACAGGGCCTAAATTTATAATAAAAAAATACTTGCATAAAAGTATAAATAGTTCACAATTTTTTGAAATCATATTAAATAATGACCAAATTAAGTCTTATATTGGGCTTGTAAAAAGTCAAAATGACCAATAGTATAGAATTGAAGGAGTTTCATATTTGAAGGGAGAACCAACACAAGTTGATTTTAAAGTATATCAAAACAAAAGTTTTCTAACTATATTTAGGTGATTGCTTATAAACTCATTTACTAAGGTAAAATTAGTATTACTTCCTCCATTCCCCTATATCCGTCCTTTGGGCAAGGAAGGGAGAAACTATGGAAAACACGTTTGACCCTGATCTAGAGAGTCTAAATGTGGGCAGACTAATTATATTTAGATGATTAATATTTATTGGTTATTAAAATCTCGCTTAATGTAGATGATTGAAACTGCCAAATATTTTATGTAGTCCAGTAGGACTACGCCTCTTCTCCATACTTAGGACTACGCTTCTACTCCATACTTTCCCTAGTCGGCAGTCGCTATACATCAACCTGACGTCGTCATTTTCTTTGTTTTATTTGCTGAAAATCAGGGAAATAGTCTATATAGCAAGACGTGCAAGTTAAACAACGATTTGGCATGCGGCGTGTCCGTTGCTGGTAAGTGAAAATTGGTAATTTGACCGAGGTCAAGACTTGGAATATATATGTAGGTTTACAACGAAATCAAATTTTGTTTTATTTTTCCCCGTTTCTCCATTTTATTTTATTTTTCATTATTTTCATAGTTCCCCTTAGTAGATTATTTGTCCTTTAGATTTTTCTTATACTAGTTAAGAATATACGTGCAAGGTACAGACTAGAAATTATAGTTATACAAATATTTCCTTCGATTATAATAAATATTAGAAATTTCAAACAATAATATAATATTATGTAATTTGTATATAGTATTATATTTATTTTTCAAATATAATGTACAACAATTTAGTTTCCATACAAATATAAGATCCTTTAAAGATTGTCGTATGTTAAAGAAATTTTTACTGTCAAAGAACATCTAAAACCGTACTTAACTGAATTTGAAATATACCTGATCGTATTTACCTAAACCCGAAATGCACTCTGGTCATGTTGTTAGAGTGAAATTTACCTCAAATCAAAATACATTCGACACATATTTACCTTAAAAGAATTTTTTACTATCTGTTAGAGAAAAGTGAGTACCAAGGTAACAGCGGAAGCGAAAATAATAAATCGAATTGACATGACGGAAATTATGACAAAATTCAGGAACAAAATAAGAGGAGCAATAAAAGAACACAACCACAAGGTTTACGTGCGAAACCGAAGAACTCGGAGAAAAACCTACGGACGGCGACAGCCAGAAAACAATCCACTATGAGAAAGGAGGAGTACAACCCGATCACTATCACATGGTGTGATGCGATCTACAACAGAGGAGATTACTATCACAATCTCTCTCACTCACAACTCACAATCTTTTTCTCTCGAGACAATTGGGATCGAAAATATTGGTGAGACCTTTTTCCCTCTCAATATTTTCTCCCCATCTGACTCTCTATAACTCGATCATTGTTCGCCGTACTCAACGAGTGCTGTGCGCCGTGCATCGGGCTGTAAAATAAAGTGGAGAATACCGAACCCTATTTATAGGAAAAACTCCCTATACACCTAACTTGACTCCCACTCCAATTAGATTTAGAATTTAATACAATTAGGAAACCCAACATAATAAGGAAACCTAAATAATATCCTAATACAATTAGGAAACAAATAATTGTGAGATAGAGATTCGGTGATTTTAGGACACATTCCTAACACTATCAAGGAATACCTGACCCGTATTTACTTGAATTTGAAATAAACTCGAGTCATGTTTTTAGAATGAAATTTACCCGAAATCGAAATATACCCGACCAATGTTTACCCTAAGCAGATATGCAGTCGACCTATATTGCCTAGTTATTGTACTCGAGGGTAAAAGAATCAATTTATGTGTGAACACAAGCTAAAGTCAAGTTGCTAATTAATTATTATATCCAAAGATAATAATAAATTCGTTTGTGAACACAAGCAAGAAAGCAAACAAACAGAGTAGTAAAACACAAAAACGCTATTACCGCTTTTACTATAGAGTGATTCTTATATATTTCTTCACTTTCTCTTTTTCATAATTTTATATATCTTAATAATACATTTGCACATAAAAAAAATGATGATGTTTATGCAAACAAGTAATGAAAATATGATTATTAATAATATACACCAAATATTATACGTACTATTGCACACTAAATATAAGTGATTTACACGCCAAATATCGTATAATTATGAAATCACTGTAATACTTGTACACACCTACTATTGTACTATTACGCACTGAATATAATAGTTATGCACATTGACAATTTACCTTATAGTCATATTCATAATGGTTTATGATTTGTTTCTCCATTCTCTACCTTATTGTTATAAATTTTATCTGCAAGATTTATATTTTTTTAATACCAAGTATTAAAATATTACACACTAAATATAATACGTTTGCAAATCGAATATCATACTATTACACATTAACTATAATATTTATGCACACTAAATATTGTACTATTTTACACTAAATACAAATGCTAGCCGCGTGAACAATGTCTGGTCGAGTTTGTTAGATATATTAATGAACCGACCAAACTTTTATAGAGTGATTCATTCACATTTTCTTTGCCATCATTTTTAGAGTGTATTTCATTTGTAGTCATCATGTTGATATTGGCTTGCAATCCAGCATATTGAACCTTTTAAGAAGATCTTCAATACATTTCTCTTGAGAGATGAAAAATCTCACCTGAGCTTTGCTTCACCTGCATTCCGAGAAAGTACTTCATGAGGCCCAAATTCGTCATCTCAAATTCTGCCATCATATCCTTTTTGAAATCTTGGATCATCCTTTGATTTGTGCCTATTTATACAAGATTGTCGACATAGAGGCATAAAATTCTAAGATCTTTTCCTTGGGTCTAGATGTATAGGGATGACTCATTTGGACTCTTTTTGAATCCATTGCGAAGCAGATACCCATCAATTTCATTATTCAAAGCTTGTGGTGCTTCTTTGAGACCGTAGAGCGCTTTCTTTAGCCGATATACTTTGTTTCTTCTCTTTCAATCACATACCCTTAGGGTTGCTCCATGTATACTTCTTCTTGAAGCTCACCATTTAGAAATGTTGACTTGACATGTACCTGAAATACTTGTACTTTTAGTTGGGCTGCAATGACAAGCACCGTTCTTATTGTCTCCATGTGAACTACTAGAGCAAATGTTTCGTTGAAGTTAATCCATGGTCCCTACGAGTATCATTTGGCAACCAATCACGCCTTGTACTTATGGATTGAGCCATCCTTATTATATTTGATCAAGAAGACCCACTTGAGCCCAATGACGTCTTTGTCTTGGGGCTTCTCCCCTAGTTGCCACATGTAATTTTTCTCGATCATTCTGATTTCCTTGTTCATAACCTTGATCCATTTTTTTTTTCTTTTGATGCTTCTTGAAATGTTGTTGGCTCACTAGTGAAGATTACTGTAGTCACTAGGCAACACTCATAATCTTGTAGAAAAGCAGCTGGACGTCTATCTCGTTGAGACCTCTGAGTAAGGTGTGGAGAATCGTTTAAGTCCATAATGAGAGGTAGTAAGCTCCCTTCACAAGGAGATATAGTTTAAGATGAACTGTTGTTAGAGCGTCGACGCGCGCCCTTCTCTGATTTCTTGAATTTGAATGTCTTCATGTGTTGGCTCTTGGGTTGTATCTTTGGACCATCTCCATGTGAACGTTTCATCAAATATGATATGGTTGGAACAACCGCTATCTACGTAGTACGTACCATGAGTCTTGTCTCTATTGCATGGCCTTCAAGCAAAAGTAGAATACATTTTCACTTGAGTCGTCTTTCTCCATGAAGTTGGCCTCATCACGTTGTCAGTTCCTACAATCTCATACATTATGCGTGTGCTATGTACATCTTTTGCATTTGAACCAATAATCCTTTGTATCAGGGTTAGTCACTTACACATCTTGCAATATGGACCTGATTTTTGATCTACACAACTTCCTTGATTCTTATAATTTCCTCTCCTCCAACAACGGTTAGCGTATATTGTCTTCAAATGTTGGAAATTTCTACCATAATTATTCTTCTTTTAATTCTCATGGTTGGAGAGTTTTAATTTGACTTGAAAAACCTGCTCTAGTGGCTGATGTGTGAATCTACACATTCTCTCCTCATGTACTTGGAGAGACCTTGCTAACTCGATGAGGGTGTACGTAGATAGATCTTTAGATTCTTCTATTGCAGCCACTATATGATCAAATTTTGGTGGAAGGCTCCTTAGCACCTGTTGTATCACCTTCTTATCTTCGATCATGTCTCCATATATTCAAATTTTATTTACTATGCTAGTGACATTATCGAAGTATGCTTGAATTGTTTCATCTTCCATTAATAAGATACCAAAATCCTTCCACAAAGTTGGATGTTTAATAGATATTACCTTGTCAATGTTATAGTATGCTTCCTTTAAGATTATACAATCCTCCTTAGTCGTTGTGGCAGCTATAATCCGAGGGAAGGTTGTTGGAGTGATTACTTGATAAATGTGATGAAGGGTCGTAATATTCCTCATGTAGTTATCTTGTTATTGTGCCTCCTTACTTTCATCCTATGAAGATTTTTCTTCTCCACCCTTTTTCTTCTCTTTCTTTGAAGGTTTTTCATAACCTTTTCTACCACATCCCATAAACCTTGGGCCAAAAAGAAAGTTTTCATTTGAATGCTCCACATTTGGTAATTCACCCCATCAAATATGGTGGCCTCAAATTTGGGAGATAGTTAAAGGTTGTGGTTGGAGTTAGAGTTTGAAGGTAGGCCACGTTTGATTTTTGTGGAGTTAGATTTGAAGGATGGTTTATTTGAGAGTTGGGATATGGCTTGTAGGTTGATGGTTGATTTTGGGAGATGTAGGTTTAATTTGGGTTATGGAGACTTTGATATCACTATTAGGTTTTTGGGTGTTTGAAGGAAAAAATATTTTGTGGAAATGGAGGAAGGATTACATGAAAAGAAGTTTTTGTTATTGATGGAAGGAGAATGTGTTACAACTCGTAGTTGTTGATGTATACATATAATTACCCCACTACCTATATTTATAGTTGTATAAAGCAGGTGGTGGTAGATACCATACTAATTTGTGTTTTTCTTATTTTTCGACTTTTCCTACATAACATCTTGATATATAAAGAACATTTTACAATAATATCTTCTATCTAGGATTGTCTTGGAGACTTTTCTAATATCTCTCTTCAAAAATTTTCTAGATTATTCATTTATTTTTATCAGAGGTAGGAGGAGAGAAAATAGAAATAAAATATCCACAATTAGGGGGTGCAAAATTTATGAGTAAAAAGTAGTAGAGTGGAAGGTAACTTTTGGTAACTTTATACTAATATATCACAATTAAAAAAAAAATTGTTTTCTAACTTTGATAAATTTTGGTAAATTTAGACAAAAAATGATAAATTTTGGTAAATTAAATTTACCCTGCATTTTGACAGACCCTTAGGCCCTGTTCGCCAATAACGTTTTCACTAACGTTTAGTGTTTTGACTAATTCAAAACTCTATTATGTTAATTTTTAGAGTTTGGTAAATTAGCGTTTTGTAATAGTTTATAGGGTTTTAACCAACTTTTTGTAGATGCTACATATACTGACGTCAAGAACTCAAAATGACATTTGAAAGAATCTGTGACTAAAATGCCCTTCAACCAATCACTTTCATATTGTTGTCAATCGTTAATTGATTTCTTCATTGTCCAATGTAAAAATTACATTTGCATTAACGTTTTGTTTTGACTTATTCAAAACTCTATTATGTTAATTTTTAGTGTTCGGTAAATTAGCGTTTTGTAATAGTTTATAGCGTTTTAACCAACTTTTTGTAGATGCTACATATACTGACGTCAAGAACTCAGAATGACGTTTGAAAGAATATGTGACTAAAATGTCCTTCAACCAATCACTTTCACATTGTTGTTAATCGTTAATTGATTTCTTCATTGCTCAATGTAAAAATTATCTATTTGACTTAAAAGAAGACAAAATTTCCCTCTTTGCTGATGACTATTCTTACTTGGCAAAAAATAAATAAATAAAAAATGATGATGAGCTTTTTTTTTTCCCAGTAATTAACAGATAAAGACTTATACATTATTAGTATCTTTAATTTTATTTATGATCTGTTAAAGTTTATATTTATATTTTGAAAATATAGTAATGTATAATTAACAATAATAATAATGATAATGATAATGATAATAATAATAATAATAATAATTATATTATTATTATTATTATTAATATTAATGTTATTATTATTATATTTTGATAATATTGTAATGTATAATTAACAATGATGATGATAATAATAATAATAATAATAATAATAATAATAATAATAATAATAATAATAATAAACGACGATCACAACAACAAAGACGATAATAATAAACCATACTAAAATGATAATCATGACCTTTTTGGTTATTTATGTCTATAAGTTAATCCAACCTCTAAATTTACCGAATAAATTTTCTCCAAACACTAATATGAACAGTTATCCGCTAATCTCTAAATTAAAACCGCTATCCACTGTTTAAACCGCTATCTACTACCTAAACAGCTGAATTTGCCGAATAAGCCCTTAGTCTCACCATTTTTACACTTTACTATAATATAAAACATTTATAATACTCCTATTATATTTTCCATTATACACGTACTATTCTCGCATTCTATTGTTAATGGTTTAAAGGATGCGGTGTAATAAAAAAACGAAATACGGCAAATTTCAACTAAAAGACACCGAAAGTAGTGAAAATTAAAAAGAGTGATGATATGTGTCTTGCCCCTTTTTATAAAACTAATACATATTATCATTTTTGACTTCAAATTTTTTGACAGATACTATTAATTATCAATTATAAGAAGCTTGGAACGTGTTGGCTAGGCCAACGTACAATTAAAATTGACACCCTAACGAATGAACTCCGTCCGTTGGACATATTTTAGACGTCTTTTTGTAAATTTTTTAAAAAATATATAAAAATGTGATTTTATACTATTTATATATATTATTATAGTTATAGAAGCCAATCATACAATTTTTTTTCAATTTAATTTAAGAATATATATATTTTATGTCATGGCAAGACACTTAATATGTGTCTTGCCCAAGATATTTATCATTTCAGGATTAAAAATTCACCAAAAGCATTAAAAATTAATGCAGAAAATAACAGAACAAAAAACTGTCAAAAATCAGGGGGTAAAAAAAAAAAAATCTTGATTTTATGCTTGGTTTATTGTTGTGGACTTGTGGCCAAGATCAAACTTACTTTGAACTGTTTTCAATGCCTTAATTCTCCTTGCTCTTGTGGACCGCCAGTACAGAAAAAGGATTAGCAATATTGCTGAAGAGATGGACAGGACTAGGAGGAGGATCATAACTATTGACTTTTTGGCTCCTCTACCTGCAAAACATAAAATTGATAGAAATAGAATAAGCTGAAGCACCATTAAGCTAGAGCCACAAGGAAGCAGTTATATGAGGTCCAAGAATCCCATTGGGAAAAATATAAGGTAACATTTGAGAAATTAAGGATATAATTGTCTAATATTTTGGATCGTATTGTATAATCAACGAACTTTGTTTCACTAAAACTGCTGAGAACAAAGTCACAAGGTTGCCATGAATCATGATAGTAGATTGGATTTAAAAATTAGGGGTGGGGGGATTTGGGTTGGCATTCTTACGTTTTGGGTTAGTGGTGAAGGGCGGTGAAAGAGGCTGCCTCAATGAATGTTGTAGCCTTGACTGCAAGGCCATCAAACTAGTTGCATTGTAAAACGCGTAAGCCTCATACCGAATGTTACAGCTAGGGTAGCCGATTCTAGCTTGTGCATGACTAATGTTGAGAGCGAATCTGATGGCAAAATCAAGGCAGTAATAGCAGTCGTATTCCTCCAGATCTGGAGTGCATTGCACAAGGGCATATATGCTGCGTGATTTGGTGACATTAGCCTGCTCACCAGCAAACTTGTAACGAGAATCACTTGAACTTGAGGCTTCTCTCTGCAGCTTCGAAAGCAGGGCTGCGGCTGTTTGATTGAACTTTTCTGCATCAATGCCAAAGAAAGGGCTTTCCATGGGATACCAAGGACCCAACTCCATCTTTCTAAATATGTAACGATCAGAATATCTTATCATACATTGATCGTACCAACAGATGGCATCCTTTTGGTTGGGACACTCTTTGACAATCTGTAGTGATGCATCTTGGAGGCAAACTTGGCAGTCCGAAACAGAGATATCTGGCCTGCAGAGGCCAATCCCATTTACTCTATCCATGTCATAGCCAACTGACATGTTATAGAAGCCATAATCAACTTGGGTGTTTGATGTCATGCCTCTCAACAGTTCATCCAGGTTTTCTTTGAATCTGCTATTGGCAGTGTAGTTCCCAAATGTGTCTTGACAGACACGAGAGACGAAACTTGGTTGAGCTGTGATGTGGAAGATTAAACAAAATAGAAAAGGCAAAACCAGAATCATTGATGAGATTAAGGTGCTTGCAGCGCTCATTATTGTGTGGTTGAACCAATGACAATCGTCTGGTTTCATTTAAATATAGGCCCGCATTGCCCTACATAGCTTCCATCTCTTGAATCAGCGGTTAAATTAGGGTGGGTCAAATTCGGTCCATTCAAAATTGAGACTGAGAAATTCATGTTCAATAGAAGAAAGAGAAATACTATGTTCAAATATTCGGTCAATATCAAAATTCAGACAAAAAATCTCTGTTTGGACTCGATTATTTCCAAGTCAGACAATTCAAATTTTTTGAGTCGGATAAAATTTTACAAGCTCTGTCTTGAATACAAGTCAAGCCCCTTTTTTTGGGTCCTAAGATACAAGTCCAAGTTAAAACAAAGGGGAGATCACTTCGGCTTTGACGCAAGCGTAATATGTGTTATTTTCAATTCACAATTAGTTTTCATTTATTTCAATTATTTTCTGCTTTACGCAAATTGAAACCTTACCAAACCAATTTCCTAAAGCTAATACACCATCCCTGAGGATACGACAACCCTTACTTATTAAACCCAAATTTCTACAACCGAACAATGACAGACGGGAATACTTACCAATCATATGGTATCTTATATGAAAGATTGGATATTTTGGGTATTGTGCATGAGGGTGTTAATTTACGAAACCCGAAATCTCTTAGAATATAATGTGTTTTCTAATTTAGGAGAAGATAATGCTTGAGATTTACTTGAATGGTTGTCTAAGGATACTTATGAATTTGAATAACAAAATTCTCCCTTTGACTCTCATATTTCAAATTTTGCACCACCCTTTGAGACTTTAACTGAACAATCATGTCAATATTCCCTGTATTTTGATGATCAATCTTGTGGTAGGGAATATATGAAAAACTCTTGTGATCCTCCCCAATGTGATGTTGTTGAGTTTCATCCTTTGTGCTCACATTGTAAATCTCTATACCATGATTCTAACTCTTGTTTCCACGTTAAAGTGGATGAACTATGTGCGAGAATGAATGAGTACCCGCAAGAATTTTTACATCAGACTAGCCCTAGGGTAGAAACTTCTTCTTCACAAGTGGTTGATTCAATAGCTGAAGTAGAATATTCATCATCCTTGAGTCCTGAATTGCATGATAAGTCTCTTTTGTATGATTCTGATGAGGATGATGCCTACTCTAACGGACCTCGTTTTGCATGCATTGAGCTTAGAGATCCTTAGCTCTAGCTACATCTAGAGAGCATGAGAAAAAAGATTTGATGTGTGAGAGAACTTGATAAAAACATGCTAAATGATGAATCATTGTCCACACCATTGTTCATGCTTTTATGTGAAGAGAAGGTTGAGTCCAATGAATGCCATGATGTTTGTGATATACCTGAACATGAACTTGTTGAGAGTGAAATCGAATCCTTTATGATTGAATGTGTGCTTGATACTGAACTATTCACTTTCATTAAGAATCAATGTATTAACGAGGCATTAGCTACCCTTCCTTGCGAGTCCATTCAAAATAATGTAAAATATTGTGATGATGAACTTTAGTCTATGGGGATTGATCTTAAGTGTTTGAACTTGGTTTGTGACAATGAGATTTTTGATGGTGATATGCTTTATGAGTCGTTGTTTGCATCCAAGTCTTCACATGACAAAGTTAAGGAATGTATTGTATTGCCCCCTCCTGTTGATTTGCATACTCAATCTCCATTTACAAGTCAATGGGAGGATACATTTGTCACGTCTCTATTTATGGTGCCTAGGAAAGTTGTGTACATTCCTGCAGTCCATCATTTCACTGATTTTTCTAAGGCTTTTGATAAACTGATGAGAGCACTAACGTTTGCTGATGGAATTTTAAGATTATGCTCTTATGTCCACCATTCTGAGATGCATTCAAGGATGCATGACTTGTTACTACAGGCATTGAATGGTTCTAAGATGGTGCCCGACATCTTGAGGTGAGAAGGGGTGGCTGATGCTCCATAGGTGGTTTTATTTTTCTAAAGATTTCATCGTTTGGGTATACTCAGTACTCAACCAGGTAATATCATTCCCCTATCTTTTTAGTATGGTTAGTGAACTTGAATTCTTTGCTCCTTTTTATTTTTCTTGGTGTGTTTCTTTTTCTTTTCTTTTGTGTGCTTGCTTACTTCTATTTCCAATGAGGACATTGTTGACCTTTCTGTGTGGGAGTAGGGGTGGCATGCATGCCAGATTGTGTTTTTCTTGTCTTTTGTGAGTTTTTCTTTTGTGTGATCTTTATTTTCTTTTGTGTGGTGTCACCTTATGCACAATGAGGACATTGTAGAATTTTTGTGTGGGAATGGGGTGTCACAAGTGCCTTATAAGTTTTAGGAAGAGAAACAACTTTTAGTTACCATTGCAAGTAGGCAAAATTTTAAAAAAATTGTCAGCCAGAGGTAGTCTGTATGCATGGTTGTGTCGATAATAGCTTGAATAGTGCAATTGTTTGGTTAAGAATGGTTAGTGAGTGCTTGATAGGCTTTAAGCTTGGTTTTTGCCTAGCCTAAAACATGATAACCTCACTTGTATTTGCAAACATGTGGCTTCCTTAGAATTTTCACTTCTAGCTTATTAATGTGATGGTCTAGTTTAGGGGGGAAGTTTGGTTTCTCGTATATCCATGTTCTAAGTAAGAAAAACTGAAAAACAATGGAAAAAGAAGAAAATGTTGGTACCCCTACACGGGCTGGTATGAGTGGTGCGGTGCTTTTACCCCTTAAGCACTTTGTTGCATATGGAGTAACCTGTGTTGGGAGGGTAAACCCCATTTATGGCCGTTCTTATTCCCGAAAAAATACTAACGCAAAAACATTGAGAAAATCCGAAAATGTTGGTTCACCTTCATAGATCGGTGTGAATGGTGCGACACTCCCGCCCCTTAAGCACCTCATTTGTGTATGGAAAGGATCTATGTAGGAAGAGTAGACCCCTTTCAAGGCCGTTCAATTCTCGAAAAACCCAACACCAAAAAGATTAATGGTAATAAATGTGGAACCTTTCTGTATGTAACCTGCGGCCCTCACCAAGCCTAGGGTGACACAAAATAGGGAGAGGAACCACCTATAAGTCACTAAGTATCGAGCATGTGTATGTGAGTAGCTATTTCTAACCAACTGAGCTTTAACTTAAACAAAACAAGCTAGAAACATTGCACTTGAGCATGAGGAACCCATCGAGTATGTGCATAACCAACTGAGCTTTAACTTAAACAAAACAAGCTAGAAACATTGCACTTGAGCATGAGGAACCCATCGAGTATGTGCATGGGTGAGGTGAAAAATGCTAAGTCTAGTGACAGTCTTACTAGTGGCCTTGAAGGTTCTTGTTAGCTATTCCCATTTGAGTGAATGCGCTGTTTGTGTAGTTAGTTTCGCGATTGTGTGTGAAAACCTCCTTCTGTGCTACGCTTGTCTCATTTTTACCTCTTTCTTTCTCACAATTCGTTTCTCTTTCCTTTCTTTTTCTTTCTCTTCTTTTGTTTTATTTTCCTTTGCTTTTGTGGGTGTAGCGTCTATAAACCCTCACGAGACCTTCCTCCTCCACTTTGGCTGCCAAGTGGTTTAAAGGGCTTGTTGCATGCGCTAAATGCAACCGTGATTCCTACGAAAGTGAGTTAGGTTAGTTTAGTTTTCTTTTTACTTTGTTTTAGTTTGCTCAGGGCGAGCAAACCTTTGTGTGGGATTGTTGTTCGGTCTCATTTCGAGCCGAATTAAGACCATAAATCAAGTATTTTTGCTTGTAATTCTCTAACTTGGTGTGGAGTTTTATATGTTTTGTAGAATTTAATGAAAATCCACATGAATTCAAGAAAAATGAAGAAAAAGACGAAGAAAAATGAAAAGAAAGGAGAAGAATGGGAGAAGTAGTCCAACGCTACCAGCGCCTCCTTTCGGAAAACCAAAATGAAGAAGATGAGGCACTGCCAGCGTCTGAGGTTTCCGTGGCGCGCCGCAACTAACGCGTAGGATTTCCCTAATGCTCCTTTTTACTATCATTATAAAAGTCACCTTTGTATACGAAACAGAGAGATTAGTTTTTATTCTTTACAGTTAGTTTTTAGTCTTTAGTTTTTATTATTAGTTTTTCCTTAGCTTAGTTTTTAGATTAGTTTTTATCTTTTGTTTTTCTTAGTCTTCAAATATTAGTTTTATTTTTAGGTTTTCTTTAAAGTTTCTCTAGTCCTTTCTTTGTAATCTACTTTTTCTGCAATTTAATTCAAAGCAACCTTACCTTTCAATCTCTCGTTTCCTTCTCACTTTTATTTGTTGTTATTCTTAATTCTCGCGATTTAAATTTTATTAGTAGTAGTTTCAACACAAAGATCCAATTTTTAGTGAAGAGGAGGATTATGGTTCCTCGAATTCTCGTGACAGGAGGATTCAGGCAGTCTTAGTAATCCAAACTACACTTTTTCTTGTTTGTTCGGGAGAAGATTCGTGATTCCATTTCAAGAACGAAGGGAGAAATTAAGGTTAATGTTTTCTGTCCTAAATTCTGTACTCAATTCAGTTTTTATGTTCTTGCTATTATTTACTTTCTTGAACATGAATTCCCTTTTTAGTTTCAATTTCCATGCTAAATTAGATTAGAAGTTTTAATTCTCTATTCATCGTTATTAATTGCTTTCTTGAATTCGCATTCACTTTCTTGTTTAGTTTCTAGTTCTTGTTCAATTAGGATAAGTTTTAATTCTCAATGTATGTTTTCCTTAGAAATTATCACTTTCAATTCCTGTTTAGTTTAGTTTAATTATAATTTAGTGCTTTTCGTAATTCAAACCTTACCAAACCAATTACCTAAACCTAACACATCATCCTTGTGGATACGACAACTCTTACTCATAAACCCGAAATACCACAACCGAACTTTCTATACAAGAAATTCTGACTCCATATTTAGACAATGGTTTTCTAGGACAATGCTTTCCTAAGATAATGATTTCCTAAGTGTCAAGGCCACCTGTTGGGAATTTAAGGAAAATCTAGGATGAGAACATTTCGGTCCATGGGACAAGGAATGATGCTGGAGGCGCTACACCTGAAGGATTTTCTTTCTTGGATGATTAGGTGATAACCTTAGACCGATTTCTTCCAAATCCATGTTGTTGTATGAAAAGCCCCCGGTTTGGCGTAGACTCTTGATGACACTGTCCTGCTTTAGAGTGCACATTAGGGATTTGCAAGACCCCAGTTTGGTGTGGACTGGTAAAATGATACGCGAAGACCAGGGAATAGAAGTAGGCATTGCCCTTAGTTGTGAGTCTCAATCTCTCCTTTTGCCTAACTTGCCCTAAAGGGTGTTCAAGTTAGCCTCTCTTTTTCTTTTCTATCCTTTTTTTCTTACCTTTTTTTTCTTTTTTTCTTCTCCTTTTTTTCTTGAGACCACTATTATGACGTCAATGAGAATGAAGATTCAGGACCTTGTAGGATAGAGAGTAGGTGATTCCTCTTAGAACCTACCTCTGACAAATTTCTTGATTGATATCACAAAGGTAGCGCGACCCCCTAGTTTAGAGTAGCTTGTCTTTGAGTCTATTCATGATCATGTATGTTGCTTTCAACTAGCCGCTGATTTGATGTGGATGGCTTTTGCCCTTGTTGGAAGGTAAACCATACTTAGGTGTGTTGAGAGTGGGCACTAAGAACAGAACCTCGTACTTGTAGTAATGATTGAGCTGAAAAGTCCTCAAAGGGTGAGATACGATGAAAAAGGCTTGAAAATGTTGGATGATGTTTGATGAAAGGGATGGTAGATGAAGGTTTATTAATGTATGGGATAGGGAGACACGTAAGGATGATCATGTCTTGAAAGGGAGGAGAGATGGTCAAATTGTGTTGATAGCATCTTGATAGGCCGCAAGTGCACGGGTGAAATTGTAGCATAAATCAAGGTCGTTCCCACAGGGACTTTTCCTTTCAACGCACTGAACTAGCCTCCTAGTAGATCGCTAAGTCGATCCGGTTTTTGTTTTGAATCAACTAAATCTAACTCTAATCACAATCAAGGTCTAAACAAACGAATATTCACTAAACTATTCTGATTAAATCAAGGGAAAAAGGTGTTCAGGGGATGAAACCTAAGTCAAATAACGAATCAACGATGTGGATGGAACTTTCATTTCATTAATTTGCACAATCAAGGTTCGATAATAGCATAAAACACTTCGCAATGAGATTTTGTCACTAGAGCGAATTGCCAAGACTAACCAAGCACCTACTTTCGTGGTTATTTTGATTTGGTCAAGGTTAAAGTTCTAATTATCTCAAGAACCCTAGTTAAAACTTCTATGTCTAGATAATTTTAACTAGTTTAATCTAGGTTTTCGGGTAATCAAACTTCTCCTTTCGGTACTTCATTCAACAACCTATTAACTTGCAATTGGTGATCAAGCAAAAGCAATAACAATTCAATTCAAAAACCAAATAGATTGAAACAAACTAAATTCATGATAATTCAATCCAACAAAGTCAATTCATCAAGCAACCTCAAAGGTTCATCCCCTAAACTAAAAAGAACTACTCACTATTCATGTTTGAAACTACAAAGCAATTGAAATCTATTCTAGAAAGCATATGAAAATCTATGAGAGAATGAGAAATAAACCCAAGTGAAGAACAAACTTGCTAGGAATCAACAATGGAGGACTTTTGCTCCTCCACTTCAAAGTATGTTCAAATTGCTCTTCGATCTTCAATCTTCTCTCAATCTTCAATGGTGGAATGGAATATGGATGATGAATGATATGATTAGGGCATGAAATGGATGATGGTGGATGATGATTGCCCTCCTCTACTCGGCCAGAAATCCGCATAATATAGGCAAACATCACTTCAAAACCGCCGAAAATGAAAAGACAGGAGAGACACGGACCATGCCTGGGGTGACACGGACCGTGCTCATAGTGACATGGACCGTGCCCCCTAGGCACTACCCGTGTCGCTTCACTGCTTGTGTTTTCTCACTCTCTGGCCATAGACACGACCCGTGCCCTTCCTGGGGGCACCCGTGTCACTGCTTTTTCGGGCCTAGGAATACTTTGGGCCATTGTTTGGGCCTTGGGCGATCCAACACCTCACTTCTTGGTCCTTTAAGCTCATAACTTGGATCTACACTTGCTTTTTGGGCTCGGTTTACATTGATTCTTCACAAATTCCCTACAAAACTCACCAAACTCCAAACCAAGTGTAATATGGGAGATTCGAGTATAAAATAACATAATCAAATCAAATATTCCCCAATTTCTCACCAAAACAACCAAGTTCTCATATATACAAGAAGTACTTATCACATCTCTCGGGAAAAGGTTGGAACATGGGTGTTAGAATGTTGTCAAAGTCTGACAGAAGGAAAATGGAGGGTTGATGACGATGACAGATGATAGAATCCCGAGTTTCCTCTCCTTTTGCCTAGCTCGCCCGAGTGGGGTTTTCAGACTAACTTTTTTATTCTCTCTTTTGTTATTCTCTCAAAGACCAGTTTCCAATGAAATATGTACTCTAAACTGAAAAGTATCGGTCGGGCCTCGAAGAGGTTCTCCTACGTATCCGAGGTGGAATTAGACCAGTCGTAGTTCTTTAGGCGGAACTTTGAAGTTTTAGTGTCTCGAGGAGGACTTAATGGTTCAAAAAGATTGTTATAAAGGCTTGAGGGTTCATATAGGTTATGAAGGCTGATATAGGTTTTGATGAAGGCTAAAAAGGTATGATGAGGTGTATGGATGATAGGATTTTCTCTGGTGTGCATGACTTTTTTTCGCATTCTAATTTCTTATTCTCCCCTCTTTTCTTCTTCCTTCTTGTTTTCTCTTTTTTTTTTCTCCTCTCTCTCTCTCTCTCTCTCTCTCTCTCTCTCTCTCTTGTTGGCATGTTTCGAGATATTGACGACCCAAAAGGGGTTTACTCTCCCAACACAGGCTTTTCCATACGGAAACAAAGTGCTTAAGGGACAAGACTATCGTACCACTCATGCCGATCCATGTTGATGGACCAACTAGGAACTCTCTCTCTCTCTTTTGTTTTTTTTCTTTTGCTTTCTCTCTTTTTTTTGGCTCTCTTGTTTTTTGGCTCTCTTTTTCAAACATCTTCATGGGTTGTCTCCTGTTATTTTTTGGTCATAACATACCTTTTTGGATTTGGAATATGAAGGAAAGAGTTTTGAAAAGGTTGAGATTTGATGGTAAGGCTAGAAATGTAAGTGGTAAGTGGCAAGTCATGAATGGATGAAAAGATGTTGGTGGTAAAATGAAGGTGAGGTGGAAGCCCCTTGTCCTTGGCACATTTGGTTAAGTTGTGGGGTTCCTAATGAGGAGTGTTCATTTCAGAGAGATTATGGGATTTGGTCTTTTTCTAATGGCGTTCTCTCATTTTGCTCAGCATGTTTGATGGGAGTACAGGCTGACTTCTCTTTACAATTTTATGCTCTCCTTTTGCCCGATTTGCCTCAATGAGGTTTTCAAACCGACCACTCTATAATTTTCACTCATTTTTTTTATTCTTTTCTCTGTTCTCTCTATATCTCTCTAATCCTGGATTCAAGAAATTAAAGGATGGGACGAGGTATAAGACAAAAATGGAAAGATAAGAGAAGATGAATTTGTTAGACTTGGTTTGTAAGGATGGCAGATGGATGAGAGAACTTTTCACCTCAAGTTAGAAGTACAAGCATGAATTTTTTTTTGATCAAATAGCAACAAGAGCAACTAAATTCAAGAAATTAATTAAGAACTGACTCTTAATTCTAACAGACTCTGGAAACGAAATGCTTGACAACCAGGGATGTAGCTAACTCTAAAGCTCCGTTGATGTTGTGCCCCCTGTCTTCGTTTGGGGAATCCATGTTCTATCTGGTACTTTGTGCTACTTTTGGTAAAGGCAGTTACTTTGACTGGATCATTTCATCATCTTAGTCTTCAAAGTCTAACAATTCTCCGTGTAGTGCCCTCGAGATCTATAGAACTTCCCGTCATCCCGATAATTTCCCATTTATTGTTGGCTCAGGCTATGACCTTAACACTAGACAAACAAAGAAAAACTCATCCCAATGCATGCATGTCCTAAATGACCTATATGCGTCTTCCTAAAATGAAAAATGCCTTTATGCTGACTCAAGAAAAAGACTCACCCATGATATGGGTTTGCGTGTACTAACTGACCTACAAGGGACTTCCTAGGATGCAAGACTTCTATATGCTAACTCAAGGAAAAGACTCACCTGTCTCCAACGTGGATTGGATTCCCAGGATCATCTATCGGTTCTTGTTAACATCCGTCGAGAGGTTACGAGGTTGTAGTTAACCTCATTGAGTTCTCTTTAGAACTCCTTGAAATCCCTAGACTTTGCTCCTTGTCCTCCTTCTTCTTCCTCCTTTTCCTCTTCCTCTTCCTCATCTTCTTCTACTTCATCGTCATCACCCTCACTGTTCGGTCGTAGATTTTGAGATAAAAAGTAGGGGTTGTCGTATCTGTAAGGATGGTGTGTCAGGTTAACAGGGAATTAGTTTGGTAGGGTTTCAAATTGCGAAAAAACAGTAAATAATAATAAAACTAAGTTAAACAGGAATCGAAAATAGTAATTACTAAAGCAAACATAAATCAAGAATTAAAACTTAATCTAATCAAACATGAACTGGGAATTAATTAAGATGAACACTTAGCAAAATCAATATCATGCAAGAATTAATAAAAAGAGACAATTAAATATTAACCAACTAACAACCTAAATTGCAGGGAAGAAAATTATACTACTAGCAATGCGAAATAACGAATTAACTAACAAAAATAAAAGACACGATGAAATTAAGGGAATAGAGTATACCGACAGTCTTCTCTTCACTTTACCTCCCCTTGCTAGCATCACGAACTCTCCCGAACAAACAAAGTCGTGATTCGGATTACTAAGAATCCCCCAAATCCTCACATGGAAGGATAATTTGTGAACCCTTAATCCTCCTCTTTCACTAAAAATTGGAATTTGGTTGTGAACTAATACTAATAACTCGAAGTAACAAGATTAGAAACAAAAAGCGAGAAGAACAAGAATTGAAAACTTGAATTGAATTAAAGATTGAAAGAGTAAATACAATCGAAGAATAACGGTAAGTGCGCAAAAGCAAAAGAAAAACCATGAAACTAAACCCTAGAACAATAAGACTAAAAACGAGAAAACATTAAACTAACTCTAAATTTCGATCCCTCTCATGCAGCGACTAGGTCTTCTATTTATATGTGCCAGTGGAATGAGGCGCTGCCAGCGTTTTATAAATGCTACCAGCGTTTTATAAACGCTACCAGCGTTTTTGTCTTCCGCCTTTTTGATTTGTGAAGCTAAACGCTGGCAGCGTTTTGCTACGCTAAGCTTATGCATGATTCAAACGCTGGTAGCGTTCATAAACGCTGGCAACGTTTTGCCTGAACGCCAATTTACTTTGTCTCTCATCTAGGCACTGCCAGCGTTTTATAAACGCTTCCAGCGTTTTTGTCTTCCGCCCATTTCGACCAGTCGCGGGCGCGACACTTTTGTAGCGGGTGCGACACTTCTATAGCGGGCGCGACTCTGTTGGATTTTGGACTGTTTTCAGCCTTTTTGCTCGGTTTTCCTTCTAACTCCTTATTATCCTACAAAAGCACAAAATCATCATAACGCATATATAATTAAGGGGCTAGAACAAGCAAAATACCAAATAAAATGATATAAATTCGGCTCGAAACGAGACCGAACACTCACCGTCATCCCGAGTGTCACAGGAACAGTTGGCTTAGTTGGTGACATTAATGATATGGTCAGCCCATTGTGAATGAAAAATTATGTTACGGGTCTCGATTGTACCATGGTAGTTGGTGCGGACCAGGGCACCCAGCTTATGCGGCCAAAAAATCTACATGTTGAAAAGCGCCGCTCCATCCAGCCACAAACAAGTGAAGTGTGGCCGGTATTTCCTTAAGTAGTTCTGGTAGCCGGTGCGATCTAGGATGGCACAGATGATGTTCCCCATCCCAATGGCCGATTTGGAGGCAGGGGTGCTGATGGAGACTAGCTGATTCAGGATACACGACCGAGTGTTCACCAATTCACCCTCTAGGGCGCCGGAGATGATGAAAAGGTCGTCCTTGTGCACATGGTTCCGGTTCTCATCTCTCCCAAACATTGAGTTGGAGATAAGGCGGCGAAAGTAGCGAATGACCTGGTTGCATATGTCTGTGGCCCTTGACAAGGCCGAGTCGTGGTACCGGGGTTGTTCGTGGATCCTATGAACCAACGGTCTTCTCCTGTGGCATGTGATGGATTTCATGATTTGCTGGTCGTCTATGACTGATGCATGGCAGTACATTTCATGATTTGAGCTCTTCCAACATTAGGGTGGTCAGCTTACCACCAACTTTGTAACTCATCGTAGCATCGGGATGACCGTTTCTCTCAACCCTTAGGGAGCTCAAGAACTCCAAGATGGGTTGGTCATAGATCAGGGTGTCGATGTTAGTAAAAGTATGTCATCCTATTCATTGAAACAAAACCTTGAGGCTACGCCAAAGGAAGAAGTCCTTGCAGGTCTCATCATGGTAAAATAAGGCACACAAATTTTGCGATTTTTGAATGATTGTATTTAGACTTAAACAACTCGTCTCCATGAAAATTGACCCTAGCGTTAACATCATACGCAAGCTTACCTGTTTCTATCCGGTGCTTAGGAGGTATGTCGGAGGATGAGAAAATGGCTGCTGGCTAGGGTACGTCTGAAGTACGGCATTACACGCTTTCCTCTCGATGCCATGAACTCATTTCCAGCTGAAAAACCCCAAATGCGGTGACGAAGGACCCTTGGAAACTTGAATTGATGCTTCTTGACCCTTTTGTGAACCCAGAATGAGGCTGCGGAAGGCTAATTTGGATTAGGGTTCAAGTAGGGTAGGGCTAGGGGTTAGGGTTTAGGGTTGTTGGGTTTATGTGGAGGGCAAAGAGGAGGGTTTAAGAAGGGCTTAGGTTTCAGAGGTGAAGGGTTAGGTCTAAGGGTTTCAATGAGTTAATGATGAGGTGTTAAAGGGTTTCTCTATGGATGAAGGAAAAGGGTTTGGTAGATGTGTTGGGAGGGTCGAAAAGGGTGGTTATGGGGTAGTGGATGGTTGTATGATGAGGTTTTTTGGTAGAGGGAGGAGGTTCGGCGACAGTTGGGCGAGGACGGGGTGGTCGGAGTGGAAGATGGGTGCGTTCCAGCGACGATTCCTGTGGGAGACGGCCGAAATTAATGGTGGAGGGCGGTGAAAAGGGCTTGGCAGATTTAGGCTTTGCGAACATGGAGAGGGAGCAGATAAGGGAGAAGGGAAAAGGAGAGAGAGGGGGTTACCGGGGAGAGGCGACGATGGCGGCGAGTAGCAGGCGACAACAGTGAGTAGTCGCGGTGGGTGGTTGTAAGGGAGGCTGAGTGAGAGAGAGCTGCTTGGGTATTATGGGCGTGAGAGTGATAGGTTTGAGAAAAGTAAACAAGATTCCCAATATTCAAATTTAGTTTTGCAGGTTCTAGGTGTGTCACGGGCGTGAGGTCCTTCTTAACAATCATGACATATCAAAAATCTTTAGTTCTCCACCCATCTTTCATGGTCAAGACCTTTACGTGTCATGGTCGTGAGGCTGCTTCTGCCCGTGGCATGAAAGGAGACTTCTGGACTTGACGGGCGTGACATGTGGGTGTCACGACCATGAGGGTGGTTCTGGGCAGAATCTATTGTGGGGATCTTACGAGCGTGACAGCGAAGGTTCATGGCCATGAGAGTGCTTCTAGACAACTGCTCAAGTTTAGGGCGTTTCAGTGTCACGGCCGTGGAAAGTGCTCCTCATGACGGTGAGGTGGGTTCTGCCTCGAAGACAATCAACTAAGTTTGGGGAGTCATGACCATGACAAATTGTCTCACGACCATGACGAGGTGATAGTCTGGAAACCCAAAAGTTGCTGCTCAGGGCCTCACGGGCGTGACACGTGGGGTCAGGGTTGTGAGGTCCGTTCTGCCTACTTCCCCTTTTTGGTGTGATCTTGTAGACACCGGGACTTGGAACATAAATATATAACATTTCTATATAAACAAAGCATAAATAAAGAAAAAGAAGTCGGTCGATAAGCTAGTTCAGACTTCTGGATTTTAGCGTAGTTTTGTACACCGTTATTGTAATTTTTATTATTTCCTCTTTCTGTACTTTATCTATATATTTTTAGTTAGGAAATAAGGAAATAAGGGAAGCCAAAGCCAAGCCAAAACTGAGCCAAGATAGTTCCTCGCATGCACTCAACATGCCCAAGTTCGGACGAGCACACATGCACTGTTACATGTGACTTTCACTAGCCTATTGCATGCACAATCTTTACGTAAGCAATTAAGCTTCATGGAGCCATGAAAGCCATGCAAAAGCTAAGTAAATATCCCATACAAAAAGCTTCCAAGAGGTCTCAAGTTCAAGACCTCACAACAACATGTGCAAAGCTTGCAAATAAACCCCCACCGCCCATGGTGTGAACAGCTGTTATCAAATACTCTCCATTCAAACCTCCACCGTCCAATGAAACATGAACGAGGCAACATTCATCCCTCCTTTCCCATGGTCGGTCAGCCTTAAGGCTGTTGACACCACAGATTCATCCCCACGAGCCACCGTCCACTCCAAGGCACTCACCTTTGCTGCCTAGTGACTTGTGCATTTGACTACGACTTGCAAGAGTGGATGAATGTGCATGTATGCATGTGTCTTAAGCTCCTCCTAAAGCCTATAAATATCTCCTCTTGATGAAGCCAAACTCACTCAATCACTCAATCATCCATCCCTTCCTCTTCCTACACTCATTCATGCATTCTCTCATTCCTCTCATCACTCCGTACTAATCTCTATTCTAATATCACCATTCTACCACTCTTTTCCTATCACCTTTCCACCATTCTCTTACTATCCTAATCTCTCTATCTTCATCCTCTTAAACTGTGTAATCCATACTCTCATATTATCCCCACCATTCTTACATAAAACCCTCATAAAAACATCCTAAAGCACCACTAAAAACCCACCAAAAAGCCCTTTCTTCCTACATCTTTTCTATCATCTTTCCACCACATTCTTACCATCATAATCTCCATTCCTCCTACTTCTTCAAATCCCCTAACCCATACTCTCAACCTATCCTCCCTCATCTCCACATAAATCTCCCAAAAACATCACAAATCTATCCTAAAACACCACAAAAAAGAACCTTTCTTCCTATCCTTTTTCCTACCTTTTTCCTATCCTTGTCCATCACTTTCCTACCATTATTATCTCCATTTCTCCACTCCTTTAAGCCTCTTATCTCCATTATCATCTTACCTTCCATTATCCTTCCATAAACCTCACAAAACTCCACAAAAAGCCTACCTTTCTACTACCCAAAAACCCCACAAAAGGCCCCTTTTATACCTTTTTCTTATCCCTTTTTCTATCATCTTTTTCCATCCATTTTTGACACTACTTTGGCATATTCAAGAAGAGTATTCAAGGCTTTCAAAGGCTAATTCAAGTGAGGTTCAAACACTGCAACCAAAGGCTTGGCAAGGGTTCCCTTCAAAAGGCATAATGTTAGCTCTTAAGTGTTCTTTCCTTATGTAAATAAGTGTTGTATATGATGTATATTTCTTTCTTTGATTCTTTTGCATGTTCAATGAAGTAATTATGAAGTTTTTATTTATCTCCCTTCCAAACTTTATCAAAAGCACATGTTAAACTTTTAGTAGAGTCTTTCCTTTTGTGAGAGGTAGACTCTTAAAACTTGAAAAAAGTTTAGTGTGCTTTAAAATTTTTGGAAGGAAAATAAATTTTCACTTTATATTATTAAGTCATTCTTTTTAGGCATAGTGCATTGCATATACCGGGGAAATCCCTTGACATATAATATGTCGTAGGAGCACGTAAATCGGCGGTATTAGGCTTTTTCTCTTTAAAGCACAAAAAATAACCCATGGGATGTCGGACCGACTATACTCAATTGGTGCATTTACACCGAGAGAGCATTAGTAACCACATCCACTCATGCATCACTCTACGAGGTCTCCACTCGAGCCTCCAAGAGCAACACCCCACACATTCAAGTTTCCTTTACAACAAGAATGCACCGGGGCGAGTACATGAACCGCTAAGCCTTATCCAGCCAATAAACCATTTTGTACATAGAGCCTTGGTTTAGGATACCCCTTGTTCATATGTATGCTATGTGCTATGTGTTTAAATTCGTTGTAAAGAGTCGATCCAAGTTTAGGAGTGTTGTTGTGGTCCATATAGTAGTCATTGGGCTGAGAAGAGTCATGTTTACCAACTAAGTTAATTAACCTCAAAAGTTATGGTTAGCCCAGTGGTTGGGCCCATTTATCTATAAAGGTTAATTACCTTGGTTTATAAAGTAAACTCAACTCGCCTTTGATGATTCTATATGGCCTTTTGCAATATCTCCCTAACGAAGGTCTAATGAACCTAATTAAAAGTCAAAACAAAGTTAGTCGGTAAAGTCTTAGAGTGCTTAATAATCACAGGGCTAGAGTAAATTAATTTATCGAGTTAATTATCGAATCTGTCACACTTATGGCCGGCCCGTGGTTAGGCCCAACCATATCGGATTTGGCAATGAAGTCCATAAATCAATTATAACTCGCCTGTTGTTGGCTTTATTCAGTCCTTTATGATACCTGCTTTCCGGTAATTAAATAAATAAAAGACAAAGTAGAAAGAAGGGTTGTCGGTCCTGTTAATCGTTATTTTAGTCCGCATAGTAGTCAACATGGCTTGGATTAAGTCTGAGTCGGTAGCCCAAATTATGGATTCTTCTTAGAACAGTCGGCCTGTGTATGGGGCCCATTCGAATTGAGAAACACTGATTTGTGCTCCTTGACTTAGGCTTGATTCCCATGCTTGGCTTTATTCGGCCTCTTGTAATGATTAGTTGTCCTTAGGTCCAAAAAAATCTATCTAATACATCAAACAAAGTTAGTGGATAAAGTTTTAGACTACATAACAATCACCGGCCTCGAGTAAATTAATTTATCGAATTAATTATTGAATCCATTATACTTATGGCCGGCCTCTGGTTAGGCCCAACCATGTTTGATTTGACAATTAAGTCCATAAACTAATTACAACTCGCCTGTTGTTAGTTTTATCCAGTCCTTTACGATATCCACTTTCCTAAACAAATAGAATAAAAAATATATAGAAAGAGTAGATTGTCAGTCCTGACGATCATTATCCTAGGCCGCGTAATAGTCGGTATGGCTTGAGTTGGACAGGTAATTTTCCAAGTTACGGATTCTCCTTAAAGCAGTCGACCTGTGGATGGGGCCCAACCGACTTGAGAAACACTAACTCGTAATTTCTTATCAGTTTTGATTCACCATAATTGGCTTTATTCGGTCCTTTATAATGATCAGTTGTCATTAGGGTCCATATAGAGTTAGGTCCATATGAAGTAGATAAGGTGTGTTTGTACCTGTGCATGTGCATGTGTATGTGTTTGTGCATGTGTCTGTGCATGTGCATGTGTTTGTGTATATGCATGTGTATGTGTTTGTGCATGTGTCTGGGCATGTGTATGTGTGTTTGTGTAGGTGTTTGTGTAAATACGTGTTTGAGTTTGTTGACTCTTTCTTTTTTAGGTGTAAATATGTGGGTGTGTTTACATGTGTTTGAGTTTGTTGAGTCTTTCTTTTTTGTTTAGGTATAAATATGTGGTTGTACGTGTTTGAGTTTGTTGAGTCTTCGTTAGGTGTAAATATGTGTTTGTCTGTTGAGTCTTCATTAGAGTCGGACCTAATTTCGAGGTATTGTTTTAGTCCGCGTAATAATCGTTGGGTTTGAGAAGAAATGAGTTTATAAACTTGGTTAATTAACCTTAAATTTTATGGCTGGCCTGGTTGTGAGGCACATCCGTTTCATAGGTTAATTAGCCTTATTTATCGATTTATTTTAACTCACCTTTGATGATTTTATTCAGCCCTTTTCAGTATTCTCTTACTTAGGTCCAAAGAAAATTAACTAATAAATAAACAAAGTCAGTGTGTGTTGTTCTAGCCCGCGTAATAGTCTCAAGGTTAGAGAAAATAAATTTATAAGCCTGATTATTAAGTCTAAAACAAAATCCATGGCCGGCCCGTTGGTAAGCCCATCCATGGTGGAATTAATAATTGAGTTTATAAGTTTATTTTAACTTACCTTTTGATGGCTCTATTCGGTCATTTATGACATCCGCTTTCCATGAGTTTAAATAAATAAGTATGTTGGGTCTTAAATAAAAAAAAAGAGTGTGTAAATAGAAGTCAAGTTGTCAGTCCGTTGAGCATTATTCTAGTCCGCATAATGGCCAATTTAGCTTGAGTTAACACAAGTTCGTTAGTTTAAGTGACGGATTCTCCTTAAAACGGTCGACTTGTGGACAAGCCCATCCGAATGAGAAACACTCACTTGCGCTTTCCAACTTATGTCAACTCGCTATGTTTGACTTTATCCGGCCCTTTATAATGCTCTTGTTGTAAAAGGTGTTGTCGTTTGTCTTTAGAGTCGTATAGACTTTAGCACTCGCAAACCTGTGTCACAATTGAGTCGTTCCTGAGTCAGTATATATGTGTCTTACACGTTAGGAGGTATCATATATGGTCCAGTAAACCCAGGTCATGGAAAAGTCTTTCTTTTAGAGTCAGTGTGTAAACAACTTTTAGTCATTAGGGAGTCGCATGTAAGGTCTGGGTCATATGTGAATCTTCTCTGAAGTCAATGTGAGTCTTTCATTTTTTAGAAAGTCCAAAGTAAAACCCATGCCATGGGTGGGTCGTTAGGTCGTTTCTTGAGTCAACAGGTAAGTGTCTTCGTTCCTAAAAAAATCTCATATAGGGTCTAAGTCATGGGTAGGTCCTTCCTTAAGTCAGCATGTGTCTTCCACTTTAAGGTTGCCAATTGTAAACCCATGTCATGGGTGTGTCTTTGTCTAGAGTTAGCATATTAGTGTTTTTCTTTTTGTAGAAATTCTAGTATAAGGTCTAAGTCATAGGTAAGTATGTGTCTAGAGTCGTCATGTAGATACCTGTCTTTTGTTTAGGAAGTCCAGCGTACACCCATGTCATGGGTAAGTCTTTTTTCGTGTTGGCATATCATGTGAGTGCTTTCATTTTTTTTTAGGAAATCTAGTGTAAACCATGTCATAGGTTAGTCTTCTGGGTCAACACATAGGCATTTGCACTTTAGGAAGTCTCATATAGATTTTAGGACATGTAGACCCATGTCATGCTAAGTCTTTTTCTTGAGCCGGCATATAGAAGTCTTTCATATAGAAGTCTTGCATCCTAGAAAGTCTCATGTAGGTCCACTAGCATGTTCAAACACATGGCCTAGGTGAGTCTCATAAGTCAGCGTGTAGGTGTTTTGCATTCTTTAGGAAGTCCCATATAGGTCATTTAGGACATGCATGCATTGGGATGCGTTTTTCTTCTTTTGTCTAGTGTCTAGTGTCTAGTGTAAAGGTCAAGGCCTGAGCCAACAATAAAGGGAGTTTTCGGATGACGTGAAATTCTGCAGCTACCATAGATCCCGAGGACACGACACAGAGAATTGTCAAACTTTGAAGAATAGGATTGAGGATATGATCTAGTTAGGGAACTGCCCCTACCAAAAGCAGCACAAAGGGCCAGATAGAACATGGATTCCCCACACGAAGACAGGGAGCGCATATCATCAAGGGAACCTTAGAGTTAACTACATTCCGGGTCGTCAAGCATTTCGCTTCCGGAGTATGTTAGAGTTAAGAGTCAGTTCTTAATTCATTTTCTGAGTTCAGCTGCTCTTGTTGCTATTTGTTCGAACATAATTTCGTGCTTGCATTTCTGATTTGAGCTGAGAAGTTCTCTCTTCCATGTACTATCTTTACAAACCAAGTCTGACAAATTCACCTTCTCTTATCTTTCCATCTTTGTCATATACCTCATTCCCAGCCCTTCATTTCTTGAATTTAGGGTTAGAGAGATAAAGAGAGAAATTCAAAAAAAAAAAAAGAATTAAAAAAAAAGAGTGAAAAACTATAGAGAGGCCGGTTTGAAAACCTCATTGAGGCAAATCGGGCAAAAGGAGAGAATAAAATCGATCAGAGAAGTCAGCCTGTACCTTCATCCAACAGGCTGAGCAAAAGGAGAAAGTGTTGTCAGAAAGACCAAGTCCAATAACCTCTCTAAAGTGCACGCTCCTCATTAGAAATCTCGTACCTTAACAAAATGTGCCGAGAACAGGGGGCTTTAACCTCGCCTTCATTTCACCACCTACATTACCCTCATCTTTTCATCCAATCTCGACCTACCACTTACTACCTGTCATTTACATTTCTAGCCTTTTCCATCAAACCTCAACCTTTACAAAGCCCTTTAATTCATTAAACCAATCCCAAAAGGTATGTTATGACCAATGGAAAACACGAGGCAACCTGTGAAGGAGTTCGAAAAAAAGGAGGTTCGAAAGAAAGGAGTTCAAAAAAAAAAATAACAAAGGAGAAAGTGAAAAAAAAGGAGAAACAAAAAAAGGTTGAGAGGGATAGCAAAAAATAGAGAGAGATAGCCAAAAAAAAAGAGGAGAAAAGGAAGAACAATAACAGAGAGGGAAAAAGAGAATAAGAAATTAGAAGGCAGAAATAAGAGTCACGTACACCAAAATAATCCAATTGATCTCAAACCTTCACCTCATCATCCATATGCCTCATCAAACCTTTTACCCTTCAATAACCTTCATACGCCTTCATAACCATCCATAACCTGCCTTCATAATCATCTTTCCGAAACATTAAGCCTTCCTCGAGGCACTACCCATCAAAGTCGTGCGTAAAGAACTACGACTGGCCTGATTCCACCTTGGATACGTAGGAAAACCTCTTCGAGGCCCGACCCGATACTTTTCACTTTAGGGAGCATTCGTCGTTGAATAAACTGGACTTTGAGAGAATTAAAAAAAAAGAAAGAATAAAAAGCTAGTCCGAAAACCCACTTGGGCGGGCTAGGCAAAAGGAGAGGAAACCCTGGATTTCTATTACCATCGTTAACCCTCCATTTTCCATTCTCCTTCTGTCAGACTTGAACATCATTCCATCACCCATGTTCCAGCCTTTTCCCAAGAGATGATGTCTACCCCATTTGACCATCTCTTCACCCTTTTTAGACACCATCATCCTTGAGTGTCTCTTTATCCCCATGTTCCAACCTTTTCCCAAGATATGTTTATCCCATTTGACAATCTCTTCTTTCTTTTTAAAGCACGTTCATTCTTAAGTGTCTCCACATCCCATTTATTAATAATACCTCTCCCATCATCTCTTTCACCAAACACTTTCTAACCAACCTTTTTAGCCTTTTCTTCTCATCTCACCCTTTTGAGGTCTTTTTCAGCTCGATCATTAATGCAAGTATGAGGCTCTGTTCTTAACGCCCACTCTTAGCACATTTGAGTGTGGCTCACTTCTCAGCAAGAGAAAAAGTCGTCCACATCAAATTAAGCGGCTAGCCAGTAACTACATGATCACACAAGCTACTCTAAACTGGGGGCTTGCGCCACCTTTGTGATATCGTTCAAGACATTTTTCGGAGAAAGCTTCAGAGGGACACTTACTCCCTATTCTACAAGGTCCTAGATCTTCATTGACGTCCTAGTAGTCTCAAAAAAGAAAAGAGAGAAAAAGAAAAAAAGATAAGAACAGAAACGAATGAAAAAAAGGAAAAAAAAAAGAAAAAAGAGAGGCTAACTTGAAAATCCTTTAGGCAAGTTAGGCAAAAGAAGAAATCGAGACTCACACATAAGGACATACCAGACTTCCATCAGTGCAGCATAAGAAGCAATGTATCCTTCCATTCCATGGTCCTCGTGCATCATACCGTCAATCTATATAAAACTGGGGGCTTGCAACTTCCCAAGTTGCTCTTCAGAGCAGGACAATATCGTGAAGAGTCTACGCCAAACAGGGGGCTTGTCATCACCATAAATTTGCAAGTAGTCAAGGTCATCTATATGAGCATTCAAGAAGCATATCCTTCAGGCCTAGTGCCTCCACTATCATTCCTTGCCCCATGAACTGAAATGTTTTTCATCCTGAAATTTCCTAAAATTCCCCACAAGTAGCCTTGACCCTTAGAGAGTCATTGTCTTAGGAAAGCATTGTCCTAGGAGAACATTGTCTTAGAAAATCATGGTCTTAGAAAGCATTGTCTTAGGAAATCATTGACCTAGAAGGTTGTTGTCTAAATATAGAGTTAGGGGGTTGTTTGCATATAGAGTAGCATGTGCATAAGCATAAAGCATCATGTGTGTGTTCCGTCTAACCATAATAGGTTTGCATTGCATCCATAAGTCGTGTCGAAGTCACACAGAGTCAGACTGTCGTGCATTGGAACCAGTTTTCGTGCATAAAGTCGATAGTCATGCATATATGCATAATTACATGAATTCTTGTGTCAAAAAAATGCATTGTTTGTATGAGTCCAGTAGACTAGTCGCATACAAAGCTATACATCATGAAAATAAAAAAAATAAAAAAAATAGAATAAAAAGGAGAAAGAAGCAAAAAGTGCCACACCGTCGCTTCAGAGCGCAACACTGGGGGCTGGTTAAGCCCAAACCCCATCTCATTCAGACCGGTCGACGTGGTTCCTAATCACTAAGAGCAAGATTGAGAGCAATCTCTAATCCAACTCTAGTAGGTCAAGGTAGCATCCAATCAAGAATAGCGATTGTCCAACACGAACGACAAACTCTTCATCCGCCAGACACGAATGGCGATTGTCCAACACGAAGGACAAAATCTTCGCCCGCGAGACACGAATGGCGAGTCTCAGACACGAAGGACAGATTCCTTATCTGCCAGACCCGTATGGCACCTGTCTGACACGAAGGATAGATTCTTCACATGACTTATACGGATCGGCGACCGGGCAAAATTCAAGAATCTATGTTCCCCCAGTGGAATTCTAAACTCATGCATCCATGAGCAAAGAAGATGTTGGTATCTATACGCTTGAAGAAAAATTTGAAGTTTCATCTACTTTAAATTCAACATAAAGTGCTAAACCAAGCAGTAGCATGCAAGTTATTTCAATGGTAACATGTTATAAAAATAAGCTTGTAGAAGAAATGAAGCATACCGAGGAACGAGAGCGGAAGAAGTCATCACCTGTTAATAAAAGCCGAAAATACAAAAAAAAAATCCAGAGAACAAGAAGAAGGCCAAGGAGGAGCTCCAATTAATAGGCACAAGAGCTCAGTTAACACAGCCACGTATCATGCCCTCATTTGCCCAGGCTCTAGATCGATCGACCTTGGGGCTATCTACAATAATTGTGATCAGATTTGTCTCTTGCATAGCCTGCAAAAGCTGGAGTGAATGCAAAGATTCCTCTCTTCTCTCTAGTGTTCGACTGGCCTAGGGAAATAAGGAGCCTTTGTCTTTTCTCCATGCTTGTTTCCAAGGGCTCGAGTGAATGCAAAGATTCCTCTCTTTTCTCTACTGTACGTCAGGCCGGCCTAGGGAAAGAAGGAGCCTTTGTCTTTTCTCCATGTTTGTTTCCAAGAGTTCAAGATTACACATTTTCAAGGAGGAGCACGGGTAGGTGCGCTCAATAAGGAGGGGTGGTCTTCTCAAGAAAAGTGCATCTAGTTCCCAAATAAAGGCATTTTCCCAATGATCATGCTGCCATAATATGAGGAAAATAAGAGCCATCGACATCGTGTCCGATGAAGTCTCCAGGCATTGAATTGCCACCGAAAATCAAAAATTAGAATCATCGGCAGAGTTCGGTGCAGTCTCAGTAATAAGAATCGTCGACATCAGATTTGACGAAATCTCAAGAATAAGAGCCACTGGCATGGTGTCCAGAGAAGTCTCATCGACATTGAATTGCCATCATCATCATCAACAACTTCCAGCCTCGCGTTTGGTTAGTCTCGGCATTGAATTGTTATCATCATCATCAACGACTTCCAACCTCGCGTCTGGTTAGTCTCGGTATTGAATTGCCATCATCATCATCAACGACTTCAAGCCTCGTGTCTGGTTAGTCTTGGCATTGAATGACCATCATCATCATCATCATCATCAACGGCTTCCAGCCTCGCGTCTGGTTAGTCTTGGAATTGAATTGCCATCATCATCATCAACGACTTCCAGCCTCGCGTCTGATTAGTCTCGGCATTGAATTGCCATCATCATCATCATCATCATCATCATCATCAACGATTCCAGCCTCACGTCTGGTTAGTCTCGGCATCTGGCCTCGCGTCCAGTTTGTCCTCATCATCATCAAAAATCCAAAAGCAGGGTAGCCCATTGGCGTAAGTCCCCATCAGCATTAGAGCCACCGGCAGAGTTTCGGTTAAGTCTCAACAACCAGGGTCATCGGCTGAGTTTCAATGCAGTCCCAATCCTGAGCTACCGACAGAGTTTTGGTGAAGTCTCAAACCCCAGGGCCATCGACATCGCGATCGATGAAGTCCCTCAGCATTGAACATGCCAACAATCATCAACACCGACACCGGGAAAGACTGGAACCGACACTAGGAAAGACTAGAAATCAACTCCAAGAGCCATCGACATCGTGTCCGATGAAGTCTCTCCAACAGGTAAGGCGTTATATATTCTCGCCTGAGATCACCTATCGGTGCAAGTTCACCAATCGCGACACAGTACTTAGCTTACAAGTGTCAGCCCACACCTTCAAGTAGGACGCCTTCAGCGCCCGAGATCATTCTGAGTAGGACATCATCAAACGTCCGAGATCACCTCAAGTAGAGCATCATTCTTGCTCGAGATCAACCCTGACAGAGGCGCATGCTGTCCATAACCGCGATGCAGGACTCAATTCCAAGCATCACCCCAGGCTTTGAACTCTAAAGTCATATCTACAGGCTTTGCAATCCAAAGTCATATCAGAGGCTTTGCAATCCAATGTCATATCCACAGGCTTTGCACCACAAAGTCATATCCCAACTGGTGTCGATCAAATCAAGCCTACTTTGATTTTCGTCCTATCTTCGGACTCAATCAAAGTGGGGCCTCTCTGTAGACACCGGGATTTGGCACATAAATATATAACATTTCTATATAAACAAAGCAGAAATATAGAAAAAGAAGTCGGTCGATAAGCTAGTTCAGACTTCTGGATTTTAGCGTAGTTTTGTATACCGTTATTGTAATTTTTATTATTTCCTCTTTATGTACTTTATTCATATAATTTTAGTTAGGAAATAAGGGAAGCCAAAGCCAAGCCAAAGACAAGCTAGAACTGAGCCAAGACAGTTCCTCGCATGCACTCAACATGCCCAAGTTCGGACGAGCACACATGCACTGTTACATGTGACTTTCACTAGCCTATTGCATGCACAATCTTTACGTAAGCAATTAAGCTTCATGGAGCCATGAAAGCCATGCAAAAGCTAAGTAAATATCACATGCAAAAAGCTTCCAAGAGGTCTCAAGTTCAAGACCTCACAAAAACATGTGCAAAGCTTGCAAATAAACCCCCACCGTGTGAACAGCTGTTATCGAATACTCTCCATTCAAACCTCCACCGTCCAATGAAACATGAACGAGGCAACATTCATCCCTCCTTTCCCAAGAATGGTCGGCCTTAAGGCTGTTCACACCACAGATTTATCCCCACGAGCTGCCGTCCACTCCAAGACACTCCCCTTTGCTGCCTAGTGACTTGTGCATTTAACTACAACTTGCAACAGTGGATGAATGTGCATGTATGCATGTAGCTTAAGCTCTTCCTAAAGCTATAAATACCTGTTCTTGATGAAGCCAAACTCACTCATTCACTCAATCATCCATCCCTTCCTCCTCCTACACTCTCATTCATCCATTCTCTCATTCCTCTCATCACTCCCTACTAATCTCTATTCTAATATCATCATTCTGCCACTCTTTTCCTATCACCTTTCCACCATTCTCTTGCTATCCTAATCTCCCTATCTTCATTCTATTAAACCCCTTAGCCCATACTCTCATACTATCCCCACCATTCTTACATAAAACCCTCACAAAAACGTCCTAAAACAGCACACTAAAAACCCACAAAAAAGCTCTTTCTTTCTACACCTTTTCTATTATTTTTCCACCACATTCTTACCATCATAATCTCCATTCCTCCACCTTCTTCAAATCCCCTAACCCATACTCTCAAGCTATCCTCCTCCATCTCCACATAAACCTCCCAAAAACATCAAAAATCTTTCCTAAAACACCACAAAAAGAGCCTTTCTTCCCATCCTTTTTCCTACCCTTTTCCTATCCTTCTCCATCACTTTCCTACCATTATTATCTCCATTTCTCCGCTTCTTTAAGCCCTCTTATCTCCATTATCATCTTATTCCATTATCCTTCCATAAACCTCACAATACTCCACAAAAAGCCTACCTTTCTACTACCCAAAAACCCCACAAAAGGCCCCTTTTATACCCTTTTCTCATCCCTTTTTCTATCATCTTTTCCATCCATTTTTGACACTACTTTGGCATATTCAAGAGGTGTATTCTTGGCTTTCAAAGGCTAATTTAAGTGAGGTTCAAACACTACAACCAAAGGTTTGGCAAGGCTTCCCTTCGAAAGGCATAATGTAAGCTCTTAAGTGTTCTTTCCTTATGTAGATAAGTGTTGTATATGATGTATATTTCTTTCTTTGATTCTTTTGCATGTTCAATGAAGTAATTTTATGAAGTTCTTATTTCTCTCCCTTCCAAACTTTATCAAAAGCACATTTTAAACTTTTAGTAGTGTCTTTCCTTTCGTGAGAGGCGGACTCTTAAAGTCTTTACTTTTCGAGTTCGTAGCCTTACCCCCGAATCCATCCTTGGGTTTTGCAGGCAGAGTCTTCTTTGTTTCTTTTTGGTTTTGTCTTAGCTTTTTCCTTACAAAGTCGGGTGGCGACTCCCATTTCGAACCAAAACACATCGGAGATTGCATAAACTATGGTTAACATGGTTTCACAATGTATCGATGCAACTTTAAGGTTTTGTTCTTATATTTCAAAATAACTTTTGCATAAATCACTCTCTTCCGAGCCTAACATTTAAATGAGCAAATTTGATTAAATATAGATGAGTTTGGAACAAGTGGATGTTCACTCTTAAAGGTTTAATTCAAGGACTCATAAAATGCATAAGTAAAAGGAATGTGATTTTACAAGATATTATTCATGAAATGTATGATTAATTCCTTAAAGAGTTTTCAAAGGTTAAACCCTAGCAGGAATCATCAAATCACACCCCTATCCAACGTGGACGTTCGGAAGCCCGAACAGTGAGGAAAAATGTCCACAGATCTCTCCAAAATTTGCTAAATCTGTTCCTACCTCTTTTCACTCACACTCACTCATATTCCTCTCGGGTCTTCAAATGTCATCTCCAACCATGAACTCAATCCCATGACTCTGAAAACTCTCGACCATATTCTTTTTTTGTTTTCATTTTTTCATTTTTCTCTTGTTTTTCTCTCTTTTTTTTTCTTTTTCTCTTTTTTTTCAATAACCTAGAACTAATACCTCATATATAAACATCAGTTGTCTTCCATGAAGCGCTTGTATAAGGTCCCGAGCCTAACCATATTCACCACTATCAATCAGCTTCGAGGTCAATGAGGTGGATGTCTACCTCGATCTTGCTTCTTTGCGCACTTCTTCATCCTTGCCCTTCGACAGGTCAATCTCAAGGTCTTGCAACGCCTTCTATGGATTGTCATCGAACCCTAAGTGCCTTTCACGCTCGCGAAAGTGATCAAATTATCATGCACTCATCAACCAACGTCAGTAACTTCAATGATAATTCAAAACACTCAGACTCATCAGATGTTGAGTTCTGAGATGTCACCTCACTCTCTCCTTCTGGAAGAGGACGTTCGAACTCAACAACATCAACATGTTCCACAGATACATCAGCCTTAACCTCAAGCACACGCTTAGCATTCTCATAACAAGGAAGCTTATCATATGAATCTTTGAAAACGAGAGACTCAAACAAACTTACCTCTACAAGTTCTTTGTGTAATTGATTGTCTCACCATGCTCACCCTACACTTCTTCCATCACATCGACCCAATAGTAGGGATATTTCGTGTTCGGTGCAGCTATAAACTTCCCCAAACTGAATTCCAACTTTTCATCATCGATATAGAGTGTTAGTATTCCGTTGCGTACATTGATGATGGCTCCACCTATAGCTAAGAACAACCTTCCCAAGATGATGGGAATCCGTACATCTTACTCCATTTTTAGCAGCAGAAAGACACATATATAAAGAACTTCCTAACTTGCACCGGGACATCCTCCATGATTCCGAGTGGAAGGTGAACTGATTGATCAGCCAGTTGCAGAGTGATGGAGGTAAGAGTGAGATCATCTAGGTTGAGCTTCTTACACACTGAGTATGACATCACACTCGCCCCTCGGTCGCATGGAGCACGACTGATCTCTAAGTCACCGATCGAGCATGGGATCGAGAAGCTCCGTGTGTAGACACTGGGATTTTGACACATAAAATAATACAAAAATAAAGAGCGGAAGAAATGAAAGAAGTTCGATAAATGCATGCATTTTACATGTATTTTGTTCACCTAAAGCTACATGCATGATCACATGTAGTCCATCCTAGCTACATGTACATTTCTTATATAAAAATGGAGCCATGCAAACCCTAAAAGCAAGTGCCAGAGGTCGCGAGATCGAATCGTCACAAGAGCACTCAAAAACACTGCAAAAAGCTAGCTAAACAATACAATCACTTCGTCCAGTGTGAACCACCTATTCCCTAGGTTGGTTGACTCCTTCCCTCACCGTCCATGCATGCGTGGACTAGGAGGGATCCATCCCCCTTGCCTGAAGGCCTGTCGGCCTTGGTGGCTGTGCCAACACGTGGTCAATTGACCACGTGCCACCGTCCAAGCAAGGTGAACCCCCTTGTTGCCTAGTGAAGTGCACAGCTCGGAGATTACTATGTGTGTGTGTGTTATGCATGCATGTATCTCCTCTCCTCCATCCTCCTATAAGTACTACTCCTCTCCAAGTCATTTTCACTCATCAACCAATTCACTCATTTATCTCTCTCTACTCACTCTCTAATCTTTCTCATCATATTTCTACTTCCTATCTCATATTCATCTCTTATTTATCTCTCATTCATCTCTTATTCTATCCATCCTCTATTCTATCGTACTTTCCATCATCTCTCTTACCATAATCCTGACCATTCTTCGATCACAAAAAGCATAAACACATATCCTACCTTTATCCATCCCAAACCCTACAAAAACCCTAGCCTAAATACATATCAAAACTACAAAAAAGCCTTCTTAATCCCCTCTTTCTACCCCTCTTCTTATCATCTCTTTCCATCCCTTTTTCCCTCACCCTTTTAGCACTTAGAGAGGAGAGTTTCAAGGCATCAAGGAGGATTCATCAAGCATCACAAGGCTAGGCAAGGCTTTTCCCACAAAGTAGCAATGTAAGCTCTTGTGTGTTTTTCTTTCCTTGTAAATAAGTGTATATTTGTACTTTTCTATCTTATATATCACATTCTTGTTGCATGATTCAATGAAGTAATTTTATAAAGTATTCATCCATTTCCCTTCCAAACTTTATCGAAAGCACATTCTTAAACTTTTAGTAGAGTCTTTTCTTTTGTGAGAGGCTAACTCTTAAAGTTTACTTTTCGAGTTCGTAGCTTTACCCTCGGATCCATTCTTGGGTTTCGCAGGTAGAGTCTTTCTTTATTTTCCTTTTGGTTTTGTCTTCGCTTTTTCCCTTAAAAAGTTGGGTGGCGACTCCCATTTCGAACTAAAACAGATAGAGGATTGCATAAACTATGGTTAACATGGTTTTACAATGTATCGATGCAACTTTAGGGTTTTCTATCTTATATTTCTAAATAATGGTTGCATAAATCCTCTCTTTCAAGCCTAACATCTAAATGAGCAAATGGGGTTAAATTTAGAAGAGTTGAGAACAAGTGGATGTTCACTCTTAAAAAGGTTTAATTCCATGCCTCGTAAAATGCATAAGTAAAGGGAAAGTGATTTTACAAAGCATTATTCATGAAATATATGATATACTTCCTTAAAGAGTTTTCAAAGGTTAAACCCCAGCAAAAATCACTGAATCACACCCCAATCCTAACGTGGACTTTCGGAAGCCCGAATGGCGAGGAAAAATGTCCACATGATTTTTGGCGACTCCACTAGGGAGTTTTTCTTAAAGTCGGTAAAACTTGAAAAAAGTTTGTGTGCTTTAAAATTTTTGAAGGAAAATGAATTTTACTTTATATTATTAAGTCATTCTTTTTAGGCATAATGCATTGCATATACCGGGGCACTCCCTTGACATGGAATATGTTGTAGGAGCACGTAAATCGGCGGTATTAGGCTTTTTCCTTTAAACCACAAAAATAACCTATAGGATGTCGGACCGGCCATACTCAATTGGTGCACTTACACCGAGAGAGCATTGGTCACCAGATCCACTCATGCATCACTCTACGAGGTCTCCACTCGAGCCTCCAAGAGCAACACCCCACACATTCAAGTTGCCTTTACAACAAGAATGTACCGGGGCGAGTACATTAGCCACTAAGCCTTTTCCGGCTAATAAACCTTTTTGTACATAGAGCCTTGGTTTAGGATACCCCTTTGTTCATGTGTATGCTATGTGTTATGTGTTTAAGTTCGTTGTAAAGAGTCGACCCAAGTTTAGGAATGTTGTTCTAGTCCGTATAGTAGTCATTGGGCTAACAACAGTCATGTTTACCAACTAAGAAGTTCAACCTCAAAAGTTATGGTTAACCCAGTGGTTGGGCCCATTTATCTATAAAGATTGATCCTCTTGGTTTAGAAAGTAAACTCAACTCGCCTTTGATGATTCTATACGGCCCTTTACGACATCTTCTTAACAAAGGTCCAATAAACCTGCTAAAAAGTCCATCAAAAGAAAATGGGTAAAGTCTTAGACTGTGTAATGATTACCAGGATTGAGTAAATTAAGTCATCGAATTAATTATTGAATCCACCACATTAATGGCTGGCCCATGGTTAGGCCCAACCATGTTGGATTTATCAGTTAAAGTCCATAAATTAATTATAACTCACTTGTCATTGGCTTTATCCAGTCCTTTACGATATCCATTTTCCCAAACAAATAGAAAGAAATAAAAACAAAGTAGGAAAGCGTTAGGCGGTCAGTCTTATTGACCATCATTCTTGTCCGCATAATAATCAGTACGGCTGGAGTTGGCCCAAGTAGGGTGTCTAAGTTACGGATTCTCCTTAAAACGGTCAGCCTGTGGATGGGGCTTATCCGAATTGAGAAACACTGACTTGTACTCCTATACTCGGTCTTGACTCGCTGTGTTGGTTTTATCCGGCCCTTTATGATGATCATTGGTCTTTTAGGATCATGTAGAGTTAGGATCATGCAAACCCGTGTCCCGAGTGAGTCACCTTGTCCAATCAGCATATAGATTGTGCATATTAGGAAGTTCTATGTAGGTCCACTAGGTCATGCATTCATCTGGTTAGGGTTTTGGGTTAATAAAAGGTCAATCTCTAAGCTGTGTGGGGTTTTGCTGTAGTCAACATAGGAGACCCGAGTCTAGCTTGGATCCCCGGCCCAACAGTCGCTGATCCAGAATCGGTCTTCGTCCCACAAGACCTGTGTCCAAAACCTCCCGTCGTCTGCAATTCAACATGTCTTCCGAAGAGAACCACGGAGACAACCTAGTCCAAGAGGCCTTAGCCAAACTTCTTGAGGAGAAGTTCAAGTAAGTAGAGGGCTCGATCACTTTTACTACCTTACAGCAACAGAAGAAAGCCGATGAGCACATCGCTCGGCAGTGAGAACTCATTGAAAGGCAAAACACTCGCATAGAGCAACAGCAGAAGACTTTGAATGGTCTTTTGGAAGTTGTGCAACGCATCAATATACGAATGGGAATGGTGGACAATGACGAGAGCGCCATGGAAATTCTTCCTAACCCTGCGGGTGACAAAGGCAAAGGAAAGATGGGCGAAAGTTCCTAATTCTGGAGTGGTCATTGAGTTGTCTGATGACCTGGTACCAGGGCCGCCACCACCAGTGGCTGTTCCTCAAACTGTCCCGATCAAGGCTGAGTTACGCGATTACCCTGTCATCCAAGACATAAAGGCTTAATTAAATGTGTTCAAGGATGCTGTGAGCCAGATGCCAACCTTCACCAATCAGTTCGTCGAGTTCGAACCACCCGCTGAGATCAATGCCAATATAGTGGGAAAGATGGACATTCCGCTGAAAAGTTCTACCCGTCTGAGAACCCAACCCATCATGTGTGGGAGTTCAACCGAGTGATGCCAGTTCGGGGTGTTACTACCGAACATTACAAGCAAGTCTTTCCATCATCGCTGAATGATGAAGCATTAAACTGGTACTATACTCTTCCTCTAGATGTGCGAAGAGATTGGACTGCTCTACGTAGGGCATTTATCGAGCATTACAGTAAGATTCCTAAAGTGACCCTCTCAGACATTATGGCTATCTCAGGTAACCAGTATCATCCCTACAGAAGTGCAGTTGGACACATTTGTCCGTGGGTTAAAGCCAAGCCTGGCGCAGTAATTAGATTTTCATGTGGTTGAAAGTTTTGAGTACTTGAAGAAATTATGTCCTAAGCTAGAGGCACGCAAGGAAAGGACTACCGCGTCCCAAAGCTGGAAGGGAAATATCGTGGGAAGGAGGACCATCAGTGCTCCTAAAGTGGCTGAGATAAGCCTTGTACTGAATTTGAATCGTGGTATGCGTCCAAAGACGACCTACTTCCAATACGATTCATATACCCGACTCGACATGACTTATGCCGAAGCTTTAGACCGATTGCTGAAATCAAACAAGATCCAGCTGCCAGTGCCTAGACTAAACTTGAGACTAAGGGACCATGGTGGAATAACAATGCTTACTGCAAGTACCACCAGACCAGAGGCCTAAATACTAAGCGTTGCTGGACGCTTAAGAATCAGATTGAGAAGATGATCCATTCTACGACATTACCAATGCCTAAAGCTGCAAATAAACCCAATAACAAAAGCAATCCTCTCCCAAATCATGCTATCTTTGTGGGAGAGGGCACTTTTGATCCATCCGAATGTATCACCGACGAGGGTGCACCTACACTCCTTCATGAAGATTTGACAGCCTTTATTGTCAACGGTATTTAGGTTAGTGATGAAGAGGACGTATATGAAGAAGGTCCTAATGATGATTTCTGGTCTGATGAGGAAGAAGATACTCCACCTAGTGTCGCATTCTTAACTAGGTCAGGAAGACATAATCAGGCGAGGGCTGAACCTATGGCTCCACCGCTAAATCCAAGCCCTACGAGAACGGATGTACCTGCTACTCCCGAAGATTCTGTCCTTACGCAAATGAAGAAGACTGTGGCGAATGTGTCAATTTGGCAACTGATATGTGCTTCTAAACCGCATAGAGAGCTTGTACTGGAGGCTCTCCAAAATGCCATCATTCCTACCTCCACAACTCTAGAAGCATTGGTCTCGCATGTTGTTGCTAGCCAGGGTGCCATTACTTTTAGCGATGAGGATCTACCTGTGTCTGGAATGAATCATAATAAAGCCTTGTACTTAACCGCACTTTGCTCTAATAAAGTGATTCCATTAATTTTGGTAGATAATGGTTCCGCTGTGAATGTTTGTCCTTGGCGAACCGCTGCCAAGTTAGGAGTCCAAAAGAGTCAACTGGTGCAAGATGCTGTGTTGCTCCGAGCATATGATAACACTCCTCAGAAGTCATTAGGAATAGTGACCTTGCCTATCACCTTTGACCACGTCGCTCAAAATGTGCAGTTTATGGTTCTGGATATTCCTGCTGCTTTTAACCTGTTGTTAGGACCCCCATGGCTATACAACTGCAACGCCGTAGCCTTAAGGCTGCATCAGAAGGTAAAGATGGTTATACACAATCAGGTGGTGACCCTTTCGGGAGGGGCGATCTCTGGAACTTTTGAACCCAAGCAGCCAGTGTTGGAGGTAGAGCACACCTCTATCGATGTGGAGCTTCGCAACTTTGAGATGGCGCTGTTATACAGGATGAAGCACCCTTTGATTTCGTTCTGTACTCTAACCTGAAGATTCATGCTATCATGAGAAGACAGGGGTATTTCCCGGGAATGTCTTTAGGAAGGAGACAAGACAGGGTTGCGCCGCAGTTTTCTACCTCTACTTATTCCTGTCGCTTTGGTTTGGGATATAAACCAACTGATCAAGAGGTTTATCTGGCCAAGATTGCGATAGCTCGTCAAAGAAACCAGTTCGATTCTCCTATGCTGATGGAGACTAAGCCATATCCATTAACCTTGAATGGACAATTCATAAGGCAGGGTGATGACTTCCCTTGGTACGGGTTCCCAGAACCCCAATATGTTATCGGTATTCGCATCCCCGGATTAGAAGTCTTCAATGACTGCGAGGTCCCGTCAAAGAGAGTTGTCAAGCCTAAGATAAATGAGCAGTCACCTCTTGAATGGACTCACCTTTCTGGAGGGAATATGTTCGGTCTACTATTCGGTCAAGAAGCTGGTAAAGGAGAAAAGGAGGTGGACCCGATAGTTGCTGTATTGTCCAACCCTGAATTTGACCCAAGCGCCATGATTTCTGCTGATGGAGGCTGCCACAAAGTGACCTGGGTCGATGCTATTAACAATAAATGTATCCTAGTGTTAGGAGAACCTTGTAAGGTCCAGTCTGAGTCGAGCACTAGAGAGTCTGTAATCGAGTCTGAGTTAGCTGGGATTAGCCCCAAGATTGATAAGTTTGTATCCCGTTTTCTGCATTCAATGAAGTGACCGTTTTTTAGTATCTCTGTTCTTCTTCCCTTCTCCCTAATTGATGTGCTAATAACTCTGAATTTGGTGCTGAACCTTTAAAAGATTTGAATGAATTAACATAAGCCATGAATGACCACGAGAATCACATGGCACCTGTCGAAGAAACTATCACCATCAATGTGGGGACGCCTGAAACTCCCCGGGAACTGAAAATTGGCAAATCATTAGCCCTAGAGGAGCAACAGGAGTTCACCTTACTTTTAAGGGAGTTCGTACATATCTTCGCTTGGTCTTACGAAGACATGCCCGGAATCGACAGAGAGATCGCTGAGTATGCAATTCCACTATACCCGGATGCTAAGCCGGTACAACAACGACCTCGCAGAATTAAGAACGAGTGGTCGGACAAAATTCACGGTGAAATCAAGAAGCAGTTAGAGGCTAAGTTCATCAGGGCAGTAGAATTCCCGAAGTGGGTAGCTAACATTGTGCCTGTGCCGAAGAAAGATGGAAGGTTCGAATGTGCGTTGATTTCCGAGATCTGAACAAAACTAGCCCAAAGGATTGCTTTCCTTTGCCCCATATTGACATCTTAGTTGATCATACTTGCGGGCATGAGTTACTGTCATTCATGGATGGGTATGCTGGTTACAACCAGATAAAAATGGCTGAAGAAGATATGGAGAAAACATCTTTTATCACTCCGTGGAGAACTTTCTGTTACACTGTCATGCCTTTCGGACTGAAGAACGCTGGTGCTACTTACTAACATATCGCCACTACCCTGCTGCATGACATGATCCACGTAGAAGTTGAGGTATATGCGGACGACATGATTGTCAAGTCAAAAAAGCAGGAGGATCACATTCCAAACTTATGCAAGTTCTTCCTTAGGCTTCGCAAATACAACATGAGGTTGAATCCACAGAAATATGCGTTTGGAGTGACTTCGGGAAAATTGCTAAGTTATAATGTGAATAAAGCTTCCAAATTTCCTTCTATTTCCGATGATTGTAACTTCGTTTATTCGATTGAGGGAATAGTTAGGGAAATGAATCTAACCTGTGGCCAAGTGATGATCCACTTGAGCTATGTTTATTGTTTTGTGAATCTTGGCAGGATGACAATCCCGAGGTTGCAATTTGTGCCAAGTTGTTGGAAGCATCCCCACCAATCCCACTAGGGTTTGCCAAGATTGAGAAGCTGGAGGTGGAAGAAGAGCCTACACATGCTACGAAAAAGGCTCCAAAGGTAGAATTGAAGCCTCTTCCATCTTCTTTAAGGTATGAGTTTCTGGGTCCCAATTCCACATATCCTGTCATTGTAAATGCAAACTTAAACAAATCTGAAAAATCTGCTTTGTTGGAAGTTTTAAGATTGCATCGCAATGCCATAGGATACACTCTTGATGACCTAAAGGGTATTGACCCTTCGTTTTGCATGCATCGCATCCTCATGGAGGAAAACCATAAGCCATCCATTGAGCATCAAAGGAGGCTCAATCCTACCATGAAAGATGTTGTGAGAAAAGAGGTTTTGAAATTGTTGAAGGCCAGTATTATCTACCCTATTTCCATTAGTGAGTAGGTAAGCCCGGTCCATGTTGTGCCTAAAAAGGGGGGAATGACTGTTGTGAAAAATGATAGAAATGAATTGATCCCCACTAGAACGGTCACGGGTTGGCGTATGTGTATTGACTATAGAAAATTGAACAAAGCCACCCGGAAAGACCACTTTCCTCTCCCTTTTGTAGACCAAAATGCTAGAAACACTTGCAAAGAATTCCCATTTTTGCTACCTAGATGGCTATTCTGGATTTTTCCAAATCCCGATTCACCCAAAAGACCAAGAGAAAACCATTTTTACTTGTCCTTATGGAACCATTGCATATCGGAGAATGCCATTCGGGTTGTGTAATGCACCCGCTACTTTTGAAAGATGTATGATGGTTATATTCTCCCAATTTATTGAGGACATAATGGAGGTTTTTATGGATGATTTTTCTGTTTATGACACCTCATTTGAACATTGTTTAAATAATTTGGAAAGGTGCTAAATCGATCTGAAGAAGTTAACTTGGTCTTGAATTGGGAAAAGTGCCATTTTATGGTGCAAGAGGGGGTAGTACTTTGTCATGTTGTTTCCTCCAAGGGCATTGAAGTTGATAGAGCAAAGGTGGAGGTGATTGAAAAATTGTCGTCACCAAATTCTGTAAAGGGAGTGAGGAGTTTTCTTGGACATGTTGGTTTTTACCGGCGGTTCATAAAAGATTTTTCAAAAATTGCAAAACCACTCACTCAATTGCTCATCAAAGATGTTCCCTTTGACTTTAATGATGAATGTTTGAGTGCTTTTCTCAAATTAAAGGAAGCTTTGATCACCGCCCCTATCGTACAAGCACCGGATTGGGATTTTCCCTTTGAAGTGATGTGCGATGCAAGCGATCATGCGGTGGGGGCTGTTTTGGGGCAAAGGAAGGACAACAAGCCCTATGTGATTTACTATGAAAGCAAGACGTTGGATGGAGCTCAAGTAATTAAGCTATCACCGAGAAGAAGTTCTTAGCGGTTGTCTTCACTTTGGACAAATTCCACTCTTATTTGATCGATTCCAAGGTGGTTGCTCTCACGGATCATGCTGCTCTACGGCACTTCTTGACTAAGGCGGATTCTAAGCCTCGCCTCATTCGTTGGGTCCTCTTACTCCAAGAGTTTGACCTCGAGATCCGAGATAAACCCGGATTGCAAAATATGGTGGCCGATCATCTTTCGAGATTGGAACTTGAGGCTCAAAGTGATGACAATATTCCCATTGATGATTCTTTTCCACATGAAGAACTCTTTGTTCTTGCTCATCAAGTCACCCCTTGGTATGCGGATGTAGTGAACTTCATTGTTAGTGGTGTACTTCCCCCGGAGATGTCATAGCAACAAAAGAAGAGGTTTCTTTCCGAGTTGAGGAGATATGTTTGGGAGGAGCCTCTACTTTATAAGCTTTGTGGGGATGGAGTGTATAGAAGATGCTTGCCGGAAGATGAAGTTCAAAGTGTGCTCCACTATTGTCATGCCACTACTTATGGTGGTCATTTTAGCACTGACAAGACCGTTGCAAAGGTGCTCCAAGCCGGGTTCTATTGGCCTACACTCTCTAGGGATGTGGGAAATTTTTTACTTTCATGTGACAAGTGCCAGAGATCCGGAAGCATTTCCAAGATGAATGAGATGCCACAACATTACATTTTAGAGGTGGAACTTTTTGATGTGTGGGGGATAGACTTCATGGGTCCCTTCCCATCTTCTCACAACAACCTCTACATCTTGGTGGCAGTAGATTACGTTTCAAAGAGGGTGGAAGCAATTGCAACACCCACCAATGGTTTCAAGGTGGTGACTTAGTTCCTCAAGAAGATTTTTGCAAGATTTGGAACTCCAAGGGCCTTATTGAGTGACAATGGCACTCATTTTTGCAATCTGCTTCTTAATGCTCTTTTGGCCAAGTATTGGGTGACACATCTAGTCGCTACACCATATCATCCCCAAACTAGTAGCCAAGTGGAGCTTTCTAATAGGGAAATCAAGAGCATATTGGAAAAGACGGTCAACCGTTCGAGGAAAGATTGGTCTCTTAAGTTAGATGATGCATTGTGGGCCTATCGGACCGCATACAAGACTCCATTGGGAACCACTCCGTACCGGTTAGTTTATGAAAAAGCATGTCATTTGCCGATTGAGATGGAACACAAGGCTTTTTGGGTTGTTGAGAATCTCAACTTCGACCTTGCAAAGGTTGGAGAAAAGAGGATGTTGCAACTTCAAGAACTTGATGAATTGAGGTTGGAGGCATATGATAGTGCCAAGTTATACAAGGAAAGGACTAAGAAATGGCATGACAAGCAAATTTTCAAGAAGAGATTTGAAGAAGGAGACCAACTGTTGTTGTTCAATTCAAGGTTGAAATTCTTTCCGGGCAAGCTTAAGTCCCGATTTGTCGGGTCCTTTCCGGGTTTTGAAGGCTTTCCCCCATGGTGCGGTTGAGATTTGTGGGGATAGTTCCGAGCCGTTCACGGTCAATGGGCACAAACTTAAGCCCTATTTTGTTGGTCAACCTCTTGAAGGTCGCCAAAACATCAACCTCACCGCTCCCGGTATGGTTTGAGAGGTACTTGGTCAAGCTTAGGACATTAAATAAGCGCTTCTTGGGAGGCAACCCAAGTTTTAATGCTTTATATTTATTTTTATTTTTATTTTCAATTTTTAGGATTTTTCAGAATTTTTGTAATTTTATTTTTCAACATTTTAGGATTTTTAGAGGTTTCTTTTGTTTTGTTTTTGTATTGAAGAAAATCTTGTGAAAAAAAATGAGTAAAAAAAACAAAAAAATTCAAAAAAGGAGAGAGTTGAAAAAAAATGAGTGAAAAGATTTTGAGTGGAAAAGGATGGGTTGAAAAAAAAACAATGAGTGAAATTTAAGAGAAAAAAATTTGATTGAGAGTTGAGGGAGTTGGTGGGGTTCGAACTCGAGACATAGAAGGTGAATGGAGGTGGCACGGGTGGTGTCTGCTGGGGCACGATCTGTCCACCCTTCCAGCAACTCAGTAGTTTGTAGGTTAGTGAGGCACGGTTCGTGCCCGTATGGCACGACCCATGCCTGATTCGAAAAAATTTTCTTTTTCCTCTTTTTCTTGTTTTGACCCCTGTCTTCGCTGAAACCCTTTCCCCGCCTCTTCTACTTCTTCGAAACTCTTTCCCCTCTGCTTCTTCTTTCTTCTTTCTTCATTCTCGCCGGCGCCGCTCCACCGCTCCACCGCACACCGCGACCGCCACTTCTCGACTTTGAACCGCGACCGCCGCTACCAGACATCATCCACCTCAGCGCCGATTCTCCCCCCCCCCCAAACCCTAACCACTCCAAGCTCTCAATCTTCTTCCTTTTTCTCTTGTACAAAGGTTTGAAACTTGTATATTTTTAGTTTTCTTTACTTACTTTTACTAAATTTTAAGTTACATTGTCTTGGTATTTGAATTTAGGGCTTCATTGTGCTTAATTGGTTTGGTTTGTTAGATGCCCAATTCGATTTCTGAGGTCAATTCGAACCCTATTGCTATTTCGGTATAAATTGTTCAACTTTGATTTCTCTTATCTTGGTTGAATGGTTTGGAGAGCCAATTGTTGTGCTTTGGGTTTGGTTGTGCATTTGGTGTGGTTTGTCTCAAAAATTAGTGTGTATATTTGGTTGACTGTATATATATTGAGTTTTTGGTGGTAGTAGTCCTTGTGTACAGCTAACTTTCTTCTTGTTTTAGTTCTAGTTTAGTTTAGTCTTAGTTAAGAGTTTGTGGTGATTTGTATATACTATGTCATTCACCATTGTCATGTTGTTAGTAGTGTTGCTCTTGAGTATGGATTGTTTGGTTTGGCGGGATGTAAATTCTATTTTAGCCCACCTATTTGTTGGATTTTGTCTTAGGAGTCTAGGATAGTGTTCTCTTGCTTTGTTTTTGAGGAAATGATGGTATGTAAAAACTAACTCCACCATCAATTTTGAGTCTTTTGAACTTTTATAAATAACTAACGTTGTTGTAAAACTTTGTTGTCGAAAGATGGCTAGGGGCCGAGGTCAAGTTCAAGAGGAACCACCTTCGAAGAAGAGGAAATCTGATGGAGGCAAGGGCAAGGATAAAGGTGTGCGTTCAATCTAGAGGGTGATATGTATGATCGTTATCTTGCTTTGACCAAACGTAAAGTTGTGGCCACTAGATACATGCATGAACCATTTTTGGAATCGACTAGCATGTTAGTTGATGTAGAATGGATGTTAAATAGATGTAGCATGTTGCGCTTTGCTCAAATGAGAGAACCGACATATAGAAACCTGACCTTGGAAGTGCTTAGCACATTCGAAGTTGACTTGACCACTAGGGATTAATTGATTAGCTTTAACATTGATGGGGAGACCCATTCCCTGACTTTGGCGGAATTTGCTGAGGTTTATAACCTGCCTGTTATTACTAATCGAGGGAAGAGAGAGGTGCTTGTTGATGATGAATGGAACCCCAAAGCCTTTTGACAGTTCCTTACGACAAGGACTGACTATAAGTCCCGCAAATGAAAGTGCACCGCCATCCGCAATCCGAATTTTCGGATTACTCAACAGATCTTATCCTGTGGTATGTTTGGATGAGGTGATAGTATGAATGTGGCTTCTAAAGCTGAATTTTATGTACTGTGGGGGATGTATTATGCTCGACCTAATGTTAACCCCACTGCACTTTTTGCTCTTCATTTAGAGAGACATGCTAGCCTCGGGAAAGGGGATATTGTTATGGGGGGTTTACTCACTGTGTTAGCGCAACATTTTAGTTGGGACCCTGCTCACCATCAGCGAGATTTGGTTGGTGGACCTTTGCCTTTGGATGCTAAGACCTTTTATGCTCTGAAAATGTGTGCATTGGACGGGGATGCTGTTTTGTGGTGGTACCCTAACAATGAATTGATGCGACTTTCCCACGATAATGTGCCCGTCCAACATGTCCCTAACATACTCTTTCTACCACCTTTAGACCCGAACCTGCCCGCCCTTGAGGCTCCACTAGCCATCCGAGAGGATGGAGAGAGTGGTGAAAGTAGCGACGATGAGACAAATGATGAGGGTGATGGTGAGCCTACCTTTGAAGAGAGGCTTAACGACCTCCAAGTCTATTGTGGGCTTGAGTTTCAAGCCCTTCGGGACTCCTAGAGTAGAATTAAGCGTAGCCAAGATGAAATGCTTGCCTTAATGCGTTCCGTACGTGATTGGCAACTTAACCATACTTGCAACCCATCCCCCCGTCCCCCTACATGATATCTCTCTGTGACTTCCTTGTATTTCCCTCCTTTGCTTCTAGGGTGATGTTTTGCATTGCGGACAATGCTTAGTTCAAGCATGGGGCGGAGTACTGTAAAACAACGTGGATTTTCTTATCCATCTTTGTGTATATGTATGTTTTGAGTCGTTTTATTTTGATTTTTACTTGTTTTGAGTCTTTTCTTTTGTTTTGTTTTCTTTTTCTTTGTTTTTCTAGTTCAGTTTCACTTGTAAAAATTGCATCCACCTAGTTGCATTAGTTAGATTTGCATTTAGTTTTTCTTTTCTTCTTTTCGTAGTTTGTTTTAGTTTCATATTTTCTTATTTTCATGTTGAGTCTAGTAAAAAAATTGCAAAAAAGAAAAAAAATTGAAAAATGAAAAAAATCAGAAAAAAATTAGAAAATCTGGAAAATAGAAAAAACTGTTTGATATAGGATTAGGCGAGATAGTTTTCTTTTGACTTGATTTGATCTTGTATAGCCCGTTTGTGAAGGACTGTGAATTGATACGAATTGTGAAGCTAAATATTGTGAGAATTGTGCTAGGAAAATGAGACCGATTGCCTTTGTCACTATTTTAAGAGTGAGTTGTGCATGTGCATATCTTTTTAAACTAGGTAATGATTGTTGAGCGCTACCCGTGAGATCATATAAACCTAAAAGAAAAGACTAATCATTTTTATTGATCTTATTCCCATGAGTGACTCACCATTATGGCATCCTCCTTCATTTGCTTTGCATCTCCTTGAAATTGCCATGCATTGTACTTTGACAAGATGACAGAGGCATTATGGATTGAACTCGCAAGCCTTGGCCACCCGTTTATATTAGATTATCTGTAGTTAGCCCCTTCTTGCCTTTGACCATTTCTTTTCTTATAACCCGCATTATAAGCCCTGGCCGATTATATAATTCCTACCCTTAAGCCATTGCTTGAAATGTTTTGAGTATGAAGTTGGGTTGATTGTGGTTCCTTTTGTGGTTTGGTTTGAGGTGGGGATTGGTTTGAATTGTAAATATTGATTTGATTCCCCAATTATGTACATTGAGGTTGTTGTTTGGAATTGGAAACTTGCCTAGTGAGGTGTATATAAGTGTGTGTTTCAATCAAGAAAAAAAATCGAAAAAAATAGAAAAAAGTGTGAAAAAAAAGAAAAATCGGGAAATTCCGGAAAAATGAAAAAAGGAATAAAGTGTTTGGCATTGTGTTTCTTTTGTTTTGAGGCAAGTTCCCCCGATTGATTGTGGGGTTGATTTGGATTGATTATAAGTGGTGAGAGTGAATGTATGTTGAATTGGTGCGGAATAGTTTCAAGCTTTGGCTTTTAGCTCCACATTTCCCAAATATTTTCCACTTCTTACCCTTAACCCTAGCACCGTTACAACCCTTAAAAGTCCTCTTGATTTTCATTGTTGCTTTGCAAATTTGCGGTGGAAAGTTGAAATTCTTAACAAGTACGTGGTTGGTTGTAGCTTTTGTTTGAGTATTGAGCGAACCTTCAATGATATATTCACATCTAAACACATGAGGGGAGTGGTTCCACATTCTCAAAAAGTGAGTTTGCTATCCATCTTACCTAGTTTCATGCTTAACATGTACCTACTTATCTCATCGGTGAATAAGGGTGATTGGTTGAACTTGATGAGTGTCATTCTTGTATAATTTGTCTTCATTTACTCGTGTAACTGGGCTTTTTCTTCACTCTTGGGTTGTACTTTAGATTAGATTGGGATGATTGAATGTCCTATCAATGTCATTCTGAGGAGTAGTAATTAAATAAATATTTTCATTTTTTTATTATTTTTACTTTTGAGTCTTTTTAATTTTACTTTGAGTTCTTTGAGTCTTTTTGTCCCGGTTTCTTTCATTTTCTTTTATTTTCCTTCGTTGCCTTTTCTTTTGAGTCTGGACTTACTTAGGGACAAGCAAGGACTAAACATGGGGGATTTTGATAAGTGCTTCTTGTATATATGAAAACTTGGTTGTTTTGATGAGAATTTGGGGGATATTTGACATGATTATTTTACTTTATACCCAAATTTCCCATGTTACGCTTGGTTTGGAGCTTGGTGAGTTTTGTAGGGAATTTGTGAAGAATCGATGTAAACCGAGCCAAAAATCAAGTGTAGATCCAAGTTATGAGCATAAAGGACCAAGATGTGAGAAGTTGGATCACCCTAGGCCTAAACAATGGCCCAAAGTATTCCTAGGCCCGAGATAGAAGCGACACGGGTGCTCAAGACAGGGGCACGGGTCGTGTCTATGATCAGAGCATGAGAAAATGGAAGCAGTGCAGTGACACGGGTAGTGCCTATGAGGCACGGTCCGTGTCGCTAGGGGGCACAGTCCGTGTCACCCCTGGCGTGGTTCATGTCGCCTGCGTCTTTTCTTTTCCGGCGGTTACAAGTTGCAATTTGCCTATATCATGATGTTCCCGGCTGTTAATGGAGGCAATCATCATTCTACCATCTTGCATTCCATAACCTAACCCTAAAACATATTCTTCATCATCCATAATCCATCCACCATTGAAGATTGAGAGAAGATTAAAGATCGAAGACCAATTCCAATACATTTGAAGTGGAGGAGCAAAAGTCCTCCATTGTTGATTCCTAGCAAGATTGTTCTTCCCTTTGGTTAATCTCTCATTCTCTCATAGATTTTTTACATGCTTTCTAGAATAGATTTCAATTGCTTTGTAGTTTCAAACATGAGTAGTGAGTAGTTCATTTTAATTTGGGGGATGAACCTTTGAAGTTGGTTGATGAATTGACTTTGTTGGATTGAATAGTCATGAATTTAGTTTGTTTCAATCTATTTGGCCTTTGAATTGAATTGATATTGCTTTTTCTTGATCACCAATTGCATGTAATTAGGATGTTGAATGAAGTATCGAACGGAGAAGTTTGATTTCCTGAAAACCTAGGCTAAACTAATTAAAAATTGTCTATACATAAAAGTTTTAATTAGGGTTCTTGTGATAATTAGATCTTTAACCTTGATTAAATCAAAATAACCACGAAAGTAGGTGTTTGGTTAGTCTTCACAATTCGCTCTAGTGACAAAATCTCATTGCGAAGTATTCTATGCAATTATCGAACCTTGATTGTGCAAACTAATGAAATGAGAGTTTAATCCACATCGTTGATTCGTTACTTAACTTAGGTATTATCCCCTTAACGTCTTTTTATATTGATAAATCCAAGTAAATTGTGTGAATATTTGTTTGTTTGCCTTTAGTAGTCAATAGAAATAGAATTAGTTGTTTTAATAAAAAAAATCCTGATCGACTTAGAAATCAACTAGGAGGCTAGTTTGGTGCGTTGAAAGGAAAAGTCCCTGTGGGAACCACCTTGATTCATGCTACAATTTCACCCGTGCACTTGCGGCCTATCAGATTCCTTCACCACTTGGAAGTCCCTCAGTTCTATATTTCTGAAGAGGTTCTTCACACCACAGGAGACTGTCAGGCTGAGGACTCTCCTCAGAACTTCACTCAGGTGCCTAGGGAGTCCCTCTATGATGTGTGGGAGCGCTATAAGAGCCTCCAGCGAGCCTGCCGCATCTCGAGCTTCAGCCACATCTGTTGACGCACACATTTTATAATTAAGTCAAGAGGGCAACCGGGTGGAATGATTTGCATCCAATCGCTAGTTCCTGAACAACACTTCAACTGAGGTAGATGATCTTTTGGCTCAAATAGCGAGAATGCGTACTACTGGGCAGCGATGCACGAGATATCCAGGAGCAGCTTGGAGGGAGAATGTGAACTACAAACTTAAGGCGATCGACAGACTATCCTTGGAAATGGCGGAGTTCAAAAACACCCAGTGAACTGAATTCGGCCATGAAGGTGCATGCCTCACCAACACTTTCAGCCACTTCAACCTTGGGTTGTGAAATCTACGGCAGCGCCAACACGTTGTTCATGTGCTAGCCAGAAGTGGTGGCCAATGAGCAAGCTAATGCTATGTACCACATCAACCTCTCACACACCACCCAAACCCCCTTATGCCCCCATGGGCAATCGGTAAGACCCGGGAAAACATTTCCATTGGTGTCCTACGCGATGTTAGGCAAATCGAAAGAGGTGTCTTGTCTTGTCTTTAATGGATTTGAATTCAGTTTTTATCAATCAAAATGTTCAAATGCAATCTTGAATTTAATTATTTTTATTTCCAGAAAATGTCATTGCTAAGAAAATAATATAACACAAAAATGACGAGAATCAACGGTGAACCGAGACCTCGGCTTTTTGATTTGTTTCTTTCTTTGATATTGCTTCCCGTGCAATTTAAATTTTCTAGAAATAAAAGGTAATATTCGAAAAGAAAGCGAATGAATCAAATTGAATAAATTATAGAGTTGCCAATTAATTTTTGTTGAGAATTAATAAACTCAAAATAGACTCCGCAAACAACGAACAATGAGATTCGAATCCGGGGGTAAGGTTAGGAATTCGAAAGTAAAACCTTCGAATTCGCCCGTTCAAAGAACGAACTCTACTAAATTGGTTCGTTCGAAAAATTAAAGTGCGAAAATAAATAAATGCGATAAACGAAACATAAATAAATAAAGAACGAAATTAAAGTTGCAATTACATGTAATCCGATTCAAATTATTCGTAATTGATTTTATACATCTGGATTACAACAGTAGAAGTGATTACAAGAAAAAAACGAAAGAAAAAATAAATAAATATGTCAAGTATAGATGTATGCAAATGATGAAGAGAGGAGAAGGAGAAGAAGAGAGGGAGAAGAGGAAGAAGAAATCACCTAGTGTCAATACTCCTAGGTGATTCGGTGTAAAGAAAAATGATGAGAGTGAGGCTATATTTATAGGGGAAATGGAGTGAGGAAATTAGGGTTATGAAATAAAGAGGGGTAGCTGGGTCATTCTTATTAGCAGGAGGCTCAGTATCTTGGAATGAATGGAAGCGGCCCACTGCGGACCAGCGTGTTGGGTTATTTTGAGCCGCCTGACCATAACTTTCCCATCCGACCTCCGATTAACTTGATTCAAGTGTTGTTGGAAAGCATTTAATGAGAACTTTCAGCTCCCAAAATTAGGAAACTCATAGAGGTCGGTGGAAAGTTGATAATTTAAAGAAAAAACTCAGGTACATGAATAAAGCGCTAAGTTTTTGGAATATTTGAACGCGGATGGGTCAGAAATGGAAATGGGCTAATGTGAATGGCTTTTTTGTAGAGGAAAATTCATTTGGGGTTTTTGTGGGTTTTCCATCATTTATGAATTTAAAGAATACTTGGCATTTAATCCTAAAAAATAAAATGCGCAAAATAAATTACATAATTACAAAGCTGAACTACGACAAAATTCAGCGTTTACAGTTAGCCCCCACTTTGGTCGAGTCCGAGTAGGACGCTGATCAAAGTAGTTTGATGACGCTAAAAATTATATGCCCCGGTAGCGAAGTCTCGAGGATGGATGACACTTGGAAGCAAACGTCCTGTGTCGCATGTATGACTTGTAGCTGATTGACATTCGGAAACGATATCCTATTTTGTTGATTGTCGACGCTTGGAAGAAAAATCCTACGCCTGATGTTTGGTGACCGCCATTCATGTTTGGCAGTAAGTTGATAATGCTATGATCTGTCGTTCTTGTCCAACAGTAGGTGATGTTGTATGTTGATCATTCTGGTGGACTGTCTACCTTTGTTGTCTGGCCAATGATGATGATCTTTCATTCTTGTCTGACTATGTGCCATTCTTGTCTGGCTGACCATGATGTCTTGTCACTCTTGTTTGACTGTCTTCCATTATTGCCTGGCTGATGATGATGATGATTTTTCAGTCAAGTCTGACTATCTGCCATTCTAGTTTGGCCAATGATGATGTCCAGTCATTCTTGTTTGGCTTTTTACCATTCTTGCCTGGCTGATGATGATGATGATCTGTCATTCTTGTCTGACTGGAATGATGATTTCTCATTCTTGTTTGACTCTCCGCCATTCTTGTCTAGCTGATGATGATGTTTTGTCATTCTTGTCTGACCGTACGACATTCTTATCTGGCCAATCATGATGATTTGCCATTCTGGTTTGGCTGATAATGTGGATGCAATATCCATAGTTGAAGATGACGTAGATGCGGGTTGTCGAGGCGAATGCGATATCCTTGGCTGAAGACAACATAGATGCGATATCTGTTGTCGGGCCGATGCGATATCCTTTGTTGGAGATGACGTAGATGTGATATCTGTTGTTGGGTTGGATGTAATATCCTTTGTTGAAGATAATGTAGATGCGATATATGTTGTCGGGGTAGATACTATATCGTTTGCTAAAGACGACGTAGATGCGATATCTATTGTCGGGGCGAATGCGATATCCTTTGTTGGAGACGACATAGATGCGATATCTGTTGTCGGTTCAGATGCGATATCTTTTGTTGGAGATGACATAGATGCGATATCGGTTGTCTGAGCAGATGCGATATCGTTTGTTAAAGATGACGTAGATGCGACGTCTATTGTCGGCGCGGATGCGATATCCTTTGTTGCAGACGATATAGATGCGATTATCTGTTGTTGGTTTGGATGCGATATCCTTTGCTGGAGATGGCGTACATGTAATATCTGTTGTCCGAGCGGATGTGATATCCTTTGCTAGAGATGACGTAGATGCGATATCTGTTGTCCGAGCGGATGCGATATCCTTTGCGGGAGATGAGGTAGATGTGATATCATTTGCTAAAGACGACGTAGATGCGATATTTATTGTTGGGGCGGATGCGATATCCTTTGCTGGAGATGACGTAGATGCGATATCTGTTGTCAGAGCGGATGCGATAACCATTGTCTGGAGACGACATAAATGCGATATCTGTTGTCGTTCTTGATGATGATATTCTGGTGATTTTTAATCCTTAAGAGTGTAATCAAAATCTCACAGATCCAAAGTGTTTTTAGGTGCTCATCATTCTAATTTTTCTCGTTGGGATTTCGAGCTTAATCCTTGGATAATATTTGGGCTTCATCTCACATAGGCCTCAGTGTCTATCTGTGGGCGACAGTCTTATTGTTGTCGGGTCTTCCAAACTTTCTCATAAGCTAATTCTTCATGCCAATGAAGGTTGCTGAGTGGGTAATGTTAGCCCCCCGGCGATAACCACGATGATGACATGCATGCAGTTGGTATGCTATTCTACATGTAATGCATAGACTCGAGACATATGATCCAGTTTTGTACTCATGCACGACTTTGACTTTCATGTGCTTGACTACTTAATGTAGCCTAAGGCACATCTCTTAGTGACCCTGATGAGAGAATGCTATATGCACATATTCACATTATAATGCATGATGTGACTCTTTTTATTATTATTATTTAATTTTTTTGTTTATGCGATGCATGTGACTCTTCTTTTTTTTTTTTTTTTACTCAAGAAGGGAAAAAAAATTAATATGACTCGGAGTGAAAAAGACAAAAAATGTGACTCGAAATGAAAACTAACGTGATTTAAAATGAAAAATATAAGCTCCTAGGACCTTAAAAGGAATGCACATGAACTAAGAAAAAAAGGACATTGATTTTGTGCATGCATGCAATATGAACACCCCCCGCTTTCCCGAGAAAAAAAAAACAAGGAAAAGTAAATAAAGACTCTGAATGTCCACGGTGATTTTGAAGTGTATTTCAAGACAAGGAAAAATTAGTGAATAAGATGAGTAATCTTGTCGAGCTGCTTCGTAAGTTGCCATGATGCAGATATTGAGTGATGAGTGAGCCCCCAGTTGTAATGCCGCAAAAAATGATATCAATGGAAGATTCGACCTTCTTATGTTGCACGATGGGATGGGTAGGATGTTCAACCTCGATGTCATGGTTAGGAACCTCAAGCACTAAGAAGGATCAAGCGGCAATTCGTCTTGATTTCCCTTGCCTTTACTCTAGCTTTCTTGGTTCTTTTATTTTGGGAGGAACATGTAAGCATACCAAGCCCTAGTACTAATGAACAAATAAATATCATCAGGCAAGTCAGAATGATGGACCTAGGTGGATGTTATCTTCAAGTAACCCTTATTTTGATGCAGTTGGCTTCTTGTTCTACTAAAAGAGTTATCCCTCACTCAGGTGTTCAGAAAGCGAGGATTAACTGACAAATCTCATCCATGTACTAATGACCAAATAAGAAGAGCTTACAGGGTGAGGAACAATGGAGGATGGAATATGGAAAAGATAGGAACGGTGGTATAGAAAATATGTTTGTTAGTAGTGATCAGATGTAATGGACAATGTGATTAATGGATGGGTACATCAATGGACAAAGGTTCGAATTGAAAGAGGTAGATGAGATGGTCTATGGATGGATGACCATGTCTCGTGGGATTATCTCATAATGGAAGAGATGGTCAAATGGCTAGATTTCGGTATGAAGGGTGATCCAAGTCTGATGGGAAAAGTGGGTGTGCATGGTGAAAGGAAATTTAGGAGTTTTTCATAGTCCTTAAAAAGCAAGGTTCCCTCTCCTTTCACTAGCCCTCCTGGTGAGGTTTTCGGGCTAGCCACTCTTTATTCTCTCTCTCAAAGACCAAATGATTGAATGACATATTTTCTCTAAAACGAATTGCAGCGGCCGGGCCTCGAAGTGGTTCTCCTACGTATCTATTCTGGAATCAGGCTAGTCGTAGTTCAACAGATGCAACTTTAAGGATTGATGCCTCAAGAAGGATTTTGATATAGGCCGAAAGGTTTAATGGGAAGGATAAGTGGGAAGGTTGAATGGGAAGGATAGGTGTGAAGGTTTGAGGGGAAGGTTTTGGGATGTATGCGGGTGACTAATGTAGACCAACAACTACCTGACGCCTCTTCTTCTTGTTTCTTTATTTTTTTTCCTTGTTCTTTGTTTTTGGATTTTTTTCCTTCTCTTTTTTCTTTTTTTCTTTTTTTTTTGGATGATTTTGAACTACGGACTTTCAGCTTATAATCTCCTATCAATGAATGTTACCCGCAACACATTATTTGGATTAGGTGGGTTTAAGGATGAGATAGTCATGAAATGAGTGATCAGGTTCGTGGTGGTGGTTAAGAAGATGGTGCAAGAAGGTAATAATGTAGGTAAAGCGGTTAGATGAAAATGAAGGTGATGATGATGTAGGTGGTAAGGGGTAGAAGCCTCCTATCCTAGGCATGTCTTTTAGAGCTGCATGATTTATTTGATAGTGAGATTCACTTTTAGATGATTGGTCTTGTTTATTTGAATTCTCTCCTTTTGCCTAACCTGTTGGATGAATGTTCAGGTTAGCTTCTCTCCCTTTTATTTTTACTCATTTACCTCTCCTTTTGCCCAACATGTAGGTGTTCTTGTTGGCCTCGTATTTTGTTTTTTTAAATGAAATTTGTCTCTCCTTTTGCCTAACTTCGCTTTGGCGGTGAACTTAGCCTCTCTTTTCTCCATTAACCTTGGACTCGGGGTAGGACAAAAAATAAAAAACATAGAATGAAGGTGTGATCGGGATGTGAAATGGAATGAAAGATGTGAGTAAATGGATGTGTCAGACTTGGATGGTCACACGGGTGAGTGAGCTCTTCAATTCAAATCAGGAATTCAAGCACAAGATTCTTCCCTCAACAGTTTAGAAGCAAATGAAGGGTTGGGGAAGACAAATGTTATAATCATAAAAGGTTTCATCTTTATTGAATGCAGCTAAGATGAATACAGTAAAATCTACTTGGGATATATCCGAACTGACTTTGAAAATACAATGGGCCGCATACCTAAAATTTGAAAATATACAACATTAGGAGTTCTGTATACGAGTCATGCCATGTTCACCTCTAGTGTAGTTTGCGATCCCTTCTTCATTTACCTCTCCTTTTGCTCAACTTGTGGGTGTTCTAGTTTGCAATCCCTTCTTCATTGTATTTATTTGATTTGATTGGGCTCTCCTTTTGCCTAACCCCAAGTGAGTTCTTGGAGTTTACCCCTCTTCTCTTTGTTAACCTTGGTTTGATTTGATTGGCCTCTCCTTTTGCCTAACCCCAAGTGAGTTCTTGCAGTAGACCCCTCTTATCTCTATTAACCTTGGATCTGACAAAAGGTGAAGAGTATGAATATGATGGACATGGTATCACATTCAATCAGTGAGTATCGAGAAGAGTTGTTGGAGCTGGTGAAAAGCTTGAAGTCTCCATGATCTGATTCTAGCCCAAGATTTTACTCTTGACATTTTATGTCCTATTTTTCCTGTATGGAAACCATAAACCCCAAAAGTTAACCCTGACATTAACCTACACAAACACCTAGCGACCTATATGAGACAACCTAATGCAAACAATGCCTATATAATCAATGATTATTATTTCTTTTTTTTTGGTATGGACTCACCCACTATTGGGCTTGCATGAGGACTCCTAACCTAGAATGATGTTATGTCCATGAAGAGGGGAGGTATCCATCAAGTCATCATAAAATCTGATCAACAGTAAAACTCTAATGGACTCAGATTTAGTTAACGGTCGGAGGGATGCCTTAGGGGTCAAATATTACTTAGGGTTGAGTAAAGTCAAACTTAAATCTCAAGCTTAGTCAAACCTCTCTGACTTGGGCCTAAGAGAGACGTTTTGGGCCTACTTTAATCTTGTTTGACTATCACCCAAACTAATGTACTATTTGAGGGAAATGCAAGTGCAGACAGAGTTTGGCTACAATCAAATGTACAATTAGCATATATTTAACACATTATTTTTGTTTGAAGAAAAAAAGAAAAAAAAATGCACATAGCATACAAATGAGTGTTACCATCCTAACCATGGTTCTAGGTTCGATGTTTAGGGTACGTTTCCTAAAGGCTTCTATGCTTATGTCTTACACGGACTGTAAATTCTATAGAGTTCATAGTAATACGAGTCGTGTGTTTCTCACAAAATTTAAGGGGAAATGTAAATTCATAATCCCTAAATTTTTGGAGTAATTCATGAGTGGGAAACACCTATGATCTTCCTGAAATGTGGAATGCATTTTCTCGAAGTCATAAACGAACTTAGCCCGAAAGGGAAATTTAGGGTTAAAAACCTAAACGCTACCTTTTGGTTCTTCCCGATTTAAAAAAAAATCGAAAAGTAGGCTCGTATGCAAAAATGCTTACTAAATAATAAAGATTAAAAGAATTAACTTCTCCTTTCTACTCAAATATTAAAAAACTGATTTTTCAAGTTTTACCATCTTAACGTAAGTCGCCAGTGGAGTCGACATTTGTAAGACCCGGGAAAAAATTTCCATTGGTGTCCTACGCGATGTTAGGCAAATCGAAAGAGGTGTCTAGTCTTTAAGGGATTTGAATTCAATTTTTATTAATCAAAATTTTCAAATGTAATCTTGAATTTAATTATTTTTATTTCCAGAAAATGTCATTGCTAACAAAATAATATAACACAAAAACGAGGATCAACGGTGAACCGAGACCTCAACTTTTTGATTTGTTTCTTTCTGTGATATTGCTTCCTGTGCAATTAAATTTTCAAGAAATAAAAGGTAAAATTCGAAAAGAAAGCGAATGAATCAAATTGAATAAATTATAGAATCGCTAATTAATTTTTGGTGAGAATTAATAAACTCAAATTAGACTCCGCAAACCGCGAACCATAAGATTCGAATCTGGGGGTAAGGTTACGAATTTGAAAGTAAAAACCTTCAAATCCGCCCGTTCAAAGAACGAACTCTCCTAAATCGGTTCGTTAAAGAAGAGAGTAGAAGAAGAGAATTAATTAGATTAATTTAAATTATTTAGATGCACGTGAAAAATTAAAGTCCGAAAATAAATAAATACGATAAACGAAACATAAATAAATAAAAAATGAAATTAAAGTTGCAATTACATGTAATCTGATTCAGATTACTCGTAATTGATTTTATGCATCAGGATTACAACAGTATAAGTGATTACAAGAAAAAAAAACGAATGAAAAAATAAATAAATATGCCAAGTATAGATGTATGCAAATGATGAAGAGAGGAGAAGGAGAAGAAGAGAGGGAGAAGAGGAAGAAGAAATCACCTAGTGTCAATACTCCTAGGTGATTCGGTGTAAAGAAAAATGATGAGAGTGAGGCTGTATTTATAGGGGAAATGGAGTGAGGAAATTAGGGTTATGAAATAAAGAGGGGTAGCTGGGTCATTCTTATTAGCAGGAGGCTCAGTATGTTGGAATGAAAGGAAGCGGGCCACTGCGGACTAGCGTGTTAGGTTATTTTGAGCTACCTGACCATAACTTTCCCATCCGACCTCCGATTAACTTGATTCAAGTGTCATTGGAAAGCTTGTAACTAGTAATTTTCGCTCCGAAAATTAGGAAACTCATAGAGGTTGGTGGAAAGTCGGTAATTTAAAGAAAAGGCTCAGGTACATGAATAAAAGGCTGAGTTTTTGGAATATTTGAACACGGATGGGTCAGAAATGGAAATGGGCTAATGTGAGTATTTTTTGTAGAGGAAAATTTATTTGGGTTTTTTGTGGGTTTTTCATCATTTATGCATTTCAAGAATACTTGGCATTTAATCCTAAAAAAAAATGCGCAAAATAAATTACATAATTACATCGCTGAACTACGATAAAATTCAACGTCTACAATTAGCCCCCACTTTGATCGAGTCCGAGTAGCACGCTGATCAAAGTAGTTTGATGACGCTAAAAATGATATGCCCCGGAAGCGAAGTATCGAGGCTGGATGACACTTGGAAGCAAACGCCCTGTGCCGCATGTATGACTTGTAGCTGATTGACATTCGGAAACGATATCCTATGTCTTTGTTGATTGTCGACGCTTGGAAGCAAACTCCTACGCCTGATGTTTGGTGACCGCCATTCGTGTTTGGCAGTAAGTTGATGATGCTATGATCTGTCGTTCTTGTCCAACAGCAGGTGATGTTGTATGTTGATCATTCTGGTGGACTGTCTACCTTTCTTGTCTGGCCAATGATGATGATCTGTCATTCTTGTCTGACTATGTGCCATTCTTGTCTGGCTGATCATGATGCCTTGTCACTCTTGTTTGACTGTCTGCCATTATTGCCTGACTGATGATGATGATGATTTGTCAGTCTTATCTGACCATCTGCCATTCTAGTTTGGCCAATGATGATGTCATGTCATTCTTGTTTGACGGTCTACCATTCTTGCCTGGCTGATGATGATGATGATTTGTCATTCTTGTCAGAATATTTTTTCATTCTTGTTTGACTCTCCGCCATTCTTGTCTAGTTGATGATGATGTTTTGTCATTCTTGTTTGACCGTACGACATTCTTATCTGGCCAATCATGATGATTTGCCATTCTGGTTTGGCTGATAATGTGGATGCAATATCCATAGTTGAAGATGACGTAGATGCGGGTTGTCGAGGCGAATGCGATATCCTTGGCTGAAGACAACATAGATGCGATATCTGTTGTCGGGCCGATGCGATATCCTTTGTTGGAGATGACGTAGATGTGATATCTGTTGTTGGGTTGGATGTAACATCCTTTGTTGGAGATAATGTAGATGCGATATATGTTGTCGGGGTAGATACGATATCCTTTGCTAAAGACGACGTAGATGCGATATCTATTGTCGGGGCGGATGTGATAGAAGACGACGTAGATGCGATATCTATTGTCGGGGCGGATGCGATATCCTTTGTTGGAGACGAAATAGATGCGATATCTGTTGTCGGTTCAGATGTGATATCCTTTGTTGGAGATGACATAGATGCGATATCTGTTGTCCGAGCAAGTGAAGACGGCTCCTCACTTACTACAACCTATCTCTGATTTTGAGCCTTAAGCAAGTGAAAATCGATTGGATATTTCTCAAGGCGGCCCTGACTTTTTGGGACCCTAAGCTCCATGTCTTTCGCTTCTCTTGGAACGAATTGTGCCCTCTTCCCGAAGAGTGGGCTTGTATATTCAAATTCGATCTCTATGCTCCGCCAACAACTCCTCCTCTTGCTCACAACTACCGTGCAAGATTCAAGGAATTAATAAACTTCAACCATCGAGCATTCGGACACATTTTGGTGGGCAACACAGTGAACTTGCAAGCTCTAGTGGAATCCTTCTAATCACCAGAGGCGCTTAGACATAACCCAGCGTTGTGAGTGCGAGGTTTGGTCTTTTGCATTCTATCAGAATTTTTATTTTATCACGGTGGTTCGGGTTTTGCACCTTTCTCTCTCATCCATGTCGTAGACGAGATGTCCTGGGGTTATAGTTCTGCTCCGATGATGATTGCTGAGACCCTCCTCGGCCTCGACTCATGGCCTACGAAGCAAACATCTCGCGGAAGTCCCCTCGCTCTTCAAGTGAGTATCGACACTCTTTTTTTTTGTTTCTTTCTTTGTCTTTGTCTTTTTTTTTGATATATTATTTTTTTTGATATATATTTTTTATTTTCCATGGATCGTCCGAGTGGTCCATGTCGAATCATGTGTCGATTTTTCTCTTTTTTTTTTTGTTTTGGTTGTAGCATTTTTTTTCTTTTTTGCAAACTAGATTCTCACTTTCTTCCTTCCTCCTGTAGATGTGGCTTATGGAGCATTTAGACATGGTTTTTCTCCCACCACTTCTTCGGAACTAGCAAACTTCTGCCAACGTAAAAGAAAGTTCGATACCCGCCGTAATTTTGATGAGTGGGTCATTTTTCTGCCATTCTCGTAAGGCGGCCCACATCACTCTGCTTGGCCTTACGGAGCTTACATACTACTTCCCAGATCGAGTTATGCGGCAAATGCGAGATACCCGACCTTACCCGTCTCCAAGGGTCGATGATTGAGTCGTGGCTCAAATACTGGAAGAAACGGGCTGGAAAGGAAGCACCTGCCCATAACCGTATCTCTACAACCTCGACGGATGCCTATCGGAGCTGGCTTACTACTACTATCGGTGCTAGCCGTTGGCGAGACAGATCATCACGCTCACCTCTTCGGGGCACCCCAAAACTGAAGAGTATCATCGTGGCTAACGATCCCGGGTCGGGTTCCAAAGAAGAAACGCACCCGAGAAAGGAAAAGCAAGCAAGTCCAACTGAATGAGTACTAATTGGCCTATACCCACTCCGACTCGAGTAGGACTAGACTTAAATAAGGAGGATGGAGAGAAAGAGATGAAATGGAAGAAATGATTGTGTTATGTATTTTTATTATTTGATGTTTTTCACTTTAGAAAATGGATAAAACAAAAATGTATTAAAAATATGTACTCTTTTTATTGATATAAGAAGTAAAGTATTACATTTATGTTTAATAAGAATCAACACAAGTCATGCTCTTCTTCATTTCATCCTTCAAAAGCACAACTTCAACACTTTTATTCTCTCCTTTTACCGAATTTGTCCCGAAAGATTTTCAAGTTAGTCTCTCATTTTTCTTTTTCTTTTTTCTATACTCTCCTTTGGCCCGACTTGCCTCAAAAAGGTTTTCAAGTCAGCCTCCTTTTTTTTCCTTTTTTCTTTCTTTTTCTCTTTTTTCTCTTTTTTTCTTTTTTCTATACTCTCCTTTTGCCCGACCTGCCTCAAAAAGGTTTTCAAGTCAGCCTCTTCTTTTCTCTTTTTTTTTCTTTTTCTCTTTTTTCTCTCTTTTTCTTTTTTTCTTTTTTCTTTTTATAAGCAAGTGGCCTATTGGCAGTTCGGTTGCTTGCTTTCATAAGATAATGCATGTCTATGTAGCTAAGCATACCAAGCCTTAGAGGCTTAAACATAATATCTCTTTAACTGGTCCAAATTCACAGGTTGAGGAAGGTCCTCTCCCTCTGGCGTGGCTAATCGGGCAGCGCCTCGTGAAGTGACAGAAATAATGACATAGGGGCCCTTCTAGTTTGGGGTAAACTTGCCTCGAGGATCCTGGCGTGCTGCCCTCATTTCTTGTAATACTAGATCCCCTTCTGCTAAATCTCGATCTTTGACTTTCTTATTGAATGCTCGGGAAATCCGACTCTGATAAAGCTGGATATTGTGTAAAGCACAAAGTTGTCTCGCATCCAACAACAATAACTCCTCTTATCTAGCTCGGGCCCATTCGGCCTCAGGGATTTGACTTTCAACAATGATTCTTAAAGAGGGAACGACGAGTTCGACTGGCAAGACCGCTTCCATCTCGTACACTAGCGAGTATGGTGTAGCTCCAGTTGCAGTCCGAATTGACGTTCGATATCCCCATAGTGCGAAGGGAAGCTTGTCGGGCCAGTCTCTATAAGTGACAACCATTTTCTTGATAATTTTCACCAAAGTTTTGGTTACATGCTCTACTGCTCCATTGGTTTGTGGCCGATCGGGAGAAGCATGGTGATGTCGGACTTTGTACTTGGCCAAGATAGCTGCAAACTCGCCTATGAAATCGCTCCCGTTATCACTGATCACCTCATGTGGCACCCCGTATCTGCAAATGATGTTCCTCAGCATGAACTTGGCCACATGCTTCGAAGTGATTTTTTGAGTATGAGGCAACTTCTATCCATTTAGTAAAGTACTCCACGGCTACCAACACATATTCATGTCCTCCTGTGCCTTGGGGTGAAATCTTCCCTATAATGTCGATTCCTCAAATTGAGAATGGCCAAGGTGAGGCCAAAGTGGTCAAATAAGAGGACGGTTGATGCTTAAGATCCGCATACTCTTGACATTTCGGGCATCTTCTCACAAATTGGAGGCAGTCGGATTCCATGGTCGACCAAAAATACCCTGCTCTTTAGATCTTCTTAACCAACATTCTACCGTTCATGTGCGGTCCACACTCCCCTTCGTGAGTGGATTTCATTAATTCCTCAGCTTCCTCCCCATCAACACATAGGAGGTTTATCCCTGTAGCAGTCTTCTTGTACAGATGGTCCTGAATAATACAATACTGAGAGGCTACTAGCTGGATATCCCTCCTAGCTCGGCGCTCGGCATTCAAAATTTATAAATGTCAAAGTAACATACGTCTGTACTGACGGTACCGATCATTAGTCGTTGATGAACCGGACAAACCCTTCTTTCTACTGTCACTGCTAGAGCTTGATCCTTTTCTGGTATAGCTACCATGGATGAAAGCTTAGCTAACGCATCGGCTATCTCATTGTAGCCCCGCGGTAGATATTTGAACTCAATATGGTTGAACTTCTCAGCCAGTTTGGATAAATGTTGCTGGTAAAGTGCCAAGGATTCACTCTTCACCTTCCATACACTAGTAGCTTAATTGTCGATCAGACTAGAGTCCCTAAACACTCGTAACCTTTTAATTCCCATTTCCAGGGCCACATGCATGCCCAAGATGTAGGTTTCATACTCAACAGCATTATTGGTAGCCTTAAAGTCAAGCTTGACTGCCAAAGGATAGTGCATATCCTCGGGAGAAACCAGCAGAGCTCCGGCATTGCATCCCATCTGATTAGCAGCACCATCAAAGTATAGTTTTCAGGTTTCCTCTTCAACTTGGAATATCTGTCCATCACTAAACTCCAAGCCCCCAGTGTCGGGACTTCTTGTAGGAAACTCAGCTAGAAAATCAGAGACCGTTAGAACCTTTATGGACTTCTGGGGTCGAAAGTGTAGATCGAACTCGGACAGCATGACCACCCATCGAGCAATCCTACTGTTGATAGTAGGTTGTTCCATGATGTACTTGACTCAATTACACGCTGCAATCACATATACAGTGTGTGAGAGCATATAATGGCGAAGCTTCTTTGTAGACCATACTAATGCTAAAGCTATCTTCTCAATTTTCAAGTAAGGGGACTCGCACCCCAGAAATTTCTTGCTGATGTAATAGATAGCTCATTTCAGACCATCACTCTCTTGTGCTAGCATAGCGCTTGGACTGATGGTGAGGTAAAGCAACAACGGTTCTCAGGAGATAGGCGGCACTAGTACCGGTGGATTAGTCAAGTCGGCCTTAACCTTCTCGAATGTTGCCTGACACTGGTCATCCCATTCGACCGTTGCTCCCTTCTTTAACTTCTTGACTAATGGTTAACATGTCATTATAAGTTTGGAAATGAACCTGCTTAGATATTGTACCCCCTAGGAAACCACGAATTTCCTTTTCTCTACGAGGCGGAGGCATGCCTTGAATTGCTTTGATCTTAGATGGGTCAACCTCTATCCCACGCTGACCGTAACAGGCACAAAGATGTCACCCACCTTGATAGGGACATCCTCAAGTATACCCAAGGGGTATTTCACAGAACGGTCTGCAAGTTGTAGGGACATGGTAGTGGGTTTCAGCTTACCCATACCAAGTTTTTGAGACAAAGAAAGGGGCATCAAGTTCACACTTGACCCCAAATCACACAAATCACGATCAATGAAAACGTTCCCTACAACACATGGGATGGTGAAGCTACCGGGATCCTTAAGCTTAGGAGGAAACTTGTTTTGGATCGCGGCGCTACAAAGGTCAGTCAAAGCCATTGTCTCATGCTCTTCTAGCCTTCGTTTGTTGCTTAAAATCTCTCAGCACACTACAAAAAAAGTGACTTTTGCCAACAGATTACTAGTGACAGATACTTTATCTGTTGGTAAAAGTGCTTATTTGCCAAGAGATTAGGTATGTGTTGGTATTATTAATAATTTACCAACAGTTAAATTATCTGTTGGTAAAATAATTTAATACCGACAGATAAAAATTTTACTTTTGGTATTATTTTTATAGTACCAAAACTTAAATTATCTATCGGTAAAAATAAATTTATACCAACAGATTAGAACTTACTGTTGGTATTAGTGTAATAAACAATAGGCGTCATGCCTTAGAATAAAATATAGGGCTCAAAATTTACCAACTCCAACTCCCTCAAATCGAGCGCTAGCCTTCTTTGTTCCCAACTCCGACCCCGATCCCTCAAACCGCCCCTCAAATCGAATGCTCCGCAACACCAAATCGCTCAGACCTCACTCGAATTTTGCTCTAACCAATTGTTGGTGCTGTTCTTGATGTTCTTCTATGTCGTTCGTTGTGTTCAATATCAAATCAAATGCTCCGCAACGCCAAATCGGTTAAACCTCACTCGAATTATTATTTGCTCAAATCGGACCCCACTCCATCTATGGATTATTGGATAATGGTTTTAATTGATGGATTGGCTATTGATCTTCTCACCAATTAATTAGGTAAGAATTGGAATTGCATTTTAGTCCAAATAAGATTTAGTTCAACTACTTACATTTGAATGTGATTGTTCAGGCTACGTTATTTATAGGTTTTGTTTATTTTTTAGTTATTAGCCTCTAAATCCATATCAAACTATCATTAGAAGCCAACACAGTGTATGCACAACATATTTTTTTTCTTCCAGTGATGCACTTTGATTTAGACAAGTCGGTTGTGTTTGTATGCAAACTTTTCTGTCTCAAATGTATGTTGAAGTTAGATTTTATTGATATTTCTGTATTATTATTTCAAGCAATTTTCTGAATTTGAAAATTAGTAAGTTGTTTTGCACCTTGAAGGGTAGAAAAAATGTATGGAAGAGAACTGTTTATCTCCATTCAGAAGAAGCAGAGTTTATCAAGTTGCATTTGAGCAAATGTGTTGTAGGTAACAAGTGCTCTTTCTATCAAATATAGATTGTCAAATCTGGCATGTTCAAATGTATATGCATATGGATGTTATTATAGTCTCACAATACATCCTCTATTTGACATGTTATCTCATGTTGCTCAGCATATAAGAGTCTTGATCTCATTCTCTAGAGTGATTCGGTGCTTAAGCTCTAGTATACAAATGGAGGCGAAGTGCCGTGAGAAACCTTATTAATTTAGTTCATTGCAATTTGTGTGTAGTTATTATAGAAGGAGGGGATAACTCTATACTTTTCTTAATTGAAAACCTCTCGTTCATTCTTATTGTTTCATAGAGGTGTAGTTGTTGCTTAGTCTAGGATATACTTTATGCTTGAAGCATCAGATGATATAACTACTGAATAGGATGTAATTTTACCATGCAGTTTTACTTTCCTTGCTCTGGCACTGCGAGAAGCTGAGAACTACATAAACTTCACTGTATTTATTTCAGGTGCGATCACTGCGAATGTCGTGCAGCTGAGGAGGTCCATTGGGGTGCCAGGGATGGTTGTACTTCAATTTGGTTTAATTCGCTCTCTTTCTCTGTCTCCTCTATCTCTTGTTCCATTGTTTCTTGTTCCTCTATCAATTCGTTTGCTACATCTATTTGCTGCTGTAATGATAAAATTGATCGGTTTATCAACCATTTTGTTGATACATTGATGCAAAAGACTTGGGTCAAACCTGGATCGTTATTGGCTAATGTTTTGTTGTTATCTTTGAGGTGTAAAGAAGTGCCAAGGCAGAATCCCTAAGGGAAAAAGCACGTAGACAACAGCTCCAGGTACGCCATGCCTAGTTGCATACTCATTTCATTTATGGCTACCACTGGAGTCATATCCTGTTTCTTAATAACTAACCAGAAAGCAACCGTTTAGGTGAAGTAGTTTCTTCTCTTTGGTGGGTTTCTTGTCTTTGGTGGGTTTCTTAACAATGTCAAGCCATAACCTTAAGGAGTGGGACACAATTGGAGGGGCCTAAAGATCCTAGGATTGAGCATGTGGTGATTGATGTGCCTAAAGATGCGCATCTTTAGGCACATCAATCACCACATGCTCAATCCTAGGATCTTTGGCCCTCCAATGTGTCCCACTCACTGGTTATAATGACATGTTCCAGGTTAGGTACGAGCTTTCCGGAAAGCATTCCCGGAGGGGTAGTGGAGGTACTAGCTTGAATAGCAATTTGATTCTCAGGCATTTGAGTGTGGGTGCTCATAAGGTCAACTTTCGTAGCTAAGGCCTTAATCACTTCATCTTGTCTTTATTGATGCTCAAGTTGTCGTTGTTGGTGTTGTTGTTGAGACAACATTAAAGCTTGTATCAAGGCGTCTAGGTTAGGCTTTTGGGGAGCTTGTGGTGGAGGTGCTTGGGCTTGCCTTTGCCCTTGGGGTTGTCCCATTTGGTTATTATTCCGGTAAGAAAGTTCGGGTGGAACCTAAGACCGGGATTGTAAGTATTGGAAAAAAGGTCAAAGTTTTGCCTATTAGAAGGGTTACCAACATACTTAACCACTTCGGTCGATTCATTGCTAGCCAACCCACTAGGACAATTCAAGGTCTCATGCTCATATGATTGACATGACGCACGTGGTTGGGAAGGGGGAGCATTTACATTCAACTTATCCATCTTTTTAGTCATGGCATCCAACTTAGCATTCAACATAGAAATAGCATCAACATCATACTTACCTCCCGTCCTCTTGGAACGGGGCTTTGACCACTGGTAGCTATTGATCGCCATTTCCTCAATCAAAGTTTAAAGTTCCGCCACTATTTTGGACATGATGTTGCCTCCCGCCGCCGCCAAGATGTTGGCCCTCAAGTTGTCATCCACCCCGTTGTAGAAGGCTTGTATTAGGACCCATGATTCGAATCCATGGTGGGGGCATTGACATAAGAGGTCCTTGAACCTCTCCCATGCTTCGTAGAGGGACTCATTCGGCTCTTGGACAAATGTTGAAATTTGATTCCGGAGGCTCGTCAACTTGCAAGGAGGAAAGTACTTCGCCAAGAATATGCTAGGAAGTTGGTCAAAAGTGGTGATGGCGGAGCTTCATGGAAGAGAGTCCAACCACTCCCAAGCCTTCCCTTCAAGTGAGAAGGGAAACAATCGCAGCTTGATTACATCGGGCGTTGCACCATTTGCCTTAAAAGTCTCACATGCTTGGTTGAATAGGCGAAGATGTCGGTTGGGATCTTCATTGGGAAGGTTGTGGAATGGGTTGGCCTTCACCAAATTGATGAGTGAACTCCTCAGCTCGAAATCATTAGCGGCCACATTTGGAGGATTTATGGCGGAGGGTTGATTTGTGACATTGGGAATCACATATGAGCCAAGGGTGACTCTAGGCTCGCCGTCGCCACCGCCGCCACCGGACATGGCGTTCTTTTGCTTGGAATTCTCTTCTTGTCTTCTCCGGGCGTGCTCTAACTTTTGCTTCTTCCGCCGGGAGCAAAAGGTTCTTTCGATTTCAGGATCAAACTCAAAGCGTTGAGCTTTTTGCATGCACGTAGAGTAAACCTGGCAAGACAAAACCAAAACACCAAGGAAAATCAAAACAGAAAATCCAGGACTTAGGCAACCTTAGGGTATTCGTTCAATGGCTGGCTAGGGACAAAGTCCCCTGCAACGGCGCCAATAACTTGATAGGCCGCAAGTGTACGGGTGAAATTGTAGCATGAATCAAGGAAGTTCCCACAGGGACTTTTCCTTTCAACGCACCGAACTAGCCTCCTAGTTGATTGCTAAGTCGATCAGGATTTTTTTTCCTATTAAAACAACTAATTCTATTCTATTGACTACTAAAGGCAAACAAACAAATATTCACACAATTTACTTGGATTTATCAATATAAAAAGACGTTCAGGGGATAGTACCTAAGTCAAGTAATGAATCAACGATGTGGATTAAACTCTCATTTCATTCGATAATTGCATAGAATACTTCGCAATGAGATTTTGTTACTAGAGCGAATTTCCAAGACTAACCAAACACCTACTTTCGTAGTTATTTTGATTTAATCTAGGTTAAAGATCTAATTATCACAAGAACCCTAATTAAAACTTTTATGTCTAGACAATTTTTAATTAGTTTAGCCTAGGTTTTCGGGAAATCAAACTTCTCCTTTCGGTACTTCATTCAACATCCTAATTACATGCAATTGGTGATCAAGCAAAAACAATATCAATTCAATTCAAAGGCCAAATAGATTGAAACAAACTAAGTTCATGACAATTCAATCCAACAAAGTCAATTCATCAACCAACTTCAAAGGTTCATCCCCCAAACTAAAAAGAACTACTCACTACTCATGTTTGAAACTACAAAGATATTGAAATCTATTCTAGAAAGCATGTACAAAATCTATGAGAGAATGAGAAATAAACCAAAGGGAAGAACAATCTTGCTAGGAATCAACAATGGAGGACTTTTGCTCCTCCACTTCAAAATGTATTGGAATTGCTCTTCGATATTCAATCTTCTCTCAATCTTCAATGGTGGATGGATTATGGATGATGAAGGATATGTATTAGGGTTAGGTTATGGAATGGAAGATGGTAGAATGATGATTGCCTCCATCAACAGCCAGGAACATCATGATATAGGCAAATTGCAACTTGTAACCGCCGGAAATGAAAAGACGCAAGCGACACAGACCACGCCAGGGGTGACACGGACCGTGCTTCATAGGCACAACCCGTGTCACTGCACTGCTTCCGTTTTCTCATATTCTGGTCATAGACACGACCTGTGCCCCTGTCTTGAGCACCCGTGTCGCTTCTATCTCGGGCCTAGGAATACTTTGGGCCATTGTTTGGGCCTTGGGTGATCCAACTTCTCACTTCTTGGTCCTTTATGCTCATAACTTGGATCTACACTTGATTTTTGGCTCGGTTTACATCGATTCTTCACAAATTCCCTACAAAACTCACCAAACTCCAAACCAAGCGTAATATGGGAAATTTGGGTTTAAAGTAATATAATCATGTCAAATATCCCCTAAATTCTCATCAAAACAACTAAGTTTTCATATATACAAGAAGCACTTATTAGAATCACCTGGGCAGTTGTCAAGCCTTGCCTTCGCCTTCCCGGCTAGAGAGAATGGGAAGAATTATATGCGCAGGTAGTCAGCAGAGATCCTGTTTATCTTTATCATCCCACATCGCTCCCGAAAGTTTGAGATGTGCTCCAATGGCTTCTCGGTCTTCAACCCATGGAACTGGGCCTGCTCAATGTAGTTCAAGTAAGTCAGCTTAAAGTCGAATGTCGCATTGTCCGCCTGTGTTGGCAACACGATAAGTGAGCAACCCGTAGCGGCTATTGGTAAGGCATTTGAGAGAAGGATGCGTGGTGATGGTGGCGGTGGTTGTTCCACCGTGAGATGTCGTTAGAGTCTCCTTTGGGCGTTGGCGAGGTTTTGTCGGGCGGTACGTTCAATCTCAAGATCAATCGACAAAAAAGGTTGATCTTTGTTGCACATACACTCAAACAACAACCCAAATCAAACAACCCTAGAGTCTACACTACACCTTACGACTAGGACGAACTGGATTAGAAACTAACAAAGACCAAACAAAAGACTAGGGGGCGTAACTCCCCGATAATGGCGCCGAAATTTGTTTAACATTTTCCTAACAAACTAGGACAACGGTCGTTATGACTCGACGAGTTGGGGCCTTAATATTCAAGTTCGGTCTTTCGTCTCAAGGAAGGTTCTAAAAACTATGTTTGGGTATGGTTTCACATAAGGATTAATCAAATAGGGGAAAAACAAGGGCCCGGGGGTAGTACCGGGCCAACCTAGTGAAGAAATAAACACGAATTTCGTGGTTTTAGGAGTGATTGGTATTCGTTAATCAGGTGTGAGGATTGCACGGATAAGCTAGCAACAATTTCCCTCTCCCGAGTCGTAAATTGATACATTCTTCTCCAGGCTCGTCATCACTCCCGTGTATAACGGTCTTTGATAGTATTTGACCGCAATCCTAATAGGTCAGTTCCGAAATCCCTCTTGTCAGAGTTAGGATTAGGAATTAATCACTCTGCCCTAGATTCCCAATTCGATGTTTGGGGAGGATTCATAACCTCCTGGCACCGAAATCCCCCCATCATCGAATGGAAATCTAGGGTGGAGCACCTAATTACCTCATTAATCACCCTAATCCATACCTAATCCCCCATTAGAGGCCCATACTCATACTCATGATAGATATAGACTCAGAAATCCAAAGAAGATTTAACCTAATTCTAACACAATAATGAAACACTAGCATAAAAGTAATAATCAAGGTAATTAAAAGCATAAACTAGCATAAATTCGCTAATTAAAACATATAAACCAGAGAAAGGGAAGTACTACTCACCAAGTTAGGGTTTTAAAGGCATATAAGGGGAAAAAGATCTCAAATTGCAACAAAGAATACCAACTCTTCATAGCATCAATAGAAATTTGCATTCAATCCAATAATCAAGTTATTAACAACTTTTTATTATGATTAAGGAAACCTAAAAACTTCAAAACACAAAAGTATATACTCTCTAAAGAGTTGCTGTTGTCGAAAACCAGAAAATATAGTTGAGGGTAAAAGGGCCAAAACGAAGTCATTTTGCCCTGAAATAAGTCGGCAGAACTGGGGTGTCACGGGCGTGACATGGTAAGTCATGGCTGTGATGCCTGAAAACTTCCGAAGAAACGTGTGAACCTCGTCTCCCTCACGGGTATGACATATGTGTGTCATGGCCGTAAGGAGTCTTCTGGTCTGGAGTCTTTCTGAATGTCACAACCGTGACAAAGTGTGTCAACGTGGTGAGGCCTGAAATGGTATTTGAGCTCCAACTCCCTCACGGGTATGACACTGGATTATCATACACATGAGGGGCCTTCTGTATGGACTTCTATTAGGAGTCACAACCGCGAAAATCATAGTCAAGGTCGTGAGGTTGCTTTCACACAAAACCCAGAAATCTCAGCTTCTCGTGTGTCGCAACCGTGAGACTCGGTGTCACGGCCGTGACACAATTCTGTGTTAGGTCGTGACTTCCACATTTCTGCTGCCAAGGGAGGCTGGGGTCATGGCCGTGACACCCCTGGTGGTGACCTTTATTTTCTTGATTCTCCTCGGGACTAAGGCTCAAGCTTTGTTTTTTCTTAGGCCGATCTTTCTCGGGATTTGCATTGCGCCCCCAATCCTTCTTCAGATAGGCCCAGTTTTGGCCTCGTTTCGCGCACTTTTCCTTCGTAAGCACATAATTGGTCAAGAAACCTACAAAGGAAGGAAGATAACATAAAAACACTATTATTTATAAATGGAACCTAGAAAATTACCTAGGGAAAACGATGCATTTTGACTAAAAACCGAGCCTAAACAGCAGTCCTCATCCCCTGTAACACCAAGTCTCCTTCCTTCAACTTCAGATCTTTGTCTTTCTAATCGGATGCTACAGAAATTCGACTATGATATATTTGAATGTTGTTTAGGGCTTGAAGCTGTCGTTCATTCACTGAAGTCGATTCTTCGTATTTAGTCGAGGCCCACTCAGCCTCAAGGATTTGGCTTTCAGCAATGATCCTTAACGAAGGAACAACGATTTCCACTAGCAAAACTGCTTCCATTCCGTACACCAAAGAGAATGGCGTAGCCCCCAATAGCTGTCCAAATTGAAGTTCTATACCCCCATAAGGAAAAAGGGAGTTTGTTAGGCCAATTCTTGAAGGTGATAACCATTTTCTTGATGATCTTTACTAGGGTCATGTTGACGACCTCAATTGCACCATTAGTTTGAGGTCGATAAGGAGAAGCATGATAATGCCGAATTTTATATTTCACTAGAAGACTTACAAATTCGCCCATGAAACGACTCCCATTGTCGTGAATCACCTCCTATGGTACCCCATATCTACAGATGATGCTTTTTATTATGAATTTGGACACATATTTCTAGGAAGCGGCTTCAACCCACTTAATGAAGTATTCTACAATAACCAACACATATTCATGTCCTCCAGTCACATGGGGTGAAAATTTTTCAATAACGTCGATACCCCACACCGAAAATGGTCAAGGCGAGGCTAAGGTAGTTATTAAGACAATGGTTAATGCTTAAGATCGACATACTTTTGACATTTTGGACACTTCCGCACAAAACAAAGACAATATGTTTCCATAGTAGACCAAAAGTTTCCAGCTCGTTGGATCTTCTTCATCAACATTCTTCCATTCATGTGAGGCCCACATTCACCCCTGTGCATTGACTTCATCAATTCACTAGCATCCATTCAAAGACAATATGTTTCCATAGTAGACCAAAAGATTGATCTAGGACGCGGTCTTCTTGTACAGGCGATCTTAGATGATGTAGTATTGCGTAGTCATTAGTCGGATAGCCCTCTGAGCTCGATTTTCTGTGTTTTATGGATAAACATCGTCTTTCAAGAAAGTGTAAATATCAAAGAACCATGCATCGGAATTGATAAAGCTGGCCGCCAAGGATTAGAGATGAGCAGGCTTAACCTTCCTTTCTATAACAACGGCCAAAGATTGATTTTCTCGGGCATGGCTACTATAGATGGCAATTTTGCTAACGCATCAGCCAACTCATTGGGACTCTGAGGCATGTACTTTAATTCAACATGTTTAAATCAACTAGCCACACTAGATAGATCTGTTGGTACAATGTCAGGCATTCACTTTTCACTTTCCAGACATTAGTGGCCTAATTGATGATTAAACTAGAATATGCAAACACCCGCAAATCGATCAATACCAATCTCCAAAGCAGTATGCATCCCCAAGATACAAGCTTTATATTCAAAAGCATTGTTCGTGGAGTTAAAATGCGATTTAACGGCCAAAGGAAAATGTAAACTTTCGGGCGAAATCAATAAGGCACATGTCCACATCCGATCTAGTTTGAGGCACAATCAAAATACAACTTCCAAATTTCCTATTCTACTTGAAAGATCTATTCATCACTAAATTGTAAGCCCCTAGTTTTCGAGTCTTCCACATGAAGATTGCCCAAGAAATCAGAGACAGCTCGACCTTTTTAGGACTTTTGATGTAAGAAATGAAGATTGAACTCGGCTAACATCACCATGTACCAAGCAATTCGGCTATTTGTTGTATGTTGCTCTATAATGTACTTGACTGGGTTGCATGCTACGATCACATAAATGGTATGTGAGAGCATTTAGTGACGAAGTTTCCTCGTGGACCACACCAATGCTAAGGCCATTTTTTGAATTTCAGAATTTCGAGATTCCCACCCTAAGAACTTCTAACTGTTGTAAAATATGGCCTTCTCTAATCCTTCAATCTTCTAAGCTAACATAGCACCCATGACATCTAGTTTATAGTGAGATACAATAATAAGGGTTCTCCGGGAACAAGCAAGACAAGCATCGGTTGATTTGTCAAGTCTGCCTTGATTTTGTCAAATACTACCTGACACTTATCATCCCACTCAATCTTCACACCCTTTTTCAGCTTCTTGAACATCGGTTCACATGTCATAGTGAGCTTGGAGATAAATTAGCTCAGATATTGGATTCGTCCCAAGAAACCACGAATCTCATTCTCCGTCCTAGGCGAAGGAATTTCCTGGATGGCCTTGATTTTGGATGGATCAACCTCAATCCTGCGCTAACTGATGATATACCCCAATAATTTTCTTGAAGTCACTCCAAAAGCACACTTTTGCGGATTCAGCCTCATGTTGTACTTGCATAGCCTAAGGAATAACTTACGCAAACTAAGAATGTGATCCACATACACCTTTACTTCTTTATGAATCATATTGTGGAGCAAAGTGGTTGCAATGCGTTGATAAGTTGCACCCAACATTCTTCAACCCATAAGGCATGACCATAGTAGAATATTCCCCACGGGGTGATGAATGATGTCTTCTCAAAGTTTTCTTTAGCCATTTTGATCTGATTGTAACCAGCATACCCATTCGTGAAAGACAACAGCTTATGTCAACAAGTGTGATCGACTAGGTCATCGATGTATGGTAAAGGAAAGCAGTCCTTTAGGTTGGCTTTGTTCAAATCCCTGAGATCCACACACATTTGAACCTTTCTATCCTTCTTTTGTACCGGAACAATATAGGACACCCATTCGGGAAACTCTACAATTCTGATGAATTCTATATCTCATCATGAATTTTATCTGACCATTCATTCTTGATTCTCGGGGAGTTTCAGGCGTTCGGACATTGATTTCCTTGTCAATCTCAGGCATGTCCTCATAAGACTAGGAGAAGACATCGATAAACTCTTTTAAGTGCTCAGAAAACTCCTATTGTTCTTTCAGGGTTAATAAATTGCCAATTGTCAATTCTCGGGGAGTTTCAGGCGTTCCGACGTTGAAGATGATAGTTTCTTGTACTATTGCCTGCCAATTCTCAAGCTCATCCATAACTTATGTTATTTCATTAAAATCTTTTAAAGGTTCAACATCAAATTTGTAATTATTAGCACAGTAGTTTACATGAAGGGAATGAGACTCAAGATACTCGAAAACGTTCACTTTATTGAATATAGGAGCAGATACATATACAACAGTCATGGGCTAATCACAGTTGACTCAGTCTCAACTATAGACCCACTAGTGATCGACTAATATTAGACCTTACAAGGTTCTGCTAACACTAAGGCACATTTATTGTCGGCAAAATCGACCCAAGACACTTCATGGCGACCCCCATCAACATAGATCATACTAATTGGGTCAAACTCAAGATTGGACAGCACAACAACCAACGGATCAACTTCCCTCTTCTCTTTCATCTACCCTTGGCCAAATAACAAACCAAACATGCTTCCTCCAAAGAGATGAGTCCACTCAAGCGGTGGTTGCTCATCAGATTTCCACTTGACAGCTTCCGTCACCGAGGGTTTACAGTCATTGAAGATTTCGAGGCCGGGAACCCGGACATCATTGATGTAGTGCGGTTCCGAAAATCCATACCAAGGAAAGTCATCTCCTTGCCTTATAAACTGCCTATTCAAAGTAAATGGGTAAGGCTTAGTCTCCTTTAGCATTGGAGGATTGTATTCATTCCTTTGACGTAACAGCAAGGCCTTAGTGCGAAAGACTTCTTAATTGGTAGATTTGTAGCCCAACCCAAAGCGACAAGAATTCTTAGAGGTTGTAAATATTAGAGCTAATTTATCCGGCCTTCTCCCCAAGGAAATCCAGGAAAATACCCTTATTTCTTCATAATCATATGGACTTTTGGACTAGAGTATAGATCGAAGTCAAACGGTGCTTCATCCTCTCTTGCAGCAACCATCTCAAAGTTTTGGAGATCCACATCAGTCCAAGTGTGCTACACCTCCACACAGGTTGCTTAGGTTTAAATGCTCCCGAGATAGTCCCTCCTGTAAGGGTGATCACCTGGTCTTGGACATCCATTTTCATCTTTTGGCGTAAAATAGATGCCACCGCATTGCATCTTTGTATCCATAGACATCCCAACAACAGATTAAAAGCAGACTAGATATCTAAAACCATGAACGCTACGTTCTTAGAAATGTAATCGAAAGTGATAGGCAAAGTCACCAAGTCGAGAGACTGTCGAGGAGCGTTGTCATAAGCTCGATGTAACACACCATCCTGGACAAACTAATTACTTTACACTCTAACTTGGCAGCAGTTTGCCAAGAACTAATTACTTCGTTACAATAAAGAGTAGCTAAGTACAATGCTTTGTTATGATTCACCCCGAAAGAGGGTAAATCTTCATCACCACAGGTAGTTGTCCCCTAGCTAGCTGTGACATGAGAAACCAAAGCTTCAAGAGTTGTAGAGGTTGGAATGATTGGGTTCTGGGGAGCCCCCAGTACAAGCTCCAAGTGAGGTTTCGAAGCAAACATTAACTGCCAAATAGGGACATTTTCTACCGTCTTTATCATTTGAGTGAGGAAAGGGTCCTTAGGAGGAGCAAGTACTTTAGTTCTTGAAGGATTAAGTGCGAGTGCAGGCACTACAAGCTCACTCCTAGGTTGATTGTTTCTTCCCGACCTACCTAGAAATGTAGCGTTAGGCGGGACTTCCTTCTCCTCATTGGACAAGAAATCATCATTATCCAAAGCTTCTTCATAAATATCCTCCTCATCACTAACCCATATGCCATTGATGCTGTCATTTCTTCGATAGGGAGTGTAGGTGCTCCCTTGTCTACAATACAGTGAGAAGGATAAAAAGTACCCTCTCCAACAAAGATAGCATGGTTCGGGAGAGGATTGCGTTTGGTATTGGGCTTTCAAGTTGCACTTGGCGAAGGTAGTTCATTAGAGCTAATCATCCCCTCGATGAGATTATTCAGTGTCCAAGATCGCTCGGTGTCCTGACCCCTCATGCGATGGTACTTGCAAAACATAACATCATTCCACCCAGGGCCCTTTACAGCTGGCTCCAACATAGGCGTTAGCAGTTGAATTTTCTTCGTCTTCAGCAATCGGTCCAACGCTTCATCATAGGTCACCTCAAGAGGAATATAGGTCATACTTCAAAGGTAAGGGTCTCAGAGTGGGACCATGATTCACATTTTGAATGAAATTCGCTTCGGTCACGTTAGAAGGATTATTAATGGTCCTCTAGTTCATGCTAGAATTCTTCAACCCTTGGGAGGAGGCGTTTCTCTCTTTACGTGCCTAAAGCTTAGGACACAGCTTCTTTAGGTAATTGAAACTCTCTACTATATGTAAGTCCAGTTGTTGTGCAAGACTGGGCTTTAATCCCCGAACAAAAGTATCGAGATGAATCTCAGCGGGAATGATATTGGTAACTTGGGACAACATTGCATGCCACCTCTCGTAGTAAGCGAGCAAGGCTCGTCATCCCCTTAACGAATTGCCATGATGTCTGATAGGGTCACCTGGTCCTTCTGAATTTTATTGTAATGTTCAATAAGGGCCTTTCGCAGGGCTGTCCGGTCTCCTTGTACTTCCAAAGGAAGGATACGTATCATACCGGTCAAGGGCCTCATCATTCAGCGACAATGGAAATAGTTGCTTATAGTGTTTAGTTTTTATGCCCCTGACCGACATCACTTTGTTGAATTCCAACACATGGTGAGTCGGGTTTTAAGATGGACTAAAATTCTTCAGCGGTATGACCATCTTTCCAGAGACATTGGTATTAACTTCATCTAATGGTTCAGACTCAGTGAACTAATTGGCAGATGCCACATGCAGGCATCTGACTTACTGCATTCTTGAATTCGTCAAGTTAAGCTTTCATTTCCTGGATGACAAGGTCATCTTGAAGCTTCGTTGTCGTTTCAATCTTGACATAGGCAGCACCAAGCGTAGCTATTGGTGGTGGTAGCTTTGTTGTCGGGTAACTTGTCACATGGACGACCGCTTCCGACCATCCCTTAGTTTTCTTTTTCCTTTCTCCGCTGCAAAAAAACGATGATGAGCAACATTTTCAGGAATTCCTTCCTCTCCGTCATCGCCCAAGCCAACATGGACAATAATACGTTAGAGGGCTTCTGTAACGTGGTTTGTGAGACCTCAGTTTTTATTGTTCTTTCTCAAGGAGATGGTGGCCTTAGCTATGACTATTTGAGTCTAGGTAGGGTTAACGATCATAAAGATGATGATAGGTTTAGGGTAAAAATAGCACAAACACACTAAGGTTCGGTAAAAAAGGGGAAACAATGGGTGTCCGGAGACTTCGGGATGCAAACGGGGATGAGGAAATGGGTTTCGCAATAAGAGAGTAACAAGAAGGGAGAATCAAGTGGTAACTCCACCGAGCTTCCTCTTCCGAGGATAGTCCAGATTAACTTCCCCAAGGTCCATCGACAGAACCCGAAGGGTTAATGAAACGGAATTACCTAATTAGTTTCTATTCACCTTCATGAATAGAATACTAACTATCCCAATTCACACCTTCCGACACAAGTGTTGGATGTATTCGGGAGCTTTCGGACCCGAATACATCCTACTTGAGGGAAGGATAGGAGTGGGAAACTGATTCCTCAACTAATTACTCACTAACATTGCTAACCCAAACCTAATCACCATTCACATCCTTAAAATCTCCCTAACCCATTATGGTTCTAGCCTCTAATCATCCTATCTAACATGCTAACAACAATAATAAACTCATTCATGCTTAAAAAAATATTCAAATCAACAATAACAATCCACAAAAACCAAATAATCCAACTAACAAAAACAGGAATTAATAAGTAAATAATGAACTAAAAAGAGAAGAGTTAAGAAATGCTCATTGATTTTGATGCCAAAGGAAATACTCCAGAATAATAAAGCTCCAACGCTCCAAAGATAAGAAATAATCTTCAAACTTCAAAGAGGAATCCAATAAATTCCAGTGCAAGAGCAATAATCTCAGTAAAAACTCCCTACTAATCACTCTAATTCAATGCTTAAAAATACTCAAAAGTATGATAAGTATGTGCTAAGATAGGATAATAGATCATCCACCGGATCCCCCCCAGCTAAAAGACCTAAATACAATATATAGAAACCAAGTTTGTTACTCAAAACTCGTCACTTTGCTAAACAGAGAAAACGCGTCTGAAGGGGACCGTCGGTACGGTCAATGAGACCGAGGCCACGGTCTTGAATAGCTCAGGCTATTTCACTTTTCTCTTCGCAGCATCGTGGGCACGGTGCCCCTGGACCGTGGGTACGGTCCAGCGACTAGGGCAGATGACTTTTTCGCTCCTTCGCACCGTCGTGGCTACGGTCTTGGGGGACCGTGGGTACGGTCTTGCTCGGCCAAAATCTTCCTTAGGCAGGTCATGAACCCATCGTGGCTACGGTCAACATGACCGTGGCCACGGTCTCGCTTGGCCAATAATTCCTTCTGGTCGTAGTGCCTGCTACGAAAATGGTTGCGGGGGCTACGTCTTGGAGTGTTCACTCACCCAAGGGATGCTTGGAGGGGTAGCGCCCGCTACCTAAGGTGTGCCAGGGGCTACGCTTCGATGATCTTCGGCAAGTCTACTCCCTTTTGAGATCTTTGACATGTCTGGCCTTTCCGTTTCCTTTGCCTTTGACTCGACAAGGCTCGGGGAATCTCGGGATTCCCAAATTAGGTGCGAAAATGGTCCTTTTTACCACGTTTTGAGTAAAAACTCTGAAATCTACAAAATTACCAAAAACGCATTAAAAGTTATTAAATTAAGCTACGAAACAAGTCAAAAGCCTAAGGATTTAGGCGGTATTTAGACACAAAATTGGGTCTAAACACCCCCCACACTTAAACTTTTGCTCGTCCCGAGCAAAACAAGACAAAAACTAACTAAGCTAACACTAACTCCTCTGTCGTAGGAGAGAAACGGGTGCATTTAGTGTATGCACCAAGCCCTTTGAATCCCCCGGCAGCCCGGGTGGACGAGATGGACTCGTGAGAGTTTGTAGCGGCTATACCCACAAAAGCCAAGAAAAAGGAGAGAGGGAAAGTGAAAACAAAACCGAAGAAAACAAAAGGAAAGAAAAGCAAAGGCTTTGATTCAAAAGATCTCGCAACTTAACTAAGAAAACGTTATAAGCCTCCAAAAGCAACCGTTATGAGCATCTCACAATCCCCTATCCCGAGCAAAAGTCAGTCTTTAAGATTTTCGATTTCCTACATTTAGTGTCAAGCGAAACCCCAAGTGCGTAAGTGCTAGTGGGTTCCAACTGAATCCAAAAGACTCCAAGAACTCATGCCCGAGCTCAAAAACAACGAAACGAACAAGGAAAGAGTTTCCATTCCTCGCATTTGGTCGCCCTTGGCTTGGTGAGGGCCGTAGATGATGCAAGGAAAGGCCCCACACTTTATTAACGCTCAAACTTTTCTTTTCGGGGTTGGATAATCCCAACAAAATTGCTTTTTCTTTTTCTCTCTTTTTTTTTTCTTTTTATAGGTCAGTATTAGCCTTACTTTCGGGAATTGGACGGCCCAAATATGGGGTTTACCCTCCCAACACGGTCTTTTCCATACACACCTCCGCCGAGAATTTGATATGGGAGGAGCTTAAGGGGTAATAGCGTCGTACCGCTAATACCGGGCCCGTGTAGGTTGGCTAAGTGTATTGTGGTTGATGTCATTTAGCGACACGCTCCACTTAATCCGGTTATTAGCTTTTCTTTCTTTTTCTTTCTTTTCAACTTTGCATTTCCTAAAAAGGGAAACAAAACAAGCTCGGACACGAACCCCTAGAATCTCCAAACTTCAACCAGAACGTGAAAGGAATCGGGGGTTTCACTAGACACTTGATGAAGGTCATCTAAAGAAGGTAAGTCATGACTAGTACTCGAGACAGGGTCGAAAACGCTCAGACCGGTTTCTTTTAAAGAAGTTTAAGAACGACTTCTCAATTTCGACCAGAAGATCCAAGAAACAAAGCAAAACAAAGCGAAAACAAAGCTGAAAGAAAAACTGTTAGGGTTTTCACTCCCTTTTCTCCCCTTTTCACACAAAATGTTTTTCAAATTTTAGGCAAAACCTAGAAAACAAAAAACAAAAATACTAGGTGATCTACCCTTGAAACAGAACATCCCCCCCCCCCCCACACTTAAAACGCCACAATGTCCTTATTGTGGGAAGATGTCACATGGAAAGGGTAAAGAACCTACAAAAACAGACAAACACAAACATCTAGTAATTAAAAATGGTGGCGGCCCGAGCCTACATGGCTCCAACAACAATATATCCCAACACAAACACTCAAAGGGGTTCGCCACCCAAAAGAAAATCAAGCATGCGACGGATCATGATGAGAATTCACATAAGAAAGAGCAAGGGGGAAAGATATCACCTCAAACTCCTCATAAGCGTTGAAACTTTGATTTGGGGTCGTCGTTCAAGTGAATCACAACGATATTAGAGCAAAAGACGACTTTTCATGCGAGAATGAAAACAAAAGCAAAAGAGAAACTAACTAGACTTTGAAAGAAAACTACAAAGGGGAAAACAAAACTATAAACAAAAATGTACATTGCCAATGACATACCTTATCCCCGAATCTCACTCATTGAGGCGGGAAATAAGGGTGAAACTCAACCCAAACTAACCAAACAGACATGATTCATTTCATTTCATTGAAGACAACCGTTCATTACCTCCAAAACAACCACGTCCTAAAATACAACCAAACAACAAACAAACTAAACTATCACCGGCCAAAACACGACCAACGACCAACTAAAAACAAAAAACAACCCAACTATGACAGACCAACAACCAAAAGCAACCGACCTTGAGATCAACACCAAAACAAGCCAAAACCACCCGAGTGACCTACACGCCAAAACCACAAAGCCTTTGCATCCAACCCCGATGAAGCATCCCCCCACACTTATACTTCACAAAATAAAGTAAGTAAAAACTAATGACAAAGGTCGGGTGGGGGCGGGAATGCTTACAAACAGTCCTCAAGCGGATCCTCCCGGAGGAGGACGGGGTTGCAGCTGTGATTGGATGCCAACAAGAATCTCTTGTTGGGCCTCGAGTATACCTTGCAAATCCTCGATAAGGCTTTGTTGATTTTGGATGAGTTCTCGCTGCACTTAAAATTCATCGTGAAGCTCTTGGAGTTGAACACTAATACGCTCCAGGGTGTCATCATTTGCATTGCTAGGCGCCGCTTCTTCTCCTTGCTCTCCTTCATCGTCCCCTTCCTCATCTTCTTCTGCTTGCTCATCACCTTCCTCTTCGGGCTCCCAAGGACCACCCACCACATAGCGTCCCCCGAATTCTTGGCCACAAGACCAATTTCGTCGATCGGAGACATCTAAGCGCTCTTTAGCATGATCGTCAGCCAAATGAACCACGACGCTATGAGTGTTTTTTCTCCAAGAATTCCATCTTCCGTAAGCGAACACCGTCGATAGGATCAGGGAAGTACCGTGGGGTCCACTTTCCTAGATAAGACTCAAACCCTTGCTTCCTTAGAAAATGGCAGATGATGTGACCCATGCCAAGGGTCATGTTCCGGGTTTCGAGGCTTATTTCCCGAAGACAGTGGAGGATGCATGAGCCAGTGTTGACCCGGCGACCATTGATGGCGTTGTAGAGGATGAAGAGGTCGTCTTTGCGGATGCTTGAACGCCCGGTGTCGCGGCCGAAGACGGAGTTTGAGATGATGCGGTGAAAGATGCGGACGCTCAGATTACAAAAGTCTCTGGCTTTAGAATTGCTCGGGCAATAAACTTGTAATTTTTGGGTTCGAAACTTTGGATATCGTCTCCTCCAATAGGTGAGGACTCGCATGGCTTCTTGCTCATCAAATTTGACACACTCCCCGTAGAAGATACCATCCTCAGGAACGCCCAAAGCACTGCAAAGGTCCTGGAACGTACACTCAACCTCCTTCTTGGCCACAATGTATGAGAAGGTGGCGTTGGACGTGCCGTCTTCCGTTACCACAAAAGAACTCAGAAACTCAAGCATCGGTTGCTCGATAATGGGCTCGTTGATTGTGGCGAAAACTTCCCAGTCCATAACTTTGATGAAAAAGTCCATGCTCGGTTTACAGTAGACATCCCGAGCCGTCTCTTCGTGGTATAAGTCCGGAGCATAGATTTTTCATTTTTTCAGCTTGTCGTACATCGCCTTATGCATTTCGTCCCGGAAGCTGACTTTTACTTTCGGGTCACATTGTATTACGGAGGCGGGTTACCCTTGTAGCGATTCTTGCCAGGTTCAACAGAAATAGATGGGGCAGGGGTCTGTTCCGGCTCAGATCGGGCACGTTTTGCTCGTCCCATTGAAGTAACTGAAAGCAAAATAACCACAACAACGAAGCACAACAAAGACACTAACCCAAAATACCGAGAAACCACAAAGTCCCGACGCACAACAAAATCTCAACCAAGAATCTCACCAATGACCCTCCAATCTCCCAGCTAACAATCAAATTGGCATTCCCAAACTCATCCAAAAGCATTCACCCAAGACCCACAAAATCGCATAAATAAAAGACCCAAATATGCAAGAAAAACGTGATTTGATGCACCAACAAACAAGGAATACCTGGATTGAAGTCTTTGAAGAGATGCTTTGCCAAAATCGAGCCCCAACAAGAACAAGAGCCCAGAAATTGATCCTTAAGAACCCCGAAAATGGTGGAGAAGAGGAACGTAGCGCAGCTAGGGCAAAAAACGAGGGGGGGAATGGAGAGAAAGGAAAGATTTTGTGATGGAGTTGTCAAATTGGGCAAGGGATTTAGGGTTTTAGGATGGAAGAGAGATTTTCGAGTGAGAGGGAAGTGGTGGGAATGAAAAAAAAATGAGGAAGAAAGCAATTGAGCTCCGATAATATGCGCAGGAATTCGATTCACCGTGGCCACGGTCAGCTGGACCGTGGGCACGGTCTAACTCGGGGAGAAAAAAGGCGGAAAAAAAAAACTGTCTTGAGAACGTGGGCACAGTAACATCTACCGTGGCTATGGTAAAGCTCGAAAAGAATTTTTTACAAAACAATGCTGCGTTGATACCGTGGGTGCGGTGAAATCAACCGTGGCCACGGTGGAGCTCGGGAAGAATCTAGCCAAAAATCGCATAACTGGACCGTGGCCACGGTGCGAGCCACCGTGAGTACGGTCCTCTTCGGTCACTCCCGTGCACCTACAAGGCTCAAAACCTTGGAAAAAATTGTTAAGTCCTAAAATCTACCCTCTTATTATCCACTCTCTTTTCTTTCTCGCTAAATCATCATTCAAAGACACTTTCCCAACACTCAAAAACCACTTTGAATCACGTCCTTCATAGAACTCCTTTTCACTCTCGATTTTTTTTCAACTTTTTCATTTTTTCACTCTTTTCTTTCTTTCTTTTTCAAATTTTAACAAAAACAAAGAAAATGAAAAAGCTAAACACGAGAAATAAAAAAAAAAGTAGAAAATGAAAGAAAACACTAAAAGAAGGGGAAGTAGTTCATACCTCTCCCGGGTGCTTGTTTTAGGTCCTAGCTTGACCTACCCCGATGCTTTCAACCTTCGAAGTTTGCGAGGTACACCACGACTGTCCCCGCGTATTCCTCGCCCATGAAGTATGGTTTAAGCTTTGATGAGTTCACCTTGAAATAATCTCCTTATTCGTTTTTCAATTCAACCACCCCGGCGGGAAGAACTCTAACAATTTCAAATGGCCCGGACCATCTTGATCTCAATTTCCCGGAGAATAACTTCAGCCTTGAGTTGAAGATGAGGACCCTATCGCCAACCACAAACTCACGACAGTTCAACCTCTTATCATGCCAAGCTTTCGTTCTTTCCTTGTAGATCTTGTTATTTTCATAAGCATGACGCCTCAGCTCCTCGAGTTCTTCTAATTGAAATAAACGACTAGCTCCGGCCGCCTTGAGATCGAAATTCAACTTCTTAATTGCCCACATCGTTTTATGCTCAAGTTCTATGGGAAAGTGACATGCTTTCCCACAGACAAGATGATACGGAGTAGTACCGATCGGTGTCTTGTAGGCAATGCGATATGCCCACAAGACTTCATCCAATCTCTCTGCCCAATCTTTCCATGAAGAGCTGACCGTCTTTTCCAAGATCTCTTTGATAGCACGGTTTGAGATTTCTACTTGCCCTTGTGTTTGTGGATGATAAGGGAGTACCTTCTTATGATTGATGTCATACTTTGCCAAGAGGGACTCAAACTTCTTCTCGATGAAGTGGGATCCGTTGTCGCTAATGATAACTCATGGAATTCCAAATCTTGGGAATAAAATCTTTTTCAAGAATCTTGACACGGACTTGCCATCGCACTTCATGCATAGGATAGCTTCGACCCATTTGGAAACATAATCCACTGCCACTTGGATGTATTGAAAACCTCGTGATGATGGGAAAGGACCCATGAAATCTAACCCCAATACATCGAAAACCTCTACCTCTATGATGAAATTCAACGGTGCTTCATTCTTCCGGGAGATATTTCCAGACCTTTGGCATTTATCGCATTGCTTGACATGAAGATGGGCATGACGAAAGAGTGTCGGCCACCAATAGCCGACTTGTAAGACTCTCGCCGCCGTCTTTTGGGATCCACCGTGACCTCCAACTGGGAACTCATGGCAATGTGTCAAAACGGATTTCACCTCGTTCTCGGGTAGACATCTTCTGTAGATCCCATCGTTACATAACCGAAATAGGAATGGATCGTCCCAAAAGAAATATTTGACATCATGAAAGAACTTCTTTTTATGAGGGTTCAGATTTGGAGGAATCACCTCGCTAGACAAGTAGTTTATGATGTCGGCATACCACGGGCTAGAATGCTTGATGACCATGAGTCGCTCATCCGGGAAAGAATCCGCGATCGGTTGGGTATCCTCCAAGTCAACAAGGATTCTCGATAGGTGATCGGCTACTACATTCTTCGTGCCAGCCTTGTCACGGATTTCCAAATCAAACTCTTGCATAAGCAAGACCCACCGGATGAGTCTCGGCTTTGTTTCTTTCTTCCCCATCAAATATTTAATCGCGGCATGATCAGTGTAAACTATCACCTTGGAGAACATGAGGTATTGTCGGAATTTGTTGAGCGCAAAAATGATTGCCAAAAGCTCCTTCTCCGTGGTCGTGTAGTTCCTTTGCGCACTATCAAGCGCATGGCTTGCATAGTAAATGACTCTTAGTTTCTTCTCTATTGTTTGAGCCAAACACGCTCCTACGGCGAAGTCGCTCGCATCGGCCATGATCTCAAAGGGTAGTGCCCAATCCGGAGGTTGAACTACCGGGGCGGAAATCAAAGCCTGCTTCAACCTATAAAATGATTCAAGGCACTCATCAGTAAAAGAGAAACGGGCATCTTTGCACAAGAGATCAGTTAGAGGTCGAGCAATTTTGGAAAAATCCTTGACGAACCAGCGATAAAAGCCGGCATGGCCAAGGAAGCTACGCACCCCCTTAACAGAAACTGGGGGTGGTAGGCGCTCTATAACCTCAAGTTTAGCCTTTTCCACTTCAATGCCATTAGAAGAAATCAAATGACCCAACACAATACCTTCTTCCACCATGAAGTGGCATTTCTCCCAATTCAAAACTAAGTCAACTTCCTCACAACGGGTTAGAACTTTCTCCAAATTCAGCAAACAATCATCAAAGGTATTACCATAGACAGAAAAATCATCCATAAAGACTTCCATGCATTTTCCAATGAAATCACTAAAGATAGCCATCATGCAACGTAGAAATGTCCCCGGTGCATTACATAACCCAAAAGGCATGCGACGATAGGAAAAAGTTTCGTATGGGCAAGTGAAAGTAGTTTTCTCCTGATGTGAGGGGTGGATTAGAATTTGAAAGAACCCCGAGTACCCATCCAAAAAGCAAAAATATGAATGACCCGCCAACCGTTCTGACATCTTGTCAATAAAGGGAAGGGGGAAATGGTCCTTCTTTGTTACTTTGTTTAGTTGGCGGTAATCAATACACATCCGCCAACCGGTGACGGTCCGGGTACTAACTAGTTCTTTCTTGTCATTTTCAATCACAGTCATTCCACCTTTCTTGGGTACACACTAAACCGGGCTTACCCATTCGCTATTTGCGATGGGGAAGATGATCTCAGCAGCTAGCAACTTTACTACTTCCTTTTTTAACCACCTCTTGTATATTGGGATTTAATCGACGCTGGGGTTGTCTAATAGGCTTTGCATCTTCTAGTAAGTCAATCGAATGCATGCATATAGAAGGGGACAAACCTTTCAAATCCTCTATCTTATAACCTAGTGCACCCCTATGTTTTCTAAGCAACTCAAACAATTTGGATAATTCAAAACCATTCAATTTCGCATTCATAATGACTGGGCAAGATTTCTCATTATCCAAGAAATCATATTTGAGGGAAGGGGGCAAAGGTTTAAGCTCTAAAGGAATAGAAGCTTGAATTTGAGAGGAAGACATACCTTTGTAGATCGCATCTTTAATTTCCATGCATTCCATATAAGGCTCGTCAATAATAATCTCCTCATGCATAGGTGATGAGTCAAGAAGGTTGGTGAAGAAAGTAATATCAGTGCCATCGGTCTCAAATTGGAAAGATTCCAATAAGCAAGCCCCCAAGGGATCGTCACATATAGACTCAAGTAGATGGGAGTCCTCAATATACTCATCAACAAGAAACTCCATCATATCAATAACATAGCATGAGTCTCCATACGAAGGACCTTTCAATGACCCCTCAAGTTGAAAAATGATGCTTTCGTTACCAACATTTAACGACATGCTTCCATTCTTGACATCAATTATTGCTCTCGCCGTCGCAAGGAACGGCCTTCCCAAAATGATATGTTGTCTTCCTCTATCTCCAAAATCACGAAATCACACGGAATCAAAAACCGCCCTACTTAGACCGGGATATCCTCCAATATTCCCAAAGGTGTTCGCACAGAACGGTCGGCCAATTGGAGGTTAATTGTTGTAGGAGCTAGATCGTCGAGATTCAACTTCTTGCAAATCGAATAAGGCATGACGCTTACAATTGCTCCTAGATCGCAAAGGGCACGACCAATCCGCATATCACCAATGGTGCATGGAATAGAAAAACTTCCGGGGTCGGCTAACTTCTCCGGTGATTTTTTATCAATAATGGCACTACAATCCCCTGTCAAATGGATTGTAGATTCTTCTTGAATCCTCCTTTTGCTCGTGAGAAGCTCCTTCAAATGCTTCTTGAAAGATAGGACCTCGGAAATAGCATCAAGAAACGGAATGTTTACTTGGACCTTTTTGAGCATCCCAATGAACTTTGAAAACTTCGCATCGGACTTGGGCTTTGCTAACTGCTCGGGAAAAGGGACCGGCGGTAGCTTTGGTTTCTCAATGGTTTGGACCGGCTCTTCTTCCACCATATTTCCTTTCCTTTTCCTTTACTTCTCCATCTCCTATCTTTCCTTACTAAATTCTTCCAACTCCTCCTCCTCATGTACTCCATCATCTCCCTCACCCAAGATTAACTCACTTTCCCGCTTCTCCATCAAATCTTCCTCCTCCGAGACATCTACCACATCACCCTCTTTGTCACCCAAGACTTCCTCTCCCACCATCCTAGGGCCATCAATCGCCCTACCACTCCTCAATGTAATAGCATTAAGTTGTCCCTTCGGATTTGGTTGGGGTTGGCTAGGCAAAGATTGAATAGGTTGAGATTGTTGAGCTAATTGAGCCAATAGTAACTCGAGGTTCTTGATGCGAGTTTGATCTCTTTCTTGATCTAAGGCCATCTTTTCTTGAGATAAGGCTATCTTTTATTGAGATAAGGCCAACTTTTGAAGGGTTTGGTCAAGGGTTTCTTGTTGGAGTGGTTTGGGTGCTTGGGAAGATTGACCTTGGTGAGGATTTTGGTGGGGATTTTGGTGGTATTGGCGGCGATTTTGATTTGGGAAACCGGGGGGCGGGTTTTGGTTTAGTGGAGCTTGTTGGTTGTAGGAGTAATTCCCATGAGGACGAATGGGGGTTTGATTGGTATAGGAGAGGTTATTGTTGGGATAAATGGCTTGGACTTGCTCGGTTTGATACTCTTCACATCACTTCAAAGAATGTGGCCCTCCACAAAAATCACATACAAGAACTCGGGCATCCGGAATAAGCATAGGTACTTCTTGAGCTGCCTTTACTTGCTTCGTGGTTTCCTCCAAAGTTGACTTTTGTTGCATCTCTAAAACGGCATTCATGAGAAATTTAATAGTAGGATTGCTTTCTAGATGAGGACCATCTCTTGGACCACGGCCGCCTTCCCAATGAGGAGAGTTTTGAGATAACTCGTGGAGAAATACGTTTGTTTCCTCCGCCATCTTCTTAAGGAACATGCCCCCCGAGGCATGATCGATGGATTCTCGCAAAGAGCTACTCAGTCCGGAATAAAAATGATGCAATAATAGCCAATCCTGAAGATTGTGGTGTGGACACCTCCGTTGGAGACCCTTGAATCTCCCCATGCTTCGAATAACGACTCATCAGATTCTTGCTTGAAACTCATGATGGCTTGCCTCAACCAACACATCTCATCATTGGGGAAAAAACCTTTGAAGAAAGTCGCGGCTAAGGGCATCCCGTGTAGAATAGGTTCCGAGCGGACACGTGTTGAGCCATAATAGTGCTTTCCCTTTCAAAGTGAGTGGGAAAAACTTCAGCTTCATGTATTCGGCGGAAACTCCATTCATTTGTACGAAGCCGATGGGTTGCTCGAACTTGTTGATGTTGTCCATAGGATTTTCATGCTCTCCTCCATGGTACGGAGTGTTCTCAAATATCTCCAACATATATGGCTTGAACTCGAACGATGCATTCGGTGGTAATTCTGGTAATATGATGGGATCGCCTCCCGTACCCGACGATGGTAAGGAATATGATGCTAAGGTGCGGGGTGGATCTTGCTCTTCGTCAGACATTAGAATTTCGATCGTATCTCACTCCCTTTGTTGTCTTCTTCGTCTCAAGCCGGCGTTAGCTTGGCGAATAATGCTCTTCGGGTTCGGATTCGGTGGAGTTATAGGAGTTTGGCCTCGTCGAGATCGAGTCCGCATGCATAAAAGGAACAAATAGAAGAGTCAAATTCCCAATAACCAAGGATAACAAAATCTCTAGCAAATGAAATGATCTTAAACAACCTATAAACAAAAAGCTAAGCTAGGTGCGCTTGCTCCTCGGCAACGACGCCATTTTGTGTAACGTGGTTTGTGAGACCTCGGTTTTTATCGTTCTTTCTCAGGGAGCTGGTGGCCTTAGCTATGACTATTTGAGTCTACGTAAGGTTTACGATCATAAAGATGATGATAGGTTTAGGGTAAAAATAGCACAAACACACTAAGGTTTGGTCAAAAAGGGGAAACAATGGGTGTCGGGAGACTTCGGGATGCAAACGGGGATGAGGAAATGGGTTTCGCAACAAGAGAGTAACAAGAACGGAGAATCAAGTGGTAACTCCGTTAGAAAATACCCACCGAGCTTCCTCTTCCGAGGATAGTCCGGATTAACTTCCCCAAGGTCCATCGACAGAACCCGGAGTGTTAATGAAACAAAATTACCTAATTAGTTTCTATTCACCTTCATGAATAGAATACTAACTATCCCAATCCCCACCTTCCGACACAAGTGTTGGATGTATTCGGGAGCTTTCGGAACCGAATACATACTACTTGAGGGAAGGATAGGAGTGGGAAACTGATTCCTTAACTAATTACTCACTAACATTGCTAACCCAAACCTATGACCATTCACATCCTTAAAATCTCCCTAACCCATTATGGTTCTAGCCTCTAATCATCCTATCTAACATGCTAACAACAATAATAAACTCATTCATGCTTAAATAATGAACTAAAAAGAGAAGAGTTAAGAAAAACAGGAATTAATAAGTAAATAATGAACAATAATAAACTCATTCATGCTTAAATATTCAAATCAACAATAACAATCCACAAAAACCAAATAATCCAACTAACAAAAACAGGAATTAATAAGTAAATAATGAACTAAAAAGAGAAGAGTTAAGAAATGCTCATTGATTTTGATGCCAAAGGAAATACTCGAGAATAATAAAGCTCCAATGCTCCAAAGATAAGAAATAATTTTCAAACTTCAAAGAGGAATCCAATAAATTCCAGTGCAAGAGCAATAATCTCAGTAAAAACTCCCTACTAATCACTCTAATTCAATGCTTAAAAATACTCAAAAGTATGATAAGTATGTGCTAAGATAGGATAATAGATCATCCATCGGATCCCCCTAGCTAAAAGACCTAAATACAATATATAGAAACCAAGTTTATTACTCAAAACTCGTCACTTTGCTAAACAGAGAAAACGCGTCTGAAGGGGACCGTGGGCACGGTCAATGAGACCGTGGCCACGGTCTTGCGTAGCTTAGGCGATTTCACTTTTCTCTTCGTAGCACAGTGGGTACGGTGCCCCTGGACCGTGGATACGGTCCAGCGACTAGGGCAGATGACTTTTTCGCTCCTTCGCACCGTCGTGGCTACGGTCTTGGGGGACCGTGGGTACGGTCTTGCTCGGCAAAAATGTTCCTTAGGCAGGTCATGAACCCACCGTGGCTACGGTCAACATGACCGTGGCCACGGTCTCGCTCGGTCAATAATTCCTTCTGGGCGTAGCGCCTGCTACGAAAATGGTGGCGGGGGCTACGTCTTGGAGTGTTCACTCACCCAAGGGATGCTTGGAGGGGTAGCGCCCGCTACCAAAGGTGTGGCAAGGGCTATGCATCGATGATCTTCGGCAAGTCTACTCCCTTTCGAGCTGTTTGACATGTCCGACATTTCCCTTTCCTTTGCCTTTGACTCGACCAAGGCTCGGGGAATATCGGGATTCCCAAATTAGGTGCGAAAATGGCCCTTTTTACCACGTTTTGAGTAAAAACTCTGAAATCTACAAAATTACCAAAAACGCATTAAAAGTTATTAAATTAAGTTATGAAACAAGTCAAAAGCCTAAGGATTTAGGCGGTATTTAGACACAAAATTGGGTCTAAACAGCTTCCAAAACCCCATTCAAGGTTTCTTGTAGCTACTCAATCCTACTATTCTGTTGTTCGATGAGTGCCCGCTGTTCCGCGGTGTGCTCCTCAACCTTCCTTTCTTCTTCCAAGGTGGAAAAAATGATTGACCCATCCACCTTGTTAAAGTTTTCCTCTAGGTATTTGGCCAGAGCGGCATTGATCTGCTCGTTGTTGTTCTCATCACTCCCAAACATGTCGAAGTATAGATGACGGGAAGCCATAGGTTTAGGTGACGGTGGGATATAAACAAGATTTCGGATCAAACAGCCTTGTGGTCCTGGGGTCCAAGGTAGGTTTTGGGCGCCTATTATGACTTAAGGGAAATAAACACACAACTTGGAGATTAATCTTAATATGAAAAACTCAACCGATGCCTACATGTCCTATTTAACTTACATGAAACTTCCTAAGATGCAAGACCCCTATATGTTGTCTCGAGGAAAGACTCACCCGCGATGCGGGCTTGCATGTCCTAAACTCTACATTATCTTAAGATAACAGAACATTATAAAGGGACGGATAAAGTCAAACATAGCGAATTAACGTAAGACGAAAAGTACAAGTGAGTGTTTCTCAATTCGGATATGCTTAAGCCCAAATCCGACCATTTTAAAGAGAGTCTCTTGAACTAACAAACTCACATTAACTTAAGTTATGCGGACTAGAATAATGCTCAATGGACTGATAGTCTACACTTTCTACATCATTTTTTTTTACTTATTTACTCGTGGAAAGTAGATATTGTAAAGGATCAAATAAAGCCAACAATAGGCGAGTTAGAATCAATTTATAAATTTAATTTTTGAATCCGGCATGGTTGGGTCTAACTAATGGGCCGACAATGAACTTATGGATTCAACAATTAATTCTACAAATTAATTTACTGTAGCCTAGTGACTATTATGCAGGCTAAGACAATACCAACTAACATGGTTTGCACTTTTAGTAAGATTTGTAGGATCGTAATTAGGAGAGTATTGTAAAGGGCCTATAAAATTAAATCGTCGAAGGCATGTTGATATTACTTTATAAACTAAGTTAATTAACCTTTGAACATGGATGGGCCTAACCACTGGGCCAGCCATAAAATCTGTGTAAATGCACCATTGTGAGTATAGCCAGTCGGACGTCCCGTGGGTCATATTTTTGGGTTAAAAAGAAAAATCCTAAACCGCGGCTTTGAGTGCACCCATGTCAAAATACATGTCAAAGGAGTAACCTGGTATATGCAATGTTTTATGCCTAAAAATAATAACTTAAAGATGTAATGTCAGCATTCATTTTCCTTCAAAAAATTGTAAAGTTCACCAAACTTCTTTCAGGTTTTACTAACTTTTAGAAAACTCCCCAGTGGAGTTGCCAAAATAATTTATTCATTCATTCTTATTTATTATTTTATCCAACAATGTTTATATTTTTCACCCTTTTTTTATTAATCTGTAAGGAAGAAATTTAATTAGGATTCCTATAATTTTTATCTTTTCCATGTTTTTTTAACGGATTTCATGGGGTAATTTACACTATTTATAAACTTTCATAACTTTTTCATAACCTTCTCAAGGTGGCTTCATACTGTAAAAATAGCGAAGAACACAAATATTTTTTGTATAAAGATAGTAGTAATTCATTTCTAAAAGAAGATACCTATATGTATAGAGAAATTTATTGTCAAAGTTTTTAAAATTCATGTAAAGTAGTCAACAATGACTAATGTTATTAGACTGACATTAATTGTGTTGTAGGGTACTATTGTAAATTTGGTTGAATGAGATTTTTCGATACAACTGTCAATTATCTAAGGAAAAACGAATAAGTACTTTTCAAAGTTTAGAAATGTCAATAACACACCCCATTCCTTAAGTCCTCCCTATCTAAAAATAAATTAGTATTTGTTTCTTCTTTCTCTAATGTTGAAATGTCAAAAGCTAATGACAATAACTTGTTGTAATTTTGAAACAAACTATTGTTTGATATTGAGTCAAGTCGTATGAACTTGATATTTATGTCAAATGGGCTAAAGAACTTCAACTTTAGATTTATGAAAGAACTAATTTTTTTTACTAATTTCAAATTTTTTAATTAAAGTAAGCATATTCATAAAAGAGATCATGAGCGATAAAATATATTATGAAGGGAGCTAATCTCAAAACAAAAGCAAAATGATAATTAACTTAGTAATGATCTACCATAAGTAAGAAATAAGCAGCATGTTCCTTTGAAAATGTTGGATATCAGAAGGGAGTGAATAAAAAATGCCCAAAGCGGGAAGAAATATATGAAAGTTACAGGGAATTGGCAAAATCTATAGAAAATGAGAAACAGTTAGAAGAAGTTTGAAAGGTTTTGAAATATGCATATGCTAAGGGTCATATCCCTATAGGGTGAAGAGGGTCAAGCTATATAAAATGAGATTCGCCAAAAGGTCGGATTGCTAAAAGATCGAGTCCCTAACGAGCTCGCCCATTTAACGATATTAAAGGGTCGGTGAATCGATAGAAACGGAATGGCCTATTAGTTAACCAAAAAAAGAGGTTTTCCTATTATTTTACATGCTGCACTTACGTAAATATATTATTAATAGTGAATATCAAATGATAATTAGCAAAACTACTTTTTTTGGTACACATATATTTAATTTTAAAGTTAAAGTTAAGACGGGTCCACCCTTGGTCGGAGCCTCATATTAATGAAACGCTATGTCCTTGCCCCCAATTACAATGCTCCTAACTTAAGTAGTCCTTACCCTACATAACTAATGGGTGGACCCGGACCTTACCCAACTCGTCCCTTGAAAAGCCCCAAACATGGAAGAATTAAAATTGGTAGAAAGTGCTAACATATTTGTATCAAGAACAAATTGTGCGCATCAAACAATCCAATAAGGATGATTCTTTTTAAGGAATTCTGTGGTACCTGTGGTCACTTTGGCATAAACAAGACAACTGACGTGATGATGGATCACTTTATTGACATTGAGGATAAATAAAAATGGTGAGAAAGGTGATGCAAAGTAGAATTAGAATATTAAGAACAAAAATAATATTTATTATAATTATCATTATTTAAAGTATACTAGTTTGACTACAAATATCATTCTAATTTTATGATTCTAGTAGACTTAGTAGTAAACAAGTTGTTCATCTATAAGTAAGCACCTTCCTAGCATTTCTGAGAAATTACAATGATTATTTAATGTTGAATATTAAGAATTTCTTGCAAATGATCCATGGAGATGCTAATCTTTTACTGAATCTAGCATAGAATCGTTGAATTCTTCGCATGAATCCAACCGAAAGATATTAAATTCGTACCTTTAACTTTTATCTGTATTCCCGTTCTCAATCAAAAGGAAGATAGATCTTTGAAGTAAGTGTGTGTGTCTATCTATATATCTATTTATATATATATATATATATATATATATATATATATGTATATATATATATATATATATATATATATATATATATATATATATATATATGTATATATATATATAGGAAATGGATCCAATAGGAAGAGAGTTTAGGTAGGAAATTGAGAGTAGCAAATCATAGCCCCTGATTTTGAATCTAACAATGTGTGATCATGGATTTCATAGAGTGTGATCATGGATTTAAGGGATTGTGGTCATGAAATCCATGAGCACAATCCCTCATATCAAAGGTTGTGATTTGCTCTTGTCACCTTCCTACCTAAACTCTCTTCCTACTAGATCCGTTCTCAATATATATATATATATATATATATATATATATATATATATATATATATATATATAAGTATACTTTTGTACTATATAATCATAGAGTGTGATCATGGATTTAAGGGATTGTGGTCACGAAATCCATGAGCACAATCCCTCATATCAAAGGCTGTGATTTGCTCTTGTCACCTTCCTACCTAAACTCTCTTCCTACCGGATCCGTTCACAACATATATATATATATATATATATATATATATATATATATATATATATATATATATATATATATATATATATACACACTTTTGTACTATATAATTATAATTTGTATTAACATATAGTTTCATTATGAAAATATAAAAATAATGATGGTTGAAAGTTTATCGATAATATAAATTAGTAAATACACAATCTGAATGTTTTAATTTAATTCTAAATGAAATTATAGATAAATTAATAAAAACGCGATAGTGGCGGCGAGGTAGTTGGAGGAAGGATTTGCCGGCGACCAAGGGACGGCGGAGACATTGCCGGAGAGAAGCACGAACACCTACCGGAAAACAGGGACGACACCCTGAGGAGAGAGGGGAAGGGAAGTTAGAGATGACGAGTAGAGAGGAAGTTCCATAGGCAACCCAGGAGTGGCAGGAGAAATCCGGCAGCCAGTCGACGGCAGTGGATCGGGAGGTGGTCGAGTTCGGTGCTTGCGGGATGATCTCCGATATGATTAGCTGGAGAGCGTCGAAGGTCTGTCGGAGTCCTGTTGAAAATGATATATTTTCTTTTTCTTTTTTTTTTTATTCCTAACGACAAGTTGAAGCAAGCCAACGGGATGGAATTGTTTGGTATTTAAGCCTACCATTTGGAATATGTTAAAAAGGTGTTGACAACTTGGAATAGACAATAATTGATGCCTACCATTTGGAATTTCTAATAAATTAATATAAACTTTAACATATGTCGCACAAATAGAAAAAGGTACTAGTTAATCATCAAAAAAGTTTGTCTAATCGAAATAGATGGAAACTAATGCGTTTTACAATCATATGTAGCTAGAACTGTTAGTGTTTAACTTGTGTAGTTGAAACAATATGCTAGGATTATTCCAAATTATATATCACTTTAAATTTTTTCAATTATGCAATATCCTATTTTGACCCGAAATATTATATATTTATTATTACAACTCTGTCTAAATGTATTTGTCATAATAAATAATTTATTTGTTCTTTCTTATTTTTTATTTTATCCAACAATTTTAATATTTTCGATCTTTTTTATTTATCCGTAAGGAAGAAATTTAATTAGGATTCCTATAATTTTTATCTTTTCCATGTGAAGCATTTTAAGGAATCTCTAATTAGTTTTGTTTTTTTTAACGGATTTCATGAGGTAATTTACACTATTTATAAACTTTTATTAATTTTTTCATAACTTTATCAAGGTGGCTTCATATTGTAAAAATAGCGAAGAGCAAAAACATTTTTTGAATAAAGATAGTAGTAATTCATTTATAGAAGAAAATATCTATATGTATAGAGTAATTTATTGGCAAATTTTTTGAAATTGACGTAGTAGTCAACAATGACTAATGTTATTAGATTGACATGAATTGTGTTGTAGGGTACTATTGTAAATTTGGTAGAATGAGATTTTTCGATACAACTGTCAATTATCCAAGGAGGTACTAATGAGTACTTTTCAAAGTTTATAAATGTCAATCACACACCCCATTCCTTAAGTCCTCCACATCTAAAAATAAATTAGTATTGGTTTCTCGTTTCTCTAATATTGAAATGTCAATAACTAATGACAATAACTTGAAACAAACAATTATTTGATATTGAGTCATGCCGTATTAACTTGATGTTTATGTCAAATAGGCTACAGAACTTCAACTTTAGATCTATGAAGGAAATACTTTTTTTTTCAAATTTTCAAATTGTTAATCAAAGTAGGCCAATTCGTAAAAAGAAATCATGAGCGATAAAATCTACTATGAGGGGTGCAAATCTCAAAACAAAAGCAAAATTACAATTAACTTAGTATTGTCCATAACTAAGAAATAAGCACATGTTCCTTTGAAAATGTTGGATATCAGAGAGGAGTGAATTAAAAATGCCCAAAGTGGAAATAACATATGAAAGTTACATGGAATTCGCAAAATCTAGTGAAAAAGAGAAACAGTTAGAAGAAGTTTGAAAGGAATTGAAATAAAAATTTGCTAAGGGTCGTATCCCTATAGGGTGAAGAGCGTCAGACTATATAAAATGTGATTCGCCAAAAGGTCAGATTGCTAAAAGATCGAGTCGTTATCAAGCCCGCCCATTAACGATATTAAAGTGTCAGTGAATGGACAGAAACGGAATGACCTATTCGTTATTCTAGAAATGAATTTTTCCTATTATTTTATAAGCTAAACTTACGTAAATAAAATATAAATTTTAAACATCAAACGATAATTAGCATAACTACTGCTATTGGAACACATATATTAAATTTTAATGTTGAGGTCCAGACGGGTCCGCGCATGGTCAGGCCCTCATGTTGGTGAAATGCTATGGCCTTGCCCACAATTACAATGCTCCGAACTTAAGTAGTCCTTACCCTACATAAATAATGAGTGAACCAGGACCTTACCCAACTCGTCCCTTGACAACCCCAAAACTTGAAAAAATTAAAATTGGTAGAACATGTTAACAGATTTGTATCAAGAACAAATTGTGCACATCAAACAATCCAATAAGGATGGTTCTTTTTAAGGAATTTCATGGTAACTGTAGTCACTTTGGCATATACAAGACAAATGGCATGATGATGGACAACTTTATTAACCTTGAGGATCAATAAAAATGGTGATAAAGGTGATGCAAAGTAGAATTAGATAATTAAGAACAAAACTAATATTTAGTATAATTATCATTGTTTAAAGTTTCCTAGTTTGACAACAAATATCATTCTAATTTTCTGATTCCAATGGATTTAGTATTAAACAAGTTGTTTATCTATAAGAAAGCAATTTCCTAGCATTTGTGAGAAACTACTATGATTATTGAACATTGAATATTAAGAATTTATTGCAAATGATTCATGGAGATGCTAATCTTTTAATTAATCTAGCATAGAATTGTTGAATTCTTCACCTGAATCCAATAGAAAGATATTGAATTCGTACCTTAAACTTTTATCTATATTCCCGTTCTCAATCAAAAGGAAGATAGATCTTTAAATTATGTGTGTGTGTGTGTGTCTATATATATATATATATATATATATATATATATATATATATATATATATATATATATACACATACATACATACATACATACATACATACATACATACATACATATATGTGTGTGTGTGTGTGTGTAGTATTAAACAAGTTGTTTATCTATAAGAAAGCAATTTCCTAGCATTTGTGAGAAACTACAATGATTATTGAACATTGAATATTAAGAATTTATTGCAAATGATTCATGGAGACTAGAATTGTTGAATTCTTCACCTGAATCCAATAGAAAGATATTGAATTCGTACCCTAAAATTTTATCAATATTCCCGTTCTCAATCAAAAGGAAGATAGATCTTTCAATTAAGTGTGTGTGTGTGTATATATATATATATATATATATATATATATATATATATATATATATATACACATACATACATACATACATACATACATACATACATACATATATATATATATATAAATATATATATATATGTGTGTGTGTATTAGTATACTTTTGCACTATGTAATTCAAATTTGTATTAACATATAGTTTCATTATGAAAATATGTAAATAATGATAGTTGAAAGTTCATCGATGATATAAATTAGTAAATACACAATCTAATTGTTTTAATCTAATTCTAAATGAAATTATAGATAAATTCGGGAAATTCCAAATGATAGATATCAACTATTGTCTATTCCAAGTTGTCAATACCTTTTTAACATATTCCAAATGGTAGGTTTAAATACCAAACAATCCCATCTCGTAGACTTGCTTCAACCTGCCGTTAAAAATAACAAAAAAAATATAACATTTTTAAATGAGATGAATTACTACAAACCTTCGACACTCACATGGAAATCCCTCAAGCTGGATGAAAGAAACAAGCATCGTAACTAGGAATATCAAATTGTCAATATGAAGCGAACCAAACTCAATTCAAGCAATTCAAATCAGTGCATTCAAAACTAATCAAATTGCACCAAATCCAGTTCTAAAATACAAACGCATCAAAAAATATCTAAATCCGACCTACATGAAAACGCGATCATCAGTAGTGGCGGCGAGGTCGCCGGAGGAAGGATTCGCCGTCAACCAAGAGATGGTGGCGACGTCACCAGAGAGAAGCTCAAACACCTGCCGGAAAACAGGGTCGACGCCCTGAGGAGGTGAGGGAGGGGATGGAAAGTTAGAGATGACGAGGAGAGAGGAAGCTCCATAGGAAACCCAGTGGTGGTCGGAGAAATCCGGCTGCCAGTCAAAGGAGGCGGATCGGGAGGCGGTGGAGTTCGGCGCCGGCAGGAAGATCTCCGATTGGATTAGCTGGAAAATGTCGAAGGTCTATCGGCATCCTGTTGAAAATGTTATATTTTCTTTTTGTTTTTTTTTTGTTATTCCGAACGGCAGGTTCATGCAAGCGTAGGATGGAATTGTTTGGTATTTAAACCTACCATTTGGAATATGTTAAAAAGGTGTTGACAACTTGGAATATACAATAGTTGATTCCTACCATTTGAAATTTTTCCATAAATTCATAAAAACTATAACATACGTCGCACTGATAAAAAAGTATTGTTCACCATCGAAAAAGTTTGTCTAATTGATAGATGGAAACTAATGCATTTCACAATCTTATCAGCTAGAATTTTCAGTGTTTGACTTGTAGAGTTAACACATTATACTAGGACTATTGCAAATTATATATCACTTTAAACTTTTTCACTTATGCAATATCTTATTTTGACCCAAAATTTTATGTATTTATTATTGCAACTTTGTCCAAATGTATTTGTCATAACAAATAATTTAGTCGTTCTTTCTTATTTTTTTAATTAATCCAACAATTTTAATTTTTTCAATTCTTTTTTATTCATCCGTAAGGAAGAAATTTAATTAGGATTTCTATAATTTTTATCTTTTCCATGTGAAGCATTTCAAGGAATCTCTGTTTAGTTTTCTTTTTTTAACCGATTTCATGGGGTAATTTACACTATTTATAAACTTTTAATAAATTTTTCATAACTTTATCAGGATGGCATCATATTGTAAAAATAGCGAAGAGAAAAAACATTTTTTGAATAAAGATAGTTGTAATTCATTAATAGAAGAAAATATCTATATGTATAGAGAAACTTATTGGCAATGTTTTTAAAATTGACGTAAAAGAGTTAACAATAACTAATGTTATTAGATTGACATGAATTGTGTTGTAGGGTACTATTGTAAATTTGGTAGAATGAGATTTTTCGATACAACTGTCAATTATCCAAGGAGATACTAATGAGTACTTTTCAAAGTTTAGAAATGTCAATAACACACCTCATTCCTATTTTGTCTCGAAATTTTATATATTTATTATTACAACTCTGTCCAAATGTATTTGTCATAACAAATAATTTATTCGTTATTTCTTATTTTTTTATTTAATCCAACAATTTTAATATTTTCGATCCTTATTTATTCATCTGTAAGGAAGAAATTTAATTAGGATTCCAATAATTTTTATCTTTTCCATGTGAAACATTTTAAGGAATCTCATATTAGTTTTATTTTTTTTAACGGATTTTATGGGGTAATTTATTTATTTATAAATTTGAATAACTTTTTCATAATTTTATCGAGGTGGCTTCATATTGTAAAAATAGTAATGAGCAAAATTATTTTTTGTATAAAGATAGTAATAATTCATTTATAAAAGAAGATATTTATATGTATAGAGAAATTTATTGTCAAAGTTTTTAAAATTGATGTAAAGTAGTCAACAATGACTAATGTTATTAGATTGACATGAATTATGTTGTAGGGTACTATTGTAAATTTGGTAGAATGAGATTTTTTGAAACTATTGTCAATTATCCAAGGAGATACTAATAAGTACTTTTCAAACTTTAGAAATGTCAATCACACACCCCGTTCCTTAAGTCCTCCATATCAAAAAATAAATTAGTATTCGTTTCTCGTTTTTCTAATGTTGGAATGTCAATAACTAATGAGAATAACTTATGATAGTTTTGAAACAAACTATTGTTTGATATTGAGTCGTGTCGTATTAACTTGATGTTTATGTCAAACGGGCTAAAGAACTTCAACTTTAGATCTATGAAGGAAATAAATTTTTTCAAATTTTCAAATAGTTGATCAAAGTAGGCAGGTTCATAAAAGAAATCCTCAGCGATAAAATCTACTGTGAAGGGAGCTAATCTCAAAACAAAAGCAAAATGATAAATAACTTAGTAATGACCATAACTAAGAAATAAGTGTCTGTTCCTTTGAAAATGTTGGATGATAGAGAGGAATGAATTAAAAATGCCCAAAGCTGGAAGTAATATATTAAACTTATAGGGAGTTGGCAAAATCTGGAGAAAACGAGAAACTATTAGAAGAAGTTTGAAAGGGCTTGAAATATGATTTGGCTAAGGGTTGTATCCCTATAGGGTGAAGAGCGTCAGACTATATAAAATGAAGTTCGCCAAAAGGTCGAATTGCTAAAAGATCGAGTCGTTAACGAGTCCGCCCATTTTACGATATTAAAGGGTAAGTGAATGGATAGAAACGGAATGACCTATTAGTTACCCAAAAAAAGAGTTTTTCCTATTATTTTATAAGCTAAACTTACGTAAATGTAATATTAATAGTGAATATCAAACGATAATTAGCATTAGTACTGCTTTTGGTACACATATATTTAATTTTAACGTTAAGGTCAAGACGGGCCTGCCCATTGTCGGACGCTCATGTTGATGAAACGCTATGGCCTTGCCAACAATTACAATGCTCCGAACTTAAGTAGTCCTCATCCTACATAACTAATGGGTAGACCCGGACCTTACCCAACTCGTCACTTGACAACCCCCAAACTTGGAAGTATTAAAATCGGAAGAATGTGTTAAAAGATTTGTATCAAGAGCAAATTGTTCACATCAAGCAATCCAATAAGTATGATTCCTTTTAAAGGATTTCTTGGTAGCTGTAGTCACTTCGGCATAAACAAGACAAGTGTCATGATGATGGATCACTTTATCGACCTTGAGGATAAATTAAAATGGCGAGAACGGTGATGCAAAGAGTAATTAGATAATTAAGCACAAAAATAATATTTAGTATAATTATCATTGTTTAAAGTTTCCTAGTTTGACTACAAATATCATCCTAATTTTGTGATTCTAATAAACTAAGTATTAGACAAGTTGTTTATCTATAAGTAAACACTTTCCTAGCATTCATGAGAAACTACAATGATTATTGAATATTAAGTATTAAGAATTTCTTGCAAATGATCCATGGAAATCCTAATCTTTTATTGTATCTAGCATTGGATAGTTGAATTTCTTGCAAAAGATATTGGATAGTTACGCCGCCTAACAGCCATACCACCTCCGGTGTTGTATAAACTCTACAAGTGCTTGTAGTCAAGGTTGTTAGAATCGGGATCCTAGTTAGGATCGATGGGGTAGTTAGGATCAAAATCGTAGAATCGGATCGAGGATCGTAAGATTCTAATACAATAGGAAAATATCAAATAAAGTTCTATGATAGTTAAAATCTTAACATTTTATTCACTAGTAATAAAGCAATACGTTAAATTGTATATTAGTTGATAACTTCAATACAAAATTTAAATTGTTATGACAAAATTTTAAAGATGATATTGTGCGCAAACATTATCAAATTTAGGTAGGATCGTGGATCGAATCGCAGGATCGTAGAATCGTATTGTGATTCTAACATATAATATTCAGGCAAAACCAAGATCGTACGATCCTAACTACTTTAAGATCCTAGTAAGAGTTGGATCGATGGAGGATTTCTGGATCGTAAACTCGTAGAATCGTGGATCCGGATCATGATTTTGATACCTATTACCATGCTTGTGTTCATGCAAATTGTTGCTTTTATTATTGCAAATTGTGATATTTCTTATCAGTGTAGATTTCTTGTATTTCATGTTAATATGCAGTAGATTGATAGATTGGAGTTAATATGTTAAACATGTTTTAATGTTTTAGTAAAATCGTTCTATGTTTGAGTGTAGTAAATAAATTAGGGGCTTATTTGCTATGATATATAGTTATTAAGATCAAGTTTGTGTTTATGGTTGACTATGATGCTTATTGGTTGATTTATGAAGTAGGTGAGTTGTTTAATCTCAAATCATTTCTTTTGTTTAAGTAAAATGTTTGATTGTAGATTATTTGATGAGTGGTTATGATAGTTCAAATTAAGTATTCGTTTAATATGTAAAATTATGTTGTAAAATTATGTTGTAATTATTTGAAGAAATAGTGCAAGGTCCTCCATCGTGGCTCAGCGTTTTGATTGAAAGGAGGAAAATTGCAGCAACTATTTTGGGAAGTTTCTAAAAATATCCAAACTTATATACTAGTATATTCCCTACATTATTCTTCACTAATATAAATAATACTCTTTAGATTCTGATATCCAGATGCAATGGGATTAAGTTTCCAAACCAGTGAAGATTGAAGGCTGCAATCCAGAAAGGAAAGCATCAAGCGAATCATGGAAACTATCAAATGCAAGCCGTTGTGCAGTAGATCAACAAGCTTAAAAGCAGCGCCTTTCTATGGTCACAAGTATTTATTGGTTGGAAGAAAAATCGAGTGTAGGAAATTTGTGATAGAAATTTCTGAGTGGAGCTACTTTGTGCAAGTAGTGAGTTGTAACCAGTTAGTGTTTTTCTGGTGAGACCCTTGAAGGGTGTGTAGCTAAAGAGTGGAGTGTGCATCCTCTTTAGTGAGTCTAGTTGCTGTATTCTTAAGCCTCATCTGTGAGGCTCCCTTTCCAGAACTTCAGATCAAGCTCTGCACTCTCTTTGTAAGAAAGTGTTGAGGACCTCATTGGTTCTGAACATCTGCCGAGATTGATTCTCTTGTTCTTTGTTCTTAATCAATTTCAATAAAAGTATTATTCAGTTGTTAAAGTTGCTCTTAACCATTTTGTGTTGTCTTAAGTGCAGAAAATTCTAACAACCCTATTCACCCTCCCCTCTAGGGTTCCTTCAATTGGTATCAGAGCGGGTCCAAAAATCTAAAGAGTTTAACAGCTCGTGGTAAAGATCATGGCCGGCCTCAATGCAACTGAAGCTCCTCAAGGACGTTCATGGACAAGAGTGCCACTCCTCACTGGAGAAAACTACAGGATGTGGAAAAGACAGATGGAAATATTCCTCAGAGATCAAGATGAGGACCTCTGGGTAATAGTTTCTGAAGGAAATTTCCCCACTCCTACAAAGAAGAACGAAGCAAACCAAGATATCCCAAAACAGAGATCTGAAATGACAGCTGAAGAGCTTACAACCTTGGGAAAAACTATCTGTGCTTTAAATTTACTGTATTGCAGCTTGAACCCGAATGATTTTGAACGTGTCTCCAACTATGAAAATGCCAAACAGGTTTGGGAATATTTGGTCACCTCATACGAAGGTATAAGTCAAGTTAAAGACATCAAATTGGACATACTGGTTCAAAAGTATGAGGCCTTCAAAATGGAGGAAAATAAAACCATCGAGGAAATGTACAAGAGATTCAGCAGTATAGTTAACCACCTCAAGTCACTTGGAAAAGACTACTCCAATGAGGAACAAGTCAGAAAAATTCTCAGATGTCTGTCAAGGAGATTGTGGGGTCCCAAAGTCACAGCCATTGAAGAAGCACAAAACCTTAAGGCCCTCAAATTGGAAGAACTTATTGGGAAGCTGCTGGCCCATGAAATCCTACTAAGCGACCTCATAGAATCCAAGGGAATTGCTCTCAAGGTAATTCGAGAATCTGATGATGAATCAGATGAAGATGAGGAAGAAACAATGGCTATGCTAGCAAAAGGGTTCAGAAGATTGTACAAGAAAAATCCAACCTTTCGAGCTTACGTCAAAGATGGACAGCCGAGAAGACCAAAAGGTAACATTCCCATAAGAGAAGAATAGGACCCTTTTACTTGTTATGGTTGTGGTAGCACAGATCACTTGGTCAAAGATTGTCCTCATGCAAGAAGAAACAAGGATAGAAGAAACATGAGGCCCAAACCACAACAACGCAAGCAATGCTTGCAACCTGGAGTGACAGTGACTCAAGTGAGGAAAACAGTGACGTTGATGAGGTTGCAAATGTATGTCTGATGACTCAACTGAATGAGGAACCAGAAACGTCCTCACCTCAAGATGAGGTAAATATTGATGATCTCCTCAATCTTTCACCATTACATCTTGCTCATAAATGCTTAATCTGTTCAAATATACCAAGTCCTTGATAGAAAGGATTAAATACCTTACCAAGTAGGTTCAAAGTCTTAGTGAGGCCAAGGATAGCCTGAACTCTCAAAATGACCTCTTATTCACAGAAAGCAATATACTATCCCTTGAGGTAAAAGACTGCTACAAAACCATCACTCAATTATCCAATGAGGCAGTCACCGCGGCTCATCCCTATAACAATAAACTGGCCTTTACAACTCCTCCGTTTCAACCTCAGAATAGACATCCTGCAAACCAGCCTCCCAGAGGATCTATTCAGCCTCCCAGAGAACCTATTCTCCCCACTCTAAAAATGACTCCTCACAAAAGGCAGCATCACAAAAACTGCCCATACGCCCATACTCAAAAGACCTCTCGAAGTACATCTCCAAAACCCTCCAAGTCCTCACATTCTTCCGGGTTGGACAAATTTGGATCCCTAGACCTAATATCGCAACTTGTCTGCCAAAATCCAAGGAAGGTATAATGTCCTCTGATGCAGGTGTGCTTCAAAACTCACAGCGACCTATGGTATTTGGACGGCGAGTGTTCTCGTCACATGACCGGAGATCCAACCAAGTTTTGCGAACTAAGAACCAGTAAAACAGGGAAAGTTACATTTGGAGACAAAAGCCAAGGCAAGATCCTCGTCATTGGGAAGGTCGGTAAGGACCTCACAAATTCTCTAAATGATGTATATCTAGTAGACGGTCTAGAGTATAATTTGCTTAGCATATCTCAGTTTTGTGATAAAGGAAATAGAGTCGGTTTTGATAAAAATGCATGTGTAGTGTCTTCTGAGTCATGTCAAGTCATTTTGCATGGTCATCGCATAAATAATGTTTATGTTATAGATTTAAGTGAGTGTTCTGAAGACCTCTCCTGCCTTAAGGCTAGAACTAAGGATTCATGGCTATGGCACCGCCGCCTGGGTCATGTTAGCATGAAAACATTACAAAAGTTGCATAAGTCAGACCTAGTCCGAGGTCTCCCTCCTCATAATTATGAGAAAAATAGGGTCTGTGATGCATGTGCCAGACGTAAACAAACAAGATCATCTTTCAAACCTCTCAAATCTATAACCACCTCAAAATGTGTTCATCTTCTTCATATGGACCTCTGTGGTCCCATTCCATACAAAAGTGTAGGAGGTAGCTCCTATATTCTTGTTATTATAGATGATTTTTAAAGATTTACCTGGGTATTCTTTTTGAAAAGTAAGACAGAAGCATTTGAGCACTTCTCAAAGCTATACAAACAACTCAATGTCCTCATAGGCAGTTCTGTCAAGGCTATAAGGATAGATCATGACAGGGAGTTCGACAACAAGGATATGTTCGGCACCTTCTGTGCAGAAATGGGCATTACCCACAACTTCTCTGCACCAAGAACCCTCAACAGAATGGAGTTGTGGAAAGGAAGAATTGCACCCTAGAAGACATGACAAGAACAATCATCTGTGCAAATAATCTTCCAAAATTCCTATGGGCTGAAATTCTCAATGCATCAAACTACATCTTAAACCGGTGCACTATCAGATCTATACTGAAAAAGACTCCTTATGAGTTATTCAAAGGAAAAGCACCGAACATCAGCCATCCCTCGGATGCAAATGCTCTGTTCACATCAACAGGAAGAAACCAACAAGTAAGTTTGATGTTCGAATTGAAGAAGGAATTTTTGTTGGATACTCATCCACAAGTAAAGCCTACAGAATCTACTTCAAGGCCTCAAGATCTGTAGAAGAAAGTATCCACGTGGTCTCTGATGAAGCATCCTCTATAGGACAAATTAACACTTGTCCTCCTATAAGCGACAGTGATGATGAGCCTCCTCCCAAGTTATCACCTACTCCACCATCCAGAGACGTCCACACCGACTCTCCATCCGGTACCTCCACCCCTGAGGTTTCACACCCATCACCAGCTGCATCCTCTCCTCAAGATCCGCCATCACAGTCCCCACTTCAGGATACTTCATCACAACATCATCCCGAACCAGAGATCACATACAAATTCAAAGCAGCCCATCCAGCTGATAATCTCCTCACTGATATCAATTCAGGTATACACAAAAGGTCCTCATTAAGAAATTTTTGTGCTTTTAATGCCATTGTTTCGCAGATTGAACTAAAGCATCACAATGAGGCTTTAGTGGATCCTAGCTGGATCAATGCCATGCAAGAGGAGTTAAATCAGTTCGAACGGAGTAAAGTTTGGCCTCTAGTTCCTAGACTCTATCACCATCCAGTCATTGGTGTCAAATGGGTGTTTCCAAACAAACTTGATGAAAATGGTGTTATAACCAGAAATAAAGCTCGTCTTGTTGCCAAAGGCTATAATCAAGAAGAAGGAATCGACTATGATGAAACTTTTGCACTAGTGGCTCGTCTTGAGGCCATCAGCATTCTTCTTGCTTTTGCATCCTCCAAAAATATCAAGCTTCATCAAATGGATGTCAAGAGTGCCTTTTTAGATGGAGACTTAGCTGAAGAAGTCTAAGTCGAACAACCATTAGGCTTTGAGGATGTAACTCACAGCGATCATGTGTTTCACCTTCATAAAGCCCTCTTTCGGCTGAAACAGGCCCCAAGAGCTTGGTATGAACGCCTAAGCAAGTTTATCCTTCAAAATGGATTCACAAGAGGCAAAATTGATAAAACCCTCTTCATCAAAGAAACAAGTGGAGAATTCATCATCACACAAATCTATGTTGATGACATCATCTTTGATGCCTCTCACTCCTCTCTAGTTGATGATTTCTGTCACCTCATGAGCTCTGAATTCGAGATGAGTCTAGTAGGAGAATTAACATTCTTCCTCGGCTTGTAAATCAAACAATCTCACGACGGCATCTTCCTGAATCAAAGTAAATATGTCTCGGAGCTCCTCAAGAAGTATAAGCTTGAGCACCTCAAGCATGCATCCACTCTGATGTCCTCCACTATCAAACTTGATTCAGACCTCAACGGTAAGCCTGTTCCTGAGAAACTATACAGAGGTATGATAGACTCTCTTTTCTATCTTACAACAAGTCGTCCTGATATTATGTTTAGTGTTTGCTTATGTGCGCGCTTTCAAATCGCGCCAAAAGAATCTCACCTCTTTACTGTCAAGAGAATCTTACGTTACCTTACAGGAATCAAAAGCCTGGGACTTTGGTACCCTCGACAGTAGGACCTCCATCTTTGTGGTTATACTGATGCTGACTTTGCTGGCTACAAAGTTGATAGAAAAAGCTCCATAGGAGGTTTTCAAATGCTTGGAGCCTCCCTAGTCTCCTGGCAATCCAAGAAGCAAACCTTAGTTGTCCTCTCTACAGCTGAGGCTGAGTACGTTGCAGCCGGATCATGTTGTGCCCAAATTTTATGGATCACATACCAAATGGAGGACCTCGGTCTTCGGTTCTCAAATGTGCCCATTAAATGTGATAACAAAAGTGCCATCCAGATCACTAAAAAGGTCACATCAACCTGGATTTTTATTGAAATTCGCCATCATTTCATCCGTGATTATGTTGACAAAGGTCACATCAGCCTGGAATTTGTTCAAACTCACCTTCAATTGGCTGATATATTTACCAAACCCCTGCCAGAAGATCAGTTCTCCTTCATAAGACGTGAACTTGGCATGCTTCAATTAGATCCATAATATCCCTGGCCAGAGTTGAGGGGGAGCTACTCTCATGAGGACCTCATAACTTCCCCTGCATCCTCTGAGGGGGAGCTACTCAATAACGTCCTCATCACAGTCAGGTATGCACTTTAATTCTAGATCTTCTGATGTCCTCATTCGCACGATCACGTCTTATCTCATATTAAAATCTAGCCTTCTCAATGGACTGACTATATCCTCCATATATTGCTCAGTCGTTGAGTGTTTCTCTTTTACAAAATTTTCTTTTTGAATCAATTTCTCAATATTCCTTCCGTATTTTCCCTTCCCTAGGTTCCCCCCCCCCACCTTCCATACTTACTCCCCTTCCTTAATTACACATCCCATCCATCCATCCATCATGCATTAACCGCCGTCACTCCCCGTTCTCCTCCTCTCTCTTCCCCCAACCGTCCCTAGTTAACCCTCCGTCCAAAAACCATCATCATCCTTTTCACCAGACTCCCTATTTATTCACTGCTCTTCCCCATCTTTTCACCACACCATTACTCTCCCCATCTTCTCTTCAGTCAAATAACTTCTCCTCTTCCAGCTCTCTCTCTTTTAACACCATGACTAAATGAACATCCCGTCCTGCTGCTACCTCCAGTGTCGCCAAACGTCTCATGTCCAGCAAGCCATCTTCCACCCCAAACACCACGTCTAACAACTCATCCACTGATGATCTTGCTCTCCTTCCTCGTCCAACAGCAGTCTCCGCCTCCTCCCAAGAGATGCTCAAGAAACGTCTTGAACAGTTCAAAACTCGTCTCCTCCTTTACTATGAAAAAGTCGACCTCGATGACCTCCGAGGTACAAAATTCTCCTTTCTCACTAATCTTTCTGTTATGGGATGTCATCTTTTCTTTCAAGGGGATGAATTCAGTTACCTGGACCTGGTGTACCAAATTTATGCCAATCTTGAGGACATCATTATTACCCCTGCTAAGCCCTCTTACAAATCCTCAGTTCGGGGTCGAGACATTCACCTTAACCCCCTCACCATTGAACGTGTCTTCAACCTCACTCCTGACCCATCTAAGCCATCCATTCCACACATCTCTGAAGCCAAGCAAGAGCTCCTGACCAAGTTTGGAAACCCCTCTACCACAAAGTACCCCTAGTGCACAAACCTGCAATCCGAAGCCCGTTGTCTCTATTACATTGTTGTTCGCACCATCCTACCTAGAGAATCCTCTAAAGAGACTGTCAATGAACCCTGTGCTGCCTTCCTTCTAAACATCCTCAATGACTGCCATCCCGACCTTGGTGAAGTCATCCTTCAGCACATGGTTCGAGCCGCCACTAGCGGTACCAGCTCCTTTCCTTACGGAAATTTTCTTCATCAATTGTTCAAAGCCTTTCACATTCCTCTGCCTTTTGATGATAGGATCTCCATCTCTGTGCCAACCATTAACTGTGCCTTACTAGACACCATGGGTTACAAACCTTACTCATCTGGTCATTGGATGCACTCCGATGACCTCAAACTCATTACTGACTCTACTTCAGCCCCCTCATCCAAGGAAGTCATTCAGCCTCTCCAGGAACAGATTGACCATCTCTCGGCCGTTGTCAAATCCCTCCAGGAAGAACTCAAGGTCTTTCAAGAAACTCATGCCTCTCTTAAAGTGGATATCTTGGTTGGCACTGGTGTTTGCGCGTCCCTCAAAGAGATTCTTCACAAAGCTGAGGCCCTCATCAAGCCCCGCTCGCCTCCAACTGTTGCTGTCATTACTCCTGCTGAAGATGATCCCCCCTCCCATGCCTAGATCTTTTTAATTTCTTTTTCAAAAAATAAACCTTTTGGCCAAACGTTTTGTGACTTGTTGTACTCTCCTGTTTCCTTTTGTCCGAAACACAAAAAGGGGGAGAAGTTGAACAATGGCCTGTACTCCTGATACTATCTTTTGCTACTCGCTGCATGTCATCTTCATAATTACTATGCTTATTTTCTATGATGATATATGCTGATATCTGCTATACTGTTATCTACCGTATCTGCGATTTTTGTCTTTCAAACAAAAAGGGGGAGATTGAAGAAACAGTGCAAGATCCTCCGTCGTGGCTCAACGTTTTGATGGAAAGGAAGGAAAGTTGCAGCAACTATTCAGGGAAGTTTCTCAAAATATCCAAACTTATATACTAGCATGTTCCCTACACTATTCTTCACTAATATAAATAATACTCTGCAGATTTTGAAATCCAGATACAATGGGATTAAGTTTCCAAACCAGTGAAGATTGAAGGTTGTAATCCAGAAAGGAAAACATCAAGCGAATCATGGAAACTATCAAATGCAAGCTGTTGTGAAGTAGATCAACAAGCTTAAAATCAGCGCCTTTCTCTGGTCACAAGTATCGATTGGTTGGAAGAAAAATCGAGTGTAGGAAATTTGTCATAGAAATTTCTGAGTGTAGCTACTTTGTGCAAGTAGTGAGTTGTAACCAGTTAGTGTTTTTCTGGTGACACCCTTGAAGGGTGTGTAGCTAAAGAGTGCAGTGTGCATCCTCTTTAGTGAGTCTAGTTGATGTATTCTTAAGCCTCATCTGTGAGGCTCCCTTTGCAGAACATCAGGTCAAGTTCTGCACTCTCTTTGTAAGCAAGTGTTGAGGACCTCATTGATTCTGAACATCTGCCGAGTTTGAATTCACTTGTTCATTGTTCTTAATCAATTTCAATAAAAGTATTATTCAGTTGTTAAAGGTGCTCTTAACCATTTTGTGTTGTCTTAAGTGCAGAAATTCTTACAACCCTATTCATCCCCCCTCTAGGGTTCTTTCACCCTTTAATATTTTTATAGGTTTCATAAAGTAGTTATATTTATTAAAGTTACAAACTTTACGTATTTATGTTATTGTTAAGTGATTATTACGGATTATTTTGTTATTGCGTTTCTATCGGGCTTTATTTATATAAAATTATGTCGTAATTACCTAAAGAGCATTCTAAAACTCCTTTTATTGTTTTCATAAATTTTATAGCGTATTATATTTAGTAAAGTTTCAAATTTGATGTAATTACATTATTTACTGTTATTAATTATTAATACATGGTTATATTTTTATTATGTTACTATCGAATTTTCCTTACTTAAAAAGGTTTAGTTTTGGTTTTAATTTGTGGTGATTAGGCCCTTGCTTTTTGTTATGTTTTTTTTTTATAAAGTTTAGATGTTTAAAATCTAGTTTTATTCTGGTTATTGATATCAGTTTTAGGTTTATGTGTTTAATTGAGACAATAATATGTTTATTTGAGAATTCGTGTTAGTTTATGTGCAAGTTGGTCTTGTTGTGTTAGGAGATTGAGGGGGGTGTCTTTGACCCTAGTATACTGTTTAGAGACCCAAGTTAGAGTCTCGGAATGGTTTGATTGGAATTAGGATCGAAAAACCCGAAATAAAAACCGGTAAGTTTGGACAGAATTTATAAGTCATACTATATCGGTCACCATATAATGTATAGTTAGTATTTAGCCCTACTGTTTGGCCGGAAAGAACCTTAGTGTGTTAACTTTCATAGGAATTTTACAGATTGGGATTTCGAGTGTATATTTTGAGTTATGACCCAAATAGCGCACCTAGGTCAGAACTTGATAGGTTTTATAGTTGGCTATTTTTGAGGACTTTAGAGTGTGTTTTAGGTCTCAAGGTTAACATAAGAGTTTTAGTAGAAATCCTGAGGTTTCCAGAAAGTCCAAAACCAGACTTATAGGATGTCGGAAAGTCAAGTTATGGTCCGTTCTATGTGAGCGTTACAATCTGTGCAGTTTACTATTTTGATAAATGTGTTGTTATGTGAGAAATAATATTTTTAATTGTATTATGTTAATTAATTGAATTATATGAATTGGTTTTTGTGGTTTTATAAGTTAGGGTTGTCGGTCCACGAGGATGGGTGTTTAGGCTTGATTTGGGAAATCGGTTTGTGTTTCGGGTTTTTCTCATTCGGAAAGCTATAAATTATGTAAATTAAGCAATAAACTAACCTAGACATGATAATAATCAAGTAAGCAATAAAAGATGAAAGCAACTAAGAACAAGAAATAAGAAAGCAATAAAAAGCAATGTAATAGAAAGCAATAAAACTAATAATGAAATTAGGCACAAGAGATTATATCTTTGATGATCTAAACTTCAAATCTTCAATCTACCTTTGCAATTTTCCCCGAACAACCAAAAAATTGTGGATTGGATTACCAAGGATCTTTAAATTCTCACTAGGAAGTAGAATTGGAATTCCTTGACCATCCTCCCCACTAAAAGATGGATTTGATTTGGCTAACCCTAGAAAGCTTTTGAAATCAACATTAATGGAGAATAGAGAGAGAGAGAGAGAGAGAGGGGAAGAGAGAGAGAAAGCTTGTAAACCTTCAATGAGATTACTTGAAAGAAGAGTTTAATAACAATTGCAAGAAGACTTGAAGAAAGCTTGAAGAACAATGGAGAAAACTTGAAGAACAATTAAAGAAAGCAATTGAAGAAAGCAATTAAATCTAATCTAATCCTAATCCTAAAACTTAAATAAAAGCTAAGCTAAAAGATAAAACTAAGATAATTAGTTCTGAATTACATTGGATATTTATAGAAGAAGGAGAACGAAACCCAAAAGCCTAAAACTAACTTAGCAAAACGCGCATCAGCTTCGCAGATTTCCGCAGAACTTCGGGTGACTCGGGCGAGTCAATAAGTGACTCGGGCGAGTCAGTGTTCTGTCCCGCTCCCTTGGCCTGTCTTTGTTCCCCAGAAGCCTGACTCGGGCGAGTCACTGTTCTGGGCAGCTTTTCCTTGCCGAATTCAAACGCGCATAACTTCTTCATCCGAACTCTGTTTTAGACCTGTAAGATATCGATAGAAAGCTCTCGGTGTGTACTTTAAACTCCCAAAACTTCAGACCAATCGGAGTTGTAACGAAGGAGTTATGACCCAAAGAGCGAAGGCACACGTATTTCAAACGTTTGAGTCTGTACTGTTCCCCTGTTTTGCGTCAATCTTGGCATGGAATTTCCGGCTTCGGTTTCGCCTCGGCTCTCGGCTCGGGTTGACTTAGTTCTCGGCTCGGGTTGACTTGGTTTGACTCGGGAAATCTCTCGGGATTCCCTAAAAACCTTCAATTAAGCCCAAACTTCTTCTAACTCCTTATTTTCCTACAAAACACCAAATCACTATATCTAATATATACAAAGGGCTAAAATAAACACAAACAGCCTACAAAGGAGATAAAATTCGGCTCGGAACGAGACCGAACACCACTCCAACACAAGGGTTTGCTCGCCCCGAGCAAACTAAAAACAAAGAAAAAGACTAGAAAAAGAAAACTAAAACCCTAACTCACTTTCGCAGGAATCGCGGATGCATTTGGCACATGCATCAAGCCCTTTAAACCCCCCCGTAGCCCGGGTGGACGAGGTAGGTCTCGTGAGGGTTTATAGCAACTATACCCACAAAAGCCCAAGAAAAAGGAGAGAGGGAAAGTGAAAAACAAAATAAGTTTGAAAAGAAAGAAAGGAAAAATTGCTCGTTTCAAGAATCAAGATGTTTTAATCAAGAAAACAATATTAATCCTCCAAAAAGAACCGTTATGAGCACCTTACATACACCTAACCCAAACAACTGCCAATCTTAGGGTTTTTCGATCCCTTACATCTCATGTAAAGTTAAATCCCACTTGCGTAAAAGTTTAGAAAGTTCTAACTGATTCCGATCGACCCTAAAACTCATGCCCGAGATTAAAACAAACGAACAACAGAAAATAAACAAGGAGTTTTCCTCCCCCGCATTTGGTCGCCCTTGGCTTGGTGAAGGCCGCAGGTGATGCAAGGAAAGACCCCTCACTTTATGAACACTTCAAACTATCTTTTTCTTTTGGGTTAGGTATTCCCAAGTTTTTTATGGTCGGTATTAGCCTTATTTTCGGGAATTGGACGGCCCAAAATGGGGTTTACCCTCCCAACACAGTATTTTCCATTCACCTCTTCGTCGCGAAAGATATAGAAGGAGGTTTAAGGGGTAAAAGCGCCGTACCGCTAATACCGGGCCCGTGTAGGTTGGCTAAGTGTATGGTGGTTGATGTCGTAAAGCCGACACGCCCCACTTAATCAATTTATTTAACTTTGCTTCCTTTTTTTTTTCTTTTGCTTTTGCTTTTTAGAAAAATAAGCTCGGACACAAATCCCTAGAATCTCCCAGTTTCAACCAGAACATAAAAAAGAAAGAAATGAGATCTCGCTAGACACTCAATGAACGGAATCTACTTAAAGTAAGTCATGGCAATCACTCAAGAAAGGGTCGAAAATACTCAAACCGGTTTCTTTTAAAGAAGATTAAGAACGGTTTCCCAATTTTGACAACGAAATCCAAGAAACGAAGTGAAAACAAAAACAAAAACAAAATGAAAAACAAAAACCTTGAAGGTTTTTCATTCCCTTTTTTTCCTTTTTCACACAAAAATTTTCAATTTTTCGACACAAACTAATCAAAACAAAAATACAAGACTCAAAAACTAGGTGGTCTACCCATGACAAATGGAAAATAGCACCTCTACTCCAACGCAAAACATCACAATGTCTCCATCATGAGAAGGGTGTCTCAAGTAAGGTAGAAGACCTAAAAACACACAACAAACACATAACAAGCAAAATGGTGGCGACCCGAGCCCACACGGCTCCAACAACCATATATATCCAACATTTACACTCAAGGGTTTCGCCACCCAAAAAGAAAAGCAAGCATGCAACATGGATCAAAATATATTCATTCAAAGAGAGGGTGGAAGGAGGTTACCTCTAGATCTTCAATACAAGCATAACCAATCCACGGTCCAAAGAATATCACACCATAGGTTAGAAATAAACAAGATAAACATACTATGTGTTATGGTTCATATGCAATATCAAAAAGAAAAACAAACTATACAAGACTCCAAGGACTAAAGAAAATCAAGAAACTAAAATAATTACAAAACAACTCACTCTTTTTTTTTTCTTTTTTTAAACTCAAAAACCGGAATGCATACTACCCTCGCACTCGCACACAAAGAGGTTGTCATGTCCTCAAAGGAAACAGAAGTAGGTAAGCAAGCTCCCAAAAAAAAAAGAAAAGAAAAAAAACACACACCAAAAAGAAAAGAAAATAAGAAAAGAAACTAACTTACTAACTTTATTTACAAGAGAAGGGAACGACATTACCTGGTTGGGTATTGAGCATACCCAAACAATGAAATCTCTGAATAATCAACTATCCATGGAGCCTCAGCCACTCCATCTCACCTCAAGATATCGGGCACCATGTTAGAACCATTCAACGCCCGGAGTAACAAGTCATGTATCCGTGAATGCATCTTAGAGTGGTGGTGGTAAGAGCACACTCGCAAAATTACATCAACAAACATTAGTGCTCTTAACAGTTTATCGAATGCCTTAGAACAGTCACAGAAAGAACGAACTACAAGAATGTACAAGACTTTCCTAGGCATAGTGAAAGAAGACATGACAAATAGATCCTCCCATTGACTCGTAAATGAAGATTGGGTATACAAATCAACGGGAGGGGGAAATACAACACATTCCTTAACCTCTTCATGCAACGACTTGGATGCAAACAATGACTCATAAAGCATATCACCATCAAAATATCATTGTCACAAGCGAAGTTCAAACACTTAGGATCAATCCCCATAGACTCAAGTTCATCATCACAAGTATGCACATCAATGGATTCACAAGAAAGAGTAGCTAATGCCTCACTTATGCAATGATTCTCAATGAAAGTGAATAAGTCGGTATCTAGCACACATTCAATCACACACGATTCAACTTCACTCTCAACAAGATCATGTTCAAATTCATCAAAAGCATTATGGCATTCAATAAACTCTACTTTTTCTTCACACAAAAGCATGGACAACGGCGTGGACAATGGTTCATCATCAAGCATATTGTCATCAAGTTCTTCATCATCACACATAGAATCAACAATTTCCTCATGCTCACTAGGTGGGGCTAGAGCTAAGGAATCACTAATCCTCCTTACAAAACTATGTCCATTACAGTAGTCATCATCATAATCATAATCATATAGAGAAGAATCATCATGCATTTCAGGACTCAAAGATGACGAATGATCTACTTCAACATTCGAACTAACCAATTGTGCAAGATAAGTTTCTACCCTAGGTTTAAGCACGTGTTCAAATTCTTGCATGCATTCATTCATCCTATCTTGTAAACCATCTATTTCAGCACCAATTTTATCTAGTCTAATGTCCATACAAGATTCGGAATCATGAGATGGAGATTCACAATACACACACAAATGACGAGACTCAACAACATCACATGGAGAAAGATCATAAGAGTTTTTCACATAACGTTTCTCATAGTGCAATTGAGCATGAAGAGCACACAGATTACCAAAACAAGAACAAGATGAATAAAAAGTATCCCCAAATTGGCGAGTATCCGTGTACAACCAATCAAATAATTTCCAAGCCCGATACTCTTTTTCAACATTGAAATCAAGATAATTCAGAAGAGAACGGGTCTCGAAGTTTAATCACTCACTAATAACAACTAACACTTCCCAATTAAAATAAATATAACCATAAGGGGCCCAATAAGCAAGATAATCATTTAATCTATCACGATAATCACAAAATAATTCTTGCTCATTTTGAGGGAAGCTAAAACATGCCATCTCTGTTTTCTATTTTTTTTTCTTTTTTATTTTTTTCTATATATATTTTTTCTCTTTTTTCGATATTCAATTTTTTTGACTACATTTTTCTAACTTAATCAAAAACGCAATTAAACTATTTACATACAAACCAATCACATAATCTACCAAATAACGCCATCCCCGGCAACGACGCCATTGTTCGGTTGTAATTTTTGTGGTTTTATAAGTTAGGGTTGTCGGTCCACGAGGATGGGTGTTTAGGCTTGATTTGGGCAATCGGTTTGTGTTTGGGGTTTTTCTCATTCGGAAAGCTATAAATTATGTAAATTAAGCAATAAACTAACGTAGACATGATAATAATCAAGGAAGCAATAAAAGATGAAAGCAATTAAGAACAAGAAATAAGACAGCAATGAAAAGCAATGTAATAGAAAGCAATAAAACTAATAATGAAATTAGGCACAAGAGATTATACCTTTGATGATCTAAACTTCAAATCTTCAATCTACCTTTGCAATTTCCCCGGAACAAACAAGAAATTGTGGATTGGATTACCAAGGATCCCCCAAATTCTCACTAGGCAGTAGAATTGGAATTCCTTGACCCTCCTCCCCACTAAAAGATGGATTTGATTTGGCTAACCCTAGAAAGCTTTTGAAATCAACATTAATGGAGAATAGAGAGAGAGAGAGAGAGGAAGAGAGAGAGAAAGCTTGTAAAACTTTAATGAGATTACCTGAAAGAAGAGTTTAATAACAATTGCAAGAAGACTTAAAGAAAGCTTAAAGAACAATGGTGAAAACTTGAAGAACAATTAAAGAAAGCAATTGAAGAAAGCAATTAAATCTAATCTAATCCTAATCCTAAAACTTAAATAAAAGCTAAGCTAAAAGATAAAAACTAAGATAATTAGTTCTGAATTACATTGGGTATTTATAGAAGAAGGAGAACGAAACCCAAAACCCTAAAACTAACTCAGCAAAACGTGCATCAGCTTCGCAGATTTCCGCAGAAAACTTCGGGTGACTCAGGCGAGTCAATAAGTGACTCGGGCGAGTCAGTGTTCTGTCCCACTCCCTTGGCCTGTCTTTGTTGCCCCAGAATCTTGACTCGGGCGAGTCAGCAGATGACTCGGGCGAGTCACTGTTTTGGGCAGCTTTTCCCTGCCGTCTTCAAACGCGCATAACTTCTTCATCCGGACTCCGTTTTAGACCCGTAAGATATCGATGAAAAGCTCTCTGTGTGTACTTTACGCTCCCAAAATGTCAGACCAATCAGAGTTGTAATGAAAGCGTTATGACCCAAAGAGTGAAGGCACACGTATTTCAAACGTTTGAGTCTGTACCGTTCCCCTGTTTTGCGCCAATCTTGGCATGGATTTTCCGGCTTCGGTTTCACCTCGGCTCTCGGCTCGGGTTGACTTAGTTCTCGGCTTGGGTTGACTTGGTTTGACTCGGCTCGGGTTGATTTGGTTTGACTCGGGAAATCGCTCGGGATTCCCTAAAAACCTTCAATTAAGCCCAAACTTCTTCTAACTCCTTATTTTCCTACAAAACACCAAATCACTATATCTAATATATAGAAAGGGCTAAAATAAACACAAACACCCTATAAAGGAGATAAAATTCGGCTCGGAACGAGACCGAACATGTGTTAATTAATTGAATTATATGAATTGGTTTTGAAGTATTAAGTTATGAATTATGGGAACCTTATAGTGTTCCTAGGGTGAGTTAGGTAGATGGTAGGGTATACTAACTTCGAGAGGATGTTATTAATTATAGAATTTATCTATTTATAGGCGCAATCTAGATCAACTCGTTTTAGTAAGCTCAAGTGTATCCGTTGAAGCGAATTGAAGTAAAGTTAAGTGAAGACATTAAGGTAATGTCTATGTCATAATCCTCACTGGGATGCACTTTACATGTTTTACGGTTTTGATTATGTTTTAGAAATTGCATCCCGAAAGGGGATTTTATGGTGAAAATTGACTGTCTGTTTTGAATGTCGAGTTATGACTATGTCTGTTTTGAATGTCGAGTTGATGAAATGCAGATAGTCTTTTATGTGTGTGATTTTACAATGGTTTTGGAAATCGGGATTTGACTATTTGAGTTGGAAAAGTGTGTTATTAAACTTGATTAATAATTCAAAACTGACGTAAATGCGGGTCGGGCAACGTTCCGAAGACCAGGATCTGTTCCTGCAGGGAGGTTGTCAAGAGATCAGGGGATGCCCTGATATGGTTGTGTGTTCGGGCAATGTCTAAGACCAAGATCTGTTCCTGCAGGGAGGTTGTCAAGATATCATAGATGCCTCATAAGTGCTACTTCCCTGGGGTTAGTTTTATGCACGTGTGTGAAATGGATGGTCATCCGTATGTTTGAGATTGTGATTGATTGAGATGTGTATTGAGATTGAGATATGATTATTGTGGAGTCTCGGACTTCGAGGGTCAAATAAGCAAGTTTCGTCCGCTTAATAAATCTGAAAGATGGTTTGGTTGGTTGCGAAAGAAAGTTGGTTTCGAAAAGATTTGACTTGTTCACTTCTCCCCCAAAAATGAATTGAAATGAATTTGAAATTGTTTTGACGGTTAGGGGTAGACATTATTGAGTCCTCCTCATGTTTTTAAATGTTTTGAATTCAGGTGGAAAGTTCTGTGATGGGAACGGGAACTAGAAGTGAGGACGATATATTGAAGTTAAAAGTTCTATGAATAAAGTTTAGTTTATGTTCTAGAGTTGAAGTTAGTAATTAATGCTTCGTTCGTGTAGTTTCTAGAATTGAAGTTTCTTTCGTTTATTAAATTGAAGTAAATAATGATTAGTTGTTAGTTTTCCTTTCTTGCGTTGTATTCCTTTGGGGATACGACAGTAACGCCTAATAAAAAAAAAGAAATGAAAGTTCCGCTGTTACCGTTGGTCAATGTTTGACTTTATATATATATATATATATATATATATATATATATATATATATCTATATATATATATATATATATATATATATATGTAGTATACTTTTGTACTATATAATTCAAATTTGTATTAACGTATAGTTACATTATGAGAATATATAAATAAGGATGGTTAAAAGTTTATCGATGATTTAACTTAGTTAATGCACAATCTAATTATTTTAATTTAATTAAAATGAAATTATATATAAACTAAGGTAAATTTCAAATGATAGACAACAACTATTCTCTATTCCAAGTTGTCAACATGGAGTGTATGGGCATGGTGGAAACACAATAGCTTGAGTTGATTATGCCATGGGTAGGGATGGCAATGGGTCGGAGGCGAATTGGAGGTGGGTACCTCCACCTTCGTTCCAATTAATAATCGGAGGTGTAGGTCCACCTCCAAATCCAAACATAATCGGAGGTAGGTACCTCCACCTTCGCTCCAATTAATAATCGGAGGTGGAGGTCCACCTCCAAATCCAATTAATCGGAGGTGGGAGGACCACCAAATCCATACTTAATCGGAGGTACCCAACCCTCCCTCCGACTCCGGTTACCTCCTATTACTTCCGACTCCAATTAGCTGTTATACGTTCCATGGTTGCGTGCGGTGGTCCTAATGTCGCGGTCGGGTGTCGCGAGGTGGTGCGGGGGTCGGCTGAGACAGAGAGAGGAGACGGGCCACACGGCTGATAAGTGCTTCTTGTATATATGAAAACTTAGTTGTTATGATGAGAAATTTGGGGAATATTTGATTTGATTATATTATTTTATACCCGAATTTCCCATATTACGCTTGGTTTGGAGTTTGGTGAGTTTTGTAGGGAATTTGTGAAGAATCGATGTAAACCAAGCCAAAAATCAAGTGTAGATCCTAGTTGTGTGCGTAAAGGACCAAGAAGTGAGGAGTTGGATCACCCAAGGCCCAAACAATGGCCCAAAGAGATCTTAGGCCCGAGTCTGCAGTGGCACGGGTGGTGCCAAAGGAGGCACGGGTAGTGCCTATGACCAGAACTTGAAGAAATTTGTGCAGGGAGCTGACACGAGTAGTGCCTGGGGGCCACGGTCCGTGTCACTATGGAGCACAGTCTGCGTCACCCTTGGGACGGTCTGTGTCTCTCGTGTCTCTTCATTTTCGGCAGTTTTGAGTTGCAATTTGCCTATATTATGTGATTTCCGGCTGTTTATGGAGGCAATCATCATTCCATCATCTTCCATTCCATGCCCTAATCATATCCTTCATTCATCCATATTCCATCCACCATTGAAGATTGAGAGAAGATTAAAGATCGAAGAGCATCTTGAATACACTTTGAAGTGGAGGAGCAAAAGTTCTCCATAGTTGATTCCTAGCAACATTGTTCTTCCCTTTGGTTTATTTCTCATTCTCTGATATATTTTCATATGCTTTCTAGAATACATTTCAATTGCTTTGTAGTTGCAAACATGAATAGTGAGTAGTTCTTTTAGTTTGGGGGATGAACCTTTGAAGTTGCTTGATGAATTGACTTTGTTGGGTTGAATTATCATGAATTTAGTTTGTTTCAGTCTATTTGGTCTTTGAATTGAATTGTTATTGCTTTTGCTTGATCACCAATTGCAAGTAAATAGGTTTTTGAATAAAGTACCGAAAGGAGAAGTTTGATTACCCGAAAACCTAGATTAAACTAGTTAAAATTATCTAGACATAGAAGTTTTAATTAGGGTTCTTGAGATAATTAGATCTTTAACCTTGACTAAATCGAAATAACCACGAAAGTAGGTGCTCGGTTAGTCTTAGCAATTCGCTCTAGTGACAAAATCTCATTGCGAAGTGTTTAATGCTATTGTCCAACCTTGATTGTGCAAGTTAATGAAATGAATGTTCAATCCCCATCGTTGAGTCGTTATTTGACTTAGGTTTCATCCCCTGAACGCCTTTTTACCTTGATTAAATCAGAAAAGTTTGTGTAATATTAGTTTGTTTAGTTCTTGATTGTGATTAGATTTAGAATTAGTTACTTCAAACCAAAAACAGATCGACTTAGCGATCAACTAGTAGGCTAGTTCAGTGCGTTGAAAGGAAAAGTCCCTGTGGGAACGACCTTGATTTATGCTACAATTTCACCCGTGCACTTGCGGCCTATCAAGTTTTTGGCGCCGTTGCCGGGGACTTTATCCCTAGCCAGCCACTAAACGAATACCCTAAGGTTGCCTAAGTCATTTATTTTCTGTTTTGATTTTCCTTGGTGTTTTTGTTTTTGTCTTGCCAGGATTACTCTACGTGCATGCAAAAGGCTCCACTCTTTGAGTTTGATCCTGAAATCGAAAGAACCTTTCGCTCCTGGTGAAAGAAGCAAAAGTTAGAGCAAGCCCGGAGAAGACAAGAAGAGAACTCCAAGCGAAAGAATGCCATGTCCGATGGCGGTGGCGAAGAGCCTAGAATCACGCTTGGCTCCTATGTGATGCCAAATGTCACAAATCAATCCTCCGCCATTAATCCGCCAAGAGTGGCCGCTGATGATTCCGAGCTGAGGAGTTCACTCATCAATTTGGTGAAGGCCAACCCATTCCATGGCCTCCCCAATGAAGATCCCAACAGGCACCTTCGCCTATTCAACCAAGCATGTGAGACCTTTAAGGCAAATGGTGCAACGCCCGATGTAATCAAGCTGCGGTTGTTTCCCTTCTCACTTGAAGGGAAGGCTTGGGAGTGGTTAGATGCTCTTCCATCAAGCTCTGCCATCACCACTTTTGACCAACTTGCTAGCTTATTCTTGGCGAAGTACTTTCCTCCTAGCAAGTTGACGAGCCTCCGGAATCAAATCTCAACATTTGTCCAAGAGCCAGATGAGTCCCTCTATGAAGCATGGGAGAGGTTCAAGGACCTCTTACGTCAATGCCCCCACCATGGTTTAGAACCATGGGTCCCGATACAAGCCTTCTACAACGGGGTGGATGACAACTTGAGGGCCAACATCTTGGCGGCGGCGGGAGGCAACATCATGTCCAAGACAGTGGTAGAACTTCAAACTTTGATTGAAAAGATGGCAATCAATAGCTACCAGTGGTCAAAGCCCCGTTCCAAGAGGATGGGAGGTAAGTATGAAGTTGGTGCTATTTCTATGTTGAATGCTAAGTTGGATGCAATGACTAAGAAGATGGATTTGTTGAATGTGAATGCTCCCCCTCCCCAACCATGTGTGTCGTGTCAATCATATGAACATGAGACCTTGAATTGTTCTAGTGGGTTGGTTAGCAATGAATCGACCGAAGTGGTTAACTATGTTGGTAACCCTTCTAATAGGCAAAACTTTGACCCTTTTTCCAATACTTACAATCCCGGTTTTAGGTTCCACCCGAACTTTTCTTACCGGAACAATAACCAAATGGGTCAACCCCAAGGACAAAGACAACCCCAAGCACCTCCACCACAAGCTGCCCAAAAGCCTAACCTAGAGACCATGATACAAGCTTTGATGTTGTCTCAACAACAACACCAAAAACGGCAACTTGAGCATCAACAAAGATAAGATGAGGTGATTAAGGCCTTAGCTACTAAAGTTGACCTTATGAGCACCCACACTCAAATGCTTGAGAATCAAATTTCCATTCAAGCTAGTACCTCCACTACCCTTCCGGGAATGCTTCCCGGAAAGCCCGAACCTAACCCTAAGGAACACTGCCAAGCCATAACCTTAAGGAGTGGGACACAATTGGAGGGGCCTAAAGAACCTAGGATTGAGCATGTGGTGATTGATGTGCCTAAAGGTGTTGAAAATGATGTGATTGATGCTGAGAATGTTGTGGTTGATGAGGAGGTGTCTCGGCCCTCCAAAGATTTTGGGATTGATGTTAATGTGCAAAAGGAGAAAGAGCCTCTTAATGACCCACCGAAAACTCCCCAAAGGATTTTTACTCCGCCCGTGCCTTTCCCTCAAAGATTGGCTAGGGCTAAACTTGACAAACAATTTGGGAAGTTCTTGGAGGTCATCAAGAAGCTCGAGATTAGCATACCATTCACCGAGGCCTTGTCTCAAATGCCCGCCTATGCCAAATTTTTGAAAGAAATTTTAAGCAACAAGAGAAAGCTAGAAGAGCATGAGACAATGGCTTCGACTAACCATTATAGCGCCGCGATCCAAAACAAGCTTCCTCCTGAGCTTAAGGATCCCGGTAGCTTCACCATTCCATGTGTTGTAGGGAACATTTTCATTGATCGAGCTTTGTGTTATTTGGGGTCGAGTGTGAACTTGATGCCCTTTTCTTTGTCTCAAAAACTTGGTATGGGTGAGCTGAAACCCACTACCATGTCCCTACAACTTGCTGGCCGTTCTGTGAAATACCCTTTGGGTATACTTGAGGATGTCCTTATCAAGGTGGGTGACATCTTTGTGCTTGTTAACTTTGTGATACTTGATATGAATGAGGATTTGCGCACCTCAATCATTCTTGGAAGGCCTTTCTTGGCCACTTCGGGGTGTTGTGTTGATGTGAAAAATGGCAAGATGACTTTTGATGTGGGAAGTGATAAGATTGAGTTTAATGTGAATAAAGCTTCCAAATTTCCTTCTATTTCCGATGATTGTAACTTCGTTGATTCGATTGAGGGAATAGTTAGGGAACATGAGACTAACCATTGGCTAAGTGATGATCCACTTGAGCTATGTTTGTTGTTTTGTGACTATTTGCAGGATGACAACCCCGAGGTTGCAATTTGTGCAAAGTTGTTGGAAGCATCCCCACCATTTCCTCCGGGGTTTGCCAAGATTGAGAAGCTGGAGGAGGAAGAAGAGCCTACACATGCTGTGAAAAAGACTCCGGAAGTGGAATTGAAGCCTCTTCTATCTTCTTTGAGGTATGAGTTTCTAGGTCCTAATTCTACATATCCTGTCATTGTGAATGCAAACTTAAACAAATATGAAAATGCTTTGTTGGAAGTTCTAAGATTGCATCGCAATGCCATAGGATACACTCTTGATGACCTAAAGGGAATTCACCCTTCGTTTTGCGTGCATCGCATCCTCATGGAGGAAAATCATAAGCCATCCATTGAGCATCAAAGGAGGCTTAACCCCACCATGAAAGATGTTGTGAAAAAAAAGGTCTTGAAATTGTTGAAGGCCGGTATTATCTACCCTATCTCCGATAGTGAGTGGGTAAGCCCGGTCCATGTTGTGCCTAAAAAGGGGGGAATGACTGTTGTGAAAAATGATAAAAATGAATTAATCCCCACTAGAACGGTAACGGGTCGACGAATGTGTATTGACTATAGGAAATTGAACAAAGCCACCCGAAAAGACCATTTTCCCCTTCCTTTTGTAGACCAAATGCTAGAGAGACTTGCAAAGAATTCCCATTTTTGCTACCTAGATGGCTATTCCGGATTTTTCCAAATCCCGATTCACCCAAAAGACCAAGAGAAAACCACTTTTACTTGTCCTTATAGAACTTTTGCATCGGATAATGCCTTTCGGGTTGTGTAATGCACCCGCTACTTTTCAAAGATGTATGATGGCTATATTCTCCCAATTTATTGAGGACATAATGGAGGTTTTATGGATGATTTTTCAGTTTGTAGCACCTCATTTGAACATTGTTTAAATAATTTGAAAAAGGTGCTAAATCGATGTGAAGAAGTTAACTTGGTCTTCAATTGGGAAAAGTGCCATTTTATGGTGCAAGAGGGGGTAGTTCTTGGTCATGTTGTTTCATCTAAGGGCATTGAAGTTGATAGAGCAAAAGTGGAGGTGATTGAAAAATTGTTGCCACCAAATTCTGTAAAGGGTGTGAGGAGTTTTCTTGGACATGTTGGTTTTTACCGGCGGTTCATAAAAGATTTTTCAAAAATTGCAAAACCTCTCACCCAATTACTCATCAAAGATGTGCCCTTTGACTTTAATGAAGAGTGTTTGAGTGCTTTTCTCAGGTTGAAGAAAGCTTTGGTCACCGCTCCCATCGTACAAGCACCGGATTGGGATTTGCCCTTTGAAGTGATGTGCGACGCAAGCGATCATGCGGTGGGGGCTGTTTTGGGGCAAAGGAAGGACAACAAGCCCTATGTGATTTACTATTGAAGGAAGACGTTGGATGGTGCTCAAGTTAATTATGCCACCACCGAGAAAGAGTTCTTAGCGGTTGTCTTCGCTTTGGACAAATTCCGCTCCTATTTGATCAATTTCAAGGTGATTGTTTTCACGGATCATGCTGCTCTACGACACCTTTTGACTAAGGCGGATTCTAAGCCTCACCTCATTCGATGGGTCCTCTTACTCCAAGAGTTTGACCTCGAGATCCGAGACAAACCGGGATTGCAAAATGTGGTGGCCGATCATCTTTCAAGATTGCAACTTGAGGCTCAAAGCGATGATGATATTCCCATTGATGATTCCTTCCCATATGAACAACTCTTTGTTCTTGCTCATCAAGTCACCCCTTGGTATGCGGATATAGTGAACTTCATTGTTAGTGGAGTACTTCCCTGGGAGATGTCATGGCAACAAAAGAAGAGGTTTGTCTCCGAGTTGAGGAGATATGTTTGGGAGGAACCTCTACTTTACAAGCTTTGTGGGCATGGAGTGTATAGAAGATGCTTGCCAGAAGATGAAGTTCAAAGTGTGCTCCACCATTGTCATGTCGCTACTTGTGGTGGTCATTTTAGCACCGACAAGGCCATTGCAAAGGTGCTCCAAGCCGGGTTCTATTGGCCTACACTCTCCAAGGATGTGAGAAGTTTTGTGCTCTCATGTGACAAGTGCCAAAGAACCGGGAGTATTTCCAAGAGGAATGAGATGCCCCAACATTACATTGTAGAGGTGGAACTCTTTGATGTGTGGGGGATAGACTTCATGGGTCCCTTCCCTCCTTCTCACAACAACCTCTACATATTAGTGGCGATCGATTATGTTTCGAAGTGGGTTGAGGCAATTGCAACACCCACCAATGATTCCAAGGTGGTGATTAAGTTCCTCAAGAAGATCTTTGCAAGATTTGGAACTCCAAGGGCCTTATTGAGTGACAACGACACTCATATTTGCAATCGGTCTCTTGATGCTCTTCTAGCCAAGTATGGGGTAACACATCGAGTTGCTACACCATATCATCCCCAAACTAGTGGCCAAGTGGAGCTTTCTAATCGGGAAATCAAGAGCATTTTGGAGAAGACGGTCAACCGTTCAAGGAAGGATTGGTCTCTTAAGTTAGATGATGCAAAAAATAAAGAGAGAAAAGAAGAAAAGAAAAAATAATAATAAAAAGTGATTGAGAGTGAGTGGAAAAATAAAAGTGAGTGAGTTGAAAATAAATGAGTGAAAAGAATTAGTGTGGAGAAGGATGGATTGTAAAAAAGTGAGAGAAATTCAAGAAAAAAATGCATAATTGAGAGTTGGGAGAGTTTTAGGGATCGAACTCAAGACCATACAAGGTGAAAGGAAGCAGCACGGGTAGTGCCTACATGGGCACGAGTCGTGCGCCCCTCCGGCAGCCCAAAAATTTGTCAGGTAACTGGGGCACGGTCCGTGCCTAAGGTGGCACCGTCCGTGTCTCACTCGAAAACCCTAAAAAAAAATCAGCTGATTTTTCCTTATTTCCTTCCTGATTCGGTCCGTGCCTTCCTTCTCCCTCCCATTCTCGCATATCCCCTTCGCTTCGCCCAGCCCTTCGCACTCGCCCAACCTCTGTGCGCAAGCCCACGCCTCTCGCTCGCCCCATTCCTCATCCCTTCTCCTCTTGTTCACCCAACACCATCCTGCATCCGCACCATCAACCCACACAAATCCCACTCCACTTTCCTTCACACAACACCACAAAGTACACAACGCACGCCCTTTTTCTCCCTAAACCCTAATTACTCCAAGTTCTCCTATTTTCTTCTCAATTTCTCTTGTAAAAGATTTGATTCTTGTTTCTTTTTAGTTTTCTTTGCTCAATTTGCTGATTTTTGAGATTCATTGTCTTGGTTTTTGAATTTAGGGTTTCTTGTGCTTAATTGATTTGGTTTGGTTTGGTTGGTGCCCAATTCAATTACTAAGGTTAATTCGAACCCTATTGCTATTTTGGTGTGAATTGTTCAACTTTGTTTCGATTGAATTGATTGGAGACTAATTTGAATGCTTTGGGTTTGATTGTGAATTTGGTGTGGTGTGTCTCAAATTTTAGTGTGTTTCTATGGTTGATTGTATATACATTGAGTCTTTGGTGGTAGTAATTTAGTCATTGTATATAGTTAACTTGTTTCTAGCTTTAGTTTTAGCTTAGTTTAGTCATGGTGGTGATTTGTATATAGTTGGTTCTTCACCATTGTAGTTTTTTTTTTTTTAGTAGTGTTGATTTTGAGTTTGCTTTGTTTGGTTTGCTAGGATGTACATATTGTTTTAGCTTACCACTTTGTTAGATTTTTGTCTTAGGAGTCTAAGTTTCGTGTTTCTTTGTTTTGTTTTTGAGTCATTGATGGTTAGTTAAAACTAACTCCACCATCCATTTTGAGTCTTTTGCACTTTTATATATAACTAACATTGTTGTAACCCTTTGTTATCGAAGGATGGCTAGGGGTAAAGGTCCAGTTCAAGAGGAACCGGCTTCTAAGAGGCGGAAAGCTGATGGAGGCAAAGGAAAAGACAAAGGTGCGCGTTCTTCACGGCCGAATAGAGGTAACAATCCATTCAATCTTGAAGGTGAAATGTATGACCGTTATCTTGCTTTGAGCAAGCGTAAAGTTGTAGCCACTAGATATATGCATGAACCCTTTTTGGCTGCGACTGGCATGTTAACTGATGTTGAATGGTTGTTAAATCGTTGTGGCCTGTTGCGTTTTGCTCGGATGAGAGAACCTACCTTTCGCAACCTGACCTTGGAGGTGCTTAGCACTTTCGAAGTAGACTTGACCACTAGGGACGGTTTGATTAGTTTTAACATCGATGAAGAGACCCATTCCCTAACTTTGGCTGAATTTGCTGAGATATTTCAACTGCCTGTTATCACTGATAGAGGGAGGCGAGAAATGCCTGATGATGATGTATGGAACCCCAAAGCCTTTTGGCAGTTCCTTACTACAAGGACTGATTATAACCCTCGCAAATCTAAATGCACTACCATTCGCAATCCGACTTTTCGGGTTATTCAGCGGATTTTATCCTGTGGAATGTTTGGTCGTGGTGATAGCATGAATGTTGCATCTAAGGCTGAATTTTTTGTGCTGTGGGGGATGTATTATGCCCGACCTGATGTTAACCTCGCTGCCCTTTTTGCTCTTCATTTAGAGAGTCATGCTAGCTTGGGGAAGGGGATATTCTTATGCGGGGTCTACTCACTGTATTAGCGAGACATTTTGGTTGGGACCCTGCTCGCCATCAGCGAGATTTAGTTGGTGGACCTTTGCTTTTGGATGCTAAGACCTTTTGTTCTATGAAAATGTGTACATTGGACCGGGCTGCTGTTCTGTGGCGGTACCCTAACAATGAGTTGATGCGGTTTCCCCATGATCATGTGTCCATCCAACATGTCCCTAACATCCTCTTTCTACCTCCCATGGACCCAAACCAGCCCGATCTTCAAGCTCCACTAGCCATCCGAGAGGATGGAGAGAGTGGTGGCAGTAGTAGTGATAAGCACAGTGAGGAGGGTGATGGTGAGCCTACCCTTGAAGAGAGGCTTAAACACCTCCAAATCTACTGTGAGCTTGAGTTTCAAAGCCTTCGGGACAACCAGGGTCGGATTGAGCGTAGTCAAAATGAGATCAAAAAATTACTCGGAGGTACCTCAATATTTGGGGAAACTATTTTTCGGCACCCCAATTTTTCAAAACTCATTTTGAGGTACCCTTACTTTTTGGGTTAGAAATTATTTGGTGCTTTTCCGGGCATCAATTTTGTTAAGTGACCGAAATACCCTTATTCTTCTTCCTTAAGGGTATTTCTTAAAAATGGAAGAACAAGGGTATTTCGGTCACTTAACCAAATTGATGACCGAAAAACACCTAATAATTTCTAACTCAAAAAGTAAGGGTACCCCAAAATGAGTTTTGAAAAGTTGGGGTACCTGAAAAACATTTCACCAAAAGTTAGGGTACCTCCGAGTAATTTTTTGAAATGAGATGCTTGCCTTGATGCGATCCGTTCGTGGTTGGCAGCTTAACCATACTTGCAACCCACCCCCTCCTCCACCTCCATGATACCTCTTTGTGACCTCTTTGTGTTTTCTTCCTATGTTTCTCGGGTGATGTTTCGCATTGTGGACAATTCTCGGTTCAAGCATGGAGGGATTTGTGTAAACTTTTTGTGGATATGTGTGTTTTGAGTCGTTTTTATTTTTGATTTTTACTTGTTTTGAGTCTTTTTAGTTTTGATTTGATTTGCTTTTCTTTATTTTTCTAGTTTAGTTTCACTTGTAAAAAGTCTTTAATTTCTTCTTTTCGTAGTTTGTTTTCGTTTTCTTATTTTCTTATTTTCATTTTGAGTCTTGTAAAAAGTTTTTGAAAATTGAAAAAATTAGAAAATCTGAAAAAAATTAAAAAAAAAACTGTTTGATATATGATTTGGCGAGATAGTTTTCTTTTGACTTGATTTGATCTTGTATAGCCCGTTTGTGAAAGACTGTGAATTGACACGAGTTGTGAAGCTAAATGTTGTGAGAATTGTGCTAGGATAATGAGATCGATTACTTTTGTCACTATTTTAAGAGTGAGTTGTGCATATGCATATCTTTCAAACTGGGTAATGATTGTTGAGCGCTACCATTGAGTCCACATAAGCCTAAAAGAAAAGACTAATCATTTTTATTGGTCTTATTTCCATGAGTGACTCACCATTGCGGCATCCTCCTTCATTTGCTTTGCATCTCCTTGAAATTGCTATGCGTTGTACATTGACAAGATGACAGAGGCATTAGGAATTGAAACCGCAAGCCTTGACCACCCGTTACATCAGAATATCCTTAGTTAGCCCCTTCTTGCCTTGACTTTTTCTTTTCTTGAACCCACATTATAAGCCTTGGCCGATTATATATTTCCTACCCTTAAACCGTTGCTTGAAATGTTTTGAGTTTGAAGTTGGGTTGATTATGGTTACTTTGGTGGTTTGGTTTGTGATGGGGATTGGTTTGAGTTGTAAATATTGGTTTGATTCCCCAAATTATGTACATTGAGGTTGTTGGGTGGAATTGGAAACTTGCCTAGTGAGTTGTATATAAGTGTGATGTTGTTTGTTTGTGTGTGTGTTTGAATCAAAGGTGAAAAAAAAGAAAAAAAACAGAAAAAAAGTGAAAAAAAATTGGAGAATTCCGGAAAAAGAAGAAAAAGAGAATAAAGTGTCTGACTTTTTGGTTTCTTTTGTTTTGGATTGATTATAAGTGGTGAGATGAATGTATGTTGAATTGGTGCAGAATAATTTCAAGCTTTGACTTTTAGCTCCACAATTCCCAAATATTATCCACTTCTTACCCTTAACCCTAGCCCCGTTACAACCCTTGAAAGTCCTCTTGATTGTCATTGTTGCTTTGCAAATTGCGGTGGCGAGTTGAGATTCCTAGCAAATACGTGGTTGGTTGTGGCTTTGGTTTGAGTAATTGAGCGAATTTTCAATGATTTTTCATATTTAAACACATGAGAGGAGTGTTTCCACATTCCCAAAAAGTGAGTTTGCTCTTCATTCTTACCTAGTTTCATGCTTAACATGTGTCTTCTTATCTCATTCGGTGATTAAGGGTGATTGGTTGAACTTGGTGAGTACCATTCTTGAATAATTTGTCTTCATTTACTGGTGTAAATTGGCTTCTTTTTCACTCTTGGGCTGTACTTTAGATTAGATGCGATTGATTGAATGTTCTATCATTGTTGTCCTGCGGAGTTGTAATTAAATAAAAATTTTCGTTTTTGTTAATTTTTACTTTTGAGTCTTTTTATTTTTGCTTTGAGTTCTTTGAGTCGTTTTGTCCCGTTTTCTATTATTTTCTTTCATTTTCTTTCTTTGCCTTTTCTTTTGAGTTTGGAATTGCTTAGGGACAAGCAAGGACTAAGCCTGGGGGATTTTGACAAGTGCTTCTTGTATATATGAAAACTTGGTTGTTATGATGAGAAATTTGGGGAATATTTGATTTGATTATATTATTTTATACCAGAATTTCCCATATTACGCTTGGTTTGGAATTTGGTGAGTTTTGTAGGGAATTTGTGAAGAATCGATGTAAACCAAGCAAAAAATCAAGTGTAGATCCAAGTTGTGTGCGTAAAGGACCAAGAAATGTGGAGTTGGATCACCCTAGGCCCAAACAATGGCCCAAAGAGCTCTTAGGCCCGAGTCAGCAGTGGCACGGGTGGTGCCAAAGGAGGCACGGGTAGTGCCTATGACCAGAACATGAAGAAATTTGTACAGGGAGCTGACACGGGTAGTGCCTGGGGGGCACGGTCCGTGTAACTATGGAGCACGGTCCGTGTCAACCCTGGCACGGTCCGTGTGTCTCGTGTCTCTTCATTTTCGGCGGTTTTGAGTTGCAATTTGCCTATATTATGTGATTTCCGGCTATTTATGGAGGCAATCATCATTCCATCATCTTCCATTCCATTCCATGCCCTAATCATATCCTTCATTCATCCATATTCCATCCACCATAGAAGATTGAGAGAAGATTGAACATCAAAGAGCATCTTGAATACACTTTGAAGTGGAGGAGCAAAAGTTCTCCATAATTGATTCCTAGCAAGATTGTTCTTCCCTTTGGTTTATTTCTCATTCTCTCATAGATTTTCATATGCTTTCTAGAATAGATTTCAATTGCTTTGTAGTTGCAAACATGAATAGTGAGTAGTTCTTTTAGTTTGGGGGATGAACCTTTGAAGTTGCTTGATGAATTGACTTTGTTGGGTTAAATTATCATGAATTTAGTTTGTTTCAATCTATTTAGTCTTTGAATTGAATTGTTATTGCTTTTGCTTGATCACCAATTGCAAGTAAATAGGTTGTTGAATGAAGTACCGAAAGGAGAACTTTGATTACCCGAAAACCTAGATTAAACTAGTTAAAATTATCTAGACATAGAAGTTTTAATTAGGGTTCTTGAGATAATTAGATCTTTAACCTTGACTACATCGAAATAACCACGAAAGTAGGTGCTCGGTTAGTCTTGGCAATTCGCTCTAGTGACAAAATCTCATTGTGAAATGTTTAATGCTATTGTCGAACATTGATTGTGCAAGTTAATGAAATGAATGTTCAATCCCCATCGTTGATTCGTTATTTGACTTAGGTTTCATCCCTTGAACGCCTTTTTACCTTGATTAAATCAGAAAAGTTTGTGTGAATATTAGTTTGTTTAGTTCGTGATTGTGATTAGATTCAGAATTAGTTATTTCAAACAAAAAACGGATCGATTTAGCGATCAACTAGGAGGCTAGTTCAGTGCGTTGAAAGGAAAAGTCCCTGTGGGAACGACCTTGATTTATGCTACAATTTCACCTGTGCACTTGCGGCCTATCAACGGCAGACATAGACAGAGAGAGGCAGAGAGGACATAGGTTAGAGGACACTGGATTGGAGATGATGGTTGTAACAATGCTGAACTCAGAACTCGAACCTCGGAAGAAGAAATCGAAGGGAGTGAAGTGAAGGTGGTGGATGATGGTGCTAACGACGCTGGGATGGGAGCCTGGGGCTGGGATGTGCAGGTGAAGAGCAGAAGAGGGCGGTGAAGTGAAGGGGATGATGGGAGCCTTGGGGGAGCGGGGGTTGGGATGCGCAGGGCAGGTGAAGTGAAACTGATGAAATAAAACCCTAATGGCTAATAGTAATACACGATTTCCCTTAAAAAATAAAAAGAAAAAAATAAACTTTTACGATCTATTATAAAAAATCGGTCATTTTAATTTTCAATTTTTTTTAATTTTTTATATTAATTATTATAATCGGACTTAATCAGATCGACTATAATCGGACTTAATCGGACATAATCGGATCGGAGGTGGTCACCTCCACATCCGCCCCAATTATAATCGGAGTCGGATTCTTTTAATCGGATTCGGATTCAGAGTTTTTTTAGTCGAATTCGGATTTGAATTTTTTAGTCGGAGCGAATCAGATTCGCTTCGGATTCTGACTTGAGTGTCATCCCTAGCCATGGGTTGAAGAGATTCAAGAGCCACCTTGCTTGGAAAAGAAATGGAGTTGATGGATGATGTAATTTCCTGAATCCTTGAATGAAAAGACAATAATGATGAAAAAACAACCCACAATTGATCAACTACCAATAAGCTTGAACACCCAAAGGCACTTGGATATGATTTTGGATAAAGGATGATTCTTACCACCAAAACCTAGCATCACACCATGATTAGATAAAGGAAAATCCACCACTAATCAATAAGGGAATGACTTGCTAGTACCACCATTAACAATGGATAAATTAAAAACAAGATTGGACAAAAAGATTAGGGAGCAATCCTAGCTCTTCATTAGCATTAATCATCAAAGTCTGTTGTGAAATATGAGGACAATCGTATTTATACAGGGCAATTAGGTCAATAAACGCAATTGTTTAAGCCGAAAAAAGGGTGAAAACTGGGTCATCGCGGGCGCAACGCTTCTCGGGAGCGAACAGGGCGATTGCGAAAATGGGCGACATAGCGGGCGCGACAGATGGCGTCGCGGGTGTGACATTTCTGGACTCAAGGCGTAGCGGGCGCGACCCCTGGATGTCGCAGGTGTCACGCCGCTCTGGTCATCTTCTATTTCTCCCTTGCTCGTGTAGCGCCCGCTACGGATGTCGTAGCGTGGGTGACCACCCTTTAGGAACCAAAAATTTATCGGCAAATCAGAAAATGACACGTGAAAAATAAATTAATTTTAGTTTGGCCAATCCTAAATTGCCATGTGTCAAGTTAACTTCGGGGACCCATTTAGTCAAAGTTAAATTTCGACCAACTAGAGTCTCCAAATCTTTAGCATGTCTTGATCAAGAAAAACAACAGAGTTCTTCGGCAAGACCTACAAAGTCTTTAGAAGATTGAACTATAAGCGACCTCCAACTATCAAGCGCCAAGGACGAACGCCTGCTAGTTCAAAAACTTCTGCTCTTCACATCAAAGATTGCGGTAATCTTCTTCGTTTGGTTCATTGATCGAGACCAAACACTCAACCCCTTGCATCCAACAACTTGAAGAACTGCAATCAACAATCAACCTACAAACGGTCAACCTTCGAGTAGCCTCCAACTAAGGAGATCAACTGTAACGCCCCGATCCTTCCCGGGCCACGGGCATTACCGATAACCGCTTCCATGATCGCTAACTGGCCCTCAAATCACCACGTATCTTTCCAGCGTGCTTCGTCCTCGCTCACACGCTTTATGGGAAAACTTACCAAGAGGTCACCCATCCTGAGACTACTCCCTGCCAAACACGTTAACTGAGGAGTTCCCAACGGATGAGCTACCATAAAAGAAGGTGCACCTTGGTGATATGACAGCCATTTCAATCCTTTTAAGTCACACTTTAACCACATATCCGGGGTGTTACAGCCACCCCCACTTAAGCGCACAACGTCCTTGTTGTGCCACAGTCCACTCCATAATCTTTGCCCCGCTAAGTGACTGCCCATGGATCTTCCGTCCACTGGCGCAGCTCATGGTATGATGAGCGGCTCGATACCATCATGCGCCGACCCTTACCAATAACCACTTCAAGGATTGCTGACTGACCCCACAAATCACCACGAGTCTTTCCATTGTGATTCGTCCTCGCTCACACGCTACCTGGTGTAGACACCGGGATTTTGACGTATAAAATAACATAAAAAGAAGAGCGGAAGAAATAAAAGAGAGTCGATAAATACATGCATTTTACATCCTAGCTACATGCACATTTTCTTATATAAAAATGGAGCCATGCAAACCCTACAAACAAGAGCTAAAGGTCGCGGGATCAAATCCTCACAAAAGCAGTCAAAAAACCCTCTCAAAAACCAAATAATATTAGCTATCTCCGTCCAGTGTGAAAGGTCAGCTTCCCTAGGCAGAATGGCTTCACACTCCGCCGTCCATGCATGCATGGACGAAGCTGGATCCCTCCCCCCTGGCGCAGTGGCCGACCGGCCTACACGACGTCAACCACACGTGGTCAATTGACCACGTGCTGCCGTCCACTCCAAGTTCACTCTCCTACTGCCTAGCTATCTGTGCCTTGACTGCCTTGGACGAGAGGTGAGATGTATGTGATTGCATGCATGTATCCTACTACTCTCCTATTCTACTATAAATACCTCCTCTCCTCAAAGCCAAACTCACCAATTCATTCATTCACTCAATCCTCACTTCATCTCATCTCATTCACTCTCTATTCAATTCTCTCTAAACCCTCACCACTTCTTCTTATACTTCTATATTATCCTTTCCTTACATTCTTGTCATCCTATTCTATCATACTCCCTACTATCATAATCCTCATTCTTTCATAACAAAAAGCCGAAACACATATCCTACTTCATTTATCCAAAACTCCACAAAAAACCTAGCTTAAACACATCCTAAAACCACAAAAAGAGCGTTATTATTCCCCTCTTATCACCCTTTTCTTATAACCTTTTCATCACCTTTTTCTATCATCATCTTGGCAATTCGAGAGGTGGATTCTTAAGGCATCAAGGAGGATTCATCAAGAATTCAAAGGCTAGGCAAGGTCTTTTCCAACAAATTAGTAATGTAAGCCCTAAAGTGTTGATATTTCCTTGTAAATAAGGGTATATTTGTACTCTCTTTTATCTTGTATTACATTCTTGTTGCATGTTCAATGAAGTAAGTTTATAAAGTATTCCTTCAATTCCCTTCAAAACTTTATCAAAAGGACATTTTAAACTTTTAATAGAGTCTTTCCTTTTGTTAGAGGCGAACTCTTAAAGTTTACTTTTGGAGTTCGTAGCCGTACCCCCGGATCCATTCTTGGGTTTCGCAGGCGGAGTCTTTCTTTATTTTCTCTTTAGTTTTTTCTTGGGTTTTCACTTTAAAAAGTCGGGTGGCGACTCCCATTTCGAACTAAAACACATCGAGGATTGCATAAACTATGGTTGAACACGGTTTTACAATGTATCAATGCAACTTTAGGGTTTTCTTTCTTATATTTCTAAATAATATTTGCACTAAATCACTCTCTTCCGAGCCTAACATTTAAATGAGCAAATTGGGTTAAATTTAGAAGAGTTTGGAACAAGTGGAAGTTCACTCTTAGATATTTAATTCAAGGACTCATAAAATGCATAAGATAAAGGGAAAGTGATTTTACAAAATATTATTCACGAAATATAAGTTTGATTTCCTTAGAGAGTTTTCAAAGGTTAAACCCCAGCACGAGTCAACAAATCACACCCCAATCCTAACGTGGATGTTCGGAAGCCCGAACGGCGAGGAAAAATGTCCACCGGATTTTTGGCGACTCCACTGGGGAGTTTTCTTAAAGTGGGTAAAACTTGAAAAAAGTTTGTGTGCTTTAAATCTTTTGGAAGGAAAATGAATTTTACTTTATATTATTAAGTCATTCCTTTTAAGCATAATGCATTGCATATACCGGGGCACTCCGTTGACATGTAATATGTCATAGGAGCACATAAATCGGCGGTATTAGGCTTTTTCTTTTTAAACCACAAAAAATAACCGATGGGATGTCGGACCAGCCATACTCAATTGGTGCACTTACACCGAGAGAGCCTTGGTCACCACATAAACTCATGCATCACTCTATGAGGTCTCCACACAAGCCTCCAAGAGCTACACCCCACACATTCAAGTTGCCTTTACAACAAGAATGCACCGGGGCGAGTACATGAACCGCTAAGCCTTTTTCCAGCCAATAAAACCTTTTGTACATAGAACCTTGGTTTAGGATACCCCTTGTTCATATGTATGCTATGTGCTATACATGTGTTTAAATTCGTTGTAAAGAGTCAACCTAAGTTTAGGAGTGTTGTTCTAGTCCGTATAGTAGTCATTGGGCTGAGAAGAGTTATGTTTACCAACTAAGTTAATTAACCTCAAAAATTATGGTTAACCTAGTGGTTCGGCCCATTTATATATAAAGGTTAATTTTCTTGGTCCATAAAGTAAACTCAACTCACCTTTCCTGATTCTGTATGGCCCTTTACAACATTTTCTCAACAAAGGTCAAGTAAACCTGCTTAAAAGTCCAACAAAAGAAAATTAATTATAGCTCACTTGTCGTTGGTTTTATCCGGTCCTTTATAATACCCATTTTCCCAAACAAAAAGATTAAAGGAAAAATAAAATAGAAGAACGTTAGGCGGTCAGTTTTGTTGATCATCATTCTAGTCCGCATAATAATTAGTACGGCTTGAGTTGGCCTAAGTAGGGTGTCTAAGTTACGGATTCTACTTAAAACGGTCGGCCTGTGGATGGGGCTTATCCGAATTGAGAAACACTGACTTGTACTCCTGGACTCGGTTTTGACTCGCTGTGTTTGGTTTTATCCGGCCCTTTATGATGGTCAATAGTCTTCAGGAACTTGTAAAGTTAGGATCATGCAAACCCGTGTCCCGGGTGAGTCACCCTGTCCAGTCAGCATGTAGATCGGGCATATTAGGAAAGTCCCATGTAGATCTACTAGGTCATGTATTCACTAGGTTGGGTGTTTGGGTCAATAAAAGGTCAATCTCTGAGCTGTGTGTGGTTTTGCTGTAGTCAACATAGGAGACCCGAGTCTAGCTTGGATCCCCGACCCAACAGGTCGCTTGATCTGTAACCTAGTCTTCGTTCCGTCAGCACCCAGGTCCAAAACCTCCCGTCGTCTACAATTCGACATGTCTGCAAGAGAACCACAGAGACAACCAGGTCCAAGAAGCCCTAGTTAAACTTATGGAGGAGAAGTTCAAGCAGGTTGAGGGCTCAATCACTTTTGCTGCCTTACAGCAAGAGAAGAAAGCCGATGAGCACATCGCTCGGCAGCAAGAACTCATCGAGAGGCAAAACACTCGTATAGAGCAACAAAAGGAGACTCTTAATGGTGTTTTGGATGCTATGCAACGCATTAACATGCGAGTGGGAATGACAGACAATGATGAGATGGAAGTTCTCCCCAACCCTACAGATAACAAAGGCAAAGGAAAGATGGGTGAAAGTTCCAATGCTGGAGTGATCATTGAGTTGTTTGATGACCTAACACCAAGGCCACCACCGTCAGTGACTGTTCCTCAAACTGTCCCAGTCAAGGCTGAGTTACGCGATAACCCCGTCATCCAAGACATAAAGGCTCAACTGAATGTGTTCAAGTATGCTGTGAGCCAGATGCCCACTTTCACCAATTAGTTCGTCGAGTTCGAACCACCCGCTGAAATCAATGCTAATATAGTGGGAAACATGGACATTCCGCTGAAGAAGTTCTACCCATCTGAGAATCCAACCCATCATGTGTGGGACTTCAACCGAGTGATGCCGCTCCGAGGTGTCACCACTGAGAATTACAAGCAGGTGTTCCCGTCATCACTGAATGATGAAGCATTGAACTGGTATTATACCCATCCCTTGGAAATACGAGGAGATTGGACTACTTTGCGTAGGGCATTTATCGAACACTACAGTAAGATCCATAAAGATAAGGTAACCCTAACAAACATCATGGCTATTCGACAAGGAAAAACGAGTCGATCATAGCTTACTATGAGAGGTGGCATGCTAAGCTATCTCAAGTGACCAGCATTATTCCCACAGAAATGCAGTTACATACATTTGTCCGTGGGTTGATGTAACCTGGTTTTGAGGACCTCGGTTTTTATGTTTCTTCTCAGGGAGCTGGCGGCCTTGGTCACAGAAACTAGGTCTAAGGTCGGAATGAGATTGCTAAAGTAAGGATATCGGTTTGAAGAGATCACAACGCAAGAAACAAAGCTAAGGTCAGTCAAGGAATGGAAAATGGGCCTCAGAGGCTTTTCGTGATGCAAACGGGGATGACGAAATGGATTTTGCAACAAGGGAATAACAAAGAGGGAGAATCAAGTGGCAATTCCATTAGAAGATACCAACCGAGCTTCCTCTTCTGAGGATAGTCCGGATTAACTTTCCCAAAGTTCATCGACAGATCCGGAGGGTTATTGAAACGGAATTCCCTAGTTAGCTTCTATTCGCTTTCGTGAATAGAATACTAACTATCCCAATTCCCACCTTCCAACACAAGTGTTGGCAGTGTTGGATGTATTCGGGAGCTTTTGAACCCAAATACATCCTACTTGAGGGAAGGATAAGAGTGGGAAATTGATTTCCCAACTGATTACTCACTAATATTGGTAACCCAAACCTAATCACCCATTCACACCCTTAATTACCCCCTAACCCATAGGGTTTCTAGCCACTAATCATGATAAAATCTAAGCTAACAACATCCAAACCAAACCTAATCATGATTTCTAGCATCAAACAACCATAAACAAGCAAGAACAATCAAAATAGCGAGCAAAGAAATTAAGAACAAGCAAAGTAATTAGAAAGGTAATTAATAAAAGAGTTAAGGGAAGAGAATACTTATCAAAGTGTTGTAGATGAACAAAGGAAAGCAATAAAAAGATAATCCAACAATCTCTCAATTGTTTGAATACCCAAATCTTCAATAATAAACACAAATCTCGAAAACCCTCGTTAATTTCTCAATAATCCAACAAGGAGGGAGAATCAAGTGGCAATTCCATTAGAAGATACCAACCGAGCTTCCTCTTCCGAGGATAGTCCGGATTAACTTCCCCAAAGTCCATCGACAGATCCGGAGGGTTAATGAAACGGAATTCCCTAGTTAGCTTCTATTCGCTTTCGTGAATAGAATACTAACTATCCCAATTCCCACCTTCCAACACAAGTGTTGGCAGTGTTGGATGTATTCGGGAGCTTTCGAACCCAAATACATCCTACTTGAGGGAAGGATAGAAGTGGGAAATTGATTTCCCAACTGATTACTCACTAATATTGGTAACCCAAACCTAATCAACCATTCACACCCTTAATTACCCCCTAACCCATAGGGTTTCTAGCCACTAATCATGATAAAATCTAAGCTAACAACATCCAAACCAAACCTAATCATGATTTCTAGCATTAAACAACCATAAACAAGGAAGAACAATCAAAATAGCGAGCAAAGAAATTAAGAATAAGCAAAGTAATTAGAAAGGTAATTAATAAAAGAGTTAAGGGAAGAGAACACTTATCAAAGTGTTGTAGATGAACAAAGGAAAGCAATAAAAAGATAATCCAACAATCTCTCTATTGTTTGAATACCCAAATCTTCAATAATAAACACAAATCTCCAAAACCCTCGATTAATTTCTCACTAATCTCTCTCTAAAAGTCACTAATACAAAGCTGGAAATTCTCTGAGTCTATCTCTAGATGCCTCTCTCCTCTAACTCCCCAAAAACATAGCAAAAGGAGCTATTTATACAAGGACACAAAACTCCCCAAAACGCAGCATATAAGGGCTGAAAACACGTGCAGGGCATAGAGAGACCATGGGCACGGTCTAGGAGACCGTGGGTACGGTCCCAGCGAAGAAAGGTCGGGCAATTTCGAGCTTCGAGAGACCGTATTTACGGTCCCCTTCTGGAGAAGGAGGTCGCGGGCGCGACCCAAATGGTAGCGGGCGCTACCGTCTTCAGCTGACGATTCAAGATCAACTTTGAGCACAGCACCAGGGCGGTAGCGGGCGCTACCATAGTGGTAGCGGGTGCTACGCCAAGGGTGGCGGGGGCTACCCTACCTCTTTTCGTCCCTTTGTTTCCTCCTTCTTTCTAAGGCATGTAACACCCGATCCGAGGGTCGTAGCGGGTGTTACCTCACTAATTGACACTAAAGGTGAGGAAAGTGGTCGGGGGTCAACTTAGCCTCGGCTTTCGGTCCGGCTCGGCTCGGGAAATCACCAAAAATGCTATAAAAAGGCCCGTTTTGCTACGTTTTGAGTAAAATCTTCAAAATCTACAAAATAATCAAATACTCATTAAAAACTATGAAATTAAACCACAAAACGAGTTAAAAGCCTAAGGATTTAGGCAGTATTTAGACACAAAATTGGGTCTAAACACCCCCCCACACTTAAACTTTTGCTCGTCCCGAGCAAAACAAAACAAAACAAAAAAGAAAACTAAACACAAACTCCTCTGTCGTGGGAGGAAACGAGTGCATTTAGCGTATGCACCAAGCCCTTTGAACCCCCCGGCAGCCCGGGTGGACGAGATGGACTCGTGAGGGTTTATAGCGGCTATACCCACAAAAGCCAAAGAAAAAGGAGATAGGGAAAGTGAAAACAAAACCGAAGAAAACAAAGGAAAAGAAAAAAAAAAACAGCTTCGCTTCAAAAGATCTCGAAATCTAAAATCAGGAAAATGTTATTAAACCTCTAAAAGGAACCGTTATGAGCGTCTCACAAACACCTATCCTAAGCAAAAGTCAGTCTTTGAGATTTTCGATGTCCTACACCTAGTGTCAAGCAAAACCCCATGTGCGTAAGTGCTAGTGGGTTCCAACCGAATCCAAAAGATTCCAAGGACTCATGCCCCAGCTCAAAAACAACGAAACGAACAAGAGAAGTGTTGCCCTTCCTTGCATTTGGTCGCCCTTGGCTTAGTGAGGGTCGTAGGTGATGCAGGGAGAGGCCCCACACTTTATTAACGCTTAAACTTTTCTTTTTCGGGTTGGGTAATCCCAACAAAATTGCTTTTTCTTTTTCTCCTTTTTTTTCTTTTTATAGGTCGGTATTAGCCTTACTTTCGGGAATTGGATGACCAAAATATGGGGTTTACCCTCCCAACACAGTCTTTTCCATACACACCTCCGCCGAGAATTCAATATGGGAGGAGCTTAAGGGGTAATAGCTCCATATCGCTAATACCGGGACCGTGTAGGTTGGCTAAGTGTATGGTGGTTAATGTCATTCAGCGACACGCTCCACTTAATCCGGTTATTGTATTTTTTCTTTCTTTTTCTTTCTTTTTGAGTATTTGCTAAACAGGGAAACAAAACAAGCTCGGACACAAACCCCTAGAATCTCCCAACTTCAACCAGAGCGTGAAAGGAATCGGGGGTTTCGCTAGATACTTGATGAAGGTCATCTAAAGAGAAAAGTCATGACTAGTACCTGAGACAGGGTCGGAAACGCTCAGACCGGTTTCTTTTAAAGAAGTTTAAGAACGGCTTCTCAATTTCAAGAACAATATCCAAGAAACAAAGCAAAAACAAAACGAAAACGAAAATGAAAGAAAACTTTTAAGGTTTTCACTCCCTTTTTTCTCCTTTTTCACTCAAAATTATTTCAGATTTTAGGCAAAAACTAGAAAACAAAAACAAAAATGCTAGGTGATCTACCCTTGATACAGAATATCCCCCCCCCCTACACTTAAAACGCCACAATGTCCTCATTGTGAGAAGGTGTCACATGAAAAGGGTAGAGAACCTACAAAAACAAACAAACAAGAACAACTAGTATATAAAAGTGGTGGCCACCCGAGCCTACACGGCTCCAGCAACAATTTAATCCCACCACAAACACTCAAAGGGGCTCGCCACCCAAAAGAAAAATCAAGCATGCAACAAGGATCAATATTATGTACACATTCAAAGAGTGCGGAAAGAGGTTACCTCGGGGTCTTCAAATAAATAACTAATCCAATCCGCGATCCAAGAAAACGTCACACTTTGGTTAGGAATAAACAAGAAAAACATAATAAGTGTGAGTGTTTGCATGCTTAAAAGAAAAAGAACAAAAAAAAAATAAAAATAAGACACTAGGGACTATAAACTAAGGAAAAGCGAAAATATTTACAATATATACATTGACTCTAACTAACCTCAACCCCGAATCTCACTAGATTGAGGCAGGAATTGAGGGTGAAACATTAATGACCGGCCTAGCCAACGATGAAGCAATAGAAACGAAACAACTCAAACCATGGGAGCAACGAACTCAACAAAACTAAACTAACCGACACACTTCCCAATTTCCCCATAAATCACCCCTCCACACTTATCTAACAGTAACAGTGTAAATAAAATCGATAAAGAGAGTAAAGTGGGGGTGGGGACACTTACAAATCATTGCTCGGATCCTCCCGGGGGAAGATATGGGTGATAAGGAAAGAACGTAGGATAGTGGTGGTTCATGTACTCTGGTGGTGTCGGGGGGTTGTTTGCAATGGAATATTGATAATATCCCTAGTCACGCCAATACTGGTTTTATTGCTGAAAATACTCCTCGTGCCTTTGAAGACGTGCATGCACATTGTTGAGCATAGACTGCTGGGCACGTAGCAACTCTTGTTGGGTCTCCAACAGATTGTGCTGACCTTGGAGTATCGTTCGTTGTTCTCGAAGATCAACTCTCATTTGTTCGAATTGAGAGTTGAGATGCTCAAATGAAGCTTCCCATGGATGACTTCCACTTCCGCTAGCTTCACCATGGCCAGTATGCTCCTCTTCTTCATCCTCATTTTCTTCTTCCTCCCCTTCTTCTTCATTGTACACTTCTTCTTCCTTACCATCGGACACATCTGGACCACCCACCTTGCAGTCACTAGGAATCTGACCACAAGACCAGTTATGCTCCTTAGTGATATCCAACCATTGCTCGGCAATATTCCGGATCCAAGAAAATTTTTGTTTTGTTGTCGTGTCCATGGCAATAGATCGTGTCAGTGGGTGGTTGGCGAGGATATTCATTGTCTGCATTCGTACCTTGTCGATAGGCTCCGGAAGATAGCGCGGTGTCCACTTCTTCAAATATTTCCCGAAACCTTCTTCAACTAGAAAGTGGCAAATGATGTGCCCTATCCCAATAGTAGTAGGTCGGGGTTCCATGCTAATCTCTCGAAGACAATGTAGAATACAAGATCTAGTGTTTACCTTTTTACCCCTCACTGCATTGTAGATCACAAAGAGATCATCTTTCCGAACCTTGGGGCGTCCATCATCTCTCCCAAATATTGAACTTGTCACGATTCTATGGAAGATTCGGATGACCGGATTGCAAAAGTCACGTCCCTTAGAGTTTCGGGAGCAATGGTAGCGTGGTTCTCCATTTCTCGTGCCATGATTCATCCTCCTCCAACAAGTTAGATCTTTCATTGCCTTTTTCTCATCAAAATTTACGCATCGCTCAAAAAATCTTCCATCCTCAGGCAACCCCAACCTTCGGCAAAAACGCTTCAAGGTGCACTTCTTATCTTTGTTGGCGACCCGGTATTCAAAATGCGCATCTTTCTTGCCATCATCGTGAACCTTCAAGGAGCTTAGAAATTCGAGGATGGGCTGGTCCACAATCGATTCATCGATCATGATGAATACCTCCCAACCAAGAACACGAATGAGATAATCGAAGCTTGGCTTGCAATGGATGGCTTCGATCGTTGCCGCATCATAAATATCCGGTGCACATATTTTACGTGCTTGGAGCGCTTCGTACCCTTGTCTATGCTCTTCATCTCGGAAAGTCACATCCGCATCAGGTTCACACCGAATTAGTGTGGCCGGTTGCGCTTTGTAACGGTCCTTTGTGAATGAAGATGATCCGGGTTGTGATGAAGAAGCTTCCTCAACTCGTGAATGCTTGCTCCTTCCACTCATGATGAACCAAAAGCAAGGTTCGACAAGAACTTTTAGCAATAATAGTGCCTAATCTCAAAGGTAAACAAAAATTCGATACAAGCAACAAACACGTGAGTTTGAAAAGCTCATGCACAAAATTCACTAGAGATTACCTCAGATCGGAGCACTTTGAACGTGTATTCAGCAAGGAGGATTGATTTCGCTTGTCAAAATGAACGAAAATACACAGCCAACACACAAGAAGCATAAAAACAGCACAGTATTATCATTCACTGTGTAGGTGTGTGCAAAACTCGACAAGAACTCTTAATGTAACAAGTGTATGTGTGCTTTGACAGGTGAAATGCAACAACAAACACTCAAAACACTAATACAAGGTCACAACATTCGGACTCAGCGCATAGCAGGGCAAATTCATGTGTAGAAATTGACAAAATCAATTTCTAACTCAACAAGGATGACAAACGAACCAAATGCAAGTGAAAGAGGAAAAGATTTTGCACAATTGACACAAGAAATACCTCCTTTAGCTGTGAAGAACAAATGCTTGACAATGTCGCACACTTGGATGAATCTGGGCAGAATTGTGAGACCTCAGCAGCAGATTCGCAACACCAGAGAAGAATTAGGGTTTAGGTGTGCGAAAATGGAGGGAAGGAGAGTCGAAATTGATGAATGAGAGAGATTGAAGAGTGTGAGTGATAGTTTTTCGCAGGTCAAGGGTTGTTAGAGAGGGAGAGAGTCGAGTGAATGAGAAAAGAAATGAGAAAAGTGAGAAAGAAATCAGGATAAAGGCCAAAAATAATTCATTGACAGTGCCAGGTCGCAGGCGCGACCGGCACCGTCGTGGGTGGGACGTGGGCTGGCTGCGGGAGTTGGGCGCTGCTCGTGCATCACAGCTGCGGTCTGCCTTCACCGTAGCTGCGGTGAGCGTCTGCCGTGCTGCTACTTCTTCGGCTGTTGCACACGTAGCGGGTGCTACCTCTTGGGTAGCGCCTGCTACCTCTTTAGGGCATTCATACAACATCAAAATTATTCTAACTCCTAAAAACTTCTCCCTTCTACACTCAATTTTTCTACTCTTCCCCACATTCAATCCAAAATTTCCTAACTCTCAAACTCTCTCAACATCATATTCTTTTTCACAAACCAAAATCACTCACACTACTTCCTCACGCCAAGCTTCAATTTTCTTATTTTCAACTTCATCTTTTTCTATTTTCCACCTCATTTTTTTTTTCTCTCTTTTTTTTCAAACTTTTTCTTTTGAACTTAGAGCTAATACCTCAAGAATACAAAAGAAAGAAATAGAGAAAAATAACAAGACAAGAAAAATAGAAAAACCTAAAGAAAGCTAAAAGGAAAAATTAAAAAGAAGAAAAAGAAATAAAATTAGAAAAATGCAAAAAACTAAAAACTTGAAATAAGAAGCTCATAACTTATGGGGTGCCTCCCATAAAGCGGTAGTTTTAGGTCCCTAGCTCGACCTAAATACCCGTTTTATCTTAGAGAGACGTGGTGCACATGAGAGGTACATATTCAATTTCTTCCACCATGATCGCTTCTTCTTCCTTCCTCTCCAACTCACTATTTTTGGACAACCTCAAATCAAGTTGTCCTTCCGGTCGTTTGGTTAACCATGAGCGGGGAGGAGGTGATGATATCTTTGATTTCTTCCAATGTCTCTTCCTTCTCCTTTTCCAACACCTCCTCATCACCTCTGTAAATAAAACAAGGGTCTCCTCCGGTGGTTTGATTTGGTGATGGGGATGAAGAAGTAACTCAGGTTCTTCTTCAAGTGGTTCTCCAAGTTTTAGACACATGGGAACAATCTTCTCAATCTCTATGTCCTCAATATAAACTTCATCTGAAGAGGCTTAGACTATCCTTTAGGACCTCCACGCTCAGACTGTACGTGAGGACCTCAATGCCATCACCAGACGGCAGCTACCTCAGCAGTATTTTGTTTGAAAGATAATTTAGGGAAGTATCAATCATATCTTAATCTCATCTCTCATCCATATTTCTGTGATAGAATATTCTAATGATTTGACCTTTCTTATTTTAGAGACCAAATAAGAAGGAAAGAAATATGGAGCTAAGAAGATTGCGCGACAAGATTGTGGATCCGGTCTAATAAGGAAAATATTTTGAAGAAAGGAAAGTAGTTGTTGCCTCCAAGACCCTATATATTTTTGCCTCTTCTTTGTAACCAATTATCGATTTCCAAGAAAATCAGTTGTAGGAGTTTTGTGAACGAAAACTCGGAGTGTAGGAATTGTGTGAATTTTGAGTGTAACCACATTTGGGTTGTGGTGAGTTTAGTAACCAGTGATCTAAATGGCGAGGACCCTCTGCGGTCGTAAGGTTGTTTGTGTCCAGTGATCCTCTGTTGACTGAGGTCACTGTGTGTAATCGCCTCTTCTGTGAGGCCTCAAGATTAGAAGACAACTGCCCAATCTTCTGCCTCTGTAAGCTGTTCTGAGGACCTCACAGTTCTCTTACCAGCAAAGTTGTAACCTCTTCCCTTAAGCACTTTTTGTTCAATAATAAAGAAGTTATTTTCAGTATTTAAAAGTGCTATTTAATCTAGTTGTGTTGTGTGAAGTGCAGATTTTTTACATAACCCTAATCACCCTCCCTCTAGGGTTATTTCAATTGGTATCAGAGCGGGTCCACAAATTCAAGAGTTTAACCACTCATGGAAATGACCATGGCCGCTATCAACACAAATGAAGCTCCTCAAGGATGCTCATGGACAATAACTCCACTAGTTTCTGGAGAAAGCTACAGGTCGTGGAAAAGACAAATGGAGGTCTTCCTCAAGGATCAAGATGAGGACCTTTGGACTGTGGTTACCGAGGGAGATTATCCCACTCCCACGAAGAAGAACAGTGTTGGTCAAGATGTCCCAAAGAAAAGATCTGAAATGACCAAGAAAGAGTTGGAGCAATTGAGAAAAAATACTCATGCCCTAAACTTGATTTATTGCAGTTTAAATTCGAATGATTTTGAACGTATATCTAATTGTGAAACTACGAAACAAGTTTGGGATTACTGGATAACCTCATATGAAGGCACAAGTCAAGTCAAGGACACCAAAGTGGATATCCTTGTCCAAAAGTATGAGGCCTTCAGAATGAAGGAAAATGAGACTATTGAAGAGATGTTCAAAAGATTCAGCAGCATCACCAACCACCTCATATCTCTGGGAAAAACCTACCCAAATGAGGAACAGGTTAGAAAGGTCCTCCGATGCCTGCCTAGAAGAAAATGGGGTCCAAAAGTCACAGCCATTGAAGAAGCTCAAGATCTCAAGGCCCTCAAACTGGAGGAACTCATTAAAAAACTATTGGCCTATGAGATCCAATTGAATGACCTCTCCGAACCCAAGCAAATATCCCTCAAGGCAATATGTAAATCTGACAGTGAGTTAGATGATGATGAGGAGGAAGATACAATGGCAATGATGGCTAGAGGTTTCAGAAGATTATACAAGAAAAATCCAACCTTTCGAGGATACATCAAGGATGGACAAAACAGAAAAGCAACCTCAAAAGGTAAGTCCTCATTAAGAAAAGATGCTGACACATTCACTTGTTTTGTTGTGGCAGCTTAAAACACCTTATGAAGGACTGCCCTCACACCAGAAGAAACAAAGACAAGAGAAACAGTCGACCTCAACGGCATAACCATGAAGAAATGATGGCAACATGGAGTGATAGTGATTCCAGTGAAGGCCACAGTGAGATAGAAGAAATAACAAATGTATGTCTGATGGCAAACACAAGTGAGGATCAAGATCTAACCTCATCTTATGACAAGGTAAACATTGATGACCTCCTTAATCTTTCACCATTACATCTTGCTCATAAGTGTATGCATCTTTTTAAATACTCTAAGTCTTTGATAGAAAGAATCAAGCACCTTACCAACCATGTTCAAAGTCTCTGTGAGGCCATAGAAAGCCTGAACTCTCAAAATGACCTCCTGTTCACAGAAACCAATAGATTGTCTTTTGAGGTCAAACACTGCTATAAAACCATCACTCAATTATCCAATAAGGCAGTCACTAATTTCCATCCTTACCAAAGCAAACCAGTCTCCACAACCCCCTCTCCTCAACCTCGGACCAAAATTCCTAAAAATCATCCTCCCAGAGGACCTCTCCTTCCCACACCCAATACACCACCTCTCAAAAACTATCGGTCCAAAAGTCCTCCTTTCCATACCAACAAAGGACCTCTCCTTCCTATCCCAAACATTCCGCCTCTCAGAGAAAATCATCATAGAGGACCTCCAACAGAAAATAAAATAAGGACCTCATCAAATCCCCTGTCTAAAGGAACTAGACCTCCGTGCATTACTAAAATTTGGGTCCCAAAGACCTCATTGCAACGATCTCATCCTTGGTCTGAGACCAAGAAAGGTATAGTTTCTTCTATTACAGGTATGCCTCAGACACAGAGATCCAACCAAGCTCTTCAAACTGAAAATCAACAAGAATGCAAGAATGACCTTTGGAGACAAAATCCAAGACAAGATACTAGACATTGGGAAGGTCGTGAAACAACACCACCCGCACCATTCGAGGGCGAGTCGTCTACTATGAGGACCTCAACCTATGCATAAGCTGTCAAATTGAGGGGGAGTCCTATCATCCATCCTCCCTACATGTGGTCTCTCTCCTCCTCCCAGGTTCGTCAACTCACTACATGCCTGGACCTCTGATGTCCTCATGAGCATGGCCTCTCGGGCACCTCAAAATTTAATCAGGGCCTGGTCAAGGTGTCCTCATCATTTCTTTTCCTCCTATCCCTCCTTCTCCCTCTCTCTTCCTCTGCTTATTTTGGGTATACAATTTAGCACTTGTACTCTCATGTTTCCTTTCTGTCTGAAAGACAAAAAGGGGGAGAACTCTTTTGGTTTGTAATTGCAGCAACCCTCTAAATTGTTGTTATGCTATATGATTGCTACTATCCTACTACTATATGCATATGCCACTACTGCTATCAGTTCTGTATAGAATCTCCCAGGAGTTTTGTCTTTCAAACAAAAAGGGGGAGATTGAAGAGGCTCAAACTATCCTTGAGGACCTCCACACTCATACTGTACGTGAGGACCTCAATGCCATCACCAGACGGTAGCCACCTCAGCAGTATTTTGTTTGAAAGATAACTTAGAGAAGTATCAATCATATCTTAATCCCATTTCTTACCCATATTTCTGTGATAGTATATTCTAATGATTTGACCTTCCTTATTTTAGAGACCAAACAAGAAGGAAAGAAATATGGAGCAAAGAAGATTGTGGGGCAAGATTGTGGATCCGGTCTAATATGGAAAATATTCTGAAGAAAGGAAAGTATTTGTTGCCTCCAAGACCCTATATATTGTTGCCTCTTCTTTGTAACCAATTATCGATTTCCAAGAAAATCAGTTGTAGGAGTTTTGTGAACGAAAACTCGGAGTGTAGGAATTGTGTGAATTCTGAGTGTAACCATATTTGGGTTGTGGTGAGTTTTGTAACCAGTGATCTAACTGGTGAGGACCCTCTGCGGTCGTAAGGTTGTTTGTGTCCAGTGATCCCCTGTTGAGTGAGGTCACTGTGTGTAATCGCCTCTTCTGTGAGGCCTCAAGATTAGAAGACAGTTGCCTAATCTTCTGCCTGTGTAAGCTGTTCTGAGGACCTCACAGTCCTCTTACCAGCTGAGTTGTAACCTATTCCCTTAAGCACTTTTTGTTCAATAATAAAGAAGTTATTTTCAGTTTTTAAAAGTGCTATTTAATCTAGTTGTGTTGTGTGAAGTGCAGATTTTTTACATAACCCTAATCACCCTCCCTCTAGGGTTATTTCATCATTCAATGAGATCTCCCTCCTTAATGGAACAATCTTGAGAGAATCATCACCATATGTATCTTCAATAACCTCGGGTTCGGAACATAAGGCCTTGGAATGATCGTTTTCATGCCCATTGTCGGGTTCCACTTCAAGAATATAAACTTCTTCTTTATGCTCGTGAACAACTGTGGTTATTGAATTGACTTCAACACAAAGTGGCATGAGAGAAGGTTTCTCAATCGGAACATCATGCCTTAGATCTATATGCTCTACATCCTTCAAGTGTTGTATCAACCATTCGGGGAGTGGAATTTGCATTTGGTGTGGATCAAATTGCTCTTTGGAGCATTCATGGATATTTCCTCCCAAAATATCTTCTCTTTGTTGTTCTTCCTCCATCTTCTCATCCAACACTTCCTCATCTAAAACCTTAGCTTCCTCAACCAAAAAGACTCCCTCTTCAACATTCGTCTCTACCTCGTTGTTTACTTTTTCCTCCAAAACACTATCCTCTACCCAAGAAAACTCATCAACCTCTTCCCCACTCCTTAGATCGACAGAATTTACTTGTTCCATTGGAGTCGGTGAAGGTTGGGTGGCTTGGGAAATTTGGGGTGGTACAATGTCTTGTTGAGTTGAATGGGAGGATTCTTCTTAGACAAATGAGTGGTGGTCATAAGGTTGAGAAATGGGGTTGAATTTAGGATTGATAAATGTGGTATAGTCATAAGCATGCTCTCCAAAAGAATGGGAGAAAAGTGGGTTGAAATATGATGGATAGATAGCGTTCACACGCTTTTCGTGATTAAACTCCCCACATTGATTCTCATGATGTGGACCCAAACACAACTTACAAGTATGCATATTAGGAACAGAAGTAGATGTAAGGGTTTGCACACCTTGGGCCACTCTCAAATGCTTAGAGGTCTCCTCATTTTCCTTCTCTTTTTGCAATTCGTAAACAGAAGCCAAAAGGAGTGTAATAATAGGATCATGCTCTAAAGATAAATCTCCTCTACTAGATTTGCAACCTCCAAAATTAGGAGCATATTGAACGAGCTCATGAAGGAATTTGTCGGCCTTCTCCGCAGTTTTCTTAAAAAATGTCCCTCCGGATGCAGTATCCATCGATTCTTTGAAAGAATCAAAGAGTCCACAATAAAAGTGTTGTAGAAGCATCCAGTTGGGTAGATTATGGTGCGGACATTGACGTTGGAGACCTTTGAATCTTCCCCATGCTTCAAAAAGTGTCTCTCCGGGTTCTTGCTTGAAGCTCATAATAACTTGCCGGAGTTTACATGTTTTATCAGCCGGAAAGAATCTTTGAAGAAAATCTCTCTTGAGAGCCTCCCATGAAGAATAAAATCCAGGTGGGCATATATCAAGCCACATCTTAGCTTTCCCTTTCAAAGTTAGAGGAAAGAACTTCAACTTTAGATACTCTGAAGATATCCCAGGTATATGCATGAAACTAATGCGCTTTTCGAAGATGGAACGACATATGATAGAAGAGTACGGGGTGAATCAGCTTGGACTTCACCCATTAAGACATGAAACCTCCTATGATGCTTGATAGAAAATTACGGCGTACCTACATGCACCAACAAGAACCAATAGAAGCATCAAATTCATTGGGATTAGTACAAACTAATTTCTAGTGTGAAAGCAAACTCAAATAACCAAAAACCAAGAAACTAAAACTAAGGGCGCTGGCTCCCCGGCAACGGCGCTATTTTGTGTAACGTGGTTTTGTGGCCCTCGGTTTTTATCGTTCTTCTCAAGCAGTTGGCGGCCTTGCTCATAGAAACTAGGTCTAAGGTCGGCATGAGATTGCTAAGGTAAGGATATCGGTTTGAAGAGATCACAACGCAAGAAACAAAGCTAAGGTCGGTAAAGGAATGGAAACCAAGGAGGGAGAATTAAGTGGCAATTCCGTTAGAAGATACCCAGCGAGCTTCCTCTTCCGAGGATAGTCCGAATTAACTTCTCCAAAGTCCATTGACAGACCCGGAGGATTAATGAAACGGAATTCCCTAGTTAGCTTCTATTCGCTTTCGTGAATAGAATACTAACCATCCCAATTCCCACCTTCCAACACAAGTGTTGGATGTATTCGAGAGCTTTCGAACCCAAATACATCCTACTTGAGGGAAGGATAGTAGTGGGAAATTGATTTCCCAACTGATTACTCACTAATATTGCTAATCCAAACATAATCACCCATTCACACCCTTAATTACCCCCTAACCCATAGGGTTTCTAGCCACTAATCATGATAAAATCTAAGTGAACAACATCCAAACCAAACCTAAACATGATTTCTAGCATCAAACAACCATAAACAAGCAAGAACAATCAAAATAGCGAGCAAAGAAATTAAGAACAAGTAACGTAATTAGCAAGGTAATTAATAAAAGAGTTAAGGGAAGAGAATACTTATCAAAGTGTTGTAGATGAACAAAGGAAAGCAATAAAAAGATAATCCAACAATCTCTCAATTGTTTGAATACCCAAATCTTCAATAATAAACACAAATCTCCAAAACCCTAGATTAATTTCTAACTAATCTCTCTTTAAAAGTCACTAATACAAAGCTGGAAATTCTCTAAGTCTATCTCTAGATGCCTCTCTCCTCTAACTCCCCAAAAACATAGCAAAGGGAGCTATTTATACAAGGACTAAAAACTCCCCAAAACGCAGCACATAAGGGCAGAAAACACGTGCAGGGCATAGAGAGACCGTGGGCACGGTCTAGGAGACCGTGGGTACGGTCCCAGTGAAGAAAGGTCGGGCGATTTCGAGCTTCGAGAGACCGTAGGTACGGTCCTGGAGACCGTAGCTACGGTCCCCATCGGGAGCAGGAGGTCGAGGGCGCGACCCAAATGGTAGCGGGCGCTACTGTCTTCAGCTGACGATTCAAGGTCGACTTTGAGCACAGTAGCAGGGGGGTAGCGGGCGCTACCATAGTGGTAGCGGGTGCTACGCCAAGGGTGGCGGGGGCTACCCTACCTCTTTTCGTCCCTTTGTTTCCTCCTTCTTTCCAAGGCATGTAACACCCGATCCGAGGGTCGTAGCGGGTGTTACCTCACTAATTGACACCAAAGGTGAGGAAAGTGGTCCCGGGTCAACTCCGCCTCGGCTTTCGGTCTGGTTCGGCCCGGGAAATCACCAAAAATGCTATAAAAACGCCCGTTTTGCTACGCTTTGAGTAAAATCTTCAAAATCTATAAAATAACCAAAAACGCATTAAAAACCATGATTAAACCACGAAACGAGTTAAATGCCTAAGGATTTAGGCGGTATTTAGACACAAAATTGGGTCTAAATAGTTGAAAGCAAGTCTGGCGCAACAACTCGACTTTCATGTGGTTGAGAGTTTTGAGTACCTGAACAAGTTCTGTCCTAAGCTAGAGGCACGCAAGGAAAGGACCGCTGTGTTGTAGAATTGGAAAGGCAACAATGTGGGAAGAAGAACCATCAATGCTCCTAAGGTGGCTGAGACAAGCTTTTTACAGAATGTGAATCGTGGTCCGCCTCCGAAGATGACCTACTTCCAATACGATTCGTATACCCTACTTGATATGACTTATGCCAAAGCTTTGGACCGACTGCTAAAATCAAAAGAGATTTAGTTTCCAGTACCTAGAACTGAACCTGAGACTAAGGGACTAGGATGGAACAACAGTGCTTATTGCAAGTACCATCGGATCAGAGGTCATGACACTAAGCGATGCTGGACGCTCAAGAATCAGATTGAGAAGATGATTCGTTCTAGGGCACTGCCAATGGCCAAAGCCGCAAGTAAACCCAATAACAAAAGCAATCCTCTCCCAAATCATGCTATCTTTGTAGGAGAGGGTACTTTTGATCCATCTGAATGTATCACCGATGAAGGAGCACCTACACTCCTTCCTGAAGATTTGACAGCCTTTACTGTCAACGGTATTTGGGTTAGTGACGAAGAGGACGTGTACAAAGAGGATCTTAATGATGATTTTGGTCCGATAAGGAAGAGGAAATTCCACCTATTACTGCATTCTTAACTAGGTCGGGAAGACATAACCAGGTGAGGGCTGAACCTGAGGCTCCGTCATCAAATCCAAGTCCTACGAGAATAGAAGTGCTTGCTGCTCCTAAAGGCTTAACAGCTCTTACCATAAATGGCATATGGGCTAGCGATGCTGAAGACGATTATCATCATAGAGGAGTAACTCAAGAACACTTAGAAGAGCTAAGGGACAATCTGCAAGGTATGGTCACACATTCGACTATTCGCCATGAGAAAAAGGTTCGAGAACACCTCGAGTTTCAGGACCAGCAGATAGAACAACAACGAGAGGCTATGGACAACATGTTGGAGGAATTTCACCGCCTTAAGAATGATTCCGATCCACAAGCCCTGAAGAAAAGGAGGTGGACCCGATGGTTGCTGTGTTGTCCAACTCTGCATTTAACCCAAGCGCTATGATCTCTGCTGATGGAGATGGCCGCAAAGTCACCTGGGTCGATGCTGTTAACAATAAATGTACTCTAGTGTTAGGAGAACCTTGTATGGTCCAGTCTGAGTTGAGCACTAGTGACTCTGTAATCGAGTCTGAGTGAGATGGGATTAGCCCCAAGTCTGATAAGTTTGTATCCGTTTCTGCATTCAATGAAGTGAACGTTTCTCAGTATCTCTATTCTTCTTCCCTTCTCCCTAATTTATGTGCTAGTAACTATGAATTTGATGCTGAACCTTTAAAAGACTTTAATGAATTAACACAAGCCATGAATGACCACGAGAGTCACATGGCACCTGTCGAAGAAACCATCGCCATCAATGCGTGGACGCCTGAAACTTCCTGGAACTGAAAATTGGCAAGTCATTAACCCTGGAGGAGCAACAAGAGTTCACCTCGCTTCCAGGGGAGTTCGTAGACGTCTTCGCTTGGTCTTACGAAGACATGGCCGGAATCGACAGAGAGATCGCTGAGTATGCAATTCCACTATACCCGGATGCTAAGCCGGTACAACAACGACCTCGCAGAATTAAGAATGAGTGGTCGGATAAAATTCACGGTGAAATCAAGAAGCAGTTAGAGGCTAAGTTCATCAGAGCAGTAGAATTCCCGGAGTGGGTAGCTAACATTGTGCCTGTGCCAAAGAAGGACGGAAAGCTTCGATGTGTGTTGATTTCCGGGACCTGAACAAAGCTAGTCCAAAGGATTACTTTCCTTTGCCACATATTGACGTTTTGGTCGATCATACCTGTGGACATGAGCTACTATCATTCATGGATGGGTATGCTGGTTATAATCAAATCAAAACAGCTGAAGAAGATATGGAGAAAACATCATTCATCACTCCGTGGGGAACTTTCTGCTACACAGTCATGCCTTTCGGACTGACATACGCTGGTGCTACTTACCAACGCACTGCCACTACCCTGCTGCATGACATGATCCACGTAGAGGTTGAAGTATATGTGGACGACATGATTGTCAAGTCAAAGAGGCGTGAGGATCACATTCCAAACTTACGCAAGTTCTTCCTCAGGCTCCACAAGTACAACATGAGATTGAATCCGCAGAAATGTGTATTTGGAGTATCTTCGGGAAAATTGCTGGGTTATATCGTCAGTCAACGCGGGATAGAGGTTGACCCGTCGAAAATCAAAGCAATACAAGACATGCCTCCGCCTAGGACATGAAAGGAGATTCGTGGTTTCCTAGGGCGAGTGCAGTATTTGAGCAGATTCATCTCCAAACTCACAATGACTTATGAACCATTATTCAAGAAGCTGAAGAACGGAGCAACGATCGAATGGGACGACCAGTGTCAGGCAACATTTGAAAAGGTTAAAGCCAACTTAACCAATCCACATGTACTAGTCCCGCCTATCTCCGGGAAACCATTGTTGCTTTATCTCACCATCAGTTCAAGCGCTATGGGTGCTATGCTAGCACAGGAAAGCAATGGTCTCGAGCGAGCTATTTATTACATCAGCAAGAAGTTTTTGGGGTGTCTGTCCCGCTACTCGGAGATCGAGAAGATAGCTTTGGCATTAGTGTAGTCTACAAACAAGCTTCGCCACTATATGCTCTCACACACTGTGTATGTAATCGCAGCATGTAATCCGGTCAAGTACATCTACAACTCCAACATTAGTATTTTAATATTATCCGATCCAATCAAATTTTGATTAGATGTTTATCTGGATTATGAAGTTTATGAAGGGATGGACTTCTAGAAAGGTAGATGTTTATACGAATTATGGAGTTTATGAAGGGATGGACTTCTTGGAAAAGTAGATAATTATCCGGATTATGGAGTTTATGAAGGGATGGATTTCTCGGAAAGATAGATGTTGTATCAATTATTTTTTCATAGAAAAAAAAGAGAGAAGTGTCTACTTTCAAATTTGGGGAAGGGAGAAGTAGCTTTTGGAGGCCCAAGTTATCCGATGCAATTTGGAGAAGCCTAGATGTACTTTAGGTTGTCTCCAAAATTCAAAAGACTGTATTATTGGCTACATATATTTGAGACTCACTCGCTACAAACACTCAAGATTCGTGTCTGCGATTGACTCTCGAAGGGATCATCTGTAGGAACCAAAAATTTGTCGGCAAATCAGAAAATGACACGTGGAAAATAAATTAAATTTATTTTGGTCAATCAGCAATTGCCATGTGTCAAGTTAACATCGTGGACTCATTTGGTCAAAGTTAAATTCCAACCAACCAGAGTTTTCCAAGTGTCAAGGATGATATAGAAAATACCAATTATATCTTTATTTAAAATTAAAGGAATAATTGATTAACTTGGGCCCAATTATAGAAAATACCAATTATATCTTTATTTGAAATTAAAGGAAAATACCAATTATAGAAAAAGCCAAGTGTCAAGGACATCAACGCTCAAGACCTTCAGCTCAAGATTTGTTATAGAGTTCTTCAGCTAGACCTGTATTAGTGACCGAGATCAGCGTCCGCGCCCTCGACTCACCCAAATTTTAGGAGATTGAATCAGATGATTACTTTATTGTATTTAACACAAAGATTGTACCCTTATACATTCTTATATTGATACAAATTAATTTATTTCTCAATTTCTTGTCTTTATATATTTTAGACATGAAATTTGTGTTTACACACCCTGGCAACCACCCTTGCACTCTCCAGTATGGCGTGGCTCGGTAAACCCTCTTGCCTTGTGTTTTATTCATCCCGGGATTACAACCGAACCCCGACACCAATTATCTACGTCATCTCGGGACGGCCCGGTACAAAGAACGGTCCTAAGGCCTCCGGGATCGGTGTACTCACGAGCCTCTGCAGAAATTGTACCTTGGCCGATACTATCTTTTGATGACCGGATTTCACCAGAAATTGTACCTCGAGGCTCGTTGTGGTTGAGGCGGATCTCTTGGCGAGACAAGAGAGGAGTGTGGAACCTGAGACTCTTCACGGCACCTTTTTAACATATTCCAAATGGTAGGCTTAAACACCAAACAATTCCATCCCGTAGATTTATTTCAACCTGCTGTTAGAAATAACAAAAAAAAAAAAGAAAATATAACATATTCAAATGAGATGAATTGCTCCAGACCTTCGACACTCACATGAAAATCCCTCAAGCTGGACGAAACAAACAAGCATCATAACTAGGAATATCAAATTATGATTATGAGGAGAACCAAACTTGATTCAAGCAAGGTAAATCAGTGGATTCAAAACCAATCAAATTGCCCCAAATCCACTTCCAAAATACAAAGCATTAAAAAATACCTAATTCCGACCCACACCGGAACATGAAAACATGATCATCAACAATGGCAGCGAGGTCGGCAGAGGAAGGAGTCGCCGGCGACCAAGAGACGGCAGCGACGTCACTGAAGAGAAGCTCGAACACTTGCTGGAAAACAGGATCGACACCCTGAGGAGGAGAGAGGAAGCTCCATAGGCAAACCAGCAGTGGCTGCAGAAATCCGGCAGCCAGTCGACGGAGGCGGATCAGGAGAAGGTGGAGTTCGACGCCAGCGGGATGATCTCCGATTGAATTAGCTGGAGAGTGTCGAGGTCTGTCGGCGTCCTGTTGAAAATGTTATATTTTCTTTTTCTTTTTTTTGTTAGTCTTAACGGCAGGTTGAGCATGCCTACAGGATGTAATTTGTAATAGACAATCGTTGATGCCTAACATTTGGAATTTTTCCGTAAATTAATAAAAACTATAACATATGTCGCATAGATAAAAACAGTACTAGTTAATCATCAAAAAAGTTTGTCTAATCGAAATAGATGGAAACTAATGCGTTTCACAATCTTATGTAGCTAGAATTTTTAGTGCTCAACTTTTGGAATTGAAACACTATACTAGGATTATTGCAAATTATATATCACTTTAAACTTTTTCACTTATGGAATATCCTATTTTGTCCCGAAATTTTATATATTTATTATTACAACTTTGTCCAAATGTAATAAACAATTTATTCGTTCCTTCTTATTATTTATTTTATCCAATAATTTTAATATTTTCGATCCTTTTTTATTTATCCTTAAGGAAAAATTTAACTAGGATTCCTATAATTTTATCTTTTCCTTGTGAAGCATTTTAAGAAATTTCATATTAGTTTTGATTTTTTAACGGATTTCATGGGGTAATTTACACTATTTATAAACTTTTCATAACTTTTCGTAACTTTATCAAGGTGGCTTCATATTGTGAAAATAGCGAAGAGCACAAATTTTTTTTTTTTTTGTATAAAGATAATTGTAATTCATTTATAAAAGAAGATACCTATATGTATAGGGAAATTTATTGCCAAAGCTTTTAAAATTGACGTAAAGTAGTCAACAATGACTAATGTTATTAGATTGACATGAATTGTGTTGTAGGGTACTCTTGTATATTTGGTATAATGAGATTTTTCGATACAACTGTCAATTAATCAAGGAGAAACTGATGAGTACTTTTCAAAGTATAGAAATGTCAATAACACACCCCATTCCTCAAGTCCTCCCCATCTAAAAATAAATTAGTATTCATTTCTCGTTTCTCTAATGTTGAAATGTCAATAACTAATGACAATAACTTATAATTTTGAAACAAAATATTGTTTGATATTGAATCATGTCGTATTAACTTGATATTTACATCAAATGGGGTAAAGAATTTCAACTTTAGATCTATCAAGGAAATACTTTTTTTCAAATTGTTGATCTAAGTAGGCAGATTCATAAATGAAATCATGGGCGATAAAATATACTACGAAGGGAGCTAATCTCAAAACAAAAGCGAAATGATAATTAACTTATTAATGACCATAACTAAGAAATAAGCGTGTGTTCCTTTGAAAATGTTGGATGTCAGCAAGGAGTGAATTAAAAATGCCCAAAGCTGGAAATAATATATGAAAGTTACGGGGGAGTTGGCAAAATCTGGAGAAAACAAGAAACAATTAGAAGAAGTTTGAAAGCGTTTGAAATATGAATTGGCTAAGGGTTGTGAATCATATGAGGATCGGTTCACTTTTGGTTCGTCTATGGTCACCGATTCGCTTTAGGCCACCCTCTCCTATCCTTGAACCTAACCCGGTTTCATTATCCATTTCATGGTGGATATGGGTACTTTGAGGGTCGTTATGGCCATCAAGGGGAGCGGTGTTCTCTTCTATGAAGACCTCAGACCATGGGATGACATATTCGGTCTTTTTCATACCATTCCCGAGCCTTCTAAGGGGCTCCGGGACCATCAGCAAGAATATCGAAAAGGGCCAACATGGGTAGTTAAAATGGATATGCCTTCACATTCTCAACCATATCTCCTTCAATACAATTATGATGCATCTAAATTTTCGTGAGCTTAAAGTAGACACTGAGGGCTTTCCATCGATCAATTATGGGCCCAAAATGGAGTCTGGATGAAGAAGTTATGTGAGTTTGAAGTCGGCAGAAAACTGCCCAGAAAAGTCATGCCCGCGACGCCTAGGATCGCGCCTATGGTGTCCTAGTTGCCCAGAACGGTCGCGCCCGTGACGACCAGTGTCGCGCCCGCAAACTCCTCCTAGTCCAATGCCCCCTTTCGCAAGAAAAGCCGTAGCGCCCGTGACGGCCCTGTTCCGGAACTAAGTTTCGCTTTTTTCCCCCTTTCTGTAAATACCCTAATGTTATATTTTGTAAGGGAGTTTTTTTTATGAATGTTTAGGAATTAGACTCAAACTCTAATCAATGAAAGCTAATCCTTTGGGTGGAAATTGCTTGGTGATTTCTCTTCTTTGTGAGTGGGTGTTTTTCCTCCACTCTTGGTGAGATTTCTTGGGAGTTTCAAGATTCTTTGCTTGTGGAAGGTCCTTGTGCAAGTGATTGAACATCTTATTTCAATTGGGTGAGTGATTACTCTTTACAATTTTTTATATCCCTTTTAATTCTTGTTGTATTTGTTATTCTTCTCCAAAAATCCAAAACCCTAACAATTAGTTTGGTGTGTTTATGAGTTCTATGGGTGGATTTCCATCATACACATGATTTTCTATAGACCCTAGGTCCCGCACACTCATCATTTGGTATCGGAGCTAGGCATAGAACTCATAATTTTGTTGGACATTTCTTGTTTATGTCGGAATTGTTCTTATTATTGTTTGGTGGTGATTTTTGGTGTTCTTGGTGTTGTTGATATTGTTGAGCAATTTGGGTACCCCCATCCTCCGTGTTCATCAATTGTTGTTGGGTGTTGTTGTTGTTCATCATTGTTGTAGAACGGTTTGAAGTAGTGTTGGGTTGTGTTGAAATTGAAATTGTTGGATTTTGTTGAGATTGGTGGATGTTTTGTTTGTTGATATTGTTGGTGGTGGTTGTGTGCTCATCCAGGTTTGTTCTTCATTGTGCATTCCCCTTGCCAGTTCCACTCCATTTTCCTCCACAAAACTAACCTCACGAAACACCTCAAAATTTCCTAGCTACAAAGAACCCAAACCTCCATCCAATCAAATTATACACCCTACAAGAAAACCAAGCTCCACAAATGGCCTCCAAGTCATCTAGCTTGTGCAAACTTGATTTCCCTCTTTTCCCTATTCCCCAACCTTAACTGACCTTCGAGGAGAATCTTCAATGAATCGAAGAGAAAGTATGAGAAGTGCAACGTCGAGTGGCCGACTTACTCTGCGCTATGACCCCTACGCAACTAGAGTCCTTGAAAAGGTATCGTGGTAGTTCAACTCGGGCTCCTAGAACTCACCATAGTGGTTATTCGAGATATTTTGATGATTATCGACATGGTGGTTCTCAAGGTAGGAGAATGGAGGAGAAGGTTACTACATGGCCTTCTAGGAAAGAAAGAATTCACTCATGGAATACGGCTTCATCCAAGGGAAATCGAACTTCTAAGCTACCCAAATCATCTTCCCGAGCTTATAAGGAAAGTGCGGAATATATTTAGAAGCTCAATGGTTGAAAATGCTTTACATGTCAAGTGTATGGTCATTACCAAGCCCAATGCCCTGCAAAGATGGTTGAAAGTTCCAAACCAAGTGAGGTAGCCACACCCAGTGCTCCAAAGGCTAGTGCTGAGGTTCACGCACAAGAAGGGGAGAGTTCGACTCCTAGGTGATCCTTTATTATGACTAAGAATTCCCGAGATGACTCTCAATGGGAGAACATCTTCCGAACTCGATTCACCATTGGCGAGAAGGCATGCAAGGTCATCATTAACGGTGGGAGCTGCACCAACTTGGCCTCTACCTACATGGTTGTATGCTCCAATTGCCGATCTTGGCTCATCCTCGACCGTAAAGCTTGCAAGGGCTAAATGACAGTGGCGCCCTCGAGGTAACTCAACAAGTCTTGGTCTCTTTCACCATTGGCATTTATGAGGATAGTGTTTTTTGTGATGTTGCTCCAATGGATGCTTGACATTTACTACTTGTAGACCTTGGCAATTTAATCGGCATGCTGTCCAAGACGGTCGGAAGAACACCTACACTTTTCCAGTGGGAGAAAAGAAAGTCAAACTCACTCCTTTACCTCATTTCAAAACCGATACACCATAAACCGGGGTGGGAAGTGAGAAGAGAGACCTCTAAAAGCGTGAAACACGGGATGAAAGTGCTTTGAATAAAGGAAAGCCACATCAGACTTTACTTTTGCGAAGAAGCGACCCTAGTGAAGTTGAGCGATCCTTAGCTCCACAAAAATTTCCAACCTCCCTCCCTTGTACCTCACCCTTTCTAACAACTCCTACCGAGCTCCGCATAGAGTTTCTAAGCGTTGGGTCGTGCTTAATCACTCCCAAGTCACACCATGGAGTTGTGTTACTTGACGGCACGTCCATGACTACTCAACCAAGCTCCATTAGCTCCACATCGAGGTTGAACGAGGAAAAGGTTGTTTCCATTAGCCTTGACCCCGAACTCTCATGTGACGGATTCCTTGTTGCTTTCAACAAGTTGATGGGTACTAGACGTGTTCGGGTCCTTCGTGATGTCGACTTGGCCCCTCCTTTCCGTCGGAATTGCTACATCTTTGAGAAGGACGGGCAGATGAGCGTCATTTTACTCCGTCTGTTGGAGTATGTGCTTTTGGGCCTGCATAGATATGCGGGTAATTTTGAACCCCCAGAGTTGAAGACCACTCTTTTCGAAGAAGGGGAGTATGAACCGTATGGGGATCGGTTCACTTTTGATTTGTCTATAGTCACTAGTTCGCTTCAAACCGCCCTCTCCTATCCTTGAACCTAACCCAGTATCAATATCCCTTTCATGGTGGATGCGGGTCCTTTAAGGGTCGTTATAGCCATCAAGGGGAGTGGTGTTCTCTTCTACAAAGACCCCGACCATGGATGACATCTTGGGTCTTTTTCAGACCATTCCTGAGCCTTCTAAGGGGCTCCGAGACCATCGGCAAGAATAACGAAAAGGGTCAACATGGTAGTTAAAATGGATATGCCTTCACTCTTTTAACCATATATCCTTCAATACAACTCCGATGAATCTCAAATTTAGGGAGCTTAATGTAGACACTGAGAACTTTTCATCGACATATTATGAGCCCAAAATGGAGTCCGGATGAAGAAGTTATGTGAGTTTGAAGTCGACAGAAAACTGACCAGAAAAGTTGTGCTCGCGACGTCCTAGCTGCCCAGAACGGTCGCGCCCGCAACCTCCTCCTTGTCAAGTGCCCCCTTTCACAAGAAAAGTCATAACACCTGTGACGACCAGCGTAGCGCCCGCGACGGCCCTGTTCCAGAACTAAGTTTCACTTTTTCCCCCCTTCTATAAATACCCTAATGTTATATTTTGTAAGGGAATTTTTTTTTATGAATGTTTAGGAATTAGACTCAAGAAAAATCCTCTCAATTGAAGTGTTGTAATTGTGGGTTTTCAAACCCTAATCAATGAAAGCTAATCCTTTGGGTGAAAATTGTTTGGTGATTTCTCTTCTTTGTGAGTGGCTGTTTGTCCTCCACTCTTGGTGAGATTTCTTGGGTGTTTCGAGACTCTTTGCTTGTGGAAGGTCCTTGTGCAAGTGGTTGAACATCTTAGTTCAATTGGGTGAGTAATTACTCTTTACAATTGTTCATATCCCTTTTAATTCTTGTTGTATTTGTTGTTCTTCTCCAAAAATTTAAAACCCTAAAAAATAGTTTGGTGTGTTTATGAGTTCTATGGGTGGATTTCCATCATCCACATGATTTTCTATAAACCCTAGGTCCCACACACTCTTCAATTTGTATCCATATAGGGTGAAGGGTGTTAGGCTACATAAAATGAGGTTCGCCAAAAGGTCGGATTGCTAAAAGATCGAGTGCTAACAAGCCTGCCCATTTAACGGTATTAAACGGTCAGTGAATGGACAAAACTGAACGACTTATTAGTTACCCAAAAAAAAAGTGTTTTTCCTATTATTTTATAACCTAAACTTACGTAAATAAAATATTAATAGCGAATATCAAACGATAATTAGCATAACTACTGTTTTTAGTACACATATATTTAATTTTAAAGTTAAGGTCAAGACAGGTCCGCCTTTGGTCGGACCCTCATGTTGATGAAACGCTATGGCCTTGCCCACAATTATAATGCTACGAACTTAACTAGTCCTTACCCTACATAATTAATGGGTGGACCCGGACCTTACCTAACTCCTCCCTTGCCAACCCCAAATTTGGATGAATTAAAATTGGTAGAAAATGTTAACAGATTTGTATCAAGAACAAATTATGCACATCAAGCAATCCAATAAGGAAGATTCTTTATAAGGAATTTCGTGGTAGTTGTAGTCACTTTGGCATAAACAAGAAAAGTGGCATGTGATGGATCACTTTATTGACCTTGACGATAAATAAAAGTGGTGAGAAAGGTGATGCAAATTAGATAATTACGATCAAGAATAATATTTAATATGATTATCGTAATTTAAACTTTGCTAGTTTGACTACAAATATCATTCTAGTTTTCTGATTCTAATAGACTTAGTATTAAACAAGTTGTTTATCTATAAGTAAGCACTTTCCTAGCATTTGTGAGAAACTACAATGATTATTGAATATTGAATATTAAGAATTTCTTGTAGATGATCCATGGAGATACTAATCTAGTGTAGAATTGTTGAATTCTTCCCTTGAATCCAACAGAAAGATATTGAATTCATACCTTTAACTTTTATCTATATTCCTCTCCTCAATCAAAACGAAGATAGATCTTTCAAGAAAGTGCATATATATAAATATAAATATAAATATATATATATATATATATATATATATATATATATATAGTTACATTATGAAAATAAAAGAATAATGATAGTAGAAACTTTATCGATGACATAAATTAGTAAATACACAATCAACTTGTTTTAATTTAATTTTAAAAGAAATTATAGATAAGTTAATAAAAACTATAACATTTGTCGCACCGATAAAAAAATTACTAGTTAATTATGAAAAACGTTTGTCTAATCGAAATAGATGAAACTAAAGCGTTTAACAATCTTATGTAGCTCGAATTTTCAGTGATTGACTTGTGGAGTTGAAACATTATACTAGGGTTATTGCAAATTATATGTCACCTTAAATTTTTTTCACTTACGCAATATTCTATTTTGACACGAAATTTTATTTATTTATTATTACAAATCTGTCCAAATTTATTTCTCAGAATACATAATTTATTTATATTTTCTTATTTTTTATTTTATCCAACACTTTTTATATTTTCCATCCTTTTTTATTCATCCGTAAGGAAGAAATTTAGTTAGGATTACTATAATTTTTACCTTTTCCATGTGAAGCATTATAAGGAATCTTGAATTATTTTATTTTTATAATGAATTTCATGGGGTAATTTACACTTTTCATAACCTTTTCATAACTTTATCAAGGTGGCTTCATATTGTGAAAATAGCGAAGAGCACAATTTTTTTATTTTATTTTTGTATAAAGATAGTTGTAATTCATTTATAAAAGAAGATATCTATATGTATAGGGAAATTTATTGCCAGAGTTTTGAAAATAGACGTAAAGTAGTCAACAATGACTAATGTTATTAGATTGACATGAATTGTGTGGTAGGGTACTCTTGTAAATTTGGTATAATGAGATTTTTCGATACAACTGTCAATTATTCAAGGAGAAACTGATGAGTACTTTTCAAAGTTTAGAAATGTCAATAACACACCTCATTTCTTAAGTCCTCCCTATCTAAAAATAAATTAGTATTCGTTTCTCGTTTCTCTAATGTTGAAATGTCAATAACTAATGACAATAACTTATGATAATTTTGAAACTAATTATTGTTTGATATTGAGTCATGTCGTATTAACTTGATGTTTACATCAAATGGGCTAAAGAATTTCAACTTTAGATCTATGAAGGAAATACTTTTTTTCAAATTGTTGATCTAAGTAGGCAGATTCATAAATGAGATCATGGGCGATAAAATATACTAATGGAATTAATCTCAAAACAAAAGCGAAATGATAATTAACTTAGTAATGACTATAACTAAGAAATAAGCGCGTGTTTCTTTGAAAATGTTGTATGTCACAAAGGAGTGAACTAAAAATGCCCAAAGCTGGATGTAATATATGAAAGTTATAGGGAGTTGGCGAAATCTGGAGAAAACATGAAACAGTCAGAAGAAGTTTGAAATGGTGTGAAATATGCATTGGCTAAGGGTTGTATCCATATAGGGTACCGTGAAGAGCATTAGGCTATATAAATTGAGGTTCGCCAAAAGGTTGGATTACTAAAAGATCGAGTTGTTAGCGAGCCTGCCCATTTAACGATATTAAAGGGTCGGTGAATGGACAGAAACAGAATGGCCTGTTAGTTACCAAAACAAAGAGTTTCTCCTATTATTGTATAATCTAAACATACGTACATATATTATTAATAGTGAATATCAAACGATAATTAGCATAACTGTTGCTTTTGGTACACATATATTTAACTTTCAAGTTAAAGTCAAGACGGGTCCGCCGATGGTCGGACCCTCATATTGATGAAACGCCATGGCCTTGCCCACAATAACAGTGCTCCAAACATAACTAGTCCTTATCCTACATAACTAATGGATGGACCCGGACCTTACCCAACTCGTCCCTTGACAACCCCCAAACTTGGAAAGTTAAAATTGGTCGAAATTGTTAACATATTTGTATCATGTACAAATTGTGCACATCAAGCAATCCAATAAGGATGATTCTTTTTAAGTAATTCTGTGGTACCTGTAGTCACTTTCGCATAAACAAGATAAATGGCATGATGATGGATCACTATATTGACCTTGAGGATAAATAAAAATGGTGAGAAAGGTGATGCAAAGTAGAAATAGATAATTAAGAACAAAATTAATATTTAGTACGATTATCGTTATTTAAAATTTCCTAGTTTGACTACAAATATCATTCTAGTTTTCTGATTCTAATTGTCTTAGTATTAAACAAGTTGTTTATCTATAAGTAAGCATTTTCCTAACATTTGTGAGAAACTACAATGATTATTGAATATTGAATATTAAGAATTTCTTGCAGATGTTCCATGAAGATGCTAATCTTTTATTGAATATAGCATAGAATTGTTCAATTCTTCTCTTGAATCCAACAGAAAGATATTGAATTCGTACCTTTAGCTTTTATCTATATTCCCGTTCTCAATTAAAAGGAACATAGATCTTTCAAGAAAGTATGTGTGTGTGTGTCTATATATATATATATATATATATATATATATATATATATATATATATATATATATATATATATATATATATATATATATATATATATATATATATATATATATATATATAGGGTGAGAAGGGAGTTAGGGTGAGAATGTGAGAATACCTAATATGGTCCATCCATTCCTTCATCAAGGGTTGAGATTAATGTAGACTTTTACTTTTATTTGTACTAGAGAATCATGTGAGTTTGGTTTTTGGAAGAGAAAGAAATAAGGGAAAAGTTGACTGTATTGATTTCATTTCAAGTTCCTATACCCACGCTTGAAATAGACAATCAAGCTACTCAATGCTGAAGGTTTTTCCAATTTCACAATTCTCAGTTTGACTGTTCGGTTGGCTGAGTTTGGAGAGCAAAATTCCGGCAGTATGAACGAAGGGCACCATGGACAAGAGAAAAATTCCGGCGAGATGAGCAAAATTCTGGCGAGAAACGAATTGGCGAATCAGGGGTTTGTGGAACATCACAAGATTGAATGTTTGTCACTTTTGTTTGGTAAGTTGTTCAGATTCAATAGACGAATTGACGAAGTAAAAAAAACAAGTGAAACAAGTATAGAGAAAGGGGACGAAGTTGCGATGGTGGTCGAACAGAGCACATGTTCAAGGCAAGTTTTACACTCCGAATTGAACAATAGGTTTCTTTTTTTTTTTCTTTTTGTAATCGGTTTGCATCTTTCAATGATGTAAGAGTAGTTTGTTTTTGTTTTTGTTTTTTGTGATTGAATGCTTTGTTCACTATTAGGAATTGAAAATTACAAGTCCAAACTGCTGAGACAGAAAAGAATAAGAGTATGAAGAAGGGTGGCGGAGGTGCGTGTAGGTTCGGAAAGAGCACAAGTTCAAGGTATGGTGTAGATGTTTTGCATTTTTCTGGGTTGAAAGAGTAGTCTTTTTAAACATTTTTATGTATTTATGAATTGAGGGTAAACAGACCATTATGTGTTAGTCGAAAATTGTTACGAGAGTGTATAACATGATGTCCATTTTGGTTGAACATGATGTCCACTTGGTTTGAACATGATGTACATTTGGTTTGATCATGATATCCATTTTGGATTGAACATAATTTCAACTTGGTTTGAACTTGATATTCATCGGTGAAAACATGATATCCATTTGGTGAAAACAAGATGTCTATTTTGATTTTATTACAATCTCCATTAGGTTTGAACTTGATATCCATTTTGTATACACATAATGTCCATTTTGTTTGAATATGATGTCCACCTAATATGAAATGATGTCGATTTGGTGTAAACATGATGTCCATGATGTGTATTTGGTTTAAACGTGATTGTGTTTCATTTTCTAAACGTTTCCAGGTTCAACAGAGTGCAAATTATGTGACGACTTGGCGAAGAAGAAGCGTCTAACAGAATGAGGCCAACTTAGAGGAGTTTTTATAAGTGCATGGACTTGGCCGACCGCGACGAGTCGAAGCGTGGGTTGATTATTGAACATTCCAACAGTCTTTTATATATTGAACATTTTGTATGTCTAAATGAACATTATGTATAAATAAAGATTGTGTATGTCAAGTTATATGGTAATGAGCATGAGAGTGTAAATTGTACATTATGTATGTCTAAATTATACATCAAGGCATGCAAGAATGAGCATTAGGTACTATCATCCAAAATATGAGTAACATCAAGGTATATGATAATGTACATAACATTATAAGATAATGACCATCACGGTATGTGGCAATGAGCATCACTATATAAAAAAATGAACATTACTGCATATGGTAATGAACATGAGTGTGTATGGTAATCAACACCATGTTATAAGAGAAATGAACATCACATTATATGATAATGAAAAACACGTTATAAAAAAGTGAACATCACATTATAAGGAACTGAAAAGTGAACATCTATGACATGTTATATGAAAACGAACACTGAGGTATGTAGTAATGAGCATGAGATATGTATAGAAATGAATATCAAGCTATCTAGTAATGAACATGAGTGTTTAGCAATTGATAATCATGTTCAAAAATGAACATTTTTATAATATGATGTTGAGTTTGCACAATGAACATCAAATTAGTTTGTCAATGAACATTAGAGTGTATGTAATTGAAAATCAATAAAAGGATAAACATTATATGATAAAAAATATAATATATTTTCCTAGAAGATTTTGGCAAAAAGTACATGAAGTTATGCGATAATGAACATCAAGTTATATGGTAATGAACATTAAGTGGTGTAGCCAATTCAACAACATATGATAATGAACATCAAGTAACATGTTAATAAACATAATATTATAAATGGTCATCAAGGTACATGTCAAATAATATGTTAAGGCGTGCAAGAATGAACATCAAGTTACAACAAACTTCAAATTAATATGACATGAACATTAGAGCGTAGGCAATTGAACATGAACTCTTATGATATATTTGGTAATGAACAATACGTGGCAATGAACATCACCTTGTAAGAAAATGAACATTAGAGTATATTTGAACAACACGTTACAACATAAATGAACATCATGGTATATGATAATAAATATGACGTTCTAAGAAAGTCAACATCATGTTATAAGGAATTGAAAACCAAGGTATATGGCACAATATAAGAAAATGTACATTGAGGTATATGGTAATGAGCATGAGTATGTATGGTAATGAACATCCAGATATTTGGTAATGAACATCAAGGTATTTTAGTAATGGACATGAGTGTCTAGCAATTGACAATCATGTGCAAAAATGAGCATTATATATTATGAGGTTGAGTTTGTACTATTAATATCCCATTAGTACGCCAATGAACGATAGAGTGTATGCAATTGAAAATCAATAAAATGATCAACATTATATGATATCCAAAAATATAAAATATTTTCCCAGAAGATTTTGGCAAAAAGTGCATCAGGTTATACGATAATGAACATCAATTTATATGGTAATGAACATTAGGGAGTATAGCCAATTGAACAACATATGGTAATGAACCATCTAGAAACATGTTAATGAACATCATATTATAAATGATCATCAAGATACATGGCAAATAATATGTCAAGACATGCAAGAATGAACATCAAGTTACAATGAACATGAAATTAGTATGAGATTAATTTTAGAGTGTAGGCAATTGAACATTAATAAAATGATAATCAATGCATATATGTTCCACGTCGAAAAATATAAAATCATCATCAATTTATACATCAAAAAATATAAAATGATCGATGTACCAAACCTATTACATGTTCGATATAGAAAACTTATTACATGTTTAAAATCTCAAAATAGGCATTACATGTTGAAATCATCATCAATTTGTCGGTCCCAATCAGTAGCATTTGAGAATACCATGTCATTTATACATGGTTGTTGGAGTGTTCAACAATCAACCCAAGCTTCGACTCGTCGCCGTCGACCAAGTCCATGCACTTAATAAAACTCCTCTAAGCCTCATTTGTCAAATGCTTCTATCTTGTCAACTTTTAATATCCATCATTTACATTCTGTTGAACCTGTAAACGCTAAGAAAATGAAAGATAGTCATGTTCAAACCAAATGGATACCATAGATATCATGTTTACACCGAATGAACATCATTTTTAGACCATATGGACATCATATTCAAGCAAAGCGGACATCATATGTAAACAAAATGGACATCAAGTTCAAACATTGTATTAAAATGACAATGGACATCATGTTCAAACCAAATGAACGTCATGTTTTCACCAAATGGACATTAAGTTCAAACCACGATGACATCATGTTCAAACCAAAAAAGGACACCACTTTTAAACAAAATGGGCATCTTTTTCAAACCAAGTGAACATCATGTTTAACCATAATGAACACCATGCTATACACTCTTGTAACAATTTCCGACTAACACATGATGATCTGTTTACCTTCAATTCATAAATACATAAAAATGTTTAAAAGACTACTCTTTCAACCCAGAAAAATGCAAAACATCTACACCATACCTTGAACTTGTGCTCTTTCCAAACCTACATGCACCTCCACCACCCTTCTTCATGCTCTTATTCTTTTCTCTCTTACTAATTTGAATTTGTAATTTTCAATTCCTAATAGAGAACAAAGGATTCAATCATAACTAAAAATAAAAAACAAAACATAAAAAAACAAACTAATCTTACATCATTGAAAGATGCAAAACCGATTACAAAAGGAAAAAAAGGGCAACCTATTGTTCAATTTGGAGTGTAAAACTTGCCTTGAACACATGCTCTGTTGGACAACCATCGCAGGTTCGTCCCCTTTCTTTATGCTTGTTTCACTTGTTTTTTTTACTTCATCAATTCGTCAATTGAATCTGAACAACTTACCAAACAAAAGTGATAAACATTCAATCTTGTGATGTTCCACAAACCCCTAATTCTCCAACTCGTTTCTCGCTAGAATTTGGCTCATCTCGCCAGAATTTCGCTCCTGTCCATGGTGCCCTTCGTTCATATCGCCTGAATTTTGCTCTCCAAACTCAGCCAACCGAACAGTCAAACTGAGAATTGTGAAATTGGAAAAACCTTCAGCATTGAGAAGCTTGATTGTCTATTTCACGCGTAGGTATTGGAACTTGAAATGAAATCAATACAGTCAACTTTTCCCTTATTTCTTTCTCTTCCAAAAACCAAACTCACGTGACTCTCTAGTTAAAAAAAAAGAAGTAAAAGTCTACATTAATCTCAACCCTTGACGAAGGAATGGATGGACCAGATTAGGTATTCCCACCGTAACTCCCTTCTCACCCTATCTATTCCCATATATATATATACATACATACATATGTATGTAAGTATGTATGTATGTATGTATGTATGTATGTATGTATGTATGTATGTATGTATGTATGTATGTATGTATGTATATAGTTACATTATGAAAATAAATGAATAATGATAGTAGAAACTTTATCGATAATATAAATTAGTAAATACACAATCAATTGTTTTAATTTAATTCTAAAAGAAATTATAGATAAATTAATAAAAACTATAACATATGTCCCACGGATAAAATAAATTACTAGTTAATCATCAAAAAATTTGTCTAATCGAAATAGATTGAAACTAAAGCGTTTGACAATCTTATGTAGCTCGAATTTTTAGTGTTTGACTTGTGGAGTTGAAACATTATACTAGGGTTATTGCAAATTATATGTCACCTTAAAGTTTTTCACTTATGCAATATTCTATTTTGACACGAAATTTTATGTATTTATTATTACAACTCTGTCCAAATTTATTTCTCAGAATGCATAATTTATTTATTTTTTCTTATTTTTTTATTTTATCCAACACTTTTTATATTTTCCATCCTTGTTTATTCACTGTAAGGAAGAAATTTAATTAGGATTCCTATAATTTTTACCTTTTCCATGGGAAGCATTTTAAGGAATCTTGAATTAGTTATATTTTTTTAACGAATTTCATGGGGTAATTTATACTAATTATAAACTTTTCACAACATTTTCATAACTTTATCAAGGTGGCTTCATATTGTGAAAATAGCGAAGAGCACAATTTATGTTTTTTTTTTTTGTATAAAGATAGTGGTAATTCATTTATAAAAGAAGATATCTATATGTGTAGGGAAATTTATTGCCAAAGTTTTGAAAATTGACGTAAAGTAGTCAACAATGACTAATGTTATTAGATTGACATGAATTGTGTTGTAAGGGCTCTTGTAAATTTGGTATAATGAGATTTTTCGATACAACTGTCAATTATTCAAGGAGAAACTGGTGAGTACTTTTCAAAGTTTAGAAATGTCAATAACACACCCATTCCTTAAGTCCTCCCTATCTAAAAATAAATTAGTATTCGTTTCTCGTTTCTCTAATGTTGAAATGTCAATAACTAATGACAATAACTTATGATAATTTTGAAACAAATTATTGTTTGATATTGAATCATGCCGTATTAACTTAATGTTTACATCAAATGGGCTAAAGAATTTCAACTTCAGATCTACAAAGGAAATACTTTTTTCAAATTTTCAAATTGTTGATCTAAGTAGGCAGATTCATAAATGAAATCATGGGCGATAAAATATACTACGAAGGGAGCTAATCTCAAGACAAAAGCGAAATGATAATTAACTTAGTAATGACCATAACTAGGAAATAAGCGCGTGTTCCTTTGAAAATATTGGATGTAAAAAATGAGTGAATTAAAAATGCCCAAAGTTGGATGTAATATATGAAAGTTACAGTGAATTGGCAAAATCTGGAGAAAACATGAAACAGTCAGAAGAAGTTTGAAACGGTTTGAAATATGCATTGGCTAAGGGTCGTCGTATCCATATAGGGTACCGTGAAGAGCGTCAGGCTATATAAATTGAGGTTCGCCAAAAGGTAGGATTGCTAAAAGATCGAGTTGTTAGCGAGCCTGCCCATTTAACGATATTAAAGGGTCGGTGAATGGACAGAAACAGAATGGCCTATTAGTTACCCAAACAAAAAATTTTTCCTATTATTTTATAATCTAAACTTACGTAAATATATAATTAATAGTGAATATCAAATGATAATTAGCATAACTACTGCTTTTGGTACACATATATATTTAACTTTCAAGTCAAGGTCAAGACGGGTCCGCCGATGGTTGGATCCTCATATTGATGGAACGCCATGGCCTTGCCCACAATAACAGTGCTCCAAACATAACTAGTCCTTATCCTACATAATTAATGGATGGACCTGGACCTTACCCAACTCGTCCCTTGACAACCCCCAAACTTGAAAGAGTTAAAATTGGTAGAAAGTGTTAACATATTTGTATCAAGTACAAATTGTGCACATCAAGCAATCCAATAAGGATGATTCTTTTTAAGTAATTTCGTGGTACCTGTAGTCACTTTGGCATAAACAAGATAAGTGGCATGATGATGGATCACTATATTGACCTTGAGGATAAATAAAAATGGTGAGATAGGTGATGCAAAGTAGAAATAGATAAATAAGAACAAAATTAATATTTAGTATAATTATCGTTATTTAAAATTTCCTAGTTTGACAACAAATATCATTCTAGTTTTCTGATTCTAATTGTCTTAGTATTAAACAAGTTATTTATTGTAAGTAAGAACTTTCCTAGCATTTGTGAGAAACTACAATGATTATTGAATATTGAATATTAAAAATTTCTTGCAGATGATCCATGGAGTTGCTAATCTTTTCTTGAATATAGCATAGAATTGTTGAATTCTTCTCTTGAATCCAACAGAAAGATACTGAATTCGTAACTTTAGCTTTTATCTATATTCCCGTTCTCAATTAAAAGGAACATAGATATTTCAAGAATGTGTGTGTGTGTGTGTGTGTATATATATATATATATATATATATATATATATATATATAGATATAGATAGATAGATAGATAGATAGATAGATAGATAGATAGATAGATAGATAGATAGATAGATAGATAGATAGATAGATAGATAGATAGATAGATAGATAGATAGATAGATAGATAGATAGATAGATATGGTGAGAAGGGAGTTAGGGTGAGAATGTGAGAATACCTAATCTGGTCCATCCATTCCTTCATCAAGAGTAATAAATTGTAGCAATAACTTGTTTGATTGATTGTTGCAAAGACCCATTCTGATTGAACATCGAGTATGGGAAATCAGGGGGGTAATTGATTTGTATCATCTATAGTTGTTTTTAGTGATGACTATCATATTCATTTGATTTGAATAGGTTGTTGTTGTATTCACACAAGAGTGTACTGTATTTTCCATATCGAGGTCCCTTTGATAAAGACTTTATGTCCATTTGGGTAGTGCGAGATGCCCTATTGGTGAAGGCTTGATGTTCTTTCTGTGTAGATATGATGTCCACTTTGGTACAACATGAAGTCCATCTTGTGTGAGCATCGTGTCATTGGGTTAAACGTTATGTCCTTTTGGTTTATACTTAATGTCCATCTTATGTGAGGACCATGTGAGCACCTTGCCCATATGTACGCACTGTGCATCTTGAATATGACATGATGATTGGATTTGATATCTTGTTGGTTTGAACATAACGATTTATTCTCAGGTTTTTGTTAAACAATGTACATATAATATCGAGTTGTTTGAATGTCCATTTGACAAAATAAGAATGTTCATCTTATTTGAAATTGATGTTTATTTTGTTGGAATTGGTGCATATCTTGTATGAGTTCGATGTCCGTTTGGGTTATATGTGATGTCCTTTTGGGCCATACTTAATGTCTATTTGGTTTATACATAATGTTCATCTTGAATATGATATGATGATTGAGTTAGATGTCTTTTTGATGTGAATATGATATTCAAATGGTTTCCATTTGATTGTGCACGATGTCCTTTACGTTGGAATCAGAATCTATTTTAAATTAATAATGTGTTTTGATATTGATGTGCATTTGGTGAAAACATGATGTCCATTTGGTCTAAACTTGATGTCCATTTTGAATTTCATAAGATGACGATTTCATTTCAACTTAATGTTCCTCGTGTTTGAACAAGAGTATAAGACATGATATCCATCTTGTTGACACATGATATCAATTTGGTTTCAACAATGATATCCATCTTGGTTTGAACATGATGTCAATTTGATTTTATGATGATACCCATTTTGAACTCAATGCTCATTTCGTTTACACATAATGTCCATTTTATTTAAACATGATGTCCAGTTGACGAGGCAGAGTCGCCAGACAAGTGGATGCTAATACGAAATCCCCGTTTCCTACCCCGGAATAAGATGAACAGATTGCATTATCAAGGCTGCCCATTAGAACCGATCAAGGACACTCGCCCCCTTCTGATGATGGTGTTTCGTCGTACATTAATAGTTAGAATTTTACGCCATCTCCCTCATTGTCTCTAGTTATATTGCATTTTTTTAGGATCAGAATTGTGTAAAACAAGTAACATATTGTCTTATACTTTTTCTGATGTGGATAATTTAATTTTGTCATTTTGCTTACTAATAGATGTTCATTTAATTGATAAATGGATGTTCATTTTACATATAATGGATATCCATTTTCATGTGAACGTTTAGTTTTACAATTTAACTTGATGCTCATTTTACTAATAATGGATGTCCATTTTGATGTGGATATATTTAATTTTATCATTTTGCTTACTAATAGATGTTCATTTAGTTAGTAAATGGATTTTTATTTTACATATAATGGATATCCATTTTCATGTGTATGTTTATTTTTATAATTTTTACAATTTAACTTGGTGTCTTACTGCATAACCTTTGCAAAATGAACATCCAATAAAATGAACATCAAGTTAAATCAGATGAGGCACTGGTGGTTGATATAATGTGCCAATATCCTCTCCACCCACCTCATCAAGTTCAACACTATAAATATTAAAAAAAGAACAAAATCAGTTATGTACACTATCAATAATTCATATGGTTATTACGCTCATAAGAAATGATCGATCATTAGAATTAATAAATATGGCCAACAAGTTCATTGCATAAAAATCATTATGTACACCTCACATGAACATCACATCAATACGGTTTGCTTGCTCGCCCAAAACATATTTAATTTGTGGTAAATGGATTACATGTTCCACTGATATGGACATCATGCTTCGATTAGATGAACATTTGGTGACTATCTATAATATTAACATATACCATACTTATCACTTCAACTGAACAACATGTAGCACTCACATGAACATGAAGATGCATGGTAATGGACAATACCATTATTTTATTGGACGAACATCATATGTATCTCAAGCGAATATCACATTCATACTGTCTGTGACAATACGTTTCTAATTACATCAAATACCAACACAACCAATTCTGATTATATGGACATGATATATATACGCCACGAATATCAAATTTTCATTTTGTGGTAAATGGGTATCATGTTCCATCTATATGAATATCGTGTTCCGATTAGATGAACATTTAGTGAGTGCCTATAATATAAACATTAATCATACCTATACTTCACCTGAACAACATGTAGCACTCAGATGAACACGAAGACGCATGGTCACGGACAGTACCATTATTTTACAGGTCGAACATCATGTAAAACTCTAACGGACATCGCATTCATCCTTCTGTGACCATGCGTTTATGATTACATCAAATACAAACACCACAAATTCTGATTACATTTAAAACAACACACCATTATAGTCGAACATCCAAAATCATCCAAACCAACACACAACAAATTCTGAATCTTCCATAATCATTCAAAATCATCCAAAACAAACACAACCGTGATAATAAAAGATGAGGTTCTGATGATTGCTCGATTTTCGGCACAAGGCTTTCCCGTCGAGATTCATGGCTATCCTCCCCTAAATTGTTCAACGCTCAAGCTTCTTATGATGATTGCTCGATTTTCGGCACAAGGCTCTACAATCGTCAAACCCTAATCACTCACAAATGGTCTCCGGCGATAAAGGTATGGCGAAGGAGATGAAAGTGGAGAATTCCAAGCGAGGGAAGGAATTGAAGTCATTGAAGGAGCATGATTCAAGAGGAGAAAGATTCAAGATTTTCGGCACAAGGCTCTGCATATCGCCGCCTTAATCCCACGCTTGCACATCTCCCAACCTGTTTTCTCTCTTCTTCTTTTTTTCTCCACTCAGGGTCATGTGATGAGACCCCAATTAAAAGGAAAAATGTTGTTTTTTTCAAGACTATTGATCTATGATCCAATGGCTATGAGACATTCTTCTCACATTCTCACCCTATCTATTCCCTATATATATCTATACATATATATACATGTATATCTTATTTTTTATTTTATCCATCAATTTTTATATTTTCCATCCTTTTTTATACATCCATAAGAAAGAAATTTAATTAGGGTTCCTATAGTTTTTATCTTTTTCAAGTGAAGCATTTTAAGGAATCTCGGATTAGTTTTGTTTTTTTAATGGATTCCATGAGGTAATTTACACTATTCATAAACTTTTAATAACTTTTTCATAAGTTTATCAAGGTGGCTTCATATTGTAAAAAAAGCATGGAGCACAAATATTTTTTTATAAAGATAGTAGTAATTCATTTATAAAAGAAGATATCTATATGCATAGAGAAATTCATTGTCAAAGTTTTTAAAATTGTCAATGTTCTTTTTTTTTTTTGATTTTTAGGTTGGTTTTATCAAGAATTGGAACCGCCCTCCAAAAAGGGGTTACCTTCCCAACTCATGTTATTCTGTACGTAGCAAGGTCCTTAAGGAGTGTGAGCACCGCCCACTGACATCGACCCTTGTTGGTTTCACCAATTTTATTTATTCATTTATTAACTTTCACTTTTTCGACAAGATTGAATATAAGCCACTAAGATTTCATGGTCTCAAAAAGGGTGTGAAAGAAAAGAGTAACTTGTTTTTGCACTAAGCGAAGGGAGCCTAAAGAAGATAGGTCATGACAACACCTAGGTTAGAGCCTATGGTGCTCATATCGACCCCTTTTAGAAGATTACAAAGCCCTCAAACTATCAACTACACCATTCTAAGAATAAGCAAATTCTAGAGAAAAACAAAACACTTTAAGAGTTTTTCACAACTTTTTCTCCTTTTTCCTTTCATTTTCCACAACAATTTTCAAAATTTTTTTCCAGATTTTTCAAATTTTTAATGAAAACTAAAGAAAGAAAATCAAAGTTTTAGGTGAGCTATCCCCAAACACAAATAACTCCCCCCCCCCAACACTTAAAATGCCACATTGTCCTCATTGTGGGTCAGGGTGACTCGTGAAGGGTAGTAGAAAGAGATAACCATGCAAAACAACACCTAACACAGAAAAGGTGGTGACCCGAGCCCACACAGCTCCAACAACAAGAATATCAAACATGCACATACTCAGGGGCGCGCCACCAAAAGGGATAAAATCAAGCGTGCAACATGGAACAATATATACACTGAAAGAGGAAGCGGAAAGAGGTTACCTTGAAATCTTCATTCAAAAACACTCGATCCGAGATCCAAAGGAACCATGCATAGGGTTAGGATAATTAAATAAAACTACCTAGATGCATCAGCTCTGGCATGCAAGATTAGAGAAATAAAAAGAAGCTAACTAAAAGAATGAACTAAAACATATAAACAATATATACATTGACTGGAATATACCTCAACCTCGAATCTCATTACTTGAGGCAGGAATTGAGGTGAAACACTCGCCTACACTCCTACGCTCGATGAAATTGAGCGTAAACCAACAACCTCCACCAAAATAACCCACAAGAAAGAACATGAAGACAACAACTATGACAATGTTAGGATGGGGATGACATGAAGCACACATGATGACCAAGTCATGACAACAACAGACACGGCAAAACCAATAATAGTAGACATTGGATTTTAGCATAGTATTTGTATATTTTTAATGTTATTTTTATCATTTCTTTTTTGTATTTCAGTTAGAAAATTAGGAAATAAGGGAGCGAAAAACAAAACCGAAGCCAAAAGGATTGCATGCATGCACTCTCCATGCTCAAGATTACGTGGAAAATTACATGCACAACTTTTACGTAAAAATGATTAAATACTAGCCATGCACGCCATGCATGAGCTACGTAAAAGTAACTGTAGAAACCTTCCCAATGCAGATTGAAGGACATTGAGCCAAACCCTAGCAAGGACGTTCACCAGACACAAGGTTTTGAAGTGAAAGACAAAAGGGCAATTGAATCAGGGAAGTCTACTGCCAAATCTAAATTCCAACGACTCCTTTTCCTTTCCTTGTATAAAACTAATTGTGTTATATTTCTGCGTAAGAAACAATTAGCAAAGAAAAGGAAACTTAGCAAAAGGAAAGCAAGACTGCAAAAGATATCTTAGAAGATGGAAAGCAAATCAGAAGGCAAAAGAAGGAAAGAAGAATCAAAGAAGAAATCAGGAAAGAGGATCAACGTCTATAAGGCTTTGTTTATAAATAGAAGACCTAAAAAGCTGAAGAGGGCAACGATTCCAAGAAAGCAAACGTGTGTGTTAGAAAAACAGTGAGATAGTTTTTATGGAATTTCTTTCTCTGCGAAGAAAGAAGTGTGTTTGTGAAACCTAAGGAAGTTTAGTGTTTGAGCGTATTTAAATCCTTAAGGGAATTAGGATTTGATTTGTATAAGCACTTAAGCTGTTGGTGTGTGTTCAACCAAATACTCTTTTGAAAGTGCCCTTCAGTAAGGCACTCCACTAGCTGCTGCTACAAGGACGTTATCCTTTAGCAACAGAACCACCTTTTCTTTTCAATAAAGGAAGTTATTCAGTCTTATTATTTATATCCTTTACATTGCTTAATGAAATCTTTCAATCTGCATAAGATTAAGAGACCTAATATTCTTTATCTCAAGTGTGTCTGCAGAATATTTGATAACCCTATTCACCCCCCTAGGGTTCTTTCATTTGGTATCAGAGCAGGTCCACTCAAAAATAGACGCACCGCTCTATGGTAAAGATCATGGGTGATAACACCATGGGTAATATAGGTCAAGGACGTTCCTATACCAGATATCCTTTACTGACCGGAGACAATTATAGGAACTGGAAACGATAAATGGAGATCTTCCTTCAAGATGTTGATGAAGACCTATGGGATATCGTCACAAACGGGAACAATTCAATCCCTACCAAGACCAATGCAGATGGAACTGTCACTAACAAAGACAGATTTGGATACACAAATGATGAGAAAGAAAAAGTCAGAAAAAATAAACGTGCCTTGAATTTACTTTTTTGCAGTCTTAACTCTAACGAATTTGAAAGAGTTTCTACTTGTGAGACAGCAAAACAGGTATGAGACTACTTGGAGACCACCTATGAAGGAATGGATCAAGTCAAGGAAACCAAGATAGACATACTTGTGCAAAAGTATGAGGCATTCAAGATGGATGACACAGAGTCAATAGAAGCTATGTTCAAAAGATTCTGCAGCATAATCAACCACCTTAAGTCATTGGGAAAATCATACACTAATGAAGAGAAGGTGAGGAAGGTCCTTAGGTGTCTGCCCAAACGCAAGTGGGGTCCAAAGGTGACTGGCATTGAGGAAGCACAGAACCTCAAAACCCTACAGCTTGAAGAGTTGGTTGGGAAACTCCTGGCTCATGAGATTCAGCTATCCGATGAAGGAGACAAGAAAGAGATTGCCTTAAAGACCAGTAAGGACCTCGACTATGAATCTGAAGTAGAAGATGATGAAGATACCATGGCAATTCTGGCCATAGGATTCAGGCGACTATACAGAAGAAATCCTAACTTCAGAGGATATCTAAGAGAATCCTCATCCAAGAAGGCTTCCCCTAAAGGTAAATCTCGTACCATAGATGAATTTGAAGTTATTAGATGCTTTGGTTGTGGTGAAACCCACTTTCTTTCTTTTTACAGGTATAAACGTCAAGATCACTTAATGAGAGAATGTCCTCATGCCAAGAAGAACAAGGAAAGACGAGATCCTAAAGGGAAGAGACCAAGCAGGAAAGCCATGATTGCTACCTGGAGTGATAGTGATTATAGTGAAAGTGAAAGTGAATCAGAGGAGATGGCCAGTCTTTGTCTGATGGCAAAGGACATTGATGAAAGTGAAACAAGTGATGAAGAGGTAATAAACAACCTTCTCTCATGTGACAAACAAATGCTTAATTAGAACTAAACTATACAAACTGTTTCACTTCACTCACACAATTGTCAACAAAATTGTCTACCTCACTAAAATAACTACAACTCGCACTAAGACCATAGAAAACTAAAAAGAAATCATCAAAAGTCTGACCAAGGAAGTTGATAGTCAAAAAAATGAAGTACATCAAAACCACATAGAACTAAATAAGGTTCTTAACCAGCAAATTGATGACTCATTTCCAAGCTTGAACTTCATACCCAAACAAGTCAAAACCTCCCCTCAGACAAAAACTCATAAAGGACTTTCACCACCACAAAGTCCTACAGTAAACAAAAGGAAGGTCACCTTTAGAACCATGTGGGTACCTAAAAGACCAACCAACATCACCACAAAACCAACTACTCCCTCTATTAAACCTGCCACAGAAAAGGCCAGTCCCAAGAAAGGTATAATGTCCTCTGGTGCAGGTGTGCTTCAGGGCTCACAGCGACATGTGGTATTTGGATAGCGGATGCTCAAGACACATGACTGAAGATCCCACCAAGTTCAGTAGCCTAAAGGACAGCAAGAATGGAAGGGTCACATTTGGAGACAAAAGCCAAGGGAAGATCCTTGGAGTCGTGAAGGTTGGTAAGAGTTCAAACAACTGTATCAATAATGTATATCTTGTAGAAGGTTTAGAATACAATCTTTTGAGTATTTCGCAGTTTTCTCATAAAGGTTACAAAGTTTATTTTGATAAAGAGTCTTGTTTGATAGAAAAAGAGTCGCATGAAGTTGTCTTGAAAGGTCATAAAATGAACAATGTGCATGTCATTGACCTTAGTGATTCACTGACCAATAACCTTACCTGTCTTAAAGCCGCCTCAGATGATTCTTGGTTATGCATCGCACATTAGGGCATGTGAACATGAGAACCCTTCAAAAGTTGAGGCGCTTAGGATTGGTTAGAGGTCTTCCCTCCCGTAACTTCATTCGAGGCAAAATCTTTGAAGCATGTACCAAAGGAAAATAGACCAGAACCTCCTTTAAGCCAGTGTCCCAGGTCACAACCTCTAGATATCTTGAATTATTGCATATGGATCTTTGTGGACCTATACCCTCTAAAAGTCTAGGAGGTCGTTCCTACATGCTAGTTATTGTTGATGATTTTTCAAGATTTACCTAGGTTTTCTTTCTGAAGGACAAAACAGAGGCATTCTCTGAGTTCAAAAAGCTATACAAACAACTAAATGTCCTTACAGGATTGACCCTAATATCAATCATAACAGACTATGGCATAGAATTTGACAATCAAGATCAATTTGGTAAGTTCTGTGATCAAGAGGGTGTTACTCATAACTTTTCTACACCAAGAACACCCCAACAAAATGGTGTCATTGAAAGGAAGAACAGAACACTAGAAAACATGGCAAGAACAATCATCTGTGAGAACAATCTGCCCTTATTTCTCTGGGCCGAGATCACCAATGTTGCAAATTACATCCTCAACAGATGTACTATAAGGTCCTTCCTGAAGAAAACACCATATGAGCTATTCAAGGGTAAGACACCCAACATAGCTCACCTCAAGGCCATTGGATGCAAATGCTATGTTTACAATAATGGAAAAAAGGCTCTAAGTATGTTTGAAGCCAGAAGTGATGAAGGTATCCTAGTAGGGTATTCCTCAACCAGCAAGGCATACAAAGTCTACATTAAAGCATCCAAAAAGGTGGAAGAATTCATTCATGTTGTATTTGATGAATTATCCACCACCACCTCAATGATGCCTTCCCCCAAACTTCGTTTTCATCAAGATGACGAAGATGAGGACATTCCCCCTGTTCACCAGCAAGGTCCTCCTCTACAAAGAGAAGAACCTCCTCCTAAAGATGTTCCAAATTCCCTTGAGCAGACAGAACCAAATCAGGAGGAAGCAATTAACAACAATCAAGGACCTTCACAAGAAGTGAATCCTCCAAACAATGAGGGGTTTATCCCCACAATTCCTGAGGATTTCCTAAGGGCATTCAAATTCATAATAACTCATCCCCCAGACAACCTTTTGTCTGGATTGGACACAGGTATTAGAACTCGCTCGTCTCTTTGAAACGTTTGTGCCTTCCATGCATTTGTCTCACAGGTTGAACCAAGCGGACCAGAAGAAGCCCTAAAGGACAGCAACTGGATCATGGCCATGCAAGAAGAGCTGAATCAATTTGAAAGAAATGAAGTCTGGAAGCTTGTCCCTAGACCCTCACACCATCCAGTCATTGGTGTTAAATGGGTATTCATAAATAAATTAGATGAACATGGTAATGTTACAAGAAACAAAGCCAGATTGGTAGCCAAAGGATACAACCAAGAAGAAGACATTGACTAGGAGGAAACTTTCGCTCATGTTGCTAGGCTAGAGGCCATTCGGATCCTACTAGCATATGCCTCTACAACTCACATGAAGCTGTATCAAATGGATGTTAAAAGTGCCTTTCTGAATGGAAATCTAAAGGAAGAAGTGTATATTGAGAAGCCTCAAGGATTTGAACAAATAGATTCAATCACTCATGTCTATAAGCTTCAAAAGGCCCTTTAGGGCTCAAGCAAGCCCCTAGAGCTTGGTATGAAAGACTAAGTGCATTCCTTCTGGAAAATGGTTTCACAAGAGGCATCATAGACAAGACACTGATCATCAAAACCTCAAGTAAGGATTCTGTTATAATTAAAGTTTATGTAGATGACATTATCTTTGGTGTCACTGCTGAATATATAGTGAAGGACTTCTCTTAGATGATGAGCAAAGAGTTTGAAATGAGCCTAGTGGGAGAACTCCGCTTCTTCCTAGGCTTACAAATCAAACAAAGTCATGATGACATCTTTCTTTATGTCAAAGAACTTCTAAAGAAGTATGGTTTTGAAAGTGCCAAACACAGCAGCACCCCAATGTCCTCAACATTGAAACTTGATCAAGATCAAGCTGGTAAGGCCGTTTCTGACAAACTCTAATGAGGTATGATTGGATCTTTCCTTTACTTAACTGTAAGTCGCCCAGACATTATGTTTAGTGTATGCTTGTGTGCTCGTTTCCAAAGTGGTCCCAAAGAATATCACTTGATTGCGGTCAAAAGAATCTTGAGATATCTTGCAGGGACCAAGGACTTTGGACTATGGTATCCCTACAACAACTCCCTCCATCTGGTGGGATATATAGACGTACGCTTTGCTGGATCTAGGACTGATAGGAAAAGAACCTCTAGAGGATGTCAAATGCTAGGCCTATCCTTGATATCCTGGCAATCTAAAATGCAAACTGCAGTTGCTCTCTCCACGGCTGAGGCAGAATACATAGCAGCCGGAGCTTGCTGTGCACAAATTTTATGGATCAAACAACAAATAAAGGGCCTTGGGGTAGACTACTCCAATATCCTAATTAGATGCGACAATCAAAGTGCCATTCAGATCACAAAGAATCTGGTCCAACACTCTCGCACCAAGCACATTGAAGTGCGACATCACTTCAACAGAGATCATGTTGACAAAGAACACATCACGTTGGACTTTGTCCCCACTCACCAACAACTGGCAGATATATTCACCAAGGCCGTTCCCACATAACAGTTCATTACCAACCGAAGGGAACTTGGCATGTTGCAACTAGATGACCAGTTGAGGGGGAGCTAGAGTCCATCCCTTCAAGGGTAGTAAAGGACCTCTACACCCTGGTAAGTTCCTAAACCAAAACTCAACTCATAAAGGTCCTTGACATACTTGTCCTGGAACCCCCTTGAGCAAAATCATATCAAATTCTGACAACGGTTATTCTGACAGATCAATTAATGATTGCTCAGGATTAACTGTAATTTTTTTAAAAATGCGTTCTTCTTTTTTCAAATCTTTTTAAAATCCCTTTTCAAAATCCTTACCCTTTTTATCCCATCAGTTTAAATCCCTTTTCAAAATCCTTACCCTTTTTATCCCATCAGTTTTAATCTCAACCGGCACACTTTCCTCCATTTATTTCCCCTTTCCCTTTTGAAAGATTTACCCCATCTTCATCTCTCCTTCCATCATTACCACCCACCTCCTTAACTGACCTTTCCCCTTCTTTCCATCTATTCAAACCTTTCTTTTTACCATCCTTCATCCATCACTTTCATCCCTGTCTCTCTCAACCCTTCTTTCTCTCACTTTTCCATCTCCACTTTTCACCATGAAAAAGTGACCTGCAAACAAAAATGTTGCCCCACCCCATCAATTGGAGTCGCCAAACGACTCCGGTCGAGCAAATCTTCACCAATTCCTCCTGATTCCACCCAATCATCCTCCTCCGACACTGTCACCATCCCTCCACCTGCTCAAACCTCCACCATTCTGTCTCTCACTCCAGAACAACGGCGTGAAAATTTTGAAAAATCACTTCTCCTCTGTTGCAAGAATGTGGAACTCGAACCTCTTCCGAAAATCTTTCCTTCCTTCAACAATCTTAAGGAACTCAGCTGCCAATCCTTCTTTAACTGTGACCAGCTGCGAGAGTCCACATAAAGGCTTTGGCTTTGACCAGTTCAGTCATATGGGCAAAAATGGTGCTGAAATTCCTTAAAAACCTCCAGCAAAATGAAGCTAAGCCATGAAAACTTCTAACTTGCTGAATAAATGTAGGTACTAGCCACTCTCTAATGGCTTATATCTTCTCTTCATCAACTTGTATGCCTTCTGCAATAATCACATAACCAAGAATCACCACTTGGTGGGTAAAAAATTGGCATTTCTTCATATTACCATACAACTTCTCCTTAGACAAAATCTCTACTATACACCTCAAATGCTCTACATATGATCATCTTCACTTCTGATATAGACAAGTATGTCATCAAAATAGACAACAACTCACTTGCCAATCAAGGGCTTTAGGACTTGATTCATTAATCTCATAAAAGTAGATGGGCTATTAGTTAAGTCAAAAGGCATAAATAGCCATTCAAATAGGCCTCCCTTGGTTTTAAAGGTTATCTTCCATTCATCTCCTTCATAGATCTTGATATGGTAATAACCACTTCTGAGAATAATCTTGGAGGACACACTAGAACCATCCAAGAGATCTTCAAGTCTAGGTATAGGAAAACTATACTTGATAGTGATTTTATGATAGCCCCGCAATTTATACACACCCTTTGACTGTCATCCTTCTTAGGAACTAATAAAGCTGGTAGTGCACAAGTACTGAGGCTTTTCGTGATCATTCCTTCAGTAAAAAGATCATCCACTTGCCTCTATATCTCATTGGTTTCAATTGGGGTCATCCTATAGTTGGTTTATTGGGTAAAATAGACCCATGGACAAGGTCTAGTTTATGATGGATGTCTCTTTTTGGGGGTAGGCCAGGGGGGCATCTCTGCTAAGAATATATAAGCATATTCCTCCATAAGAGGGAGCTGGCAATGGGTGGTTATTTTATGGAGTTGGGGTTTCTTCAAGCTCAAGTAGGATGAGATCCTTACAAGCACATAACTCATGATATTCAACAACAATTAAAATATCTAGGTGAGGTTCAATAATAAGGATCTTTGTGTGTTTCAAGAGCTAAGATGGTTTGAGTGGGGTAAGGGTGATCTTTTTGTGGTTACGAAGTAGGGTGTAGGCATTGGCTATGGCTCACAGACCTGTCAAACAGATACTGTCTGCCAAGCAATAGATGACTAGCATCCATAGGCAAAACATCACACAAAATAGAATCTTGATAGGATTTGTCTATTAAAAAAACTCACCAAACAACTTTGATTGATCTAGATACCCATGTTAGAATTCAGCCATTGAATGGAATAAGGGGCAGCATGGGGAATGGTGGCCAACTATAACTTGTTCACCATCTCCTGAGATGTAACATTTGTACAACTTCCTACATCAATAATCAAGGAACACACCTTGTTACTGACTGTGCATCTAGTCTGAAATATATTCTCCCTTTGCTCTTATGTTTCATCAATAGAAGAGCTACTAAGAATTCTCTTGACCACCAGCATCTCTCCTTCATCTGCACCTTCCTCCACTACATCATAAACAGGTTCTCCAATAAGTCCCTCAATCTGCTCCTCCTCTTCAACTTCAAATTCAGGCTCAATAAATAAAGTCACTTGATATTCTACAAAAGTCAAAACCCCTTCGTAACGACATTCTGAAGTAATATGTCCTAGTCTCTGGTACCTGAAGCATCTCCGGTTGTCGTTGGGGATGGGATTTTAGGTTCTTTGTGGGGGAATAGGCTTTTGTTGCATATATGGATTTCTGGTTGGGAATCTGGTAGGGGTTAGTTGTTTTTATGGGGTAGAATACGGTATATGATACAAATAGGGTCTGGTTTGTTGTGGGTAGGCTCTTAGTTGGGGCTAGGGTACATACTCCTTCTCTTTTACCCTCTTCTGCATCTCTACTTTGTGAGCTAGGGAGCTCAACTCATACAAGGTAGTGTAGGGATGCAACTCCACTACATTACTGATGTTTTCATTCAAACCCAGCAAGATACCTAACTAGTATCTATGTTTCATTCTCCTTTAGATCACACCTCCATAACAGATGCTCAAACTCCTTGGTATATATATGATAAGTGTATATTTTATAGTATTTATTCGGTGTTTAATGTGTACATTTTAGTTAATTTTGTAATATAAACTTCTCATTTTATACTGAATTCCATGATTTCTTCACTAGGTTTAGAGATTGGTAAGTTTTGCAGATTTGATGGCAAAATCTATTAAAAACCAAGGGAAATGCAGAAAGAAAGAATTGGATGAAGAAGCAAGCCAAGAATCAACACCAGCCCAGCCCAACCTCACGCCAAACCCAAGTGCTGGCAGCACCTCACCGGGTGCAAGCCTCGCCTGGGATAGAGACGACAGCAAAGGAGAAAAGGGTAGGCGCGTCCAGCCCCTACCAAGACGCTAGCCACGCCGAGCCGAATTTCTCCAGCCTTTGGACATGTCGCGCCCAGCGCCATGAAGGAAAATTGACACGGAGGAGAGAGGCACGACCAGCACCTCACCAAGCACAGCCAGCATATCCTCTCTGACGCGTCCCATATAAAAGAGGCGCCATGATAGTTGCAAGAGAATTTGATTTTCATCTGCCGTTTCACATTAATTTTTACCCTAATTTCCAAGAATTCCCAGTACTAACCACGAAGAGGAAAAGAGGAGGACCGAATTGGGTGACACAAGGAGATTGGAATCGACTCTTCGGATTGTGGTTTATTTTATCTATTTTCATTATGTCTTTCAGCTTAGATTTCGTTATCATTATGTTTCCTTTTATCAATTATGAGTAGTTAATTGTTTAGGTGATAAACTCAATGTTAACTGATTGAATTGTGGTGTTTAATTTCAGTGTGAAGTAGTAATTCAGATTGTTTAATCATTTTGTTCCGTATGTCATAGTAATTGATCGATCACCTTGTAATTGGTATAGATTCCTATTATCAGGTCGAAAAATTGTTATTTTGAATCGGATTAACAAGGATTAAATAGGTATAGAATGCAATTAGACTTAATGTGTTCATGCTTAGGGTCATTATGTAATTTGTTCTTATCTTTGATTGAATTAAATAGCCATGAGAATAGGTGTTTAGTTTAACTGTCACAACTCACATCGGATCGAAAGATTGTTGTAATAGGCCTTCGTATGATTATAGATCCCAAACACTATTAAAACTACCTATTACTCAAATTAACACCTAATCAATTAGTTAACTAGAGTGGACTCCCCTAAACGCCTTTAATCATATGTTAAAACCCTAAAAGTTATTTGCTTCTTTAGTTTCAGTTAAGTAATAAGCAAAAACCAACCCAACCTTTGGACGACCTAGCATCCTTTATAGTGAGATAGTTTAGTACATAGTCTAAGCAACTCCTCGAGAGAATGAACTTGATATACTACACAGTACCCCGTGCACTTGCGACGTATCTTAAATCAAAATGATCGAGAAAAATGACATGTGGCAACTAGTGGAGAAGCCTCAAGACAAAGATGTCATTGGGCTCAAGTAGGTCTACAAGATCAAATATAATGAGGATGGGCTAAATCCACAAATACAAGGCTCGATTGGTTGACAAAGGGTACTCACAGCAATTAGGAATCAACTTCAACGAAACATTTGCTACAATGGTTCACATGGAGACAATAAGGACAGTGTTTGCCATTGCAACATACCTAAAACTAAAAGTATTTTAGCTAGATATCAAGTTAGCATTTCTAAACTGGGGCCTTGAAGAAGAGGTATATGTGGAGCAACCCCAAGGGTACATGGTTGAAGGAGAAGAAAGCAAAGTATATTGGCTAAAGAAAGCACTGTACAGTCTCAAACAAGCACCGAGATCTTGCAATAGTAAAATCGATGGGTATCTCCTTCACAGCAGATTCAAAAAGACTCCAAGCGAGCCATCCCTATACATCAAGACCTAAGGAAAAAGATCTTCTAATTTTGTGGCTCTATGTTGACGATCTTATATACAAAGGCATAAACCAAAGGATGATCTAAGATTTCAAAAAGAATATGATGGTTGAATTCATGATGACGGATTTGGGGCTCATGAAGTGCTTTCTCGGGATGCTAGTAAAGCATCTCTCAAGAGAAATATATTGATGATCTTCTTAAAATATTCAATATGTTGGATTACAAGCCAATATCAAGCCCTATTGCCATAAATGAAAAACTCTCTAAAAATGATGGCAAGGAAAATGTGGATGGATGGATCACTCTACAAAAGTCTGGTTGGTTCATTACTATATCTAACAAACACTCGACCAGACATTGTTCATGTGGTTAGCACTTAGCATTGTCTCTCGATTCATGAGTGAGCCAAATAAAGCTAATTTCATAACTGCTAAAAGAATTTTGAGATACATCAAAGGAACGAAGAATTATAGCGTTCTATACAAAATAGAGGAAGAACACAAAGTCACGGGGTACATAGATAGTGATTGGGTTGGATGCATTAATGATAGAAAAAGTACAAGTAGATATTTGTTTCAACTCGGTTTCAAGCCTATCTTCAAAACATCAAAGAAGCAACCAAACATAGCATTGTCGACCGCAGAAGTAGAGTAAGTTGCAGCTATAGGTGCAACATATGAAGCAGTATGGCTGACAAGATTACTATGGGATGTACAACAAGGCAATAAAGAACCAACGACATTTCCTTGCGGCAACATGTCAACAATAACAATGATGAAGAATCTGGTTTTCCACAGTCGCACAAAGTTGTGGACATTTTTCCAAACCGTTCGGGCTTCCGAACATCCACGTTTGGATTGGGGTGTGATTCGGTGATTTGTGCTGGGGTTTAACCTTTGAAAACTCTTTAAGGAAGTCCATCATATATTTCATGAATAATGCTTTGTAAAATCACTTTCCCTTTACTTATGCATTTTATGAGCCATGGAATTAAACCTTTTTAAGAGTGAACATCCACTTGTTCTCAACTCTTCTAAATTTAACCCCATTTGCTCATTTAGATGTTAGGCTCGGAAGAGAGTGATTTATGCAACCATTATTTAAAAATATAAGAAAGAAAACCCTAAAGTTGCATTGATACATTGTAAAACCATGTTAACCATAGTTTATGCAATCCTCGATGTGTTTTAGTTCGAAATGGGAGTCGCCACACGACTTTTTAAGGGAAAAGCCAAGATAAAACGGAAAGGAAAATAAAGAAAGACTCTGCCTGCGAAACCCAAGAATGGATCTGGGGGTAAGGCTACGAACTCGAAAAGTAAACTTTAAGAGTTCGCCTCTGACAAAAGGAAAGACTCTATTAAAAGTTTAAGAATGTGCTTTAGATAAAGTTTGGAAGGGAAAGGGATGAATACTTTATAAAATTACTTCATTGAATCATGCAACAAGACTATGATATATAAGATAGAAAAGTACAAATATACACTTATTTACAAGGTAAGAAGAACACTTAAGAGCTTACATTGCTACTTTGTGGGAAAAGCCTTGCCTAGCCTTGTGATGCTTGATGAATCCTCCTTGATGCCTTGAAACTTTCCTCTCCAAGTGCTAAAAGGTTAAGGGAAAAGGGATGGAAAGAGATGATAAGAAGAGGGGTAGAAAGAGGGGAATAAGAAGGCTTTTTTGTAGTTTTGGTATGTATTTAGGCTAGGTTTTTTGTGGGGTTTGGGATGGATAAAGGTAGGATATGTGTCTAAGCTTTTTGTGATGGAAGAATGGTGAGGATTATGGTAAGAGAGATGATGGAAAGTAGGATAGAATAGAGGATGGATAGAATAAGAGATGAATGAGATGAATATGAGATAGGAAGTAGAAATATGATGAGAGAGATTAGAGAGTGAGTAGAGGGAGATAGATGAGCGAATTGGTTGATGAGTGAAAATGACTTGGAGATGAGTAGTATTTATAGGAGGATGGAGGAGAGGAGATACATGCATGCATAACACACACACATAGTAATCGCCGAGCTGTGCACTTCACTAGGCAGTAGGGGGGTTCACCTTGCTTGGACGGTGGCACGTGGTCAATTGACGACGTCTGGGCGGAGCCACCAAGGCCGACCAGCCTTCAGGCAGGGGGAATGGATCCCTCCTCGTTCACGCATGCATGGACGGTGGGGGGAGAAGTCAACCAACCTAGGGAATAGGTGGTTCACACTGAACGAAGTGATTGTATTGTTTAGCTAGATTTTTTAAGTGTTTTTGAGTGCTCTTGTGAGGATTCGATCTCACGACCTCTGGCACTTGCTTTTAGGGTTTGCATGGCTCCATTTTTATATAAAAAATGTACATGTAGCTAGGATGGACCACATGTGATCATGCATGTAGCTTTAGGTGAACAAAATACATGTAAAATGCATGCATTTATCGAACTTCTTTCATTTCTTCCGCTCTTTATTTTTGTATTATTTTATGCGTCAAAGTCCTAGTGTCTACAGAGCCCCCACTTTTATTGAGTCTGACAATAGGACGAGAATCAAAGTAGTGTTGATTTGATGGACACCGGTTGAGGATATGACCTTGGAATGCAAAGCCTAGGGTAATGCTTGGAAGCTGAGTCCTGCATCGCGGTTCGCGAACTTGCGCCGATCGGTGATCTCAAGCAAGAATGATGCTCTACTTGAGGTGATCTCGGATGTTTGATGACATCCTACTTGATATGATCCCGGACGTCTGATGACATCCTACTTGAAGGCATGGGCTGACACTTGGAAGCTAGGTCCTGTGTCGCGATTGGCGAACTTCCGCCGATCGGTGATCTCGAGCAAGAATGATGCTCTACTCGTTGGAGAGACTTCATCGGTCATGATGCCGATGGCTCTTGGGTTTGATGTTGATTTTCTAGTCTTTCCCAATTTTGTATCCAGTCTTTCCCGGTGTCGATGTTGATGATTGTTGGCATGTTTGATGCCGAAGGACATCATCGATCGCGATGTCGATGGCCTGGGGGTTGAGACTTCACCGAAACTCTGCCGGTGGCTCAGAATTGGGACTGCATCGAAACTCTGCCGATGGCCCTGGTCGTCGAGACTTCACCGAAACTCTACCGGTGGCTCAGGATTGATGATAATGATTATGATGATGATGATGATGATGATGATGATGGCAATTCAATGTCGAGGGACTTCACCGATCGTGGCCCTTATTTTCCTGCAAAATGCAAAAAAAATGGTTTTTGTCAGTTTTGATGAATTTAATTTTTTTGATCCGGAAAACTTACCTCGGATTACGGCTACACAACCATTGGGACTTGTTCCCTTTTGGGGAATGGGCACTTTGATCTTTGAAAAGAGCACACTCTTCTCATTGGGCACGCTTGATGTTCGGTCATGCATGACTTTGGGAAGATGCATGCCATTGGGAAGATGCATGCCATTGGAAAGATGACAAAGGAGGAAGAAGACAAAGGCTCCTCCTTTCCAAGGCCGATCGGCCTAGGCTTGGGAAGGAATCTTTTCACTTGTACAAGGCAGTTTTGCAGGCCATGCAGGAGACCATTCAACGCAATTATTGAAGTCAGTCTTGGGGGTCGATCGACCTTGAGTTGGGACCAGTGGTGAGCTGACATGTGGCAGCAGGGGCTCACACAATTTGCCTATAAATGGGGCTTGAAGCTCGGCAATCCTTCATATCCGAGTCCTTCTTTCTCATCTTGGCTCTTATTCTCTCTCTAGAACATCTTTTGATTTTTTGGAACTTTGCTGCGAAAGGATGAATTTCTTTCGAAGGGGTCGCAGACGCGCTACTCAACCGGCGGTCCAAGAGCGTCCGTATGCAAGAACAGTGCAGCGAGAATATCCTAACAGAGATTTCACTCCGGCTAGTTGGTCTTTCCCCAAGATGAGCATGCATGGTTCTTTCGTTCTCATGACTCGGTATGCGCCTTCTAGCATGTTTCATTTTTGCGGTCGCTTTGCATGCTATTTACTGCAGTACTTTAAGTTGAATTTTAAAGCAACCTTAGTTACTTTGAATTTTGCTTGAAGTACTTTACACCTTAGATTCTTCTGTTGTCCTCATTGTAAGAAGACTCCTTCAAGGCATGTGGGAGTATTCAAGGTGTAATTACCTTGTCCTTCCATGCGAAAGTGGGTGCATTTTATTCGAGCACTGTGAGGGATGCGAGTTTTGGCTCTTTCTTGTACTGCTTGAGGGCATGGAAGATCCGTAGCAAGAGGACATATGGCCGAGCTATCATGGAGCGTTTCTGCGATTCCACAAATTCAGTCCACCTCCCCATCGGTGAAATGATGCTCACTCCTTTTGACTTTGTGATGATTACAGGTCTTAACTGGGGCGGCCAGCTACAGGAGTTTCGGAAGGATGTTGACCTTCGCGTTCATGCACTTTTGCAACCTGTCACCGCGTTGGCGGAACAAATTGGCGGCCTGCGATACACGCATCTGGTGGCCGTTATAAAAAGTGAAGGATTCGGGAGCCTTCCTCTTTCTCAGTGTCAGTTCGTTGTGTTGGTGTATTTTATCAATGCAACGATTTTTGCAAACTGCGGAGACACAATCACTCTTTCCTGGGCGCATCACCTCCTGAATTTTGGCGAGGTGAGATTTTTCAATTTGGCAGCTGCTGCTTACGCCCATTTGCCCACCTACCGGTTATGACACAGTAGCGCGCACAAGGGCGACGGAAGCTAAGAAGCTCAACCTGGGGAGCAGCCTTTGGCGAGTCTTGGAGGTATGCTCCAAGTCTTTTCCTTTGGAAATTTGTGATATGTAAATTTCTTCTTTACTAAGAACCTTCCCTGGTATGCAAGTGTGGGTTTTGGCCTATTTTCTCCCTGTAGTTGGTGGGACCAACTACGACGATCGGCACGTTCCAGCTGCTCGGCGATGGTCAGAAGCATCAGGCTACAATCGGCCAAAATTCCATTTCAAGGATTTGAATGGACTTAGGAGGATTATTGACAACCTCAGCCGGTATGTCTTGTATTTTTTCGTCATTTGCCTTTTCTTCTCTCGAGCCTTTGGTGATGATTGTTACTGTAGGAGGACATTGTCCGATTCCCATGGAATGGGTATAGTACGGAGGATCTTCATTATGATATACGCCTTGCAAGGGAAGCAAGCGAGCGTCGCTTGTTGTTAGAAGGTCCTTCTGGGCTCACGTTCTACTTGGGGGAACGCTTCTTCTTTCAACATACCGGGGAATGGCCTCCAAGAGTTCCTATGGATCCTCCCGAGCTCATTTTTGATATGCAAGCTTTGGCGGTGGATGAAATGGCTTGGCTGATGGCTGGTGAACCAGCGGTCAATTTTATCGTGCCTATGGATGACCTGGAAGAGGAGGCTCTTCAGCATAGAGGACGCCTCGCTTTTGCCCATGTATTGTCTTTCTTCTGCTTTTGCATTAACACTGCAGATTCCTGGCATTATAATGATGTTTGCCCTTCTGTAGCTGGGAGGATGTTACGATCCTCTTCTAGACCAGTATGCAGAGGAACCTGAGCAGGAGGGGGGTGAAGATATGCAATTTGGATTCATCCCTCTCGTACCTAATGATCATGAAGTGCTGCAGTTCTTCGATGCAAATCCGGTAAGTCGCATATTTGACCACCCTTTATCCTACAGCATTGATTTTCATGGATCTTCCTTTCGTGCAACAAGCGTATGCCCACATCCGACTTCTGTTGAGGGAAGGCATCACAGCCCGGGAATTCATTAATCAGAACTTTGAGAATGGCCAATATCGGGGTCTGATACCGGCTGCTGGTGATGAAGATAACGAGGCTCACTCCCATGTGAGCTTGCCACGGTCTGGGAGCTCGTCAAGATGTGCTCCTCGCCATTCTTCAGCAGGAGAAACGGGTAGCAGAGGTTTTCGTGGAGATCCAGGAGTAGGATCATCCAGGCGCAGGGATCAAGATCTGATGAGTGTGCCACGTGACCCCTAGTCTAGCTCTTCGCGACGGAAATATCCTGATATCCCGGAGTTCATAGAGGCAGACTGTTCGGAATCTAGTGGATTCCAAGGTTCAACGGAGAGAATGCCTAGTCCATGGGCGCCTCAATATCATGCTCAGTCTATTGTCCCTTACAGTCAGCCCCCTCGCTTCAGCCAGGGTTATCCAAACTCTGGTTTTCATGGCATGCCTTCCAGCCAATTCCTGTCCGGTCCTTCTGGTACTTAAGATGATCCACAGCCAAACTCCTTCGCTGATGCAACTGTCAGAAGCTTATTTGGTAGCGGCGGTTTCGGTGGGAACTTCTAGGCATTGCAAAAAGGCTTTCCCCTCTTTTCTCTCTTTTTCTTTCTTTTTTCTATGCAACGTAACGAAAATGCCATGTAATAAAAAGAAAAGATGGGCAGTTAAATGCATATAAAATTTCAGGTGATTTTGACTCTCTAAAGATGTGACATGCAAGCTCCCATTTTTATTTACTTTTAGGTCAATCTCTGACTGCTTACAAGGGAGGAGTAAAAGAAATAAAATAATGTACAAAGGAGTTTATAATTTCTAAACTTAAAAAAGAATTACATTTTTACACCGAGGAATAAAAGGAAAAGAACATATTATACAAACACGTAGGAACCCTGCAAAGCCGCGTTTTCTCTTCATGGATGCATGCATGTAGGGATGTGAACTCACAAAACGAGTTTATCCCCCTTCCCTGGTGGCCGGTCGGCCTTCACACGGTGGCAACCACCGTGGTTCATCCAGACGCGTTGCTAGGTGTTGCGTACATCCCCTAGGGTCTGATTGGACAACAGTGTACAGTGCACTGCCGAGGCTATATAAGCATGCCTTGTTGAGAATTCACCACAATCTCATTTCTTCTCAATCTACTTTCTCATTTCAATCATGGCTTTTGAGAGAAAACTTAACTCGTGGATGATTAATCACACTAAACCCGAAAAACGGCTCCTCACTTACTACAACCTATCCCTCATTTTGAGCCTTAAGGAAGTGAAAATCGATTGTATATTTCTCAAGGCGACCCTGACCGTTTGGGACCCTAAGCTCCATGCCTTTCGCTTCTCTTAAAACGAATTGTGCCCTCTTCCCGAAGAGTGGGCTTGTGTGTTCAAATTCGATCTCTATGCTCCGCCAACAACTCCTCCTCTTGCTCACAACTACCGCGAAGGATTCAAGGAATTAACGAACTTCAACCATCGAGCATTATGACACATTTTGGTGGGCAACACAGTCAATTTGCAAGCTCTAGTGGGATTCTTCCAATCACCAGAGGCGCTTAGACTCAACCCAGCATTGCGAGTGCAAGGTTTGGCCTTTTGCATTCTATCCGAATTTTTATTTTATCACGGTGGTTCGGGTTTTGCACCTCTCTCTCTCATCCATGTCATAGACGAAATGTCCCGGGGTTATAATCCTGCTCCGATGATGATTGCTGAGACCCTCCTAGGCCTCGACTCATGGCCAACGAAGCAAACATTTCGCAGAAGTCCCCTCGCTCTTCAAGTGAGTATCGACACTTTTTTTTTTTTGTTTCTTTCTTTGTCTGTCTTTTTTTAATACATTATTTTTTTATTTTTTTATTTTGATTTTGCATGGATCGTCCGAGTGGTCCATGTGGAATCATGTGTCGATTTTTCTCTTTTTTTTTGTTTTGGTTGTAACATTTTTTTTTTTTGCAATCAAGATTCTCACTTTCTTCCTTCCTCCTGTAGATGTGGCTTATGGAGCATTTAGACATCGTTTTTTCTCCCATTACTTCTTCGGAACTAGCAAACTTCTGCCAACGGAAAAGAAAGTTCGATACCCGCCGCAATTTTGATGAGTGGGTCATTTTTCTCAAGAACCACAAGGAAGTCCATTGGTGGGTTCAATGGTGGAAGATACCATGTTCTCGAGCCATTCTCGTAAGGTGGCCCACATCACTCTGCTTGGCCTTACGGAGCTTACATACTACTTCCCTGATCTAGTTATGCGGCAAATGGGCCATTCTCTAGACATTCCCTTTCCTCCATGCAAGATTCCCGACCTTACCCATCTCCAAGGGTCGGTGATTGAGTCGTGGCTCAAATACTGGAAGAAATGGGCTGGAAAGGAAGCACATGCCCCTAACCGTATCTCTATTACCTCGACGGATGCCTATCGAGCTGGCTTACTACTACTATCGGTGCTAGCCGTTGGCGGGACAGATCATCATGCTCACCTCTTCGGGGCACCCCAAAATTGAAGAGTATCATTGTAGCTAACGATCCCGGGTCGGGTTCCAAAGAAGAAACGCACCCAAGAAAGGAAAAGCAAGCAAGTCCAACTGAATGAGTACTAATTGGCCTATACCCACTCCGACTCGAGTAGGACTAGACTTAAATAAGGAGGATGGAGAGAAAGAGATGAAATGGAAGAAATGCATGTGCCATGTATTTTTATTATTTGATGCTTTTCCCTTTAGAAAATGGATAAAACAAAAATGTATTAAAAAGATGTACTCCTTTTATTGATATAAGAAGTAAAGTATTACATTTATGTTTTATAAGAATCAACACAAGCCATGCTCTTCTTCTTCTTGTCCTTCAAAAGCACAACTTCAACACTTTTATTCTCTCCTTTTACCTAACTTGTCCCGAAGGATTTTCAAGTTAGTCTCTCATTTTTCTTTTTCTTTTTTCTATACTCTCCTTTTGCCCGACCTGCCTCAAAAAGGTTTTCAAGTCAGCCTCTTTTTTTTCTTTTTTTTTCTCTTTTTTCTCTTTTTTCTTTTTTTCTTTTTTCATTACTCTCCTTTTGCCTGACCTGCCTCAAAAAGGTTTTCAAGTCAGCCTCCTTTTTTTCTTTTTTTTCTTTCTTTTTCTCTTTTTTTCTCTTTTTTTCTTTTTTTCTTTTTTCTTTATATAAGCAAGTGGCCTATTGGCAGTTCGGTTGCTTGCTTTCATAAGATAATGCATGTCTAAGTAGCTAAGGATACCAACCCTTAGAGGCTTAAACATAATATTTCTTTAACTGGTCCAAATTCACAGGTTGAGGAAGCTCCTCTCCCTCGGGCGTGGCTAATCGGGCGGCGCCCCCTGAAGTGACAGAAATAATGACATAGGGACCCTTCCAGTTTGGGGCAAACTTGCCTCGAGGATCCTGGCATGCTGCCCTCATTTCTTGTAATACTAGATCCCCCTTCTGCTAAATCCCGATATTTGACTTTCTTATTGAATGCTCGGGAAATCCGACTCTGATAAAGCTGAATATTGTGTAAAGCACGGAGTCGTCTCTCCTCCAACAACAATAACTCCTCATATCTAGCTCGGGCCCATTCGACCTCAGGGATTTGACTTTCAGCAATGATTCTTAAAGAGGGAACGACAAGTTCAACTGGCAAGACCGCTTCTATCCCGTACACCAGCGAGTACGGTGTAGCTTCAGTTGCAGTCCGAATTGAGGTTCGACATCCCCATAGTGCGAAGGGAAGCTTGTCGGGCCAGTCTCTATGAGTGACAGCCATTTTCTTGATAATTTTCACCAGAGTTTTGTTTACAACCTCTAGTGCTCCATTGGTTTGTGGCCAATAGGAGAAGCATGGTGATGTCGGACTTTGTACTTGGCCAAGACAGCTGCAAACTCGCCTACTAAATGGCTCCCGTTGTCACTGATCACCATGTGGCACCCTGTATCTGCAAATGATGTTCCTCATCATTAACTTGGTCACATGCTTCGAAGTGATTTTTGAGTATGAGGCAACTTCTACCCATTTAGAAAAGTACTCCGCGGCTACCAACAAATATTCATGTCCTCCTGTGCCTTGGGGTGAAATCTTCCCTATAATGTCGATTCCCCGAATTGAGAATGGCCAAGGTGAGGCCAAAGTGGTCAAATAAGAGGACGGTTGATGCTTGAGATCAGCATACTCTTGACATTTCGGGCATCTTCTCACAAATTTGAGACAGTCGGATTCCATGGTCGACCAAAAATACCCTGCTCTTTGGATCTTCTTAACCAACATTCTACTGTTCATGCGCGGTCCACACTCCCCTCTGTGAGTGGATTTCATTAATTCCTCAGCTTCCTCCGCATCAACACATAGGAGGTTTATCCTTGTAGCAGTCTTCTTGTACAGACGGTCCTGAATAATACAATACTGAGAGGCTACTAGCCGGATAGCCCTCCTAGCTCAACGCTCGACATTCAGCGGGTACAAACCGTCTTTCAAAAATGCATAAATGTCAAAGTACCATACGTTAGTACTGACGGAACTAATCATTAGTCGTTGATGAACTGGACAGACCCTTCTTTCTACTGTCACTGCTAGAGCTTGATCCTTTTCTGGCATAGCTACCATGGATGAAAGCTTGGCTAACGCATCGGCTAGCTCGTTGAAGCCATGCGGAAGATATTTGAACTCAATATGGTTGAACTTCTCAGCTAGTTTGGACAAATGTTGCTGGTAAAGTGTCAAGGATTCGCTCTTCACCTTTCATACACTAATAGCTTGATTGACATTCAGACTAGAGTCCCCAAACACTCGTAGCCTTTTAATTTCCATTTCCTGGGCCACATGCATGCCCAAAATGCAGGCTTCATACTCAGCAGCATTATTGGTAGCCTCAAAGCCAAGCTTGACTACCAAAGGTAAGTGTATATCCTCGGGAGAAACTAGCAGAGCTCCGGCCCCGCATCCCATCTGATTAGCAGCACCATCAATGTATAGTTTCCAGGTTTCCTCTTCAACTTGGAATATCTGTTCATCACTAAACTTCAAGCCCCTAGTGTCGGGACTTCTTGTAGGAAACTCAGCCAAAAAATCAGAGACCGCTCGACCCTTTATGGACTTCTGGGGTCGAAAGTGTAGATCGAACTCGGACAGCATGACCACCCATCGAGCAATCCTGCTATTGATAATAGGTTGTTCCATTATGTACTTGACTGGATTACACGCTGCGATCACATATACAGTGTGTGAGAGCATATAGTGGCGAAGCTTCTTTGTAGACCATACTAATGCTAAAGCTATCTTCTCAATTTCTGAGTAACGGGACTCGCACCCCAGAAATTTCTTGCTGATGTAGTAGATAGCTCGTTCCAAACCATCACTCTCTTGTGCTAGCATAGCACCCATAGCACTTGGACTGATGGTGAGGTAAAGCAACAACGGTTCTCCGGAGATATGCGGGACTAGTACCGGTGGATTAGTCAAGTCGGCCTTAACCTTCTCGAACGCTGCCTGAAACTGGTCATCCCATTCGACCATTGCTCCCTTCTTTAACTTCTTGAATAATGGTTCACAGGTCATTGTAAGTTTGGAAATGAACCAGTTCAGATACTGTACCTGCCCTAGGAAACCACGAATTTCATTTTCTGTCCAAGGCGGAGGCATGTCTTGAATTGCTTTGATCTTGGACGGGTCAACCTCTATCCCACGCTGACTGACGATATAGCCCAGCAACTTTCCTGAAGTCACTCCAAACGCACATTTCTGCGGATTCAACCTCATGTTGTATTTGCGAAGCTTAAGGAAGAATTTGCGTAAGTTTGGAATGTGATCCTCACGCTTCTTTGACTTGACAATCATGTCGTCCACATATACCTCAACTTCTACGTGGATCATGTCATGCAGCAGGGTAGTGGCGGTACGTTGGTAAGTAGCACCAGTGTTCTTCAGTCCGAAAGGCATGACAGTGTAACAGAAAGTTCCCCACGGAGTAATAAAAGATGTTTTCTCCATATCTTCTTCAACCATTTTTATTTAGTTGTAACCAGCATACCTATCCATGAATGACAGGAGCTCATGCCCGCATGTATGATCAACCAGGACGTCAATATGCGGCAAAGGAAAGCAATCCTTTAGGATAGCTTTGTTCAGATCTCGGAAATCAACGCACATCCGAACCTTTCCATCTTCCTTCGGCATAGGCACAATGTTAGCTAGCCACTCCGGGAATTCTACTGCCCTGATGAAATTAGCCTCTAACTGCTTCTTGGTTTCACCATGAATTTTGTCCGACCACTCGTTCTTAATTCTGTGAGGTCATTGCTGTACCGGCTTAGCATCCGGGTATAGCGGAATTGCATGTTCAGCGATCTCCCTATCGATTCCGGGCATGTCTTCGTAAGACCAAGCGAAGACATCTACGAACTCCCTTAAAAGTGAGGTGAACTCCTGTTGCTCCTCCAGGGTTAATGATTTGCAAATTTTCAGTTCCTGAGGAGTTTCAGGTGTCCCCACATTGATGGCGATAGTTTCTTCGACAGGTGCCATGTGATTCTCGTGGTCATTCATGGCTTGTGTTAATTCATTAAAATCTTTTAAAGGTTCAGCATCAAATTCATAGTTATTAGCACAGCAATTAGGGAGAAGGGAAAAAGAACAGAGATACTCAGAAACGTTCACTTCATTGAGTGCAGAAACGGATACAAACTTATCATACTTGGGGCTAATCTCAACTGACACGAACTCGATTACAGACTTACTAGTACTCAACTTAGACTGGACCTTACAAGGTTCTCCTAACACTAGGGTACATTTATTGTTAATAGCATTGACCCAAGTCACTTTGTGGCAGTCTCCATCAGCAGAAATCATGGCGCTTGGGTCAAATTCAGAGTTGGGCAACACAACAACCACCGGGTCCACCTCCTTTTCTCCTTTAGCAGCTTCTTGACCGAATAGTAGACCAAACATACACCCTCCAGAAAGGTGAGTCCATTCAAGAGGCGACTGCTCATTTGTCATAGGCTTGACAACTTTCTTTAATGGGACCTTGCAGTCATTGAAGACTTCTAAACTAGGAATGCGAATACCGTTAACATATCGCGATTCTGGGAACCCATACCAAGGGAAATCATCCCCCTGCCTTATGAATTGTCCATTCAAGGTTAATGGATATGGCTTAGTCTCCATCAGCGTAGGAGAGTCGAATTGGTTTCTTTGATGAGCTATTGCAATCTTGGCCAGACAAACCTCTTGAGTAGTTGGTTTATATCCCAAACCAAAGCGATAGGAATAAGTAGAGGTAGAAAACTGCGGCGTAACCCTGTCTGGACTCCTTCTTAAAGACATTCCCGGGAAATACCCCTGTCTCCTCATAATAGCATGAATCTTCAGGTTAGAGTATGGAGCGAAATCAAAGGGTGCTTTATCCTGTATAACAGCGACCATCTCAAAGTTGTGAAGCTCCACATCGGTAGAGGTGTGCTCTACCTCCAACACTGGCTGCTTGGGTTCAAAAGTTCCAGAGATCGCCCCTCCCGAAAGGGTGACCACCTGATTGTGTATAACCATCTTTACCTTCTGATGCAGCGTTGAGGCTATGGCGTTGCAGTTGTGTAGCCATGGGCGTCTTAAAAATAGGTTAAAAGCAGCAGGAATATCCAGAATCATAAACTCCACATTTTGAGCGATGTGGTCAAAGGTGATAGGCAACGTCCTGTTCCTAATGACTTCCGAGGAGTGTTATCATATGCTCGGAGTAATACAGCATCTTGAACCAGTTGACTCTTTTGGACCCCTAACTTGCAAGCGGTTCGCCAAGGACAAACATTCACAGCGGAACCATTATCCACCAAAATTAATGGAATCACTTTATTAGAGCAAAGTGCGGTTAAGTACAAGGCTTTATTATGATTCATTTCAGACACAGGTAGATCCTCATCGCTAAAAGTAATGGCACCCTGGCTAGCGGCAACATGCGAGACCAAGGCTTCTGGAGTTGTGGAGGTAGGAATGATGGCAGTCTGGAGAGCCCCCAGTACAAGCTCTCTATGCGGTTTAGAAGCACATATCAGTTGCCATATTGACACATTCGCCACAGGTTCAGCCCTCGCTTGATTATGTCTTCCCGACCTAGTTAAGAATGCGGCACTAGGTGGAGTTTCCTCTTCCTTATCGGACCAGAAATCATCATTAGGACCTTCTTCATACATGTCCTCTTCATCATTAACCCAAATACCGTTGACAGTAAAGGCTGTCAAATCTTCAGGAAGGAGTGTAGGTGCTCCTTCATCGGTGATACATTCGGATGGATCAAAAGTGCCCTCTCCCACAAAGATAGCATGATTTGGGAGAGGATTGCTTTTGTTATTGGGTTTATTTGCAGCTTTAGGCATTGGCAATGCCCCAGAACGGATTATCTTCTCAATCTGATTCTTAAGCGTCCAGCAACACTCAGTATCATGGCCTCTGGTCCGGTGGTACTTACAGTAAGCATTGTTATTCCACCCTGGTCCCTTAGCCTCAGGTTCAGGTCTAGGCACAAACAGCTGGATCTTGTTTGATTTCAGCAGTCGGTCTAAAGCTTCGGCATAAGTCATGTCGAGTGGGGTATATGAATCGTAGTAGGTCGTCTTTGGAGGAGGACCACGATTCACATTCTGTACAAGGCTTGTCTCAGCCACTTTAGGAGCACTGATGGTCCTCCTTCCCACAGTATTTCCCTTCCAGCTTTGGGACGCGGCAGTCCTTTCCTTGCGTGCCTCTAGCTTAGGACATAATTTCTTCAAGTACTCAAAACTTTCAACCACATGAAAATCTAATTGTTGCGCCAGGCTTGGCTTTAACCCACGGACAAATGTGTCCAACTGCATTTCTATAGGGATGATACTGGTTACTTGAGATAGCTTAGCATGCCACCTCTCATAGTAGGCCATGAATGACTCGGTTTCTCCTTGTCGAATAGCCATAATGTCTGACAGGGTCACCTTATCTTTCTGAATCTTACTGTAATGCTCGATAAATTCCCTACGTAGAGCAGTCCAATCTCCTCTCACCTCTAGAGGAAGAGTATAATACCAGTTCAATGCTTCATCATTCAGCGATGGTGGGAAGACTTGCTTCGGTAGTGACGCCTCGAAGCGGCATCACTCGGTTAAACTCCCATGATGGGTTGGATTCTCAGATGGGTAAAACTTCTTCAGTGAAATGTCCATCTTCCCTAATATATTGGCATTGATTTCAGCGGGTGGTTCAAACTCGATGAACTGATTGGTGAAGGTTGCCATCTGGCTCACAGCATCCTTGAACACATTCAACTAAGCCTTTATGTCTTGGATGACAGGGTCATCACGTAACTCAGCCTTGATAGGAACAGCTTGAGGAATGGCCATTAACGGTGCCGGTCTTGGTGTCAGGTCATCAGGCACTTCTATGACCACTCCAGCATTGGAACTTTCGCCCATCTTTCCTTTGCCTTTGTCACCCGTAGGGTTAGGAAGAATTTTCATGGCGCTCTCGTCATTGTCCACCGTTCCCATTCGCATATTGATGCTTTGCACAGCTTCCAAAACACCATTCAGAGTCTCTTGCTGTTGCTCTATGCGAGTGTTTTGCCTTTCGATGAGTTCTCGCTGTCGAGCGATGTGCTCATCGGCTTTCTTCTCTTGCTGTAAGGCAGCAAAAGTGATCGAGCCCTCTATTTGCTTGCACTTCTCCTCAAGAAGTTTGGCTAAGGCCTCTTGGACTTGATTGTCTCCGTGGTTCTCTTCAGCGGACATATTGAATTGCAGACGACGGGAGGCTTTGGACCTGGGTGTTGATGGGACGAAGACCGGGTTACGGATCAAGCGACCTGTTCGGCCGGGGATCCAAGCTAGACTCGGGTCTCCTATGTTGAATAAAGCAAAACCCCACACAGCTTAGAGATTGACCTTTTATTAACCCAAAACCCTAACCTGATGAATGCATGACCTAGTGGACCTACATGGGACTTCCTAATATGCACAATCTATATGCTGACTAGACAAGGTGACTCACGCGGGACACGGGTTGCCATGATCCTAACTCTACATGATCCTAAAAGACCATTGATCATCATAAAGGGCCGGATAAAACCAAACACATTGAGTCAAGACCGAGTATAGGACTACAAGTCAGTGTTTCTCAATTCGGATAAGCCCCATCTACAGGCTTACCGTTTTAAGGAGAATCCGTAACTTAGACACCCTACTTGGGCCAACTCCAGCCGTACTGATTATTATGCGGACTAGAATGATGATTAATAAGACTGACCGCCTGGCGCTTTTCTACTTTGTTTTTATTTCTTTCTATTTGTTTGGGAAAATGGATATCGTAAAGGACTGGATAAAACCAACGACAAGTGAGTTATAACTAGGGATGGCAATGGGTCTTGGACCCTGCCCAGATCCGCAGACCCAGATCCATTTTTAAGGATATGGGCCCACATATTTTAGACCCAAAGGATATGGGTAAGGATATGGGTCCAATGGCAAAAAATGGATATGGGTCTGGATCCAAGGGCAGGACCCAGATCCATATCCAGATCCGTTATATTATATATATATATATATATATATATATATATATATATATATAATAAATTAATAAGTAAAATGAATTTAACACTTTAAGATATTGGAAACCCTAGTTTTTGTTAACACTTAAGATGAATTTAATTCTTTTATTTTTTTTATAATGTCAAATGTGAAGCACTGAAGCGGGAAAGTGAAAAGAGAAAAAAAACCCTAAACTACTTTGGATTATTTTTGAGATTTTATGTTGTAATTTGGGATTGTATGACTACTTTGGATTATTTTTGAGATTTTAAGTTTGACATTTGTAGATTTTTAGCAAAAATTTTCCAGGTTTGCTAATTAATATGCGGTAAAAGTTCAATTTAAATGTCAGTAAATGATATGGGTAAATGGGTAAGGATATGGGCCCAGTAAAAAATATGGGTAAGGATATGGATCCTTTCAGAAAATACCCAAAGGATATGGGTAAGGATATGGGTCCAGTTAAAAATATGGGTAAGGATATGGATCTAGATGGACCCTGCCCAGATCCTGCCCATTGCCATCCCTAGTTATAACTAATATATGGACTTTAATTGATAAATGCAACATGGTTGGGCCTAACCATGGGCCGGCCATGAATGTGGGTTCAAAAATTAATTCGATAAATAAATTTACTCAAACCTGGTGATTATTACACAGTCTAAGACTTTACCCATTTTCTTTTGTTAGACTTTTAAGTAGGTTTATTGGACCTTTGTTAAGAAGATGTCGTAAAGGGCCGTATAGAATCATCAAAGGCGAGTTGAGTTTACTTTCTGAACCAAGAGGATCAACCTTTATAGATAAATGGGCCCAACCGCTGGGTTAACCATAATTTTTGAGGTTGAACTTCTTAGTTGGTAAACATGACTCTTCTCAGCCCAATGACTACTATACAGACTAGAACATCATTCCTAAACTTGGGTCGACTCTTTACAATGAATTTAAACATATAGCACATAGCATACACATGAACAAAGGGGTATCCTAAACCAAGGCTCTATGTACAAAAGGGTTTATTGGTTGGATAAGGCTTAGCGGCTCATGTACTCGCCCCGGTGCATTCTTATTGTAAAGGCAACTTGAATGTGTGGGGTGTTGCTCTTGGAGGCTCGAGTGGAGACCTCGTAGAGTGATGCATGAGTGGATGTGGTGACCAATGTTCTCTCGGTGTAAGTGCACCAATTGAGTTTGGCTGGTCTGGCATCCCATAGGTTATTTTCGTGGTTTAAAGGAAAAAGCCTAATACCGCCGATTTACGTGCTCCTACGACATATTCCATGTAAAGGGAATGCCCCGGTATATGCAATGCATTATGCCTAAAAAGAATGACTTAATAATATAAAATAAAATTCGTTTTCCTTCCAAAAATTTTAAAGCACACAAACTTTTTTCAAGTTTTACCCACTTTAAGAAAAACTCTCTAGTGGAGTCGCCAAAAATCCTGTGGACAATTTTCCTCGCCATTCGGGCTTCCGAACGTCCACGTTAGGATTGGGGTGTGATTCGGTGATTTGTGTTGGGGTTTAACCTTTGAAAACTCTTTAAGGAAGTCTATCATATATTTCATGAATAATGCTTTGTAAAATCACTTTCCCTTTACTTATGCATTTTATGAGTCATGGAACTAAACCTTTTTAAGAGTGAACATCCACTTGTTCTCAACTCTTCTAAATTTAACCCCATTTGTTCATTTAGATGTTAGGCTCGGAAGAGAGTGATTTATGCAACCATTATTTAGAAATATAAGAAAGAAAACCCTAAAGTTTCATCGATACATTGTAAAACCATGTTAACCAAAGTTTATGCAATCCTCGATGTGTTTTAGTTCGAAATGGGAGTCGCCACCCGACTTTTAAAGGGAAAAGCCAAGATAAAACCAAAAGGAAAATAAAGAAAGACTCTGCCTGCGAAACCCAAGAATGGATCCGGGGGTAAGGCTACGAACTCGAAAAGTAAACTTAAAGAGTTCGCCTCTCACAAAAGGAAAGACTCTACTAAAAGTTTAAGAATGTGCTTTCGATAAAGTTTGGAAGGGAAATGTATGAATATTTTATAAAATTACTTCATTGAATCATGCAACAAGAATGTGATATATAAGATAGAAAAGTACAAATATACACTTATTTACAAGGAAAGAAGAACACTTAAGAGCTTACATTGCTACTTTGTGGGAAAAGCCTTGCTTAGCCTTGTGATGCTTGATGAATCCTCCTTGATGCCTTGAAACTTTCCCCTCCAAGTCCTAAAAGGGTGAGGGAAAAAGGGATGGAAAGAGATTATTAGAAGAGGGGTAGAAAGAGGGGAATAAGAACGCTTTTTTGTAGTTTTGATATATATTTATGCTAGGTTTTTTTGTGGGGTTTGGGATGGATAAAGGTAGGATATGTGTCTAAGCTTTTTGTTATGGAAGAATGGTGAGGATTATGGTAAAAGAGATGATGGAAAGTAGGATAGAATAGAGGATGGATAGAATAAGAGATGAATGAGAGATGAATAAGAGATGAATATGAGATAGGAAGTAGAAATATGATGAGAGAGATTAGAGAGTGAGTATAGGGAGATAGATGAGCGAATTGGTTGATGAGTGAAAGTGACTTGGAGAGGAGTAGTATTTATAGAAGGATGGAGGAGTGGAGATACATACATGCATAACATACACATAGTAATCTCCGAGCTGTGCACTTCACTAGGCAGTAGGGGGGTTCACCTTGCTTGGACGATGGCACGTGGTCAATTGACCACGTGTGGGCGGAGCCACCAAGGCCGACCGGACTTCAGGGAGGGAGAATGGATCCCTCCTCGTCCACGCATGCATGGACGATGGGGGGAGGAGTCAACCAACCTAGGGAATAGGTGGTTCACACTGGACAAAGTGATTGTATTGTTTAGCTAGCTTTTTTAAGTGTTTTTGAATAGTTTTGTGAGGATTCGATCTCGCGACCTCTGGCACTTGCTTTTAGGGTTTGCATGGCTCCATTTTTATATAAAAAAAATGTACATGAAGCTAGGATGGATCACATGTGATCATGCATGTAACTTTAGGTCAACAAAATACATGTAAAATGCATGCATTTATCGAACTTCTTTCATTTCTTCCGCTCTTTATTTTTGTATTATTTTATACGTCAAAATCCCGATGTTTACAAAAGCACATTGAGATTAGACATCATTTCATTCACGGACATGTGGACAACGGTGAAATCAAGCTAGAGTGTTTCCGAACAGATAAACAACGGGAAAACATATTGAAAAAAGAAATTCCAAGGGAGAAATCAATTACTTCCGAGAGCAAATCAAGAGTTCAAAATTATTTCAAATTAAGCGGGACTGTTAAAAGTATATATTAATCTAGAAAAATCTTGAAATGAAGTACTAGAATAATCTCCAAGAATATCCTAGATAATTTGTTAAGATATTATAACATGTTCTAGATATATTAAGATACTATGAAAATCTAGAAATTAAAAAGACAAATTAATATGGAGTTTTATAATAACCTAATGTTAATTAGACCCTAATGTCATTTAATTAAGTTAATTAATCAAGTTAATTAACCAAAGTTGCGCATTTCAATTCATCTATATGTGTGTTTTGCAGGACTTGAACAGTGCAACGACCACCGATTCTCTTAGATAGTAATTTCGATAGATACTCCTCAAATAGTATTACCGATCCTTCCTAGTAAACCATAATATTCAAATCTTTTGTCTGACAGTTTCTCATTCGGGTTTTTTTTTGGATTTTTTATTTATTAGAGACATGAGTACTCCTGAAATTTTTATTCTTGAAATTCTCATATTTTAGTCTCGTATAATTTTATCCGAGAACCCCAAGTTAATAATATTGGGTTAAAAAGGGAGGAATTAATAAGTGATTCGGCCTATTTTATTTTCTCTCTTTGGACAGCCCAACACTCTTGAAAGAAGTAAGGCCTCATTCTTATAAGTAGGAGAGTTTATAATATACTCTTCCATTCCTTTTCTTCAAAATTCAGATTTACACTTAAACACTCAAGAATCTCTCTCCCTCACTTGATTTCTCTCTGCCTTTGCTTGTCTTCTGCCTGACGTCCCTTTCCTATCTCTGCCAGACGACGGCTGCCGGTGACAACCGCAAGTGGTGGCTAGCTCCTCCCTTTAATTGTTTCTCTCTCTGTGTTCCTCTCCTTCTCTCCTTTTTCTTAATGTAACTTCTAAACCCTAATATCTCAAATCAAATTAATTTAGTCGAATAACAAGAATTATGAGTTTTTTGGTATAATTGTTTGTTTTAAAAAGTAATAAGAGTGCAAGTTTTAATCTTAGGTTTTGTTGATTATTAGAGAGTAAATTATGTTGGAATATGGGAATCAAGTAAGTAATTGTGGAATTTAGTTTGATTGTTGAAATTTTATTGTGCATGTTACTTTCAATGATAGTTTGAGGTTAAAGAAGGTTGTGCATGCCATTTAAGTGGAAGTAGGGAAGGTTAGGGATGATTTTTGAGAACAGAAATGTTAGGAATTTGGTTAGAATATATTTAATTATGGCGATTCATGAATGCATGTCAAGAATTGAAGATTTCCATGAGTATATGAATGGAATTGAGTATTCCAAGTGTTGCATATATATGAATAATGTTAGATTGTTGAAGAGATTCAAAGTGTTAAGTACAAATAATAAGTTTAAGTGAATTTCATGTTCGGTGTTATAGAAGCCATAAAAATTAGGTCTTGCATGTACTTGTGTGACCCTAAATAAAGGAAATTAGTAAGGTACGTTGCTGTGTTAGGAGTTTTGATAGTGAAGAACACTCTTAGGAGGCACATTAAGAATATAGAATCAAGTGAAATGTCCAAGGAAAATCTCAAGATTGTGGGTTTTTAAGGGGATCTTGTATTCTGAATTTTCTGGAGACAACCGAGACTTCCATAACAAAAACATTATAAAATTTAGTAGCCTTAAGTATTAGCTTGTACCCGGTTTCGGAATTTTAGAATATTGTTTTGTATAGCTCAAGTTATGGCGAAATTTGTATAGGGGTTCCATTATATATGTTTTTGGTTGGGCAGTAGGTTCGTGAGTTAATTTCAAGGTTAAATTGGCCTAATCAGCTTAAGAGTTCAAAATGAAAGTTGTTGTAGGTTCCACAAGCTTTCTGAAATATGGTCTTATGCGTTCATTGGACATCGGGAGAGAAAGTTATAAGCAATTCTTTTTCAGCTATGTAGTGAGGTTCTGCCCAGAAAATGTTGGTGATCATGGCATATTCTACATACTTTTAGGACCTTTTCTAGGGTTTATACGAGGTTGTGGTCAACATTAGAGTTGTAGCATGCAATTCAAGCTTTCCATAAGCTACTCATGTGCATTCAATCGATCTTTAGAACTTGAGTTATAGTTTTCCGAAATATCACTCCCGACTATGTTTATTCGACAAGACAGCTTTGCTAAATTGTTAAGTTTCACCCTTTATCAATTGTTTTTAGCTTGAACCCTTAATTAGGAATTTGTGAGACTTAATTTGAGCTTTCCAAAAGGTCCTCTTGCAAGGTTTTCCGAGACATGTTCAAAGAGTTATGCCTTCCCAAGTATCATGAAAATTTCCAAAACCTTCCAAAATTGTTGGGTTTTTGTCTTACTAATTTATTTGGGAAATTCTTCCCTTACTGAGAACCCAACTTAAATCTTTTTCTTTATTCTCATCTCAAGTATCCTTCAAGTGGTCATTGCTACTATCCATTCAAGTCTGCTCAAGTTTAAATAGTTCTTCAAGCGGTTCAACCCTAAGGTACGCATATTGTCTATACTCTTCTTAAACTCTTTTTACTTGAGTTTAATAAGTGTAATAATTGTAATGTGAATAAGTATTGTTAGTCATTTTTGTCACGTAAATATAGCCCCAACCCATGTTCTTGTGCCATAGAGCACTACCAAAGTTAATATCTAGCCAGTGTCAACCCATCCGGACCTCCCGATCGGTCCGTGTATGCGCATACGGAGGCTTAGTCTGATGATCGTAAGTAGGGGACCATCAAGATAATAAGAATATGGCAAGCAAGTTTTTATTATTTGTTTTTATTGTTTAGTTGTTGGCAAAATGAATTGAAATGTGCAAAACAAAATGAAGTTCTAGTTGTTTAACTATATAGGGGTATGCGTATTGGGTCTTATCTCATTTGCAAAAGTATTTATGTTTTGTTTTAGGTGGTTCTTCAAAAGGAAAATCTTCCAAAGCCAAACTCGCAATGTCATCTACCGACGCTTAGAAGGTGAACTGTCTTGGTTGAAGTTTAGTCCTTTTATACTTTTGATGATGGGAGATTTGTTATTTTGGAGATGTATGAGAACATATATCATGTGGATGGTACCCTTATATATAACTTTATGGTTTTGCTTGTGTGTTAAGTCCTAGAAAATTTATTTTGTTATGGTATTGTCGGTTGTATGGTGTCTTTTGGTGAACAAGAAATGTTATGATGTGGATGTGTTTTTGGAAGGTAAAATGTCACCAAATTGGAAATATAAGTTTTTATTTTCCTTGTGATTTGTGGTCAGTTAGCCTAGTTCACTGTTGTGAACGGCGGTAATACCCTTAGGTTGTTAATCAGTTGCGATAATCATTGGGTTAAGTTATGTTTATATCTTAATCTAGTGGTTATTAATCTGGGAGTGTTACAAGGTTAAGACTAGATTTTTCTTACCATCACCTTCTTTCAACAACTATAACTATAAGTGGTCGGTTGTTATATGGATCATCAACAACTACGAGTCGTAACAGATTATCCCTCCATCAATATAAAAATTGTTCTTCATACAATCCTTGTTCCATTTCCACAACACTTTTCCTTTCAAACACCTAAAAAGCTAACATTTTTCCCCTCCAAAGTCCAAACTAGATCCAAGCAGATTTGGAGGCAAAGTCATCTTCTAATTTCTCTAACTTTTTTTTAATCGAAGTCATCCTCTGATACTGTCCTTTTTTTTGTAGCAAAAGGTAAGAAATACACCCCCTAGGTAACCCTTGTCTCAAGGGATTTACCTAGCTTATCCTCCCATAAAATAAAGGATAAAGTAACTGACGGACTGGAAGTCCAATAAGTTGTTAACTGGAGAGAAACAGCAAAATTAGCCAGCCAGTCAGCAGCTCTATTACCCTTCGTACACACATGAGAAATTGAAAGACAATTACAAAGGGAAAGCATCAACCATATGTCTTGAAGAAGAGCATATGTTTCCCATGGCGTCTAAATATCACCATAGTTCGGTCTCGTTTCAAGCCGAATTGATGCCCTTAATAAAGTATTTTGCTTGTTTTACACCCTAATTATTAGTTAGTTATTATGATTTTTGTGCTTTTGTAGGTTGATAAGAAAATAATGAGAAAAGAAGTCAAACAAAACAAAATCCGGAGAAAAAGGAGATCAGAAACCAGGAGACGCTAGCTGCGCTGAGGAGCTGCCAACTGCACCAAAGAGACGCCAGTTGCGTCTCATGAGGCGCAGTCAGCGCTCGATTTGGCGCGACCCGTGTCTAATTAAATCGATCACGCGGCCGACTTGTTTAGTTAAACGTCGCGTTAGGGTTTCTTATTCTTACATATATACTCCACGTAACACAGCGATAAGTGGGAGATTTATTATTGAACTTCGACAGTTAATCAGAGTTTAGTTTATATTTCTTTTAGTTTTCTCTCTAGTATTCTTCCATTGTAATTTACTCTCCTTAAAGTTTAATTCAAGTTTTTTTAATTTTTAATTTCTCGTTTCCTTCTCGCTTTCATTCATAGTTATTTTCAATTCTCGTTATTTCAATCTTGTCAGTATTAGTTTCTATCCAAAAATCCAACCTTTAGTGAAGAGGAGGATTAAGGTTCCTCAAATTCTCATGACAGGAGGTTTCGAGCAGTCTTAATAATCCAAATCACACCTTCCTTGTTTGTTTGGAAGATTCGTGTGATTCAATCGCCAAAAGTACAGACATAGGTATGATTTCATTCTTCGTAAATTTAGTTTTAATTCAGTTAGTGGTTAATTGCTTACTTAAATTATTTGTTGCAATTAGTTTTAATTAAAATCTGATATTTGAAGTTTTCCAAGTTAAATTTTGTCTTTAAATTTGTAGTTAGTTTAATCTAGTTGTTTATGCATGTTTACAGTTTACTGTTTTGAAATATTCAAGCCCAACCAAACCAATTTCTCGCTGTCTGTCACACCATTCATGTGGATATGACAACCTTACTCAAACCACAAATTTCTATACCGCACAACTATTTAAAGTCTTGATGAAGACAAGGTTATCCCTTGATACTGTCTTACCGCTAGCTAGAATGTAGTTTTTGCTCCGTTTATTCCTCATAAATTGGGATGGGAGGAAAGTTTTGAAAAATAACCTGTTTTTTATAAAACAAGAAACAAGGAACAAGAGTTAGTTTAAAATATCTTGAAAATTTCCATTAGCTTGTGTTTATGTCATCAATATTCTATTTCCAGTGTGGATGGGCTTTGATTTATGTTAATAGTGTGTTTGATTCATTTTTTTTTTATAATGATTAAGGTCTTGTTCTTTTGTCAGGTTAGGTTCCATGTTCTTTTGTGAAGTCCGATTCAAGTTAGGTTAGTTAAGTTAAGTTATGATAGAGTAGGTTTGAGTTAAGTTAGTTGTTGGATGGAAATATTTTATTAATAGAATTTGAATATTTTGGTGAAAATAAAAGAAAAAGTTATAGGTGCTGGAAAAAATGGATTGATTTGATATTAAAATAATATTATTTGAATTTTTTTTTATTTAAAAAGTTGTTTTTCGTTTAGGGTGTTTTTTTAGGAGTTGGGTTAGGTTAGGTTAGTAATGGATACGTTAAGTTAGGTTAAGTTAGTTAGGTTTAACCCAACTAAAGAACAGGTCTGGTTAATTAAGTTAATATAAGTTAGAATATGATAGGAAAGAATAGGGTGGTTTGAGTTAAAGTTAGTTGTTAGGTGGAAACATTTTACTTAATAAAATTTGAATATTTTGGGGAAAATAAATGAAAAAATTATAGGTGTTGGAAAAAGTGAATTAATTTGAGATTAAAATAATATTATTTGAATTTCTTTTTTATTTAAAAAGTTGTTTTTGGTTTCAGTATTTTTTAGGGAGTTGGGTTATGTTAGATTTGGTTAGGTAAGGATAAGTTAAATTTAGTTAGGTTAAATTAGTTAGATTTAACCCAACTAAAGAACATAGGGCTTCACTAATTTCGCTTTTATTGTCAAACAAAGTTTCACGGTATTTTTCTTTGCGAACAAAATGATTTAATATGTCAAATTTTATCTCACATTAATATTTACAAAGTAGTGCAAAGCATATGATCAACTTTTAAAAGAATTCACAATGAAATTAATATAAACAAGAAGTAGATCAACCATGAATTGTTATATTTTATATTGTATCTCATAATAATATTTAGGTGTCAATGACAAAAGTAAGATTAATTGGTTTAGGATTAAAAATTTTAGCCTTTCAAGATAATATATCGGAACAATTACTAGCAATATATCTTGTTACCTATATATATATATATATATATAATAAATTTGTTTTCTTAAGGAAACCATATACCCCATAATTCCTATATGCAAAATGATAAGCGTCGTGAGTCAAGATGGTTAATAATCATCTTGAATTTATTTAAATGACTCAAAAAATTAAATATGTGGATATTTAAATCGTTATAAAGTTATATTTCATTACTTTAAGGGTTATTATTACAATTTACAATAATATTTATAAGCTATATAAAAGTATTTTTATATATTTCTTTCGTAAATATAAAATTATGCATAAAATGTACACTATCTAGTATGGTTAGTAAAATAAGGTTATTATTTATATTTGTTGACTTAGTTAATAAGTGCTATACTCTTATCATTAATAAATATGATTACGAAAGAATATTAATAAAATTTATAAAAATGTGAATCATAAGCAATTCAAGTTGTTTATTAGCATCTTGATGTAAGATGTTTATCATTGCCCTTCCTATAATGACTCCCCCATTATCTATTTCCAAATTTTAGGCTAAATAAATGGGTGAGAGAAGGGAGGAAGAAAATCAGGGAAAAAAGTGTATTGGTAAAAAATGGAGCTTTGGCTACTTGCTAAGCATACATAGGAAAAATTTTCTTAACATTTGATTATCCAAGATTCAAATGTACGACTTTTTTCATATTTATTGTCATTTAATAAATACTCCATATGTTCTTTTTATCAGTCACTTGTGCTTTTTAATGTCAATTTTTAATCAACAATTTCACGTATAAGATTTTATAAAAAGGAGTTTTAGACGTCAATAATACAAATTTTGGGGTATTGGATACTAATAATACAAATTATTTTGTTAGACACTGACAGTACCACTATCGACCTATTTTCCTTCAATAGTACACCGCCAAGTTGTTATGGTTTTAACTCATTGGAAAATGACGTCGTTATATAATGTATGACATGGAAGGCATATTATAATGTCCACGTCAACATTTTCTACACAAGCTCTGTCTTCCACGTCACGCATTATGGAGTCACGTCATCTTTTTATGAATCAGAACCATACCAAATCGGTGGTGTACTGTTGGTGAAAATAGGTCGATAGTTGGTACTGCCAGTGACTAAGAAAATAGATTATATTATTAGTATCCAATACCCCCAAAGTTGTTATTATTAATGTTCAAAAGTCCTTATAAAAAAATATAATATTATACTTTTTAAAAGTATTTTTTATCACTAATCTAATGACATCAATTTTATATGATGAATCATTATACAAATTAAGATATTCAATGTCAAAGTATTTTTGCACGAAAATTTGGGCGACAAATAAAAAAGAACAGAGGTAGTATCCTACGGTTTTCAATAGTCTTCCTTAATAGAGAATTTTTTTATAATATATTTTAGGTAAATTAAATTTAAATAATCTGAACTTTGACCCATAATAGACTTAATAATCTGAATTTTAGATTTGTTTCTCAATAATCTGAACTTTAACCCTCTTGGATTCTTGTAGCACGCCACCGAGTTAAGTGAATAATAACTCGGTGGCGCGCTGACGTGATGGCGGAGGAGTGTGTGTTGACTTGCCCAGTCTGTTTTGACTTGCCACCTCACCTCTCCATTTATATTCTCTCTCTTCCAACTCCTTTCTCTCTCCTCCCTCTCCTCTCCTTCTTTTCGGCCAATGGCCATGGCCATCGCCATGGCTGCTTCTCTCTCTACTCTCTTCTTTTCTCTCTCTAATCCAACCCCCTCCCTCTTTCTTATTCTCTGTTCTCTCCTAAATACCCCAATTAAACCCTATATATCCTCATGTTCTGATTGCAAATTCATCCCAGAACTTAAGGATTGGGATGGATGCCCAGCAAGTTCACAAAATTGCTACATTTTTAGCTTAATTTACTTGGAACACGAATAATTGAGATGAAATATAGACAAGATGGAAATCTTTTAAAACTCAACAGGCTACTGAAGTAACTATGACAATATACACATTATCTTTCTAATACTAATGAATTATCCAAATTTAAGAGAAATCATGTTTTCTGCACAAGGAATTCAAAATAACTTTTGGAATACACGCCTTAGATTTGATACACAAAATAGCTTTTGGAATACATGTCTATGATTAGATACAAATTCAAGGGAAATCATGTTTTCTGCACAATCATCTTTCTAACACCCACTGCATAAACTCAACCCGATCAACCTCTCTCCCCCCATTGCAGCAGATCGAAGAACAACAACCACACAGAAAAGAGTCCCGAACCTTAGCAGATTGAGCAATTTTTTGGGATGAATTTGCTGCCAGAACATGGGGATATGTGGGGTATAATTGGGAGATTTGTGAGAGAATAGAGAATGAGAAAGAGGGACGGGATTGGATTAAAGAGAGAAAAGGAGAGAGAAGAGAGAGGGGGTCGGATTAGAAAGAGAAAAGGAGACAAGAGAGAGAGAAGCAGTCATGGCCATAACCATGGCAATTGGCGGGAAGGAAGGAGAGGAGAGAGAGGAGAGAGAAAGGAGTTGGAAGAGAGTGAATAGAAATGGGGAGGGTGAGGTGGCAAGTCAAAGCTGATTGGGCAAGTCAACACACACTCCTCTGTCGCCACGTCAGCATGCCACCGAGTTATTATTCACTTAACCCGGTGGCATGCTACTAGAATATAAGAGGGTTGAAGTTCAGATTATTGAGAAACAAATTTAAAGTTCAGATTATTAAGTCTATTATGGGGCAAAGTTCAGATTATTTAAATCCAATTTCCCTTATTTTATCAAAAAATTACAACATTATAGACTTATATTATTGAGATATTGGATGACAATATACCAACCTTTGGGGATATTGGATTGTAATATATCAATCTTTATTATTGGACAACAACATCACTGATCTTTATACTTAGATCATATTATTATACTAATAGTGACTATGGGGGTCGTGATTGGTGAACTGGTCTCCGTGCTGAAATGACGAGTGGAGTGAAAATGACCAGCCCTTGCCTAGTAACCCCGTTGACCCCTCCATTTTTCTCACTAAACCACGTTAAAAAAACTTGGCCCCAACATAGTGACTAAGGGAGTGGTGAACCAGTCTTCGTACTGACGTGGCCAACAACTAACATATGTCTTGTAATGTGGGTTAGTAAGAAAACGGGGGGGGGGGGGCTAATGAGGTTGTTGGGTTGGGGCAGGTTTTTTCCCCTCCACCAGCCACGTTAGCATGGGCACTAATTCACCACCCCTTAGTTACAGTTGGCATAATGATGTCACCTAACTATAAAGGTTAGCGATACTGTTGTCCAATAGTAAAGGTCGTTATATTACAATTTAATACCCTCAAAGGTCGGTATATTATCATTCAAAAATCTATTATTATTATTTTTCCTTATAATAGTACTTTCACTAGTTAGTATAACATTAAATATATTGAAAAGGTAATACTCTCTCCTTCCCTTTTTAAGTGTAAAAAAAAAAAAAAAAAAAAAAAAAAAAAAAAAAAATAAACTAACTTTACAAAATCAAGTGTCTTGAAAATAGAGTGAAAAAATTATCTATGGTCAAGTATACCCCTCATTAAGGGAAAAAGATGACTAAAAAAAATTAAAAAGGTAAAATAAAAACTTCATTGATTAATTCAGGGTAATATGGGTATTTTAAATGATAAACATCTTGGCTTAAGATGGTTAATAACCATCTTGATTTTTGTCCATATTTCACATTTTTGTAATTTTTAATAATATCTTCTCTAATAATTATATTTATTTGTCAACTATAAGAGTATAATACTTTTTAGATATATAGATCAACAAATAGAAATAATAGCCTAATTTTATCAATCATAGTAGAAAATGTACATTTTATGTATAATTTTATATATATAAATAAATAATTATTCTTATATTGGTTATCAGTTGTAATAATCCTCAAAAGTAATGAAACACACGTTTATAATGATTCAAAAATATTTATAAATAACTTTATCAATGATTTAGTTTATTAATCATATTGCGTCAACATATTTATTATTTTGCCTATTGAAAATATAAAATTAAAAGAGATATTGGATGATAATATACTGAGCTTTAGGGATATTGGATTGTAATATACCGACCTTTACTATTGGACAATAATATCTCTGACCTTTATACTTAGGTGAGATTACTATACCAACCGTGACTAAGGGGGTGGAGACTGGTTAACTGGTCTCGATTCTGACGTGATAGCGGAGGGAAAATAACCGGCCCTTGCCCAATAACCCCGTTAACCCCTCCGTTTTTTTCACTAAACCACGTTAAAAAAAATCGGCTCTAAGACAGTGACTAAAGTGGTGATGAACCGGTCTTCGCATTGACGTGAAACACAACCAACCAATGTCTTGTGATGTGGGTTAGTAAGAAAAACTAGGGGGTTAATGAGGTTATTGGCTTGGAACAATTTCCATCCATGTTAGCGCGTGTGGAGACCGGTTTACCACCTCCTTAGGCATAAAGGTCAAGGATATTGCTGTCCAATAATAAATTAGGTTGGTATATTACAATCCAACACCCCTAAAAGTTGGTATACTATCATCCAAATACCCACAAAAGAGATAAGATAGTTAGGAAAAATTTACACTCTTTAATGGATATAGTATGAAATAGAGCTAGTACTACCTCTGTCCCAAAATATTTGTCCTTTTAACTACCTTCTTTGTTCCAAAATATTTGTCTCATTTACAATTCCAATTGTAATTACTTTTCTACCCCTAATTAATAATTTTATTTTTTCATTTTTTACAATTCCAACAGCTATTATCTTCAATTAAAATATGAGGTAAATTACAAATTTTTCACCTTAATTTCCAATATGTATTGGTCTTTTTAAGTTAGATAATTAATAATGGGATGGAAGTAGTAGCCTTTATGAACTCAATTTATAAGTACCTGATCATTCCGAGGCAGCAGCCCCCAGTAATTGTTAGCCTCCTCTGAAACAAAAATGAATTCCATTGAACACCCCCTGGTTCCCATAATTATTCTGGCACTTGTATGCTCCACTTCTGCTACTTCTAAGCCTAATTATGTTGGTCATTATTGTGATGACGAATCTGGAAACTACGCTACCTACAGCACCTATAAAACAAACCTCCACACACTCCTCTCTGATTTAATATCCAATACGCCCATTAATTATGGCTTCTACAATCTCTCGATTGGCCAGAAGATGGATAAAGTTTTCGGGATGGCCTTTTGTAGAGGAGATCTTTCTCTATCTGATTGTCAGGCCTGCATTAAAAATGCATCCACAAAGATCTCCCAAATATGTGTGAGCCAAAAAACAGCTCTTGTACTATATGAAACGTGCATGTTGCAGTACTCACAGATGAATATACTCAGTGGAGTCCAATTCAATCTAGGGAACGAGGATTGCAGTGGCAAAATTAGTGAAGTGCAGGATCAGGTGAGTTTCAACCACACAATCTCAACACTGCTGTTGAGATTAACGAATGAGGCAGCCTCAGGGGACTACCGTCGTAAATTTGCAACAGGTGATGCTCCCGTTGAGGGGAGCAAAAAAGGAAGGGTATATGCTCTGGTTCAGTGTACTCCGAATCTGGAGGAGTTTGATTGCTTCAACTGCCTTCAGTCCCTCATCATCAATAATTTTAATGACACCTGCTATGGAAAGAAACGTGCTTGGGTCTTTGTTCCAAGTTGTACCATTAGATATGGCAATTTTCGATTTTACAATGCCACTAGTGCTCTGCCCTCCATGCCAGCACCATCACCGGCATCTTCTCCGCTGTCACTTCCAGCCCCTTCGTCCATTTCAGCTAAAGCAGGTAATTAGTTTCTTTGTCCAATTAACATTAGATATCTAAAATTTATGGTTACGTTATAATGGGATGGAGGCCTGTAAATGCCCAAGGGAAACCAAAAATTAGACCAAAGGGTTCATACCCTCCTTCCTAGGTATTAGCTGGGAACACCAGGTTTTCTTCGTTGACTACACAAGTCATGATTCCTGAATCTTGTTCGTCAATAACCCTGTAAATTGATCGGCAAGAGTTAAAAAATGGAGTTAACTAATTTTAGTTGGGACCCGGTCTTTTGTGTTAGTCAAACGATAGGGTTGTGTATTGTTCATCCAATACTTGAGTGAGCTTCCTGTATTTGGTCTGGTCATCGATTTGCACCATGTATGCTGAACCCTATGACTTTTCCACACCCGCGCAATTCATAATCATGTATACATTTTCCTTGTCAACAAATTGCATGCATAATATTCTAAGCCATGGCAATTAATACGGATTAGTAAGTGGCTTTTTTGTTTGATTGGTCTTGTTTGTCTTGATTTTTGTTTGGTTGGGTAAGTAGGATCCCTAATTTTAAGGAACTCACACATGATTCAGAGCATTATTGGCCAGAAATGGCTTACTTTTGCTATCTAGCATTCTAAATTGCCGTTAGGAGCATCTATAACGAGTTACGAAACTGCATATGTTACGTATTTGATCATGTAAATTTTGGGCTGCCACTGAGAGGCCTTCGGCTAGATATTAACATCAGGTCAGGGCATGCTCCTTTGTTTGTCTGCTTGAGTCTTGCACTGATATCCATTAGTGAAAAGTTAACCAGAGCTTAACTTTGCAATCTTGTCCTCCACGTGCGCCTGTGGATTTCTTTTCAGGAAGGTACACATTTATCCTAATCAGAGTGTTGCCTTTTGCAGGAAAGAGGGTCAACAAATCCAGAGTAGTTTCAATCGTTATTGCTACAACAGCCGCCCTGCATCTGCTATTGGTCCCAGCATGGTACTGCTTGAGAAGGACAAGAAAACCACCAAGGAAAATTGAAAGTAAGCCTTCAGAGTCTTATGAAAACTTTGTAAGAATTAAGGAGTTCCTTGAATCATTCCATGTTTGTGAGTTATGAACTTATGATGCGTTACCTACCGGTAGCTAAAAGTAAATTACTAATTTGTTCCTCCCCTACCTCCTTGTTTACGCTTGTCACTTTCACTATCTTTTCGCCTTTTGAAGATGAAGACGAAGATGAGACTCAAGTAGTTGAATCCTTGAAAATGAACTTTGGCATGATCAAAGCTGCAACTGATAACTTCGTGAGTTCTAACAGACTAGACCATGGTGGATTTGGTATGGTTTACAAGGTATAAGTTTATATTTCCCTCATTAAAGTTCAGATCAAATACATTGTTGCTCTTCTTATGACAAAGCCATCTCAAGGGAGCCTAAGCATTAGCTTTCCAGTAAGGCAGCCCAAACTGAGAAAGTTGAAAATGGTACAACATTGTCTTGAACCCGTTAAATAGAACTAATTCTTAAATATATTTCGGTGCTGAATTCTTTTCACAGGGTAGACTATCCAACGGGCAAGAAATTGCAGTTAAGAGGTTGGATAAGAATTCAGGCCAAGGCAAACGTGAATTTAGAAATGAGGCCTTGCTAATGTCCAAGCTCCAACACAGAAACTTGGTGCGATTCCTTGGGTTTTGCATCCACAAAGATGAACAATTTCTGATCTATGAACTACCACCCAACAAAAGACTCGACTACTTTCTTTCCAGTAAGATTTCAACTTTCAGCTAAGGTCTTGAACCTTTTTCCACAAGTTATGATTTCCAACGTGCAGCCATATTGTCCAACTGTGTAGATCCTAATCAGCGCATCCAGTTAGATTGGCAAAAGCGATACAGAATAATTCATGGGATTGCTCGTGGACTCCTTTACTTGCATGAAGAGTCTCGACAACTAGATGTCCATCGTGATCTAAAACCTAGTAATATACTCCTTGACATGGAAATGAATCCAAAGATCTCTGATTTTGGCATGGCACGGATGTTTCTGACAAACCAGTCTCAAGCACATACAAGCAAAATCATTGGCACTCAGTAAGTACATGTACTGCCTTGTGATCAAATTTTATAATAACTCACCAACACTAGGTTTTTGAACCTATATAGTGTAGTGTTATTACTTTAACACATGAAGTACTGAAAATGTACTTGTTTTTCATATAATAGCGGATATATGCCTCCAGAGTATGTGTTTCATGGGCAATTCTCCATAAAGTCCGATGTTTTTAGTTTTGGTGTGCTAGTTCTAGAAATTGTAAGCGGACAAACGGTTAGCATGTCTTCTGAAGCAGGGAATGGAGAAAGTTTACTCAGCTTGGTAAGTATTAAACAACTGATGCATACACACGTAGTTCAGTAAATTCATAACTTTCAAGCATATGCTGGTTGATTTCCTCAAAAATTCTAGGATATCATTTCAGGCCTGGAAAAGTTGGTCGGAAAGTAATGCTCTGAGCCTGGTGGATTCAACAATGTCAGGCTTTAATATGACAGAAGTGCTAAGATGCATCAATATTGCGCTGTTATGTGTTCAAGAGAATGCTGCTCAAAGGCCGATCATGTCATCAGTTGTTCTCATGCTCAACAGCTACTCTGTTACTGTTCCGATACCTTCACAGCCGGCATTTCTACTGCAAAATTGTGCAGACAAATAGTCCTAACTTGAAGGAACAAGTGAGCTCCCGCTGAGTTCATAAATGAATCCATTCCTCTCAATTCGATGAATAGCCAACCACATATTTTGAAGTTGCGTGTAACTTGTCAAGCTTATTGCATACTTCAGTTTTAGCACTTTATTTAAATTTTTTAGCTATATTATGAAATGAAGTTGATAAATACTTCGTGTGAAAAATGAAATATATGAGAAGTGGACATTTCAATTTAACAAATTGATCTGGAATAGTGGCAATAAACTATGGTGAAGGTCCAAGCATGGAAAATGCAAAATGCACAATCATGGGTAGCGCAGCACTTGGATCATACTCCCAGAAATATTGGTGGTATTGTCCATCTATATTACATTACTCATAAATGTTATGAAAAATGTTAATAAAAGGGAACTATAATGATCGATAATAAAACATTGGTAAAATGGAAGACTCAAAAATTAACAAAAGATTTGAAAAGTACGTCAATATAACAATACAATAAAATTTACTGTAAAATGCTCTTAAATTTTAGGGAGATAAAGATATGGTGATAAAATATAAAGTACTGACAAATTTACTAATAAACATAATTGAAAAGTGTCGATAAAATTGCACTGTAATATAAGATTGTCAAAAATCATTTTGGGTCCCAATGAAAAGTTCAAATCAGATGCCCGACTTTTTTCGAGTCAGCGAGCTTATAGAGTTAATATTGAGTTCGGTCAATAGAAAAATGAAAAATATTGCGTATGGATTTTCATTTAAATCATTTGAAGGTAATATTTGGACAAAGTCTATAATTGCACCTATTTTTTCTAAGTTGAACTTTGCATAATCGGGTTGGATGGTTTTTTGACAACCATATAATTATAATGCTCATAAACTTTGGAGAAAATGCTCATAGTTAAACAGACCCGAAAATACTAAGCATGATAGTCTAGAAAATATAATCCAATTTTCCACATCAAAAAGACGATATTTTAGTGGTGTGCGAATTGAAGTTCGTTATTCTCGTTCGGATTTGAATATTGTCATACCCTTTTGGGGAAAAATTTGTTGGGAGGTGACAGACATTCCTAACAACTGACCATTGCGGGACTACATTTTTTTAATGTACTCAAAGGGGACCAAGTTGCTAAACAATTAGCTTGTAGGTGACTTTCCGGCCATTATTTGCCGGAAAAAGATGACAGTTGAGTAAAGTTATTTTTTTTTATAATTTGCTTAGATTAATGCCGAGACTACCCTCCATTGCTCCTTCCTCCTTCCTCCTTCGTTCCTCCTTCATCCACCATCTTCATTCTTCCTTTCTTCCTTGAGCTACAATGGTGAAGAGAGTCACAGGTAAATCCCACTCTACTAATCGAACTCCATCTTCATTCTTCATCATTCTTCCTCCTTAATCTTTGGTGTTTGTTGCATCGTTGAACTTGTGAATGATACATGTAGGTGTTGATTTTGGAAAATTAGGGTTTCAATTAAAAAAAAAATGTGAGTATATAGAGATGAAATTCGAAGAAGCAGGTTCCATTGAATCGGGTTTCTGGGTGTGGTTTCTCTCTCCTGGGCAATTCGTCGAACAGGTGGTGGGCATTCATAATTTGCTGTGTATCATCACCCCATTCATAATTTGCTAAGTATGTTGAACAGTTCAGATTCATCTAAGTAAACAATTGATTTTATAATCAAATATGATAACTTTAAATTGAATTTTTCTTAAACCAATATCAGTCACTATATGCTAAAGTAACAATTTGTCATCATTGATGAACACATGTACTGACATGGATTTAGAGATAATCAGATGATTTAGCCTTAATATCCCACTCAAGGTTGAATAATACTGAGGTTCAAATTTGCATCCCCTAACATGCTTTTCAACAGTAATGAGGTTCAAATTTGCAGTAGGCAACTGCTACCAATAATAAAGATCCAACTCATACCCATCATCAAGTCCTCAAATCCCATACAAAATTTAGCACCTGGGTTTCAAATTCGGCCATGCAATTTCAAATTTCAATCATCTTGGCATAGTTTCGTTTGAATATTGAGGTATATACAAAGATGAATTTGTGGGGAAGTGTCGAGGTTTTCGACGAATTACTGGGGACGGTTGCACAGATAATTGTGTACTGGGTGTACTCTGGAATTTATGTGTTGTTGGGTTCGTTGGATAATTACATATGATGAAGATGAGAAGAATTTGGTCTTGAAATCAATTGTTGTCAAGGGTGTTCTACTCCAACAGGTTGTTCAAATTGTCGTTGCTATCATCCTTTTTGCAGTACATTTTTACTTCTCGCTTCAATCTCAATTGGGTTTTACTTATTTTGATCTGGGTATGCCTGCTTTTCTTCAAATTTGAGGCAGTTTGGTAGTATTTGATGCAGTGTTAATTGGGTTTTGCTTGTTTTGATATGGGTATGTCTGCTTTTCTTCAAATTTGAGGCAGTTTGGTAGTACGTGATGCAGTATTAATTGAGTTTTGCATCCTTCTACTTCTTCCGAACTCCAAGCAACGTCGCCAGACTCGATTCACCACCCCATCTCTTACCGCCATGGTTGTGAACAAGTTAGAGTGAATTTTTGGTGAAAGTTTGGATTTTGATCGAAAATTGAGGGTGGAGACTGATTTGGGGAGGTGGCTTTTGGGAAAATTTGGGCACAATTTACCGCCCTGAACACCGCTGGACATAAGGGGAATGGAGCGGGCAAAAATAAGGGCAACATGGTCTTTTCACAAACTTCCCCAAGGGCTTTTTAGTATTTTCATTGATTCCGCTATAAATGGCCGGAAAGTCGTCTGGGAGCCATTTGTTTGACAACTTTGTCCCCTTTGAGTGCATTAAAAAAATGTGGTCCCCCAATGGTCAGTTGTAAAGAATGTATGGCACCTCCCAACAAATTTTTGCCCTTTTGGGCTTCGGGCTTCTTATGGGTCTCCTCTGGGGACACCGCACCTTTATTTGCTCTACCTAGCTGTCCAAAATAGCATGCATTAGATGGCATTGTGGCAGCACTACGACCATGAGCCCGGGCACACTACGCTCGGTATGCCTTATCAGCCCTTTTCTTTTTTTTTTCATTTTTTATTTTATTTTAAATTATATATAATGAGATTCTTTTAGTCCAATATTTTAATATATTTTAATGTTGAGTTTCTTTCCAATTAAATTAATTTATCATTTGTGTATTTTTATTTTTATTTTTATTTATCATTTTCCTTACATTCTTTTTATAATTTTGTAATTTAATTTTTTTCTGTACTTTAAGTACATTTCCAATAAAAATAATTTATAAAAATTATAGTATATATTTATGAACATTCATGCTATGAATTATGAATGTTGTATGGGGAACATTGCATGGAATATGTTTATGAACATTCATATATTGGTTTATGAGCATTATAGTAAAAATGTCAAATTATGAGCATTCGTGTTGGAGGTTATGAACATTCATCTACTGGTTTATGAACATTCATATACTGTGTAACACTCCGGTCCTTCCCAAGTCTCTGACATTACTGATAACCGCTTCAAGGATTGCTGACTGACCCCACAAATCACCACGAGACTTCAAACGTGCTTCGTCCTCGCTCACACGCTGCCTGAGAAAACTTCCCATAAGGTCACCCATCCTCAGACTACTCCCAGTCAAGCACGTTTAACTGAGAAGTTCCCAACAGATGAGCTACCATAAAAGAAGGTGCACTTTGATGATATAAGTAGTCATTTCAAACCTTTTGAACCACACTTTAACCATACACCTGGGGTATTACATATTGGTTTATGAACATTTTACTAAAAACGTCAGGTTATGACATTTGTGTTGGAGGTTCTGAACATTCGTGTTGGATGTTGTGAGCATTCATCAACTGGTTTATGAGCATTCATATACTGATTTATGAGCGTTAGGGTATATGTTTCATAAACATTCATATTAAAAATTATGAACATCAATTATATGTTTTATGAGTATTTTATAATGGTTAAATGATAAAAAAAATTATAAACTACAATAGAAAAAATTAAGAAAATTAAAAATAAAAAAATAAATTTATACATCTGCTTAAAAAATAATTATTGATAGATATAAAAATGATAATTATAATTTAATCACTTTAAAAATAGTAAAAAAAATTCATCCATTAAATTATGGTGTGAATTTTAAAAGGAAATAAAAAAGGAAAAATAATTAGAGGGGTGGGCCCCTCGAGCGCACAAAAACTGGGTGAACCCGAGCTTATGGTCCTATTTGGGCATTAGATGGTACTTCTGCGGGAGCATGCATCTCAATTTTACTCCCTTATACATTTACCTTACATGTATACAATCTTGATGGTCATCCATTGGGAGTTTGACTAGCTGAGTGTTGGGTCTCTAAAATAAACATTTTTCCTAGTCCGAACGCTTCATATATTAATCAAAATAATGTTAATGTTAGTTTCTTACTATGTTTTATTACTTTTGTAGGTAATACAAGATTTTCGTGAATAGTTGATCAAATTGGTAGTTTTCGATACACTTTCAGAGCCTTTCGGGCAATGAATCTATACCCATAGACAAATCTCGAGGTATGCCGACGGTGGCCACGACCATTGTTAACTCCAAAAAAAAATCATGAATTAGTATAATTTAGAATAAAAATTGTGGATATTATGTTTATCATATAAAATAACAGTGTATTGGCCACCCTTAATTAAAAGCTCGAGATCCGTCACTGTTTATACCCACATCTAAATGATCATATCATAGGGATGTGATGATTTTAGGGCATCACAAGGTTCTAAGGAAGATACACACAAACTTTCGAAGCAAACAGACAATAAACGAAGAAGTTATGCCACTTTTACAAGGAGAGAAAGTGTCAAAACGGTGCGGAAATATTGGCACGCCCGTGCCAAACTAGAACAACTTGAAAACAAAAGTCATACTTTGGCACGCCCGTGCCAAGCAATGGCACACCTGTCCCAGGCTTTGGCACGACCGTGCCAACTGTCTGTTAACACACTTTAATTATCAAGTCAATCGAAGTTTATTCTTACATTCAATCTCTTTCTCTCCCTCCTTTCTTTATTACTTTTTTACATTCAAGCCTTGAAATTTCTGCGCCTTTTATTAGTTTTCAATCCCTAGACCCAATGTCACTGAAAGATGAGGATTAAGATTCCTCGAATTCTCTTATAAAGTGACGATTCGAGCATCTTAGTAATCCAAATCACACATTTTCTTGTTTGTTAAGAAGAATTGTGATGATTGAAATGATGTGTTTGAAGAGAAAAGAAGACCCCAGGTATAACCTTTCTGTCTTTCTTTTAGTTCATTCACTCAATACTAGTTTAATTGTTAGTTTGATTGATTGTTACTGTTAATTTAGTTGAAGTCTAATACGGTCGTTTCTTAGGTTAAATTCTATTTTTGATTTCATAGTTAGGTTAAATTAGTTGTTATTGCTTTCTTTATTGCTTTGGACTCTGAAAACCTTACCAAACTAATGTCTTGTTTGCCTAAACATCATCTTTGCAGATACGACAACCCTACTCTCAACCTAAATCTACCCAAACACTGAATAGTTAGATGTTTATAACAATCCTAAAGGTTGCAATTTCGAATCCTTGTAACTTTGCATTTTGTTTTCTTTCAATTTATTCCCTTCAGTTTCTTAGGAGTTGCTCCAACTAAGTACTGCATATATAAATTTTTTAAACACATATATATATATTTGCACACTAACAATTTTATTATTGTACACCAATTTTTTAGTTTTTGCATAATTGATCCATTTTATTTTGATATTCCTTTACTTTTTCCCCTCTTTTTTCCTGTATCTTTTCACTTTTGTATCCTTTTAGTTTCTTTTTTCTTGAGATCGTAAAAATGTTTTTTCCCCTTTTTCTCCATTTTATTGTTCTACATAATAGTAATATTGATCACTATGGGTGTGTTTGGTGCAAAGGAAAACTGTTTTCTAGAAAATTGATTTTCCTTTTAAATTGATTTTCTTAGAACATGAATTTTAATTTGATACTTTCCCGTGTTTGGTACACAGGAAAACAATTTTCCTGGAAAATGATTTTCATATGTTTGACAATAAGGAGAGAGAGAGAGAGAGAGAGAGAGAGAGACATTAAAATGGGTGCTAGAAAGAGAGAGAGGGAAATATTAAAACGGGTGCATGAGAGAGAGTGGTGGAGAAAGAGAAAGACGAGAGAGAAATATTAAAACGGGTGAATGAAAGAGAGTGGTGGAGAGAGAGAGAGAGAGAGAGATTAAATGAGTGTATAAGAGAGAGTGGTGTAGAGAGAGAAAGTCGAGAGAGGGAAATATTAAAACGGGTCCATGAGAGAGAGTGGTGGGGAAAGAGAAAGACGAGAGAGAAATATTAAACCAGGTGAACAAAAGAGAGTGGTGGAGGGGGGAGAGAGAGAGAGAGAGAGAGAGAGAGAGAGAGAGAGAGAGAGAGAGGGTAGGGGAGAGGGGAAGAAAATGGTTTTCATGAGGCTGGAGTCAAGAAAATAATTTACAAAAGGTTGGGGGAAAATGATTTTCTTGGAAAATGGTTTTCTCCATTTTTCGGTCAACAAACACGGGAAAATAGAAAAATCATTTTCCAGAAAATCATTTTCATCCCTATCAAACACACCCTATATATAATTCTATTTATTTTTTGAATTGTACCATACACACAATATTCCTTATGACACTAATATAGACTGCTTTGCACAATGGTATAGACTCATTCACAATATCATAAACTCATTTACATATTAGACTCTTCTACACACTAGAGGGAATCATTTGCATACTAGCACATATACTGTTGCACGCTAACATAGATTCCTTTTAGTCACCAATGCAGATTCATTTGTACATTAACATAAACTCCCTTGTACACTAGCAGTGACTCATTTAACTTGCACAAGTATTATATTTAGTGTATAATTGTAATGTCTCAGAAATTCAATTATGAAAAACTCAAATGTTGACTAAAATAACAGCGGAAGTCTCATTTTAATTAGGTATTATTGCTGTATCTCCGAAGGAATATAAAGCAAGAATAAAAAAAAACTAACAAATGATGACTATTTACTTCAATTTAACAAACGAAAGAAACTTCAAATTCTAGAAACAACATAAACTAACATTCCCTAGCTTCAATTCTGAACATTAACTAGACTTTTATTCGCAGAACTTCTAATTTCAACACCCTCATCTCTAGAACTCATTTCCATCTAAAAACTCTTCACCTGAAAAATAAAACATTTAAAAACATGAGGACTCAATAATTTTTACCCCTAACTGTCAAAACAGGGTAAAAACTCATTTCAATTCATTTAGGGGGAGAAGTGAACAAGTCAAGTCTTTTTGCAAACAGATTAACCCAACCAACCATAACAATCTTTCTATAGATTTATTAAGCGGGTAGAGCTTACTTATTTGCCCCTCGAAGTCTAAGACTTCGAACATAATCATTTCTCAACATTAGCACAATCACAATCACAATCTCAATCTCAATCTCAATCTCAATCACAATCACAATCACAATCACAATCATAATAACAATCACAATCACAATCACAATCACATGGATGACCATCCATATCATCTTATTTCGCTATCTTAATTGAGTTTTGAGTGTTTTATTCAATTTGTACAAATTAGTGCTACAAACTCCATTGTTCACATACATTACTTGATTCATCATTGAAAGAACTTCCCGACGATATATTGTAAAGTCAATTCCGAGTTGAGATAAAGAAGTTATGAGTAAGATAGCAGAAAGTGTGTAAAAGTTGATACATGTCCACTCTTTTGGTTACCTTTGTTTCTTCAAGTATGCTATGACTTTAAAGCTTATGGAAATGAAAAGTCGACTCTTAGAGCTTTCCAAAAAGTCAAAAACCAATTTGACATGCATCTGGCATACTCCACAGCCCATAACAAAGAGCACTGGAGTGAAGATGAAAATCCACATCCAACAAACTAGAAAAAGCCTAGGTGGGGTTGGTGGAAAATTAATACAGAATGCGGCTGTTAACTCTAATGGGCGAGGAGGATGGGGTGTTGTTGTAATGGACCATAAGGGTGTTGTCAAAGCAGCAAAAATGGTTGAGCGAGATGTTAGCTGCAGTGTGGAAGCAATGGAGGCTGGTGCGGTGAGATGCGGGATGCAATTGGCGAAAGACCAAGGTCTGAAGGAGATAGAAATTGAAACCGATTATGAATGTGATGAATGGGCTTCTGGGAAGGCATTCGGTAACCCCTGCAACAGCAAAAATTTTGAAGGATTGCTTGAATTTAATTCCTTTCTTTGATTATGTTGTTTTCCTTTATTGTAAGCGAGATTGTAATAAGGTGGCTCACACCCTTGCAAAACTCGCAGTTACTGAATCGAAAAAGCTGAAGCAACATATGAGTCCTCGTTCACAGTTTGGATGTTTGAAGGTCCATTGGAGGTTGCTACGTTGGTGGCCTTGGATGTGTCTTCACCTATCGCTTAATATAGTTCCTGATTTTCTTGCCTCAAAAAAAAAAAGTCAACAACCAAGTCAATTGGATGTTGGACGAAGGAGATATGCCCAAAACAAGATGACCTAGAAATTTCCTAGGTCAACACGACCCATGTTGGCCTCAGAGAGCTCAATTTTCCCCAAAACCATCAACATGACCCATTTTGAGGTAGACACGGGTTGTGCCAACACTAACACGGTCCGCGTTGATCTCAACACGGTCCGTGGCAAGTCTAACTGTTGGAATTTTGCTATTTCTTGCCCATTTTTGCTATATAATCAATGAATTCGGCTGTTTCATTCTTCATCCACGACCATCAACTCCTTTCATACCATCCCCATCCATCTCTACCATTATTCATCTCCCACAATCCCACAATAATCAAGAGTTTGAGAGGGAATTGAAGATTACTCAAGATCAATATGGTGTTGGAGGAGCAAAAGTCCATAATTGCGAAATTCTTCAAGAGTTCTCTGCACATCTTTGGTTCTTTCTTCATTCTCTTTAGATTTCTATGCTTTATAGAGTAGAATTTACGCGTTTTTATAGTTTAGACATGATTAGTGAATAGTTTTTCTTTTGTTTGGGGGGTAAACCCTAGTTGCTTTGATGGATTGAATATTGTTGGATTGAATATGTTTTGAATATGATTTAGTTGCATTTTTATTCAACTTATGAGCATGTATGTCATTGTTTTTGCTTGATCACAATTAATATGGTTGTAAATTCTTGAATGAAGCACCGAAAGGAGAAATTTGAGAATTGGAAAGCTTAGATTGAACTAACTATAAAATGAACTAGACATAGAGTTTTTTAGTTAGGGGTCATTTGATAATTTGATCACTTACCTAGTTAAAGTTGAAATAACTACGAAAGTAGGTGATTGACTTTGCTAAGCAATTCGCTTCATTTCCAAAAGATTGTTGCGAAAGACTTTATGCGATTATCGACTCTAAAAGTCGTCTAAATTGGTGAAATTGGTGTTCAATACACTTGTTTGTTTCATTAGCAACTTTGCTCTATCTCCTGAACATTTTCATTTGTTTGATTTCATCCTTAGAGTTATTGCTTTCGTAGTTAGAAGTAGTTTATTAGAAAAAATCATCTCAAAACCCGATTGACTTAGCAATCAACTAGAGGGATAGATTGGTGTGTTGTTGAGCAAGTCCCTGTGGGAACGACTTTGATACATGCTATATCTACACCCGTGCACTTGCGGCGTATCAGTCCCCTTCGGGATGTAAATTTCAAAATAGATTAGAAATTAACAAAACATTTAATGTGCATCATAGTGGGGATTATGGCATAGACATTACCTGGAGGTCTTCACTTCTCTTCAACGAGTTCACTGGAGCTCACTAAACGAGTTGACCTATCCCGAACCTATAAACGAATAAATTCTAATTAAAACTCGCTTAAGAAAATTAATTATATTTTATTTTATGACTCTATGTTACTTCATATATATTAGTAATTCATATATGTTTATTAATAAACGAATAAATTCTAATTAAAACATATATAGTAATTTAAAGTTTTCATATAAATATATTTATTTTATAATTTTTTCAAATATATTATTTTAGAAGTTCACGTTAAAGTGATGTGTTACATACTTTAATAAGGTAGAGTGACAGAAAACAAGTTACAAAGAGAATATTATTATAATATTTTAATTATAAAATAAGTAATAAAATAAAATAAAATTTATGGGAGTAAATATTAAAAAATCGACATTACTTTATAAAATATAACTATAAAAAGTTTAAATTACAATTATATGATTTAAATTTTTTTTAGTTTTTAGTGAATCTTCATTTGAAACTTGAGTATTTTTATATATTAGTTTAATTAAATGAATGTAGAGAGTGATACGTTTTACAATTTTAATTAAAAGTGGTGACATTTTTTTACATTTTGTAAAAGTTGAGTGGCAGTTTCACCTAAGTACAAAGGACAAGTTTTAATCTTTATGTGCAAGTCTGGTAATGAAAGTAAAAGGAACACTTTTTGATTTTTTTAAAAAGTTAATAAATAGACATGGTGACATTGTTTGCTAAAATGAAAAATTGGTTGATATTTTTAACCAAACATATACACATGAACTTATACAAGTAGGATAGTTAACCGTGGATGTGCGAGTCCTGTATAAACCATTAAACCCCCGCAGTAGTTGGGACTTGGGAGCGCCCACTTCCCTGAGCTCTGCTGTGTACGAAACCGCCAATTTGGCCGGCAAATAATGGGAACTGGCGCAGCAAATATCGGGTCATGCTTTAGCAAAGCTCTTGCTTCCTCCATCCGGAGCACCCATTTTCGAATACTTGGAGCCCCGTCTACCCTCTACCGTAGTTTAGCCACTGGTAGCCATGTCCGCAGCAAGAAAAGGCTTAAGACTAGGAAACAGAAATGGGTTTCTTCTTCTTCTTCTTCTTCTTCTTCTTCTTCTTCTTCAACCATTAACACTTCTCATGAGGCCCTTGCTTCCCATGCTACTGCTGCTATTTCTACTCCACCTTTCGCTGCTTCAACTTCTTCTAATGGGTACTTTTTTCATATTTTATTTATTTGTTTTGCAAAGTTGGGTTCTTGTTGCATTCATTTCTGTGTTTATCAGTCGGTTTTAGTAATTAGCAAGTTTGTGTTTTGGGTGGTTTTCTTTTGTCGTTGCAATCCATTCAAACATGTGTTGTTTTGTTTTTTTTTTGCTTTCTTGGTAGTGCAATTGGTTTTTGATTTTGGAAGAGTTACTTGAGGTTGGATTGTGTTGTTAGATTGATCACTCTATGATGTTCATTCCTTGATAAAACTCATTATACTAGACTTTGAGGTTTAATGGAGAAAGATGGATGGGATACAGTCAGTTACAAGTTGGAACATTGGATTTCTGTTGTCCTAGCTCCTCCTCCTACACCATGTCGTTTGTTCACTTGCTAATGGAAAACGAGGAACAAGGTTTGTTTGGTTGACATCAGAGACAGAACTTTAGAGGAAATAGACTTGTGTGAATGATTTGCAGTGAAGAAAGAGTTCAATTTCTGTTGAGAACGTCTTTGGTTGATTGTTCACTCCATCCCAATCAATCAAGAGCACAATCATCTTCCATAGATTGCTGTTTAATGCATCCATTTCCTCTGGAATCAAACGAGCTTAACAAACTAGAATCCTCAAAAGTTCTGCTAGAAGAGGAGAGTACAATGTGTACCAGTTCTCTGCTGGATGCAGAATGTTCTTTTCAGATATGAGTTACTGAATATGATGGCTTTTTGCCAAATGTTTTCTTTTGTTACTTCTATTGCCTTTCCTTTCTTTAATTGATTGCCTCCATTTGTAACCTGATGCTTTTCCAGCTACCCAGATTATGATCGCCTATTACCCTGTCCATCCGTAAATTTTACACCTAGAATTGAGCATTTGGTCATATTGGAGGAAGGTCCTGTTTGTGAATACATTAGCAAGTCCTTGGATCTCCCTTCCCAGTAAGTGATGCACTTCTGTCTCCAATCTTTCTCCTATGTTGGTTTATCTTATGTTTTGAAAAGTTAATTTGATGATTTGACCGACAAATAAGTTGTTGATAAAGGTATGTTGCGGATCTCATTCATTTTGGGGCAGTGTTTTGTGCACTTATATGCCCTGATCCTCCACCAACAGCTACCCCTGAGCAAGTCATGCTGTATGAACAATTTACAGCACCTGAACTTCTGAAACAGCGACGCTCTATTAAGGGCAAAACCTTCCGAGAAGCACAAAAGACATTCAGAGTAACTCAAGTTGATCAACAATTTGAAGTTGGAACATACTTGCGCGTGCATGTGCATCCGAAACGATTCCCAAGGTAATTGAAGTAATTTTTTCCTATCTAGCTGCATTTTTCCATTGCAAACAGTGTTAATATTTCATTTCTTGTCAGGTGCTATGAAATTGATTGGAAGTCGAGAATATTAGCTGTTACAGAGTCCTATGTGGTTCTCGACAAACCTGCTGGTACATCTGTATGTAATATTCACAGAGCTTGCTAAATTTTTTTACAGTCTTTCAAGATATTAGCATAAGTACGTTGGTCGAGCATATCATTGGATGTCTACAGCCTACTTGTGGCTGTGATTTTTTCTATGGAGATAGTGAGAAGCTTGGCATGCATACCATCATGGCTTGAAAACTTGTTAAGATTCCACGGAAATGTTTTTGAATTTTCTTATCCTGATGCTTGCTCTTGGAAGGCCAAAATTTCTGGAAGTAATACTTTCTGGACACCATCTTTGTTTTCTCTTGTTTAGGTGGGAGGAGCTTCAGACAATATTGAAGAAAGCTGTGTAAATTTTGCAACCCGTGCTTTGGAATTGACTTCTCCATTATTTACGACACATCAAATTGATAATTGCACTGAAGGATGGTATGCTCTGCTGCGCTAGGCCAAAATTTTTTTCAATTTTTTATTTTTTGCTGGTATTATGTAACTATCTTGCCTTACTTGCAGCGTTGTGCTGGCCAAAACTAAGGAGTACTGTTCTGTTTTCCACAAAAAGATTAGAGTAAGTCTTACGCGTCTTTTACATGATCTATGATTAGTGAATGAAGAACACTATTTATCTTGGTGGAACTCTGCAGTACAATCAAAGTTACTATAATGCTAATCTTCATCAGTTCCAGAGTGTTTTAATGCCTGATATTTTGTATGAAATAGTAAAATACAGTTGTTTGTGGATAACATCAGGATAAAATGGTTAAGAAGCTGTACCTAGCACTTGCTGCAGCTCCAATCCCCCGTGGCATAATCACCCACTACATGCGTCCCACAAATCTTGCTCCAAGGCTAATTTCAGAAGGTATGCACTCCTTGCTGTGAGCTCTAGTCATTATTTGTTGTTGTATTGGTTTGGAGAAGTACGTTGAAAATGGTGTGGTAAAAGAATCATTCAATACAGTATCTAGGGTTAGTTTTCGTAACCAAGGCAATGGTGAATGGGAGTGCTTTCTGACCTAGGTGAGCCAATGTCCAGTGATGTTAGGTGGCTGTTGCAATTAGAAGTTTAGTGTTTGGTGTCTGAGATACATGTTGTAGTCTTCTGCCTATGCCAAGAACAGACATGGGCATTTGCTGATGCCTACTCAGGATAAGCGCCACCTACGTGTAGGGATGGCAACGGGTCGGAAGCAGACCGGAGGTACCCACCTCCACCTTTGCTCCAATTAATAATCGGAGGTGGAGGTCACCTCCAAATCCAATTAATTGGAGGTGGATGAACCTCCAAATCTGAACTTAATCGGAGGTACCCTACTCCAATTCCGACCCGATTACATCCAACTCCGATTACCTCCGATTACCTCCGACTTCGATTAGCCTTTATACGTTTTCGTAAAATGATTTCCTCCGACCCCGATTACCTCCAATTAATATATCATACTTGTTAAAATAAAACTCCGATTTCTAATTTTCTATTTTTTTTAAAAAAACTTTATATTAATTACTATTATCTGACTTAATCAGACTTAATCGGATCAGAGATGGTCACCTTCATACCCACCCCAATATAATCGGAGTCGGATTTTTTTTAATCGAATTTGGAGTCAGATTTTTTTAGCCGGATTCGAATTTGAAGTTTTTGCTTCAGAGCAAATCGGATTTGCTTCGGATTCAGACCTGACTGCCATCCCTACCTATGTGCAAAAGTGCACGCCAGATAAATTTGTCCCTTGTGGGAGAAGAGAAAGAGAGGGGGGGGGGGGGGGAGTGTTATTCTACAAAGCTCTCGAAATGACATGCCTTGAAATTTGAGCCATCTGTCCCATTTATAGGGATTTTTGTTTCTTCTCCACAGGAGCCTGGACTGTCACTAGCTTCCGTTAGGTGTGCAATTGGGCTTTGTTGTAAATAACCAAGTAATGAGGATTGGTTAACCCAAATTACATAGTAGTACTATGGATGCTTATTGGTGAAAACATTGGTTGCATTGACATCTTTATTGGAATACAGGATAACACAGTATGAAACAGACGTGTTCTGGGTAGAACTCATAATATGTTTCTGGTGCACTTATATCTTAGGAAAATGATATGCATACTTTACCATAAGTTGTTGAGAGTTTTGATAGAAAATGTGAATTTATCATGTAATATATCAAAGAAATATGGGTTCAGGAATCATGGATGCCCTTCTCTTATTGAAGAACCTATTATGGCTGTCATGAACATTTCTAGAGGGCTCAAGGGTCTCAGTTTTGATTACTTGCAGAATCTATTGAAAGATGGCTCTTGTGTCAATTGGAGGTCTTAGATTGCAAAGAGGTTCCTTGGCCAAGTGCTTCTGTTCAGGAAAACTATCGAATTGAAGATTGTGGTTGGCCTACAAACAATGTTGCTTATGAGTGTACTGTGAACCTTTTGACGGGCCGAACGCATCAGGTATTGGTCTTTTATGTCATACTTGGCATTTTGTTTTTCATGTGGTTGATCAGTCTTTAAGATCAAAAACAAAACATTGTAAGATGTGTGGGAAGTGTTAGCATCCTATGTTACCAGTTGTTCAGGCTGCAGCAGTATATTCTTAATCTAGGAACATACTTTTTGTTCATTTCATTTCCACCAATGCCCAATTGGTATTTGAAAAATCCTATAATTTTCTTGTTACGAACAAGTGAGTTGTACTTTGAGTATCACTGTGTTTGAATTTCCAATTTATCTTAGATAGAAGTATCATAACATCTAATATATTCATAATATTTTCTCATTTGATGAAAATTTGAATAAGGTCTTGGACTAACTGCATAATATTGTGGAAGTCCCATCTTCTTTTAACTGATTTTAGACTTTTCCAAGGGTAGTTGTCATTTCTTATTGTTGGCAATTTTTCCATAAATATCCTAGCTTTGTGCGAGCAATCAGGCACCTAATGTTTTTTTGTTTTCTTTTTCATCCGAGCTTAGATTCGAGCTCAATTTGCTGCGTGTGGGGCACCTTTAGTAGGTGATTCAATGTACATGCCAGCATCTCTTGCAGAAATAGCAAATCCCAAAGTCAACCCATTTGGGAAATGTAAGGGAGAATACGCGAGCGACAATGACAAAAATGTTGCGATTGAGAATTGGATTGCGTTGCATGGGAAGGAGCCTACCATTGCTATTGGTCTTCAAGCTTGTCAAATTTCATGGGACAATGGTGTGCACATTTACAATGCCGGTCCTCCTTGGTGGAGATAAGATTACTTCCACGGGTCCTTTGCAACATGGAGGATCAATATTCACATTGAAGCTAATCCAGGTTTGTCTATCTCACTATACCAAGGTTTAATAGCATCCTTAATTCTTTAAATATCTTCTACTAGTATTCATAGCCTACATGTGCTGATATTTTACAGGATCAGGAAAATTGTTTCCCTACCAATCATCATTGTGTCCGTCTCTCTTCTTTTTTCCTGAGTGTAATATGTGGGGTGACAGTTATGCCTTGTGAGGATACCTTGAGAATGTACTTCTGTAAACACACACCAACTGCAGAATTTTCTAAGACCACTGTTTTATTTTTCCTAAAATTCTTATTCTTATATGTTTGGGCAGACAAGTCAAGAATACTTTATTATTTTGTTGTGTGCTGTGTTCATCGAACCATTAGTTGCTGCTGTATCCTTTCCTTTTCATTAGAGTACTTGTGCATGGTTTGCTTGTAATGGCAGTTTTGTTTTCTAATCACATTTATCCCTGTAACGCTTGAATTTCATGCTCTGCTGCCTCAATAATGACAGGAGTATCAAAACTACAAAGTACTCAAAGTTGAGTTATGACTGAGGGACAAAAATGAAAACTATAACCAACATTGGTTTTGCTTGGTACCTTGGCATTGAGTTTTATGCATCTCACAGGAATTTATCTTTCTGCAATTTTTTTGAAGAAATGCCTTGGAAGATTTTTGTTGGCAGGGACAAAATGAAAACTATAACCAACATTGATTTTGTTTGTCGTATTTTATTTTAATTTGCCCAATCATCAACTTCCTGGGGATGTTATGATGTGGCTTAATTACAGATTCTTTGGTCTTTTGCATCTGCATCTGTAGTCCTTAAGTTATATCCTGGAATGCTTTAATTTTCATGATCAGATTCTGAAATATCTGGTGGGTCTGTTGGAAAGAAGTCTGTTTTACAACAGGGCAAGAAATCATAAATCAGGGCCTTCCTAAATTCTGATTCACTTCATCTGATAGGGGGCAGTTGTTTGTATCATAAGGCACTCAAGTCCAACCAAATAGGTTTTCTTGGCCAAATTTGCAAGTGACAAGGAGATAACATCGATGCAATCAGCTTGAACTGGCTGAATCCATTTGCCTCATGGAGCTTCTGATGCCTGTTTTGTCTTTCATCTTGCCTAACAGATTTTACAAAGCAATGTTTTTTGACTTTTGAGATGTGTAAAATCTCAAAATTGTTGCATTCAATCCAGTGATTGATTCAGCCTGATATCCTCCTCTGATTCAATTTTCCATCGTTTACTGTATATGTCGACTCAAAGAAACATGTTCTGTCAAAGAGGTGGCAATTGGCTAACTCTCTCCTGGATTGGATTTTCTTGCCCCACATTCTGATTTTGATAGCCTTTGTTTTCTTCTGTACTGATGGATTTTCAGATTTCTGCGCATTTAATGCTGTGGCATTCATACAATAGCTATGGATTTTGCTCAATCAACGTGGCACTGTGCAGTGGCCCTGGTTTTCAAAGACTTGGACACGCATATCGCCTACTACAGGTGGAAGGTTTGCAGGGCTGCATTCCATTTTCAGAATACTTGTTAACTATATAGTCTATTTGTCTGTGTTATGTGTTCTGAATCTTTCACATTTTCTTGTCTGCCCTGGTGTTTCAACTCTTTAATGTAATAAACATTGCAAGCATGTAATATAATGATGAGGAGGGGAAAGAAATTTCTAGAAGTATTCAACCCAATTTTTGTCTATTTGAATTTTGTAGTTTGAATCCACATGGTTAAATTCATTGTTTCGTCCATCGTTATATCTCCCAAGGATCTAAAGTCCTTCACATTTCAGAAATAGATTCAAGACATCACACTTCAATTTTCCTTGAGTGAGGCATAAGATTAGTATTATGGCCCTCTTCTTTTGAAGGCATAGGCAGGGTAGTAGAGTACATAAGTGTATGTAAGTATGAAAAGATTGGACAATGTTTGGAAAATATGGGAATGTTAGTTGGATAAATATGGGAAGATTGGATTAATTTCCCTATCCAACCTAATCCTTAAAATCCCCCTGATCCATAATGAACTATCATGTCAATAACAAAGGCAAGGTACAGTACAATAGCAAACCCCCCAAGATTCCATTCCAATACAAAATTTTATACATGGATAAAATTAAATAAATAAAGAAATAATATTCTGAGAATCTCTTATTCTTAGAATTGTCCTTGCTACCTTTATCTTGAGGCTGAAGACTTGCTAGTGTGGCAATGAGATTTATTAGACTTCATTTCTTCTTGTCTGACCAACATTTGACATTGTCTATGCCCTATGCTTGGCTATGAAGTCCTTATACCATCCAACCGAAAGCTTAGGGGTTCGCTTCAATGTAGTGTAGTCGACAAGGTATAGCCCAAACCTTTTGGTGTATAACACCATTCCTGTTCATTGGAGTTTTATATCGGGAATTAGTTGCCTTTTATTACCCATTCATCTTCCGCCGGGGATTCTCAAGAGGCTGTATTATGTTAGTATATATGTTGCATTATTTGCTGTATAGTTGGGAACTGAAAAGCGAAACTTGCCTGATAGCCTTTCCCAGGGAGTCCAGATATCTAGCCATATATTCAACTCTGTTGATGTCATATGCTAGTTCATCCATGGATGAACTTGTATTGCTTTCTTACACATATCATGTCAGAATCCAGAGTTCCATGTCACAAACCGCAGCAGGAATTTGTAGTGATAACAGTAAGGCTCACCATTTTCTGTGATGAAGATGGGAGTGTTGTTGAATCTCTCTTGGGCATAAGTTACTATCTTCTCCATTCCTTGCGGGTAGACGCACAGCCAATCCAGTGCTGTTTGCATCAGGTCTCTCATTCCAACTCAGGACTCATGCAAGTTCCAATAATAACTTGACGATGATGATAATATCATTATGTAGGTTTTGTGGCCCCAAATATTCCGTAATTTTTGGGACCTGCTTGGGAATAATCTAAATTGACTCTTTATGCATCAATTATTCTATAACTAAACTTTTCACTTATTTTAGGCAATTAACATTCCAAAGTCCAGGAGATTTTCGGGGACTAAAATAGGTAAAAAGTTTAGTTATAGAAAATAGATCAAAAGATTATGCTAAAGATGAGTACAAAAGTCAATTTGAATTATTTCCAGTCAAGGATCTAAAAGTAGAGATTATATGGAGCCAAAAACCGTTAAAGTAAATGAATGTTGCTTACCGGTTCTCCAATGGGGACGCCATTCTTTCAAGAAGTTCTCAAGTACATCCCTTCTGACTAGGAAGTTCCCAATCTAGGTTGACAGCAAGACAACATGCAATTTGAAATAACCTTGGGGGGGGGGTGAGTAGGGTTGTATAGAAATTCTGCACTTTGATTAACACAACTTGGTCAATAGCACTTTTATAAGATGAAAAATACTTCTTTATTAATTAAACAAAAGTGCTTAAAACAAAGGAGGTTACAACTCAGCTCAGTTGAAAACAGTGAGGTCCTCAATTGGTTTACTGGAACAGAAGACCTTGCAGTTGTCTTCTGCACTTGAGGCCTCACGGAAGAGGCGATTATAGACAGTGGAACAAAATTTAAAGCGAGACTCCTTTCTCACTTCAAACACTCGACCTTAGAGGTCCTCACCAGTACACTCACTGGTTACAAAAACTCACCACTCACAAAGTGGCTACAACTCAGAATATTATCACTCAATATTCCTACACTCAGACTTTCTTAGCCAAAGCTCATACTAAGATTTACTTGCTTGGAAATCCACCCGTTCTTAAGAGAGCTTGGCAGAATATATACATGAGAACTTGAGGCAACAACGTTCTCTTTCCTTTGGAGGGGATTGTTGCCTTTCTTGGATTATTCTTCAACCTTCTATGTGATTGTGATTTCCATGATTTCCTTTCTTTCATTGGATATCTGAAAATAAGGATATTATCCGTTATTGCATCAATCCAGAAAAGACATGAGGGAATAATATTCAGGATTTAGAAGATACTTCCCTTAAATAATTTTGACCACTCTTTCAAACAAAATATTGCTGGCGCTTGGAGGTCCTCGTCGCTGGCTGTGATGAGGTCCTCAGATTTGACTGAGATTCTTCAATCTTCCCCTTTTTGTTTGAAAGACAAAATTTTCTTTGTGGTCCTTTTGCATAGATACACAGTATATAGCAGAGCAATGTAACAAACTTAATTCTCCCCCTTTTTGTCTTTCGGACATAAAGGAAACAGGAGAGTACACACACTAAATTGTGTGGCCAAAATAAAGAGAGGAAGAGAGAGAGGGAGAAGGAGAGAGTACACTGCTTAAGTTTTGAGGTACCCGAGAGGACATGCTGATGAGGACATCAGAGGTCTAAGCATGCAATGAGTTGACGAACCTGGGAGGAGGAAAGAGACCACATGTAGGGAAGATGAATGATAGGACTCCCCCTCAATTTGACAGCTTGTGTATAGATTGAGGTCCTTATGCTAGAAGGCTCCCCCTCAGATGGTGCGGGTGGCGTTGTTTCGCGACCTTCCCAATGTCTAGGATCTTGTCTTGGCTTTTGTCTCCAAAGTGCACTCTTCAAATCTTATTGATCTTCAGTTTGCAGAACTTGGTTGGATTTCTAGTAATGTATTTGAGGCATACCTGCAGTAGAGGACATCATACTTTCTTGGTCTTTGACCAAGGATGAGATCTTTGCAATGAGGTCTTTGGGACCCAAATTTTAGTAATGCACGGAGGTCTACTTCCTTTAGACAGGGGATTTGATGAGGTCCTTATTTTATTTTCTGTTCAAGTTCCTCTATGATGACTTTCTCTGAGAGGCGGAATGTTTGGGATAGGAAGGAGAGGTCCTTTGTTCGTATGGAAGGGAGGAATTTTGGACCGATAGTTTTTGAGAGGTGGTGTATTGGGTGTGGGAAGGAGATGTCCTCTAGGAGGATGACTTGTAGGAGCTTTGGTTTGAGGTTGAGAAGAGGGGGTTGTGGAAACTGGTTTGCTTTGGTAAGGGTGGGAATCGGTGATTGCCTCATTGGTTAATTGAGTGATGGTTTTATAGCAGATCTTTGACCTCAAGAGATAGTCTATTGTTTTCTGTGAAGAGAAGGTCATTTTGAGAGTTCAGGCTTTCTATGGCCTCACTAAGACTTTGAACATACTTGGTAAGATATTTGATTCTTTCTATTAAGGACTTGGAATATCTAAACAGATGCATGCATTTATGAGCCAGATGTAATGGTGAAAGATTGAGGAGGTCATCAATGTTTACCTCATCTTGGGGTGAGGACGTTTCTGGTTCCTCATTCAGTTGAGTCATCAGACAGACCTTCGTTATTTCTTTTGCCTCATTGTGGCCTTCACTGGAATCACTATCACTCCATGTTGCCATCATTGCCTTATGGTTTTGCCGTTGAGGCCGACTGTTTCTCTTGTCTTTGTTTCTTCTTGCGTGAGGACGGTCCTTCACAAGGTGTTTTGAGCTGCCACAACTAAAACAAATAAATGAGTCAAATTCTTCTTTTATTAAGGCCTTACCTTTTGAGGTTGCCTTTCTGTTTTGTCCATCCTTAATGTATTCTCGAAAGGTCGGATTTTTCTTGTATAATCTTCTGAACCCTCTAGCTATCATTGCCATTGTATATTCCTCATCATTATCTGACTTAATGTCAGATTCACGTACTGTCTTAAGGGCAATTCTCTTGGGTTCTGAGAGGTCATTCAATTGGATCTCATAGGCCAACAGTTTTCCAATGAGTTCCTCCAGCTTGAGGGCCTTGAGATCTTGAGCTTCTTCAATGACTGTGACTTTTGGACCCCATTTTCTTCTAGGCAGTCATCGGAGGATCTTTCTAACTTGTTCCTCATTTGGGTAGGTTTTTCCCAGTGATATCAGGTGGTTGGTGATGTTGCTGAATCTTTCGAACATCTCTTCAATAGTCTCATTTTCTTCCATTCTGAAGGCCTCATACTTTTGGACAAGGATATCTACTTTGATGTCCTTGACTTGACTTGTTCCTTCATATGAGGTTTTCAAATAATCCCAAACTTGTTTCGCAGTTTTACAGTTAGATACAAGTTCAAAATCATTTGAATTTAAACTGCAATAGATCAAGTTTAGAGCACGAGTATTTTTTCTCAATGTTTCTAGCTCTTTATTTGTCATTTCGGATCTCTTCTTTGGGACATCTTGATTTTCATTGTTCTTCTTTGTGGGAGTAGAAAAATCTCCCTCAGTGACTACGACCCAGAGGTCCTCATCCTGATCTCTGAGGAATATTTCCATCTGCCTCTTTCACATTCTGTAATTTTCACTAGTGAGGAGTGGAGCTCTTGTCCACGAGCGTCCTTGAGGCAGTTGTGTTGAGGCCGACCATGATCTTTACCACGAGTTGTTAAACTCTTTAGATCTATGGACCTACTCTGATACCAATTGAAATAGCCTTAGGGGGGGGGGGTGAGTAGGGTTGTATAGAAATTCTGCACTTTGATTAACACAACTTGGTTAATAGCACTTTTATAAGATGAAAAATACTTCTTTATTAATTAAACAAAAGTGCTTAAAACAAAGGAGGTTACAACTCAGCTCAGTTGAAAACCGTGAGGTCCTCAATTGGTTTACTGGAATAGAAGACCTTGCAGTTGTCTTCTGCACTTGAGGCCTCACGAAAGAGGCGATTACAGACAGTGGAACAAACTTTAAAGCGAGACTCCTTTCTCACTTCAAAATCTCGACCTTAGAGGTCCTCACCAATACACTCATTGTTACAAAAACTCATCATTCACAAAGTGGCTACAACTCATAATATTATTACTCAATATTCCTACACTCAGAACTTTCTTAGCCAAAGCTCATACTCAGATTTACTTGCTTGGAAATACACACCGTTCTTGAGAGAGCTTGGCAGAATATATACGTGAGAACTTGAGGCAGGAACGTTCTCTTTCCTTTGGAGGGGATTGTTGCCTTTCTTGGATTATTCTTCAACCTTCTATGTGATTGTGATTTCCATGATTTCCTTCCTTTCATTGGATATCTGAAAATAATGATATTATCCGTTATTGTATCAATCCAGAAAAGGCATGAGGGAATAATATTCAGGATTTAGAATATACTTCCCTTACATAATTTTGACCACTCTTTCAAACAAAATATTGCCGGCGCTTGGAGGTTCTCATTGCTGGCTGTGATGAGGTCCTCAGATTTGACTGAGATTCTTCGCAATCCTTGACATAACGACCAATATAGTGGTTGAGCCCAATAAAATCCACTGCTTTTTTTAGAGTCTTGTGTTGTTTCTGTGTGAATTTGGGTAGGTTAGAGCCAAGCATTCTCCTCATCTCTGATGGATACTCACCGAACACAATTGGATCTGGAAACCTGCACTTGCATCAGTCACAGTCAAACATTGGTACGTACAGTTTAACACTTACAACTGAAACTAACTGTAAACCATGAATTTGGTTGATGATAGTTAATTGTTGAGTAGACTGATCACTGACCAGTTCATGTAGCAAGACTGAGCTCTTTCCGCTGCTATCTTGTCAGCGGACGAGTTGCTCTGGGTTCGAACCATAAGGCTTGAACAACAATCCCAACAATCCCTTCTTGTTGCTCCTGGTTATAAACAACACCCGGTTGACGCACTTTTGAATTTTTCAATTCATAATTAGTATGATAGCTAGAAAAGGTACTTGTATGCATGATTGTGTATACATAAGATATATGTACCTTGGTTCTGTATTAAGTTGACAGCAGCAACATGAGCGAGGATGATATTATGCGCAACAATGAAGGGCTCCTTGTCTGAATCCCCTTGTGAGCAGTTGCCAAGGGAACCGGAGCATCGAGCTGGTGGGTATTCACCATAAACGGTACCCTAATTAAGCTACTGGATTCGGCTCATTGAAGGTACTTTACCCTGTTTCCACTTCTGCGTAGTATGCAAATTCCTCCCTGTCATGTTCCCCCACATCATCAAATTTATATTTAGTCTGCCTTTTTACACTAATTTCCTTATTAACTAGGATTAATTATTAACTATAAGAATATTAACATTTATTGGCCATACTAATGCATATAATGGACACCCTAATAAACAACTCTATTTAAGCCTTTCTTTCAATAAATTTTAAATGTTATCGATAAAAATATTATTGGAAAATTGGATTCTAATAATCCATACTTTCACCAATTGGACAATGGTGGACCATACTTTCACTTCGTATTCTAGTGGTCCAAAAAAAAAAAAAAATTGGATTGTAGTGGGATATTTTCGAGAGAATCATAGATTTTGTATTGCATTTGATTCAAAACTTAATATAACACTTTACAATTAGTTTTAATAAATTTACAGCGTTTCTCCCAAATTTTTTTCATTTTTTTACAATTTTTTAACGATTTTTTCACTTTTATTATTTTTAAAAAATCATAATAATTATTCGGAGTCTCAAAAAAATAATTTAAAAAATGTTTTAGAAACTACAATTCATTAACTTTCTAGGGGCAGGAACGAAAAAAACAAAAACAATATAGTGTAGGAATGAAAAAAATAAGAAGAATGTGGAGGTGGATTTGGTACCACACCAGAATACAAAGTGAAAGTACGGTCCACCATTGTCCAATTGGTGAAAGTAGGGATTATTAGAATCCAATTATCCTATATATTATTTAACATAATTTATATGTAGTATTATAGATATAAAATTTAATAATATTACTTTTTCAATTTTTTAATGTAATTCTTATCGTAGGATGGGATACTTAACAAGTATCTTGAGGCAAAAATATCATAAATTAAAAGATAGCCTTTTAGGAGGGCATTAATGAGATTGGCATAGAAGCTGTTGCCAGCTATGTTGATCCTTCCATGTCTTCCTTCTGTTCAATAAATAAATAAATAAATAAAATTATGAGGATAATGATATTGAGCACCAATTTAATGGGTATGCACCTTTACCCACCTGAAATGAATGAATAATACCTATTAAAAATGGACAACGATGGATAGATATGGATAACTCATAATATTCTATGAGTATTTGTTACATTTGAATATCCATGTAAGCAATTCCTATCTATTTATTTGATTCATCACATGTTCTTCTGGTGATGGTTGGCCATTTTACAGATCCATCTGTGGATTCTGAGAGGCCTAAATGATGTACAATCTAACACAAGGAAGCATGTATAGCAATCTCACATTTTTGGGAATTACGATATGTTGGGTTTGTGTGATCCATTGGATCCGCGAGGTCCAGATTGAGGGAGGAAGATCAGGACACCACCAGCGTCAGAAGAGATGCTAGCAGCGCCCCTCACAGAGGGCACATGAAGAAGACGCTACCAGGGAGCCTAAGACATCATCAGGGGGTCCAAGACACCACCAGGGGGCCTTTGTCCATGAGACACTGGGGGGGGGGGTGGTTTGATGCCATCAGGGGTACCCACCAGCGCCCAAACTTCATAAGGCGCTACTCCTCGCTCTTTGGCCGCTGCCAGCGGGCATTCCAGAAGGCACCAATTTCTTGACGCTACCAGCGGTTACTAAGGAGGCCAGCGTCTCAGTTCCAGCTCTTTGCCGCGGCGGATCTATTTTATTCGTTCCTAGGTTAATTATAATTTTAACCTAGTTCCCTTCCCTCACCAACAATATATATATATATATATATATATATATATATATATATATATATATATATATAGGACCTTATTCCTCCATAAAAAACACACCAGATCAAGAGAGAGAGAAAATATTGAGAGAGAGTGAGTCTCACCAATATTTTTCCAGTGTATCCTAAGAGATTGTGAGTTAAGTGTGAGAGAGAGGTTTATATTGTAATCTCCTTTGGTGATTGCATCACACCCTGTGATAGTGATCATGTTGTACTCCTCCTTTCTGATAGTGGATTATTTTTGGGTTGTCGCCGTCCGTGGGTTTTCTCCGAGTTTTTCGGTTTCCCACATAAATTTGGTGTTTGATTTTATCGTTCTTATTTTCATTCCTGAATTCTGTCGAAATATCCGTCATCTCAATCTATTTTCGCTTCCGCTATTATCTTGCTAATTTCCTAACAAGTGGTATTAGAGCAAGGTGGAGATGGTTTCAATCATGAAGTGCGATATTCCAAAATTCGATGGAACGAAGAGTTTCACTATCTGGAGACTGCAGATGAAGGCGGTCCTGATTCAGCATGGGTTATGGGATGTGATTGAGTATCCCAACATGAAGACTGATGAAACGATGAGCGATGAAGATTTCAAAAAGCTCTAGAAGGATATTAAGGGCAACTTGAGTCCAAGGGAGTGGAAGAAGCTGGAAGATAAGGCCCTGGCAGGGATTCAGCTATGTTTGGCAGAGCATATTCTGAGAGAGGCGATGTATATCGAGAAACCTCGGGAGCTTTGGACCAAACTGGAAGAGCTCTACATGTCTAAGAGTCTTGCGAACAAGTACCAATGAAGGAGAAGCTCTACAGGCTGCGAATGCCCACAGGTACTTCTATGCAAGCACATCTTAGTGAATTTGATTCTATTATTACCGAGTTAGAATCAATGGATGTGAAACACATTGATGAGGATAAGGCTTTACATTTAATCCTGTCCCTACCTGCATGACGTAAACAATTTAAGGAGATCATGTTGTATGGGAATCGCAATGTCTTTAACCTTAGTGAAGTAAAGGCTAGTTTACTATCTAAGGATAAATTTGATACCGAGGGTGATGACCATGGTAGTGATGCTTTGATTGTAAGAGGAATGAGTAATGATCGTAAGGGAAACAGGTCTAGAGGGACATCTAAACACCGTTCAAAGTCTAGGAATCCTCACAAGAACAAGAAGTGTAACTACTGTGGTAAGATGGGGCATATAGAAAAGGATTGTTGGACTAAGCAGAGATACTAAAAGCAGGGTAGTAAGGATAACCACACCAAACCTAGTACCTCAAACTGTGTTGAGTTCGAGTCAGATGGTGATAGGTTTGTAGTTAGGATGATGCATTAGCTATCACATCGAGTAGGATAGCTAAAGATGAGTGGGTTCTTGATACGGGATGCACCTATCAAATGTGTCCTCATAAGGATTGGTTCGAGTCCTATGAGAGTTGTCGTAATCATGGGTAACGACACAGCCTGCAAGGTTGCCGGAATTGGCAGCATCAAAACAAGGACTCGTGACGGCATCGTTAGAACTCTGTAGGAGGTTCGTCACATCCCTAACAATCTAACATGACCCACAATTTAATTTCTTTGGGTACTCTTGAGGCTAACGGTTGCAGGTACAAAGGAGAATAAGTGTCCTGAAAGTGTGCAGGGGTTCCATGGTTCTTATGAAGGGAATCGGGAAGGGAGGCTATACATCATGCAGGGGTCTACAGTGACAGGAAGTGCAGCAGCAGTTTTAACGTTGATGAGTCCGACAACGCAAAGCTGTGGCACATGAGACTAGGCCACATGGAAGAGAAGAGAATGTCAATGCTGAGCAAGAAGGGATATCTTGGAGGCGCACAAATCGACAAGCTGGAGTTTTCGACCACTGTGTTTATGGGAAATAGAAGAGGGTCAGTTTCTCCAAGGCTAAGCATACAACGGCAGGGATCCTTGACTATATTCACTGAAACTTGTGGGGTCCTGCTAGAGTGTCGTCACTGAGTGGCAAGCGCTACATGTTGACCTTCATGGATGACTTCTCGAGGAAGACCTGAGTTTATTTCCTGTGGCACAAGAAAGAGACATTCTCATACTTCAAGAAGTTCAAAGCTTTGGTGGAGAACCATACAGGCAGGAAAATAAAGAAACTCAGGACAAACAATGGGTTCGAGTTCGTTGATTCTGAATTTACTGAGTTCTGCGAGCAGCATGGGATTTCTAGGCATCGAACCCTGGGGGGTAAGCCTAAGCAAAATAGCGTAGCCGAGAGAATCAACAGGACACTCCTGGAGAAAGCTCGTTGCATGCTCTCAAATGCAGGGCTTTGGAAGAACAAATCGTTATGGGCAGAGGTGATGTCTACTGTTTGCTACCTGCTGAACAGATCACCTCATGCCTGTATTAAATACCAGATTTCAGAGGAAGTATGGACAGGTAATCCAGTTAATTATTCCAATTTGAGAATTTTTCTGGGCAGAGGTGATACAGAATGTGGTGTCCTGACTTGAAGAAAGTTATACAATCTAGAGATGTAACCTTTAATGAAACTGCTATGTTATTTGGAATGGAATCTACCGGTACTTCTGATGATGCAGGAAATCAAGAGAAGGATGTAGGAAGAACAGTGTTCGAGGTGGAGTAGGTTGAGGCTCAAGGTGGAGCTACTGGAACCTGCAATCAGGAGCAAGCTGTTGATAATGCTCCTGAAACAGCCCAGGTTAATGAGCCTCAGATTGAGATTGATGTTCCTCAGGTGGAGGAAGAACCGAGCATAGCAAGAAATCGTCCCAGGAGGGAGCTCAGGAGACCAACGCGATATACTGAAGAAGACGACGCTATGATCGCATATGCGCTGAGTGTTGCAGAAGAGACTCCTGAAGGTGCTGAGCCTTCTACCTATCAGGAGGCCATCTCCTGTCCAAGTGCCTTAAACTGGATAGGAGCTGTGCAAGAGGAGATGGAGAGCCTGCAGAAAAATCATACGTGGGAGCTGTGTGAGTTACCTAAAGGGCGACGAGCTTTTACTGTAAAATGGGTGTTCAAGAAGAAAGAAGGTATCCCTGGTGTAGAGAGTGCAAGGTGGACGGCCAGATTGATGGTTAAAGGTTGCAACCAGAAAGAGGGAATCGACTACAACGAAGTATTCTCGCCAGTTATGAGGCATACGTCGATCCGCGCCTTGCTAGCCTTTGTTGCTTTATTTGACTTGTAGTTGGAGTAACTTGAGGTGAAGATAACTTTCCTCTATGGCGAGTTGGAGGAGGAAATATATATGAGGCAATGTAACGCCTCGACCCCTCCCGGGCCGCGGACATTATCGATAATCGCTTTAAGGATCGCTGATTGACCCCACAAATCACCACGAATCTTTCTACCGTGCTTTGTCCTCACTCACACGCTGCCTGGGAAAACTTCCTAGGAGGTCACCTATCCTGAGACTACTCCCAACCAAACATGTTTTAACTTGGGAGTTCCCAATGGATGAGCTACCGTAAAAGAAGGTGCACCTTACCGTGCTTCGTCTTCGTTCACACGCTGCCTGGAAAAACTTCCCAGGAGGTCACCCATCTTGATACTACTCTCAGCCGAGCACGTTTAATTGAGGAGTTTCCAAGGGATGAGCTACCATAAAAGAAGGTACACCTTGGTGATATAAGTAGTCATTTCAATCCTTTTAAGCCACACTTTAACTATATACTCGGGGTATTACAGGTAACCAAAGGGTTTCATCGTTCCTGGTAAGGAGGAACATGTGTGCAGATTGAGGAAGTCCTTGTATTGACTTAAACAGGCACCCAGGCAGCGGTACAAAAGGTTTGATACCTTTATGGTAGGGCAAGGGTACACAAGGAGTCACTATGACAATTGTGTGTAGTTCAGACAATATGAAGGGTCTTACATTTATTTATTATTGTACATTGATGACATGTTGATTGGCTCTAGGGACATGTCTCTTATAAAGAAGCTGAAATCTCAACTCAACCAGGAATTTGAGATGAAAGACTTTGGAGCGGCAAAGAAGATTTTAGGGATGGAGATCCAGAGAGATAGAAAGGCAGGGAAGTTGTTCTTATCTCAGAAGAGGTATCTGAAGAAGGTGTTGGACAGATTCAACATGAGAAACTATAAAGCAGTTTCAACACCCTTAGCTGCACATTTCAAGTTGTCCGGTGAGAACTGTCCTAAATCTGATATGAAGGTAAGGAGGATGTGAAACATTCCCTATGCTAGTGTAGTTGGTAGTTTGATGTATGTTATGCTGTGCACTAGACCTGACCTGTCCCATGCAGCCAGTGTGGTGAGTAGATATCTGCAGAATCCAGGGAAGGAGCATTGGGAAGGAGTGAAGTGGATCCTTCGCTATGTGAAGTGCACTTTAGAGAAGGACACCTGTATGATAAAGGTGGTGCTGCAACGTGTGATGTTGCGGGTTATGTTGATGCTGATTATGGTGGGGACCTGGAAAAAAGACGCTCAATTTCAGGGTACGTGTTCACTATGTGTGGAGGAGTAGTGTTCTGGAAAGCTTCACTTAAGTCTATAGCAACCCTTTCAACAACTGAGGCTGAATATATTAGTGCAATGGAAGGAGTGAAGGAGGTCATCTGGTTGAGGGAATTGGTTATGGAGCTTGGAGAACCACAAGGGGAGATTGTGGTTTATTCAGACAGTTAGAGTGCTATACATTTGACCAAGAATGACACTTATCGTTCGAAGACCAAGCATATAAGCGTCAGGTATCACTTCATCAGAGATATAATTGCTGCAGGAGAAATTGCGGTGAAGAAGTTGCATACTTCTGATAATCCTGCAGATATGTTAACCAAGGCTCTATCTATAGCTAAGTTCGAACATTGTTTGGACTTAGTTGGCATTTCGAGCATCTGAAAGCCCTGCGGAGGGGCGTGCTGATGGCGACAGTCAGAGGCGGTTATTCTGGACCGATATATCTCGGATCATGGTCCAAGGTGGAGATTGTTGGGTTTATGTGGCCCATTGGATCTGCGAGGTCCAGATTGAGGGAGGAAGATCGGGGCACCACCAGCGTCAGGAGAGACGCTAGCAGCGCCCCTCATAGAAGGGACATGAAGAAGACACTACTAGGGGGTCTAAGACACCACCCGGGGGTCCAAGGGACCACCGGGGGGCCTTTGTCCATGAGACGCTAGCAGAGGGTTTTTTGAGGCCACCAGGGGGTCTACCCACCACCAGCGCCCAAACTTCATAGGGCGCTACTCCCTTTTCTTTGGCCCAACAGTATATATATGGGACTTATTCCTCCATCAAAAACACACCATATCAAGAGAGAGAGAGAGAGAGAGAAAATATGGAGAGAGAGTGAGTCTTAAATACTTTTCTAGTTTATCTTGAGATATTGTGAGTTCAGTGTGAGAGAGAGATTTATATTGTAATCTCCTTTGGTGATTGCATCACACCCTGTGATAGTGATCAGGTTGTACTCCTCCTTTCTCATGCTGTCGCCGTCCGTGAGTTTTTCTCTGAGTTCTTCGGTTTCCCACATAAATTTGGTGTTTGATTTTATCGCTCTTATGTTCGTTTGTGAATTTTGTCGTAATATCCGTCATTTCAATTTATTTTCGCTTCCTCTATTTTCTTGCTAATTTCTTAACACGGTAGTTACGGTAATTCCCACAATATCGGCCATACACGTGGCAAGATAAAATCTCATACGTCGATTTTATTTCATTTTTTAAAACTAAAATTAAAAATTTTTAAATTGTGAAAAGCATGTAAAATTAATTAAAAAAAATATTGTGTTAAGGGTATGTTTGTAAACTGCATTTAAAGAGGGAAGCAGGTGTTCCTCAACAAAAACAACCACCGACGTTCATGGTTACCGGCGACCCACCGACCTCTATAGTTTCCAGTGAAAGTCACTGATTGCGGGATGGATTCTGTCAACATCGTATACAGGTGGTTTATATCAACCCAGCTTTGTCGTTCTTCTCAGGGAGTGAGGGGCCTTGGTCATAAAATCTAGGTCGAGGTTAGGTTGAGATCACGACGGTAAGAAATAGGTTGAAAGGCGGTCACAAAGCAGCAAAAGAACCTAAGGTAAGTCAAGATAAGAAAATGGGCTTCGGGGGCTTTTCGGGGTGTAAACGGGGATACGGAAATGGGTTTTGCAACAAGAGAGCAATAAGAAGATAGAATCAAGTGGCAATTCCGTTAGAAAATACCCATCGGGCTTCCTCTCTCGAGGATAGTCCGGATTAACTTCCCCAAAGTCCACCACGGACCCGGAGGGTTAATGAAACGAAATTTCCTAGTTAACTTCCTTCCACTTTCGTGGGTGAGCATTAACTATCCCAACTCCAACCTTCCATAACAAGTGTTGGATGGATTTGGGAGCTCTCGATCCCAATTACATCCCACTTGAAGAAAGGAAAGGAGTGGGAAATTGATTTCCCAACTAATTACTCACTAAATATTGCTAACCCAAACCTAATCACCCATTCACACCCTTAATTACCCCCTAACCAATAGGGTTTCTAGCCACTAAACATGATACTAACTACACTCACAACATCAAATCCAGCCCTAAGCATGATATCTAGCAACAATCAACCAAAATCCAAGCAAAACAATGAAATAGCAATCAAAGAGGCAAGTAAAGCAATTAACAAACAAGCAAAGGAATTAACAAAGATTAAGGGAAAGAGAGAAATTACCCAAAACAGCATAAATGAACAAGGAAGACAATGGAAATGATGACCCAAAGCAATCTCTCAGCTGTTGAATCTTCAATCCTTGAATACAACTCAAAATCCACTAAAACCCTAGATGAAATTAAGCTAATCTCTCTCTAAAACCTCTTAATCTCTCCCTAAAAACTAAGATGAAAAGCTGAATGGTAAAGTCCAACTTCTCTCCCCAGCTCTCTCCTCAAGAAATCGTCCAATGGAGTATTTAAACAAGGCCAAGCTGTTGCCCAAAACGCTATGTTTAGAGCCGACAATGCGGCAGAACTTCAGAAGTTCGCGGGCGCGACCAGCCCCTTCGTGGGCGCCACGTCCCTCTGGCAGGGCAAGGCGATCGGGGATGACATAGTGTAGCGGGTGCGACAGCATTCTTCGCGGGCGCGACCAATCACTGTCGCGGGCGCCACCGCATGCGTAGCGGGCGCGGCGTCCATCTGACTCTGTTCCCCTGTCTTCTTTCCTTGGTTGTAACGCCCGCTACAAAGGTTGTAGCAGGTATTACGCTACTGATTAGCACCAAAATTGGGGAAGAGCTTTCCGGGTCAACTCCACTTCGGCTCTCGGCTTGGCTTGACTTGGGAAATCACTCGGGATTCCCTAAAAAGCCTCAATTTAGCACATTTTCCTTGCTTTTATTCCAAAAGTGCAAAAACCTGCAAAACAACTAAAAAGCTGATAAAAACGATGAAAAAGACTTGGAATCGAGCAAAAATAGCAAGCCGAAAGGCGTTATTTAGGCCTAAAACCGGGCCTAAACATATCCCCATACCAGATGGATACCGTGAGATAGAACCGATCGGGAAAAAAAATGAAATGAATTGGTTACTGTGATCGGCATTTGAGAACGTCACTGTTCTCCGACGATGAAGTTCGTTTTCCTAAGTCGGTAACCATGGCAGCCCGTCTGCGGTTGGCACGCGGTGATTGGTCAGGGTCGTGACAATACACAGCCGGTAACTATAGAGACAGGGGAACATGAAGTTGGGAGAGACGGAAAGTCGTTTTGATTTTCAATTCCTAGCTGTTTTCATCAACAATTATAGTTACGATGCAAAGGGATTTCAAACAAGGCCTTGTGGTTGAATGGAATGGGGTTTGCTTAGTATATATATTAGATAAGTAGTTCGATTCCTTGTTCTCTTAGTTTAAAATTTTTTTCTCCTCTCAATATTTATATATGGGTTTTGAGTTTATAGCTTGTTTCTTAAATATGGTAATCTCACAATTATACTTTGAGCAAATTCATGTGTTGAGATGGATTGGGGTTTACATATTTTATTTTAGGTCTCTAATTCGAGTCTTAGTGTTTGTAAGTTATTCATTCAGTGTTTATGTTTGGCTATTTGTGAAAGTTTTTCATTCGGTGTTTATTTTAGGCCATGGTACCTCGTTCGAGTCATAGTTGGTGCTTATACTTTGAGCAAATTCACGTGTTGTGATGGACCTTATGGATCATATATGATGGACTCAAGTACCAACTAAAGCAAGACTATGTATGCCACTAAGACAACATAACTCATAATTAAAGCAAAAAAAAAATACGGACGTTACATTATTCAAACTTGTATTTCTATCGGCTATCAACTGACCATATTTTTACATAAACCAATTCGAACTAAACCTAGCATATGACTGAGTACCACCCGACCAGTAGTGTAATTGACTAAAATTGACGTGGAACCAACTGAGCTCAGATATAACCGAACCACTTCGGAACCGAACCAAGGTTGAACTGAAAATTGAATCGAACCATACTCTAACCAAAAATAAACTTACTTATACCCGACCTGGAACCGAGTTCACAGTAGCTCATCCGAAATATACCCAACCTAGTCTTCAACCGAATTGAACATGTGTCCAACTGCTCATGTCTCAACCAGGAATGACCTGAACTTCAAATTCATCTGAACCGGATCCGTACACGACTTGCAAATTATATATCCAAAATGTATCTGAACTGAACATTAACCCGACCCGTAACCAACCTGAAATACCCATTTTCTAGGCCTAACTTTATGATTTAAAGTACCACCAAAGGTAATTTAATCAATAACTTTTTACATTTTTTATGTTTTATCATACGAGTATGCAGTATATAAAGAAAAGAGAGATTTCAAAGTTTAGGCTTTTTATATTATCAACTTTGATCTTCTTTGAAGCTTAATTTTGGATTTATTTAATCGAAAATTGGTAAACTTAAACTAAAATTATTGTGAAAAACTACAAAAAAAGATGTCGAATTTTTCATGACTTTATTGAAAATATTTTAAGTCTCCGCATGTTAATCATGAAAATCAAAACTAATGTTTCTGAATAGAAGGGTAACTCATAAGTGAGTTTAATAAATTACACTTTAATCCATATGGTTATATATGATCAGAAAATAATCTACATATACACTAGATTTAAAGATGTTGGACATTATTACGATCAACACATTGTAAAGCTTGTTTGCAGTTCAACAACAAATATGCAATCGCAATATTAAGATCCATTCATCTCCACCACACTACAACAGCGCACTAGGTACAAATTTGCGATTATGATTTGGTATGGAATTATCTCATCATCCAATTAATCCAAAACGTACTCATATTAATCATTATTAACTCAGTATGAGATACAAGTAATCAACCATATGGATAATTACCCTACAACAATATCTTGTTAGGCTATTGCATATAATAACATTGCAAAGGGAGGACACAACAAACATTGATACAAATTCATTACTTAATAACCAGGTTGGTTCCATGAGATATATATTTCGACTTTTCACTTGCCCGATCGAGCTAAAACCTCTCCCAACAGTACTTTAGTAATCGTTATCCTGGTAGGTAGTATATACATTTTGATACATTTTGCTCACCATGCTTGTCTTCACTGCTTTGCCTGTCATCAAGCTATACACTGTTAGGCTCTAGTTATAGGAAGATGCAAAAAACCAGCTTGAGGCCTGAGGGAAGTGATGCAAATCCAAGCATTTTTGTCATAATTCAAAACACTAGTATCAAAAATCATGGTGATGATAACTTAGTTTGAGGTCCTCAACTTTGCACAAAGCAAAGGCCGGCAAAATCTAGGTAGCCCATTAACCTAATTTATGGTCCTAATGACATGGACAAGAGCTTTGTTGTGGGAATTTTTGTCATCATTCAAACAACCATGTGACACTCTGCTAACAACATGAGCAACTTGTTCAATTACTGACAATATGGGCAATTTTTGGTCCCAGGGAAAATCTTACAAAAAGGTGCAAATCACAAGGGGTCATAATTTACCTGTGAGTAGAGGAAGGTTCCAAGAATTGCAATTGCAGCACCAAGAGCATTGACGGGCTGAAGGGGAGTGTGGAAGATGATTATAGAAGCCACAATTACTGATATCCTCTTCATGGTGTTCCCAATGCTAAATGTCAGGGGAGTGATCTGATCCAGAGACATGTAAGATACTTGATTGTACAAGTGGTAGAATATGCTTTGCGCCGCTACCCACCTATATACACAAGTACAATACTGTCAGGGTTAACAAAATTTCTGTTAAAACTAAAGAGGTAACAAATTGACTAGAAGAGAACAATACATAAGAACTTCTAGGCTTCAACTTAATTAAGCGACCTAGCAGTTTAATTTATGCAAAACTACAATCCAATTTATGTTTACAAATATAATTTAGAGAATTTAATTTAGCTAATTACCAAACAAACTGTGGTCCAATCTGTGAGACAGCGGTTTTCCAGCCAGCAGCCCATACTTTAGGTCCTTCCATGGCGATTGCGAACGGGGTAAGAATGGCAAGAGACAGCATTGACAGGCACGCATAGTAATTCATCCCACTGACAGATTTCCCACTCATCCCTTTCTTCGAGAATATGTTCCGGAACACAAAGGCTAAATTCGATACCATTGCACCCATAAACCCTATGCAAGAGAAGTCAGAAAACCTCAGGTTCATACACAATCAAAGAATTCCCACCATGTATATCAAATCTAAACCAGGGTCTAGATTTTGATATCTGATGTAAACAAAATCAATCAACAACGTTCGTGAAAATTAAATTAAGGGCTTCATAACAGAAGCACCGGAGAAAATGTATTTGCATGATAGTTTCTTCTACTCACCAGTCATGTTGAAATTGAGCTCAGTGACTGCAGAAAGGGCGCATCCGCCAATGATTGGAACAAGTGAGAGGTAAACAGGTAAAGGGAATGTTTCTCCAAGAAAAAACCTTGACACCAGGACACTGAAAGCTGGTTCACTACTTTTGATGATATGAGTGAAGGACACTGCTACTTTTGACATGCTAACCGTTGCAGCGACATGTCCAATTGTATGTGCAACAGCCACCTACATCACCCAAAACCTCGTGTTTATTTAACAATACATAAACTTCTTCTACCATACGTAATCAACAAACAACAGAAAATCTATGTGGAAAGCATCACACAATGGGGGAATGTAATCTTTGAAACTTAGCACCAAATGCAGCACATACACATGTCCAATCTAATTGTTAAAGCAATCTAAAGAATTTTTGGTAGGATGAAACAACTCCTTGTTTAGGTCTCATTTTCGCAAGATTTGGGGAGATTCAAATGTATGAAGCATCACCAAACAAACATCACTATCTATAAACAAGTTGATTTCAAGAGACCCACACATTTTTTTAAAAAAAAAAATTTGAGGTTTAAAAATCCTCTGAAGAGAAAGAAGTACTTGGTCAGATAACTTAGATACAACAAAAGTTGATGTAGTTGACATTCCAATATCTGGAAGGAAATCTAGTTGGACAAGAAGCATGGCATCCTACCCTACCAAAAATAGGATTATAATGTAAACCTTGAATGTCCTAAAATTCATCTCAGGTCACAAAATAGTGTGAACATTGAAAGACATGTATTTGTAGAACATATCATCATATCTGGAGGATGGATACTAATTATAAAAGCTTACAGTAAGATCAGTTGGAACAATAAAACAGCAGAAAAAGAAAGAAGCAGTAGATATATGAAGTAGCTTACAGGGAGCAATATCTTCCAGAAGTCCAAGTCAGTCTTAGGAGCATCAGCAACACGAGTAGCCCATGAAACGAGCATCATGAGAGAACCAGCAGCAAGAGAAAGGACGGAGACGAGCCAAGGGTAAGGGAAGACATTCAACACCTTCTTATTGTAAATGTTGAAGACAACATTCAAAGCCCACCAAGTAGCAAAATACATGCCAATTTTGATCTTCCCAGAGTCAACATTAGGCAACTCAATGTTAATGCCAACAGATGGTGTTCTGTTTGCTTCATAAGCATTGCATTCAACAATGGGCTTCCTATACTTGATCAAACAGTTAGAAGAGACTGACACAGAAGAAACATGCAGTGGCTTGCTGATAGAAAGCTTAGAGCTTGAGGGTAAACATGGAAGCTCTGGTTTGGTAATGCCAGGCTTCTGCAGGGAGGAGAATGTGCGGAGGGATTGTGCCTGGATTGGTTGACGCATTGTGGCGAACATCTTGTGGGCGTTTCAGATTAACTACAAAGACTAACAATAAACAATAACTTCAATCAAAGAATAACCTAAAGAACACAAATTCTAATGTGGGTAGGTCTCGCTTTCTAGTTTTACAGGCTTGAAGCTTTATACTAAGCTGATTGGAAGTGAAAGATGGCTCCTTTCTCAACCTCTGCTACTAAGAAAATGCAGAGGAGAAAAGGGGAGCTATGTTTACTAGAAAAATAGAAAATGAAGTTTGTCCGTGGGAATCTGCAAACAAATGAAGGGTGTTTATATAGAAAGCTAGAACATTGGTCAAGGCATGATTTTTAGGTATGATTTTTTCGCCCCTCCCATAAAGATGGACCCATATGACAAATTGACCCATGATAACCAACGATGCGTGGTTCCTCATGCTTGATGCAAACTCTTCAACGTTGGCTCACCGTTAGTTTCAAAGTGTTGGGCCTTGAAAAATCAATACACTTGTAGCCTGGCAATCATATTGTGCTAACCTACAAATATGTCACTACTCAATATTATGTTCATCATTTTGAATCTGACCTTCGCTGGCCGTGTAGGAATGTCGATCATATTTTGTTCATACCATCTTGTTTCAAACGTGCTAAATAAGGTTTTTGTTATCACAAATTGTTCGTTTGATCCGAATAGAATTAACTCAACTTTGTGAATTCTGTGTAATTATAAGTGTGAAAAATGATAAACATCTTAAATCAATGTCTAAATTGCCGTAAAAATTATATTTTTGTGTAACCACTAATGGTGTTAGTGGTGAGTTTCATAACAAGAGAAGTGTTTCTAGTGAAGTCATCAAATCTGTGTAGCTAAAGAAAGAGCACCTCAATCTTTAGTGAGTTATATCATGACCAAGATCCTTGGTGAGGTCACCTAGCATAAACTGTCTTGAAGTTTCTGCCGTTGTAAGCAGTTCTGAGAACCTCATAGTTTTATTACTGCTGAGTATCCTGATCTCCTCATTCTTCTCTGTACCTCATATTCAGTTCAATAAAAAAGTATAATTAAGTTGCCATAAAAAAAAGAAGTATAATTAAGTTATATCTATTGTATTAACGTCCTTGTGATTTAAGTGCAGAAAGTTTCATCAACCTTATTCATCCCCTCTAGGGTTCTTTCACTAAAATTGGATGAAATATACGTCTTATTAGGTTGAGGCTATTACAATTTATAACTCATAAATTATGTAAAAAATGTTTATATTTCTTTATTAATATCAAATTGCGCAACATATATATTTTCTATTATAGTTAATATGATTCGGTATTATTGATGTTTGTCGACGGAGTTATTGAATCATTTATGCTTATAATTGATGATAAATATGAACAGTGATTAAAAAATTTAACATTAAAATTAATAAGAATATATATTATAGACAATTCAAAATGTTTAATAAATATCTTAACTCAAGACAAGTATCATTGTTTTCATATGTATTATTCATGTGCTTATATACATAAATACGTGCAAGTTATAAATATAGTTGTAATCATATATAAATACATTTGTAACACATATATTATATTGATATTGTTACACAAGAGTGTCCAACTATAGAGTTAGTGTAGATGCTTGTGACTTGTGAGTGGGGAGTGTATTTGAGCTGAGTTAGGCTTAGGCTTGGCCAAGTAACAGAAAAGCTTGGCTTAGGCTCAGCTCCAGGCTCGACATCTTGAAACGTTTAGGCTCAAGAACAGGCTTGGATTTAGATTCACATCAGTCCCCATGGCTCCATAAATTTTGGTTTCTTATGAAAAATTTAAATTCCAATTTCAAAGATAAAGTCCAAACATAAATTCTAGACTTGTATGTTAGCTTCAGCTAAGGGATTAAAATAACATTTTATAATCTTAAACGCACAGTGTATCCAAACTTTAGCTCAAGAATGTTTCATACATATATATATATATATATATATAAAACCAAATCACTTACGGGAAATTCATACCTAGAAGGTGAAATTTGAGGTTTGGTTGCTCCTAACATACTTTCAAACCTAAATAATTATAATCAATTAAAAAAAATATTAATGAGAAATATTTGGTTCTATCGTGATTTGAACCTTGAAAGAGAACTTAGAGGATGATAACAACTATCACTTGACTACCTCTATTTTTACATCTTTAATATTACATATAAAAATAATATTCTGTTAATCATTTCAAAATGAAATTATTATGATATTAATATATGCTATACGAGGGTTAATAATAGATAAATGATAAAATTTTAATATATTTTATCACAAAAAAAGTAATAAAATACATAATTATCGACAGTTTGATAATTGACAATTTTTCGGTGCATACACGGAATGTATACCGCAAGTTTTATTGTCAAAACTTCTTCTACGTATGCATGTAGTGGAGCACCATAATAGAACGTCAGTTATTGTCTTCTTTATGGCTGAGCGACATTGATGACCATGAGGCCTTTCAACGTTGATTGATCAATGAGTATCTCCAATTCACCACAAACGCTAGTTTCATTTATAGTTAGTCAAGTAATTTATATGTTGTCATCGTAAATGTCTCAAATAGGTAATTTGATTTGGTTTAAAATTTGAATGATTTTGACTCTTGTTAAGATTTTGATTTATGTTATTAATTTTGATTGTGATTAAGCTCAGATTACAGTGGATTGTGATATGTCAACTCAATTCACGAATAAATAAAAATTAACACATTAATATTTTATATAAATTGACATGTAATTTGATTATGAGTTGCTCAATACCATGAGTAGCTCCGTTTTATTTTATTTTATTTCCACTAACTTACATCTTAGAAATTTGAGCTTTTTAATTAAAATAAAAATAAAAAATTAGTTGGTATAGTAATAGTTGAGTTTTTGTGGTATATTTTATTCCGTAGTTCAATTCCGTGATGTTGATGTATAAGAGAAACATACAATTCTATTATAACATGATGCGCATGAAGTGCGTGAAGTAGGTCCTATTTATATATTTAAATTAATACCTCAAATAACCTAATGTTACTTTGCAGAGGAAGGAAACTTTGAAGAAAAAAGCATCAAGTGATATGGAAAAAATGGAATCTATTCAAAGTTCCAAAAATAAGAAACCGAACTTTGAATAGAGGAGGAAACTTTCTTATGCTAGTACTATTTCCATAAACAAAGGGAGGGGGGAAGAAGTCGATTATGATAATGCTAAAAATGGATTTATGTGCAAATTCTAGTGTAAGATCATCTTATGTCAATTTTATCGTGAGACGGACTTTTTATAAGGTGACTTTTATAATATTTTATTATGACTAATAAGTGATATTATAATGACTTTTTAAAATAAATATGACTAATAATTTATTATTGGGTGACTTTTATGTGAGTCAGTTCAAATAAATTATTAGTCACCTTTGTATAGATAAGTAGTCCCCACAAAGTTACATGTCTTACGATATATTTATAGTAGGACCGTCTTATATAAGAATTACTGGTATTTTAGATAGATTCAATTTTTTTTTATTATAAATAGTATTAAGGCATGATTGATGAGCTTTTTGCTTCTTAAAATAAAAAAATCAGTACTTCAAAATCTTGTGCCGTGGGAGATATGAGCTTTTTCTTTCTGAAAATAAAAAAAAACGATGGGAATTGCATAAACAAGAAAATATAATAAAGGAGTAATATACCTGATTTTGTTTTCATTTTCGTTTTTATGATCGTAGTGTATATTAGCAAGCTTCAATGAATCTATCGATAGCAGACATTCATATTCACTCAATTACTACTACATTCACAAACCAACGGTCAGATTGATGATGCTACTTTGGGCTTTGCCCCTCAACACAAAAATTTAAAACAAAAACTAAAAAAAAAAGGACAAAACAACAACAATATCAAACGAACGGTGTTATTTTCAGCCAACTGAAGTGACAATCCCCATCAATGAATATAGCTGGCGAATCTTCGTAATGAACGGCTGATGTTTGAAGGCGTTCCGAGTGTACCAGCACATACATAATTCTAATGCATCAACACAACCTCAAAAAAATGCATCAATATGCATATAATTTATTCATTTATTTTCTTGAATATCAACACACACAATTATGAATGAAGATATTTTAACAGGTGATGCGTACATCAGCAAAAAAATTTGGCGCCATTGGTTTCACTAGCCGATGACAATTTGAAATTTATGGTGTGCAAAATAATTATATTTTTTTCAATAGTTGGAAGCCATAAAGGTTAGAAAGCATCAAAGATGCTACAAATAGTTGGAAAACAATATAAATAAACCAACAAAATTACAACAGCAGTTAGAATATACATCCATAAAAAAAATAGAAAAATTAGACAGCTATGAAATCACCCTACAACATATCACTTCTTCTTGGACGATAGAACCTTCAACCCACAAACCTCTCTCACCAAAGCCCTCTTCCGATTAAGAATGACATCAATACTTGTTGGTTCCTTCAACTTTCGCGGAGCTTCAATAGAAGTCGATTTGGCCTTCCGAGAGGCTTCCAAAACCATTCTCCATTTAAATTTCAGCATGACCTTACCTCTTCTTTTATTCTAAGCACCGACTTTAGATCGGACCAGGATAGAATCCTCAAGATCAGACGCAGATTGGAATGACATTGTCTCCTCACTGTCATTTGGAGCATGATAAACCAACACATCCTTGTACGAACACGGAGGTAGTGAAGAGCAGCCAAGAGAATCAATAGCACCAGCACCCACTTTAGGTTGACTCAAATTTCCACAAATGGGGTTTGAAAAAGTTCGCTCAGAATCAGTAGGGACTCTAGAATCAACCCCTTGTTTGGGTTTAGGAACCCAAATCCACCTGATAGGTTTAGAACTCTGCTTCTTACTAAAGTTAGCCTATGAGACATCTAACATAGAGCCATTAAAACACCTACCATTAAGGCACCGAATAGCATTCAAACTCGCTTGCTTGTCACTAAAACGAACAAAACCAAACCTCTTCCCTTTCCTACCCAATTTCAAAGGGATGTAAGCATCAGAAACAAACCCAAAGTCGGCAAAAAGGTTCTTCAAACTCAAATTGTCAATCTCAACAGGTAGGTTATCAACAAACAAGGAGAAAGATTGCGACCTTATTCACAAAGACACCTCAAAAGAGGTATGCCTAGGCTGACCAAAATCACCCTTCACAACAGCAGCACTAGATACGAGAGGATCAACCATCCCACACAACCCCAAGAATTCCTTAAGAATGCACACAATCTCATTAGCTCTAGAAAGAGCAGCCATAGACAACACACCACCTAGACCACCCTCAAGATTACCCTCAAAATTCAGAGAGTTAACTATGGAAGATAACTCAAATTTAAGAGCAGAACCTCTTGAAACAATAGAAGAAAGAAACATACTTACACACCCCAACAATACCGAGCAAAGAGCCAAAATGAAGACAAAAACGAGCAAGAAAAGGACTTGAAACAGGAGATGACATACGGAGCAGTAAGATGACAAGAGAAAGGACCAGCGACTAGAAGACTCTGGCTAGCAACACCGAACCTACTCAAACACCTCCAGAAAGCGAGCAGCCTCTTTATAATTGGTTTTGCTAATCGTCGTCCTAGGGGCGATGATTAAAAAAGAATCTTATCCAACTTTTAGTATTAGTATTAGTATTAGTATAAGTATTATTATTATTGTTGTCCCCACTTCAACCAAAACCCATGCTACACAAGTTAAGCAAGGTTCTATCTTAAAACTAATTGGTATTAAGAGGAGTAGCTCACTTGACTTATATACCATGTCCTTTTTCTTTGTTTTTCCGATATGGGACATTTTTATTATTGGGTGAATCCCAACTATTATTATTATATCTCATAAAACTAAGGATATAGTATAAACTTTTACCTAATTTAGTAGAATATATTTAGTTATCTTGTCAAATCTGTAAAATCTTTTTTTTTATCCAAAAATTTACAAATTCTTATCCTTACCTAGTTAATTTTTTTCAATTATTTTGACTTACAATTTTTAGAAAAAAAAATACGTATACTGTTAATTATAATTTGATTATTTTGGAGCTTTTCATGTAATCTCATTTAAAGAAAAGGTGACGACAACATTGAATTAGTTACTACACAAAAATAATAAAATTGGAGACAAATACGCAATCGATTGCACAAAAAGGAAAAGCGGAAAAAGAAAAGGAGAAGAGTTGGAGTACCACAGTAACAAGATCGTATTAGGAGTTTATGGTTTTCTATTGTTTGACAAAGTCTTACTAATATCGTTTTTGCTCTGCATTAACATGTGATTATGTTAGTTTGATTAAGGGCGGTTGGTTTGGGCAGCAATTCAGCAAAACTTCCCCCATATAGAGAGTACTTCAAAATTATGGAACTCATTTGTGACGAACTATTATTTGCTCAAATTTTAGTAAATATAATATAATCAACTTTATATGCAATTTCCAATTTTGCAAATTAAAGATTATCGGGACCCTATATTTTAGTGTAATAATTAGAAGTTAGAAGGGTCCTATATTTTAGTGTAATAATTATAAGGTACCCTATATTATGAGGTAATAATTTATGGGTGACAATTGAACTTTTCATATTTGCACTTTAGTTCCTGCTTGGTTTTCAGTTTTCTTTTTTGTCCTTAATGGTTAAAAACTCTATTTTAGCACATTTAATGATTCTGGTTACTATAGTTTATATATTCCTGCTTTATTTTTGGTTAATAATTCCGGTTACTATAGTTTGTATATTTTTGCTTTATTTTTGGTCCTTTTCCATTTGGTATCAGAGCCAAGTGTCAAACTTCACTAATTATAATTAGTGAATTTAAAACATATTAGTTAGCAATTAATGACCTCACCCAATTGTCCTTATCCTGATTTTACTCATATCGTCCATAATCCAGATCAGACAAGCGGGATAGGAGCTCAGTTAAATTATATCTTTGATTTAATTTTAGACGTTAAAAATGATTTAGAAGCACTTAGAAGTGAAGTAAGAGCTTTGAACAAGTTTGCTCATACGTCCCATATAAGTTTGTTAAACGATTCAAGACATCGAGTGATTGAGTATAAAAGTTTAAGTAATCCCAGTACTACTTATAAAAATAAATATCCTTTCCAAAATCAACAAAACAAAGTTCCTTTTCCTTTGCATTCTCTTAAGAAAAAAGCACCAGAACTTGTTGAGACTGCTAAAAGAGAAGAAGAATCTCCTAATAATCAAGAAAGAGATTACGAAGGAACTTCAAACTCTTATTTTGAAGGAACTCCATGGGTTATTCGAAATAGAACAAGAAGGAGCAGCTCTTAATAATATTATGGCTGTTATTGCCGAAAAATAGACACTGTTAGAAGAGGAGGTTAATAATGATATTAAAGATGTCAATTATATGCTAATTGAAGAAGAAATCTACCAACAAATGAACTTAATCAAATTAGAAGATATGGAGGCTATACCTCTAGATGAGGTTAGAGAGAGATTGAGCAAAATATCCGAGGAGAATGAAGTTGGGGAAGAACTTGAGACAAACCAAGTCTATCTAATGCCATTACCTCAAAATTTTAGTGAATCTAGTCATAGTAGTAATAGATATTTCCAACCAAGAAATAATACAGCCGGACGAACTAAGCCATTTTCCATTAAAACCTTACATCAACCTCTTCATGAAGAAGTAAGTCTTACTCCCATAAGTCAAACTGGGTACATGTTAAGTCTAGATGGGAGTCCGTAACAGGGAAGAAATATTTGAACATTGGAAGAGGGGTATGAGTAGTGTTCTCAACCTAAATGCCAACTGGACATCAGAAAACTTTCTAAATTATTTAGAATACAGTTTTTCAGGAACAGTGGCAGGTCGGTATGATTCTAGTTCTGAAGAGGCTAAAGCAATATTGAGAGCAGTATAAAATCCTACTGAAATGTTTAAAGCCTTGTGTAAAGAAATCTCTATGGAGTTTGTTGGGGTTAATTTAGAAATGGAAGAAAAGATAAGAGAATATTGTAACGTGGTTTTGTGGATCTCGGTTTTGTCGTTCTCTCTCAGGGAGCTGGCGGCCTTGGTCATAGAAACTAAGTCAAGGGTCGGGATGAGATTGCTAAGGTAAGGATATCGGTTTGAAGGGATCACAACGCAAGAAACAAAGCTAAGGTCGGTCAAGGAATGGAAAATGAGCTTCGGAGGTTTTCGGGATGTAAACGGGGATGAGGAAATGGGTTTTGCAATAAGAGAGTAACGAGAAGGGGAAATCAAATGGTAACTCCGTTAAAAAATACCCACCGGGCTTCCTCTTTCAAGGATAGTCCGGATTAACTACCCCAAAGTCCATCGACAGACCCGGGGGGGTTAATGGAACGGAATTTCCTAGTTAGTTTCTATTCGCTTTCGCGAACTAGAATACTAACTATCCTAATTCCAACCTTCCAACAAGCGTTGGATGTATTCGGGATGCTTTCGCACCCAAATACATCCCACTTGAGGGAAGGATAGGATTGGGAAATTGATTTCCCAACTAATTACTCACTAATATTGCTAACCCAAACCTAATCACCCATTCACACCCTTAATTACCTCCTAACCTATAAGGTTTCTAGCCACTAATCATGACACTAACTATGCTAACAACATCCAAACCAAACATAAACATGATTTCTAACATCAAACAACCATAAACAAGCAAGATAATCAAATAACAAGTGAGAACAATTAAAGAACAAGCAAAGTAATTAGCAAAGTAATTAATAAAGGAGTTAAGGGAAGAGAAAACTTATCAAAGTGTTGTAGATGAACAAGAGAAAGCAATAAAAAGATGACCCAACAATCTTTTGATTGTTTGAATCTCCAAATCTTCAATCACAAACACAAATCTCCAAAACCCTAGATTAATCTCTCACTAATCTCTCTCTAAAACTCCTAATTACAAGTTGGAAATTGTCTAAGTCAATCTCCCCTAGATCCCCCTAAGAAATCGTGAAAGAGGAATATATATACAAGTGAAAATTGGTTGGCAAAACGCAGCACTTCAGCCGAAAACATCGCGCAGAGCATAAGGAGACCGTGGGCACGGTCTAGGGGACCGTGGGAACGGTCTATGGGACCGTGGCTATGGTCTATGTGACCGTGGCTACGGTCTTGCGTAGGGAACTATAGATTTCGCTTCTCTCCGCTAAATCACGGTCTTGCTCGGCCTAGCCTCTTCTTTCCTTGGACAAGTCTTGAACCCACCGTGGCTGGGGTCATCATGACCGTGGCAACGGTCTAGCTCGGCTTCAACTTCTTCTGCTCCTGACTTGACTGCGCCGTGGCTGCGGTCATCATGACCGTGGCCACGGTGCAACTCGGCTTCAAAAGTTCTTCTAAGCGTCTTGACATGTCCGGCCTTTCCGCATTCCTTCGCCTTCGACTCGACCAAGAATCGGGAAATCTCGGGATTCCCAAAATAGTTGCAAAATGGCCCTTTTTACCACGTTTTGCATAAAAACTCCGAAATCTACAAAATTACCAAAAACGCATTAAAAGTTATTGAATTAAACTACGAAACAAGTCAAAAGCCTAAGGATTTAGGCGGTATTTAGACACAAAATTGGGTCTAAACATCCCCCCCCCCACACTTAAACTTTTGCTCGTCCCGAGCAAAACAAGACAAAAACTATCTAAACTAACACTAACTCCTCTGTCGTGGGAGGAAACAAGTGCATTTAGCGTATGCACCAAGCCCTTTGAACCCCCCGGCAGCCCGGGTGGACGAGATGGACTCGTGAGGGTTTGTAGCGGCTATACCCACAAAAGCCAAAGAAAGAGGAAAAAGGGAAAGTGAAAACAAAACCGAAACCGAAGAAAAACAAAGGAAAAGAAAAACAACAGCTTCGCTTCAAAAGATCTCGAAATCTAAAATCAGGAAAACGTTATAAAACCTCCAAAAGGAACCGTTATGAGCATCTCACAAACACCTATCCTAAGCAAAAGTCAGTCTTTGAAATTTTCGATGTCCGACATCTAATATCAAGCAAAACCCCATGTGCGTAAGTGCTAGTGGGTTCCAACCGGATCCAAAAGACTCCAAGGACTTACGCCCGAGCTCAAAAACAACGAAACGAACAAGGAACAAGTTGCCCTTCCTCGCATTTGGTCGCCCTTGGCTTGGTGAGGGCCGTAGGTGATGCAAGGAGAGGCCGCACACTTTATTAACGCTCAAACTTTTCTTTTTGGGGTTGGGTAATCCCAACAAAATTGCTTTTTCTTTTTCTCTTTTTTTTTCTTTTTATAGGTCGGTATTAGCCTTACTTTCGGGAATTGGAAGGCCCAAATATGGGGTTTACCCTCCCAACACAGTCTTTTCCATACACACCTCCGCCGAGAATTCAATATGGGAGGAGCTTAAGGGGTAATAGCGCCGTACCGCTAATACCGGGCCCGTGTAGGTCGGCTAAGTGTATTGTGGTTGATGTCATTCAGCGACACGCTCCACTTAATTAGGTTATTGTATCTTATGAAATCTTTTTCTTTCTTTTTGAACTTTGCGTTCGCTTTTACTAAACAGAAAAAGGAACAAGCTCGGACACAAACCCCTAGAATCTCCCGGTTTCAATCGGAACGTGAAAGGAATCAGGGGTTTCACTAGGCACTTGATGAAAGACATCTAAAGAGATAAGTCATGACTCGTACCCGAGACAGGGTTGAAAACGCTAAGACCGGTTTCTTTTAAAGAAGTTTAAGAACTACTTCTCAATTTTGACAACAAGACCCAAGAAATAAAGCAAAAATGAAAACGAAAGAAAACTTTTAAGGTTTTCACTCCCTTTTTTCTCTTTTTTCAAAAAAAAAAATTCAGATTTTAGGCAAAAACTAGAAAACAAAAACAAAAATGCTAGGTGATCTACCCTTGAAACAGAATATCCCCCCCCCCCCCACACTTAAAACGTCACTATGTCCTCATTGTGGGAAGGTGTCACATGAAAAGGGTAGAGAACCTACAAAAACAAACAAACAAGAACAACTAGCACATAAAAGTGGTGGCGACCCGAGCCCACACGGCTCCAACAACAATATAATCCCAACACAAACACTCAAAGGGGCTCGCCACCCAAAAGAAAAAGCAAGCATGCAACAAGGATCAAAATTATGTACACATTCAAAGAGTGCGGAAAGAGGTTACCTCGGGGTCTTCAAATAAATAACGAACCCAATCCTCGATCCAAGAAAGCGTCACACTTTGGTTAGGAATAGACAAGAAAAACATAATGAGTGTGAGTGTTCGCATGCAAGATTAGAAACATGAAAAAGAAACCAACTAAGAAAAGAAAATAACTTAAAAGAAAGAAATAAAAATATGGGTTGCCTCCCATAAAGCGCTTGTTTAAGGTCCCGAGCTTGACCTAGTTACCAGTTTAATTTAGAGAGACGTGGTGCACATGAGAGGTACATATTCAACTTCTTCCACCATGATCTCTTCTTCTTCCTTCCTCTCCAACTCCTACCATTTTTGGATAACCTCAGGTTGAGTCGTCCCTCCGGTCGTTTGGTTGACCATGAGCGGGGAAGAGGTGATGATGTCTTCGATTTCTTCCAATGTCGCTTCCTCCTCCTTTTCCAACACCTCCTCATTACCTCCGCAAATAGAACAAGGGTCTCCTCTGATGGTTTGATTTGGTGATGGGGTTGAAGAAGTAACTCAGGTTCTTCTTCAAGTGGTTCTCCAAGTTTCAGACACATGGGAACAATCTTCTCAATCTCAATGTCCTCAATATAAACTTCATCCAATGAGATCTCCCTCCTTAATGGAACAATCTCGAGAGAATCATCACGAGATGTATCGAAAATAACCTCGAGTTCGGAACATAAGGCCTTGGAATGATCGTTTTCACGCCCATTGTCAGGTTCCACTTCAAGAATATAAACTTCTTCTTTATGCTCATGAACAACCGTGGTCACTGAATTGACTTCAACACAAGGTGGCATGAAAAAGGGTGTCTCAGTAGGAACATTAAACTTTGATTCAATATGTCCTTCATCAATCAAGTGTTGAATCAACCAGTTTGGGAGAGGAATTTGCATTTGGTGGGAATCAAATCGCTCTTCGGAGCATTCATGGATATTTCCTCCCAAAATCTCTTCTTCAACCTTAGCTTCCTCAACCGTAATTCCTTCCTCAACGTTCATCTCCCTCTCATTCTCTACTTTTTCCTCCAAAACACTATCCTCTACCCAAGAAAACTCATCAACCTCTTCCCCACTCCCTAGATCGACAAAATTTACTTGTACCATTGGAGTCGGCGAAGGTTGAGTGGCTTGAGAAATTTGGGGTGGTACAATGTCCTGTTGAGTTGAATGGGAGGATTCTTCTTGGACAAATGAGTGGTGGTCATAAGGTTGAGAAATGGGGTTGAATGTAGGATTGATAAACGTGGTATAGTCACAAGCATGCTCCCCAAAAGAATGGGAGAAAAGTGGGTTGAAATATGATGGATAGATAGCGTTCACACGCTCTACTTGATTAAACTCCCCAAATTGATGCTCGAGATGTGGACCCAAACACAACTTACGAGTATGCATATTAAGAACAGAAGTAGATGTAAGGGTTTACACACCTTGGGCCACTCTCAAATGCTTAGAGGTCTCCTCATTTTCCTTCTCTTTTTGCAATTCGTAAACTGAAGCCAAAAGGAGTGTAATAATAGGATCATGCTCTAAAAATAAATCTCCTCTACTAGATTTGCAACCTCCAAAATCAGGAGCATATTAAACGAGCTTATGAAGGAATTTGTCGGCCTCCTCCGCAGTTTTCTTCAAAAACATCCCTCCGGATGCAATATCGATTGATTCTTTGAGAGAATCAAGGAGTCCACAATAAAAGTGCTGAAGTAGCATCCAGTTGGGTAGGTTGTGGTTCGGGCACTGACATTGGAGACCTTTGAATCTTCCCCATGCTTCAAAAAGAGTCTCTCCGGGTTCTTGCTTGAAGCTCATAATAACTTGCCGGAGTTTACATGTTTTATCAGCGGGGAAAAATCTTTGAAGAAAATCTCTCTTGAGAGCCTCCCATGAAGAATAAAATCAAGGTGGGCATATATCAAGCCACATCTCAACTTTCCCTTTCAAAGTCAAAGGAAAGAACTTCAACTTTAGATACTCCGAAGATATCCCAGGTATATGCATGAAACTAATGCGCTTCTCGAATCTCTCCATATGAGTAATAGGACTCTCGGAAATATCTCCATGGAACGGGTTGCTTTCAAAAGCTTCAAAAAGACACGGCTTGAACTCAAATACCGCGTCGAGCGGTAATGGTGGTAAAATGATAGGGTTGCCTCCCGTACCCGATGATGGAACGGCGTATGATAGAAGGGTACGGTGTGAATCAACTTGGACTTCACCCATTAGGACTTGAAGCCTCCTACGATGCTCGATAGAATATTAGGGCGTATCTACATGCACCAAGAAGAACCAATAGAAGCATCAAATTAATTGGGATTAGCACAAACTAATTTCTAGCGTGAAAGCAATCTCAAATAACCAAAAACTAAGAAACTAAAACTAGGGCTCCACGCAAGAACGCGCCATTTTGTGTAACGTGGTTTGTGGACCTCGGTTTGTCGTTCTCTCGTGGAGCCGGCCTTGGTCATAGAAACTAAGTCAAGGGTCGGGATGAGATTGCTAAGGTAAGGATATCGGTTTGAAGGGATCACAACGCAAGAAACAAAGCTAAGGTCGGTCAAGGAATGGAAAATGGGCTTCGGAGGTTTTCGGGATGTAAACGGGGATGAGGAAATGGGTTTTGCAATAAGAGAGTAACGAGAAGGGGAAATCAAATGGTAACTCCGTTAAAAAATACCCACCGGGCTTCCTCTTTCAAGGATAGTCCGGATTAACTTCCCCAAAGTCCATCGACAGACCCGGGGGGGTTAATGGAACGGAATTTCCTAGTTAGTTTCTATTCGCTTTCGCGAACTAGAATACTAACTATCCTAATTCCAACCTTCCAACAAGCGTTGGATGTATTCGGGATGCTTTCGCACCCAAATACATCCCACTTGAGGGAAGGATAGGATTGGGAAATTGATTTCCCAACTAATTACTCATTAATATTGCTAACCCAAACCTAATCACCCATTCACACCCTTAATTACCTCCTAACCTATAAGGTTTCTAGCCACTAATCATGACACTAACTATGCTAACAACATCCAAACCAAACCTAAACATGATTTCTAACATCAAACAACCATAAACAAGCAAGATAATCAAATAACAAGCGAGAACAATTAAAGAACAAGCAAAGTAATTAGCAAAGTAATTAATAAAGGAGTTAAGGGAAGAGAAAACTATCAAAGTGTTGTAGATGAACAAGAGAAAGCAATAAAAAGATGACTCAACAATCTGTCGATTGTTTGAATCTCCAAATCTTCAATGAAAAACACAAATCTCCAAAACCCTAGATTAATCTCTCACTAATCTCTCTCTAAAACTCCTAATTACAAGTTGGAAATTGTCTAAGTCTATCTCCCGTAGATCCCCCTAAGAAATCGTGAAAGAGAAATATATATACAAGTGAAAATTGGTTGGCAAAACGTAGCACTTCAGCCGAAAACATCGCGCAGAACATAAGGAGACCGTGAGACCGTGGGCACGGTCTAGGAGACCGTGGGTACGGTCTATGGGACCGTGGCTATGGTCTATGGGACCGTGGCTACGGTCTTGCGTAGCGAACTGTAGATTTCACTTCTCTTTGCACCGTCGTGGCCACGGTCTCCCAAGACCGTGGCCACGGTCTTGCTCGGCCTAGCCTCTTCTTTCCTTAGACAAGTCTTGAACCCACCGTGGCTGGGGTCATCATGACCGTGGCCACGGTCTAGCTCGGCTTCAACTTCTTCTGCTCCTGACTTGACTGCACCGTGGCTGCGGTCATCATGACCGTGGCCACGGTCCAGCTCGGCTTCAAAAGGTCTTCTGAGCGTCTTGCCATGTCCGGCCTTTCCGCATTCCTTCGCCTTCGACTCGACCAAGATTCAGGAAATCTCGGGATTCCCAAAATAGTTGCAAAATGGCCCTTTTTACCACGTTTTGCATAAAAACTCCGAAATCTACAAAATTACCAAAAACACATTAAAAGTTATTGAATTAAACTACGAAACATGTCAAAAGCCTAAGAATTTTGGCGGTATTTAGACACAAAATTGGGTCTAAAAAAATATCAACGAAAACTTGTTAGTATAGAAATTCTAGATATAAGATATCTAGAGCATTATATTAATGAGTTTAGTTACTTTTATTATAAAATTGGCCATAACCCTAAGAATTTGGCTATGTTTCATGATAAACTACCTTATTCTATAAATTCCATTATCCAAGAGAAATTTAAAGAATGGTTGAAAAAGAATCTTGAACATACCGATATTCTTGGTATGATATGTGCCTTTATTAGAAGATGAGTTACCGATCAATGTCTAGATATCAAAAAAATCAGACCATGAAGAAACAATTCCTATTCTGTTGGGATACTTCACATAAATGGGGAGCCTCTGAACAAAAAAGAGGTTGTAAGAAAAAGGCTTTTAATAAACAAAGAGGTGAAAAACTCAGGAGAAAGCAATATACCAACAAATGAGCCCCAAAGAAAAGAAAATTTTTCAAAAAGAGTACTTATTGCCCCACAGGCAAAAGTAATTGTAAATGTTGGGTTTGTGGTGAAGTTAGTTACTATGCTAATGAGTGTAAAAACAAGAAAAATCATAAGTTGATAGAAACTTTAGGCAGTCTTGAGTGTGATGAAATAACTGAAGAAGAAGCCTTTGAACTTGCCTTTAGCAATAACAAAGGTATTATGGAAATCATCATTGAAGATGAATCTGATTCCGATTATGAAGATACTAGTCATATGATGGAAGGTAATTTAGTAAGTCTAGGGGACTTACATGGAGAGGAATGCATAGTAGATGATGAAAATCATGGTGAAGAAGTTAAAGGTGATTGGGTAATTCCAATTATCCAAAATGAAATGATCTACAAAAAATCCACTTTTCAGTTAAAATCAAAATATGTTTGTGAAATGATGGAGGGAGACTTGGAGATTAAAGACTGCGAGTATGACGTTGGAGAAGTAAACCTAATCAATTGGGATAATATTATAAGGCACAACAAGGATAGAAAATATAGATATATTCATGAAGGAAGTGTGCAAATCCAAATAACTCCATTACAACATTACGACAAGGATATTAAAAAGCTACGCTACTATCAGTTTATATTCTCCAAATAACTCCATTACAACATTACTTCCAAAGATTATATTCTCCTTGTACGCAAACCATTCATCAAATTATCTTCACAATAGATGGTGACTCAGTACCTATTAAAAAGCTACAATAGGCATATACCCACCAAACAATAGATTTTTCGCGCAACCAGCATGGTGAGAAGATAGTGCCAACCCAAGAAGAAGTAACATTGACTATTTCACTTCTAGAGTTAACTGTTAAAGAACAAATTGAAAAACAACAAGAAGAGTTATGCAAAGACTCTATTCCGACAACCCTTTAAAATTTTGGGATAAAGATAAAACCTACGCTACTATCAGTTTAACAAATCCCAATACCATTATCAGGGTTAAACAGATGGTGTATACACACCAAGATATCCAAGAATTTAAGGAACAGATAAAAGAGCTTTTAGATAAAAGGCTTATCCAGGATAGTAAGAGTAGACATACAAGTCCTGCATTCATGGTTAGAAATCATGCTGAAGAGAAAAGAGGAAAAGCTAGAATGGTCATCAATTACAAAAAGCTTAATGATAGCGCAGTCTTCGATGGATACTATATTCCTAACATAACAGTTCTCTTCAATAGAATCCAAGGAGCCTTATGGTTTTCTAAAATGGATTGTAAGAGTGGTTACTGGCAAATAAAAATGGACGAAGAAAGCATTCCTTTAACACCCTTTAGTGCTCCTCAAGGGCATTATGAATGGTTAGTCATGTCATTTGGTCTTAAGAATGCACCTCAAATATTCCAGAGGAGAATGGATAAGATCTTCACAGATTTCAGTCATTGTTGTTTGGTGTATATTGATGATATCCTTATTTTCTCTAAAACTATTGAACAACACAAGGATGATCTCTTAGCGGTAACTCAAAAGTGCATCAATCATGGAATTTTCCTTGGAAAAAATAAGAGTGTCTATGCTGAGCAAGAAATAGAATTTCTTGGATTACAAATTAAAGCTAGACAAGTCATTATGCAAAAACGCATCCTAGAAAAAATAGAAAAGTTTCCTGAAAAAATTGAGAATAGAAAACAACTAGAAAGATTTTTAGGGTGTCTCACCTATGCATCAGATTTTATCAAGGATCTAGCAAAGTTGAGAAAGGCTTTGCAAAGAAAACTTAAAAAAGATGTTGAGTGGAATTGGACTTTGGATGATTCATTGCTTGTAAGGAATCTTAGAAATTTATGTCAAAATCTTCATGTCCTTTATTTGCCTAACAAAGAAGATGATTTGATTCTTGAGATAGATTCTATTAATGAGCACTGGAGTGCAGTACTCAAAATCAAAGAAGGGGAACGTCTTTGCAAATATTGTAGTGGAAGTTTTAACAAGGCTGAATGCAATTACACTACCATGGAAAAATAAATTCATGCTATCATAAGAGGAATTGAAAAGTTCTTAATCTTTTTAGCCCCAAAAGAATTTCTAATCAGAACTGATTGTAAAGGCATACTTGGCTTTGTCAAAAAGCACTTGTCAAATATGCAAGCGCAAGGGAGGCTCCTGAGTTGGCAATTATGGCTTAACAAGTTCTCTTTCTCTATTGAACACATACAGGGTTCGAAGAATTCATTAGCAGATAGCCTGACGCGAGAATTAGCTAATGGAATTCAACATGGTGAATGTCTCGCGCTGACAAGCGGATGAAGCAGAACGACGGTTACCCGAATTACTAGGAAGGGTGTCACCTCCTGGTAGATTCATTCCAATTAATCTTAGAAAAAAATAAAAAGAAAAGATGCAAGTTTATTTTTAGTTATGTTGAATATCTGATAGCCGAGAAATTTAGTCTTGATGAACTTCGAATTAATTATCTCAAAAGTTGTTATGATATTCAGAGTATTATTACAAGAAAAGCTAAGAAAAATTGGTCTCATGAGTGGTATGCATCGGTCATGGATCCCTTGGGATATTATAACCGTGAAGTCTAGAGAGCTTGGGGAAAGAATGTTAGTTTCTTAGGTTTTTCTGGAGTAGGGAAAGTTTGCATGTGCCCTAATACTACCCCTCCAAATGATCCAATCATGAAGGCTTGGGAATATGGTATGGTAAGAGAATTCTGGACTAATGAAGGCCACATTGTCCCTGATCCAGAAGGAACATTATTTTTAAGATTTACAAAATTCCAGAAATATGTATTTAGAAGGATGCGCAAAATCCATTCACCAAAAGTAAGAAAAGTTGCAATATGCCTGATTACTTTCTATGAATTGTTAATATTGAGTATAATGGACACAAGATCAGTCGTGTCCATTATCTGAATAGAGTCAAAGACACGTCTGGAGGATATCTTACGAAAGAAGAGTGGTTTCCAGAAAGAAGAGAAAAAGTAATTCATCCTTCAAAGGCAAGAGCAACTGGGTTTTACAAGTTAATGCACCACCTATGGTTGGATATTGATAAAGGATATAGAGTTATCCATTGTGGTAACACTTCTTTCACTTATCCAAAGAAGTATGACCAACTTGTTGATCTTAACGGAGCTAAATCTGAAGATGTGTATGAAAATCTGTTAAACATTGGAGTTGGAGAATTCTTATCCGCAGAAGGAAAATCTTATATTCAAGAACTATTTGATAAATATAATCCATTAGAGCAGGATAAAGGAGAAGATATTAATCTATACAACTTGAGAGCATAAAGCATCTTTGGCAGCTCCACATGCATTATGACTTGCAAGCTACTGTGGTAACACTAAGAACAAAGAGTGGTTGTAATTTAAAGTTTGGACTATTGAGTCTTTAGGAATCACGTGTTTGTACTGTAGACATCTGTATCTGTGTTGGGTTTTGTGGCCCATTGGATCCTTGGTTGGGTCCAGATCGAGAGAAGAATCGGGACAGTGAAGAAAGGAACAAAGTTGCGGAGCCGAAGAAGCCAGGCGCTACCCTTCACCATTGGGCACTGCCAGCGGGTAAAATAGCGAAGGAAGTCTTGAAGGCACTACTAGCGTTTTCTAGCGCTGCCAGCGTTTTTTGGCGTTGTCAGCGCCCCCTTTGGCCGACTGTTGGCTGCGACGGTTTCCTTCTTTGTTATTTAGGTTATTGTAGTTTAACCTAGTTTCCTTTCTTCTCTATTAGTATAAATACTACAAATGTATCTCCATGATAATCACGACACGTGGCGCACGGCGGTGGTCGAGTACGACAAACAATGATTGAGTTATAGAGAGTCAGAGAGGGAGAAAATATTGAGAGGGAAAAAGGTCTCACCATTATTTTCGATCCCAATTGTATCCCGAGAGAGAAAGATTGTGAGTTATGAGTGAGAGACATTTGTGATAGTAATCTCCTCTATTGTGGATCGCATCAGACCTTGTGATAGTGATCGGGTTGTACTCCTCCTTTCTCATAGTGGATGTTTTTTGGCTGTTGCCGTCCGTGGCTTTTTCTCCGAGTTCTTCGGTTTCCCACGTAAACCTTGTGATTGTGTTCTTTTATCGCTCTCATTATTTTGTTACTGAATTTTGTCGTAATTTCCGTCATCTCAATTCGATTTATTATTTCGCTTCCGCTGTTACCTTGCTGTTATTTTCTCTAACAAGTGGTATTAGAGCCTCACAAGGGTATCTTAGCCTAACAAGTGGTATCAAAGCAAGGGGGAGATGGCTTCAATCACGAATAGCAAAATTCCAAAATTCGAGGGAACAGGGAGACTGCAATTGAAGGCAGTCCTGATTCAGCACGGGGTAAGGGATGTTGAGTATCCCTACACAAAGCCTGATGTAACAATGAGCGAGGAGAACTTCAAACGGGTTAAAGAATGAGAACCAGGGCAGTCTGAGTTCGAGGTGGAGCAGGTTGCTGCTCAAACAATTCAGGTTGATGAGCCTGATGTTCCCATGTGGAGAAAGAACCGAGCATGACAAGAAATCGTCCCAGGAGGGAGATCAGGAGACCGGCACGGTATACTGAAGATTGGGTGCACAAGAAGGGCCATGTAGAGAGTGTCACTTGGAGAAATATGAAAGACCAGAAGCAGGGTAGTAAGGAAAACCGCACCGAATCTGGTATCGCAAATTGTGTTGAGGTTAACGGTTGCAGGTACAAAACAGAAGATAATGTCCCAAAAGCGCGCAGGGGTTCCATGGTTCGGATGAAGAGAGCCAGGAAGGGCAGCTTATACACCCTACAGGGGTCTACAGTGACGAGAACTGCAGAGGCAGTCTCAAACAGCACAGGTGGTCTCAAACAAGCATCCAAGCAGCGGTATGTGATGTTTACCGCTTGAGTGCCCTGCGGGGCTACAACCTGTGGAGGGGCGTGTTAACAGCGACAATCAAGATGTTTATCTGGACCGATGGCTCGGATCATGGTCCAAGGTGGAGTTTCTTGGGTTTTATGGCCCATTGGATCCTCGATGGGGTCCAGATCGAGAGAAGAATCGGGAACAGTGAAGAAAGGAATAAAGTTGCGGAGCCGAAGAACCCAGGCGCTACCCTTCACCATTGGGCGCTGCCAGCGAGTAAAACAGCAAAGGAAGTCTTAAAGGCGCTGCCAGCGTTTTCTGGCGCTACCAACGCACCCTTTGGCCGACTGTTTGCTGCGGCGGTTTCCTTCTTTTGTTTTTTAAGTTATTGTAGTTTAACATAGTTTCTTTTCTTCTCTATTAGTATGAATACTACACATGTATCTCCACTATAATCACGACACGTGGCGCACGACGCAAGACTCTCGTCGAGTACGGCGAACAATGATCGAATTATAGAGAGTCAGAGAGGGAGAAAAAGGTCTCACCAATATTTTCGATCCCAATTGTATCCCGAGAGAGAAAGATTGTGAGTTGTGAGTGAGAGACATTTGTGATAGTAATCTCCTCTGTTGTGGATCGCATCACACCTTCTAATAGTGATCGGGTTGTACTCCTCCTTTCTTATAGTGGATTGTTTTCTGGCTGACGCCGTCCGTGGGTTTTTCTCCGAGTTCTTCGGTTTCCCACGTAAACCTTGCGGTTGTGTTCTTTTATCGCTCTCATTAATTTGTTCCTGAATTTTGTCGTAATTTCCGCCATCTCAATTCGATTTATTATTTCGCTTACGCTGTTACCTTGCTATTATTTTCTCTAACAAGTGGTATCAGAGCCTCACAAGGGAATCTGAGCCTAACAATCTGTAATAATGGTACTGAAGCCAATAGGGCATCTAAGGTGTGTGAAACTCCTCTATAAAAGGGGAAGTAAGTATGTGTTGAAGACACAGTCATTTGAGCAGTCTTGAGCAAAGAGAGAAATTAGGTGTCACCATTTCTCCATAAGCAAGCTTCTCTAATGATCTTAGAAGTCTAGTTCTCATTAAGCATTTCCATCGTAATATTTCCATTTTCAAGCTTTCAATAAAAGAAGTTTCCCAGTAGGGAACGTTATCCAATTGAACCTTATGCTTTAAAATATTATAATTTCTTGATTAAAGTTCCACTATCCTTCAAAAACTAAATAAACTGAATTAGTGAGTACGATCTGAGGTAAGGAAACGAAACAGATCTAAGGTTGGCGGGGTTGAGATTAGCCATCTCTGTAAACTGGAAGCTGAAGAACGCCAGAGATCCAACTCAACTAAGTTGAGGTAATAGTCAATACTCTCTAATTAAGTTTAATTAATTTTGTTAAGCATGGTGGGCCTATAACCACAGAAAATATAATATCTAAGGTATAAGTAGTCGATTGTGATAATTAGTACTATTAAAGTCATTTTAAAGACTTAAGAGTGTTTATTTGAACTTGTTTGCATAAAAACCTCAAAAAACAGATAATTGCAAAAAGGTCCCTATTTAAGGCCTTTCTCTATAAATATAAAAGTTTTTTTTCACCTTATAGTAAGTTTCTACTAAAAAGAGAGGCCCTAATAATTATTACTGCAAAATTGAAGGCACCTGGAAGCATTTTGTGAAAATAAGAGCCCCTTAAAATAATTACACGAAAATAGGAGGCCCTTTGAGTCTTTATTTGCAATTTTGCATCTAAAAGTTAATTAGATAATGATAAGATTTATACAGATTTGATAAGTATATTTTATTGAAAATGTAATCTATTATTATTATTATTACTATTATTATTATTATTATTATTATTATTATATATATATATGTTATAAGATATATAAAATAAAACAAAAGTTGATAATATTCTTTTTTAACCATCGCCCATGGCGACGATTAGCAAAACTGTTTTATGATCGGCTACTTTTAAAAATTCAAAGCACGATATGAAGATTCCGCCAATCTTATATCAATCCCCTTGACAGGTTATGAGTTTTGAAATGTGAAAGCCAAAATTCTAGTGACATTAGCACAACATTGAAGAGTTATGCCCCAATGCCTCGGACGAATATTGTATGGTAAGTTCTTGGATGATCATTCAAAACGTGACTAATTGGTTCTTACCTTATAAGTGCAGATTGGGAACAAATATTTTTGAAAATAAAAAAAACCACAATTGGGGTAGATCGCAACTTCTGTACAAAGTATATGGAAAGAATCAAGGCTCATATATGTAAAAAAAAGTTGTGAATAGATATCTCTATTGAAAGTCAATCCCAAACATATCACGCTAAATATGTGGAGAGTTTTGGACCTCGGGTCTATACAAATTCATGTGGATGATGGAAATTCATCCATAAAACTCATACAAAAAAGAACTATTTTTAGGGTTTTGGGGTTTTTGTGGATAAACAAGAAATTAAATGATATGGACAATTCTATAAAGTATAAACTCGCTAAAGTGAACTAAAATGTTCAATCACTTGCACAAGGATCTTCCACAAGCAAAGAGTCTTGAATCACCCAAGAAATCTCACCAAAGATAGGATGGATCTTCCACAAAAGGATTAGCTTTCATTTAATTAAGTTTTGAAAACTCTTAATTACAATCTCCCAAGAGGAGATGATTTTGGTGGTTAAACCAATGAGCTTCAAAAACTATTAACTAACTACCATTGGGGGGGGGGGGTTTACATTATATATATAGGGGAAGAGGATACAAAAGGAATTAAACAAAAAGGAGGGGACAACTGGACAACAGGGGAAAGTCAGGATGAAATATGGCATTTTCCAGGATCATTGTGGGCGCAACACAGGCGTCGCGGGCATGACTTAAAGTGTCACGGGTGTGACCTTGCGTAAGTAAAATATGGGTAAATGGTCAACAGAAGGGTCGCGACCATAACCCCTTGCGATTTCTCGAACCTAGAAATCTCCAAACGAAGGCTTGCGGGTGCGACAATGTCCTTGGCCTCAAACTCTTTGTCACCAGCGCGACACTGGACGTCACGGGCGCGACTCTGGTCACCAAGCTCTGTCACGGGCGTGACGATCAGTGTCACGACCGTGACTCCCCTGTTGTCATGTCTTCTCCCTTTATTGCCTTACTCAACGAATTCCACCTCGCCTTGTTATTCTTGCTGAGAATCTCAAGGCCTCTTAGAAGACCTAAGACGGATCCCGGAGAAGATTCAAATCAATAACTATGGTCCGGGGTCTTCCTTGAAACGAACACCGCCCCCAATGATGGCCCAAAAGGACCTCTAGGCACCCGGATTCACCTTTAAATGAATCATGGAGCCGGGTTTGAACTGGGGAGAGAGAAGAGTGGCCTTAAGCGAACTAGTAACTATAGGTGGAATGAAATCGGGTTGGGCCAAATACGCTCCAATATGGAAGGAACTGTGGAATTGAATTTTGTTTCCACTCTTGTCTAGATGCTCCATTCCAAGATGATGGATCTCCCAACAAGAAAATATTCTAAGGGCAACAAAATAAGTTTAGATGGGGTAACAAAAAAATTGTGTTGCATTAATTCTAATAAGGGTGACAAAATTATTTTGTTGCCATAGGTCAAAATATTGCTTTAAAATTTTAATAGGGTTGCTCTTGCTACAGTATCTGGCCTATAAATTTACATTTGGGTCAGTGTTGGGCCTTATAAGATTAAAACTGAGATATAATTTGGATGAAAACCTATTTTCATTTGCTACTGTGCCTACGATTAGAACCGGGGGATGATGATGTTGCAGAGGGCGATGGCGATGGCGATGGCGATGGCTAAGGCCAATGATTTCGAGAAGAAAGAGGATACGTTTCACTTCGATCAGAGCAAGGATTCGATTGATTGTAGGAAGAATGAAACCGATTGATGTGCTCACCAACTATCTGGATGAGTCCAATGATTTGACATTCACTTGGATGAACCCTACTTGGTTTTCAAGGTATGTATGGTTGATTTTAGTTTCTTCTAATTTCTTTCATTGTTCCGAAATAGTAGTTTTGTTCTCACATAGTATGTCTAATAAATTTCATGCAATTGTATGGGATGTATCCTCCCTCCCTCCTTCTCTCTCTAGTAGGATCTGAAACTTACAATCGCTATTTTTCACTCTCCAACTTGTGTCACATCAACTATAGCGGTCCTATGGTACCTTATTGTTGTTGCTTTGATGATTTTACACTGTTTCTTTTCAATTGAGGTTGTCTTGATTCGAAATTTTTGATTTGGTTGTAATCGATACTCATTGGATCAGACAACATCCTGTCGCATTGACGGCTAGGTTCTGGAAAGGTTGAAAAAGCTAGTTCAATTTTGAGGTTTTCAGCTACTCAAAGAAAATTTCAGGTGATTTGGTTTAATTTTGCTGCTTAGTCCATGTAAGGAGAAAATCTTGCTTATTAGTTGAAGAATGTGTAAAAATGACTTTATATTGTTTGAGTAAGGAACGTCCCCACTTTGACTTGATTTATTGCTAGGTTTTCTTGTTGTTGCTGTAGAGAAGTACCTAAGTAAATGGAATGTTTCTAGGCGACTTCACTATATTTGGACATTTCGTTTCTTGTGAACTCCGTTGATGCAATCTTTGAGTAACTCTTTATTCATATATAGTCGAGCTTAACACTCTTTCTTTTTACAATGTAGTAACTGGACGTGGTGTTGGATGGTATAGGGAATAATAAGATGAAAAGGTTTATTTAATTTGAGAGACTATTTTACAATCTATATGCAAATAAAAGTGGTAGCCAAGCATAACTCTTGGCTGCCATTGATCATCTGGATTCTTTACTCAATCCCTAAATTCCAAAATTTTGTTTAATTTGCTTTCCAGAATCTGTTGGTCTACTAATGAAAATCGACTTCAGTGTCCAATTTGTTTTGAGCAGTGACAAGTTTGGTTTGACTTATATTTGACTTAGGGCAGTAGTTGTAATCTTTGAATAGTCTAGGATTATTTGACCTGTTGTATTTGAATTTAGGGCAGTATTTGTGATCTTATTCCAATGTAGGCGGTCCAGGGAGCATAATGTTATTCAACTAAAATGAATGCAACGCAAGAGTGTATCTACTCTTGTGTTCTAAGATGTTGGTTCCTCGTTATTTCAAGAATTTTTTAGTCTTTGATCAACCCATTTTTTCAAATTTACAACAAAGAGCGAAGGCAGTGGCAATAAAAGAGAATTTGGACCCAGAGGGCAATATGGGTCTCTTTGATAGACTGATGGTTATGTGAATCTAGATTAACATATGAGATCAGTGCATCAGTCGAGACTCAAGTGAATAGGTTGCAAGGTTGATAATTATTGGACTAGTTTGTTGGCTTGTGAAGCTAATAGGTAAGATTACAGATGGGAAGCAATGAATTTAGTGGAGATGATAGCCTATGTATCTGCATAATGCCTTTATGTGTCTGATCTTTGTTTGACCGGTTTGCCCTAATGCATCTTCAGTTCTACCTCCATGGGCTCACTGATAGAACTCGGTTGTTGAAGTAGAAAGGAACTTATTTGATGCAGTGCCTGCCATTTTTAGATTGAAGGAATACAATGTTTGCTCAATAGCTTCTCAATTTCATTTAAGCTTTCTGACCTATGTTACCTTTCTAGATTGATACAGCTAGTAGTATGAGGCATTCCATGCAAGTATAAAAAGAACTCACCAAGGAACACAGGGAGACCAAATACAATAAACAGTTAAGAAAACTACCCCATCAAGCCTCGTGTTTTCCTCAATAAAATTCCAAGTATTTTTCCTGACTTGGTATTTACCTTTTGAGTCTGATTTATGCCTATTGAACTTGAAAACCTGGCAATTTTTCCCGTTGATTCTCCATTCTAAGTCTGAAATATGCTGAAGTGTACATCTTTATGAACTAGAAATCTAAAGTTACTGTTCATTTCTTTTTCCCAACTAGCATCGGATTGGTGACAGGTTGACAACAATCATGTTTATATCTATGCAACAATGGTGGAAGCCTTGACCTCGAAAACAAGAGCATGGGAGAAAGAAAGAGGGAAGGAGTTCTTGTCGAAAATAAAAGCATGGGAGAAAGAAATAGGGAAAGAGTTCTTGTATGATTGGGTAAAAACCTTTCAGTTGACTTTTTCCTTCCTATAAACCCTTTCATCTAAGCTCTACCTTGGCTCTGACTCTAACTATGATTTCTATTATCTAAGCCCATATTCCTTCTATGTTTGAAGATTGTAGCTTCCTGCAGCAAAAGAAGGAAAGAGAGTACCAAAGGCAGAGAGTATGTCCTTCTCTTCTTCTTCAATGTTCAAACAATATTATTAAGTTTCTTTGAGTGTTTTTTTAAGAGTGATCTTGTGTTTTTTTAGATAGTTTTGCTATAGTATCCTAGTTTTTTTTAAGGGCTATGTGGTTTGATAATGCTTTAGATGTAAGGAATGAAGGATATCAACTCAAGCAATTGTGCCTTTGCTTTCCCTTCCTCCTGTCCCATGCGCCTTTTTGCGTTTTTTTTTAAAAAAAAGACAAGAAAAGAAAAGAAAAGAAAGAACCATCTGCCTAAAGGAAGATCCTCGGATTTTTCTGCCTGAAAGTCTCTATCTCATTTACAGGAAGAGATTTTCGTAGCTAGGGCACTTGGAAGGTTGGATGTAATGAGAGGCATTGCTGACTACTATGGGAGCCTTGTGTTACAAGTGTTATTTGTTTGTCTTTTCTATTTTTCTAGGTTTTGTGATGCTTGCTTTCTGACAAATTACTAAATAGAGTAGCACCCCAACCTCTGACTTTATAAACAGTTGTCGTGTTGCACCCCACCCATATTTGTTCATATATTGTGTAGTAAGTTTTAAGCATAAGTTAGACGATCAGCGTTTTCCCCCTTTCTTTTGGTTGTTGTGGTGTTCTTTCTCATTCCTGTTTTGATGTCCAGTGTTTGCATAGCTTTCACTTATTTCACAGGCAATTAATTGCCACATGTGGACAAATTTCTCTTGATTTTGTAAAAAGTAAATTGCTCAAGGCTTTGTTTGGCTTCTTGGAAGGGACCATATGGAAAGCTTTAAACGTCCTTATCTTGAAGTCATTTCCACGATCAGCTTTGAACTATCGTATGGCTTCCATTCAATAACCTTGATCGTTAAATAGTACCATCTTGAATCAGTTGTGCTTCTACATTTCATTGCTCCCTCCGCCAATTTCTCTGTGTCTGTGTTGAGTTGAAAAATTATGCTAAGACATCGAAAATATCTAAGGAGCATCTAATTAATTTGCCCTTTCCTATTGATTTTTAAGAGAGAATAAGAATTAAATACTATGTAAGGTAGACTGGCTCTTTATTTTGGACTTAAAGGAAAAATGGGAATTCTGTAATATGCTTGCGTTGTAATTATTTTCCTCTCATTAACATTCCCTTGCATCTTATTCCTTTGCCTGGCTTCACATGCAAATGCCATTAGGGAAGCTTGTCATGTTGAATTGCGAAAAACTCACCCTAGTAAACATCGATTATGGAAGCATGCGCAGGCTAGGCAGCAAGACAATAGGCAGGGACCCAGACTTGTGCTTCAGATTGTATGTAAACCAAATATTATGTGTTTTCCATTTTACTGTTGAATTTACCTGCAATTAATTTGATTGACTTTACATCTATACTATAATATGGTGAAGATCTCACTTTCTAATTGGTTTTGTTCACAGGTATCATTTTAGGCAGAACTAAGCAATCGTGGCCCAACCTTTGACATGGATTTGTGTACTTTATGGATGGTGATCTGCCAATATCGTACAAGAAAGCAAAGAAATACTTCTCTCGGGACCCTTCTCATAATTGAGTCTTAATAAGTTTTCTTAATTTATTGATTACTCATAGTACTTATAGGCATAGCCCATGTCCCATGGCATTAATGAAAGATCGAAAGTGTGGCTTTCGACCACCAAACGTGTACGGGTCACGTTTAAGTTATTAGCTCTTGCTTATTCTTATGCATGATTCTCGCTCATTATCTAACCTCACATTTTAACTCCGTTGAATGACTCTTTTAATTATTTGTATAAATAGGAGTTCTTCTTTTCCTAGAAAGAAGCACATAACAAAATTATCCACAACTCATTTTCTATTCTCTCCTTCTTCTCTAGACATTCTTACTATATCATACTTCAAGCTCTTACGTCAACTACAAGATTCCAAATATAATTGTGTTAAACATGGGAGGGAATAAGATAGCTAGAGGTCCTTACTATGGCATAATTTGAAATTCTTAATTACAATTTTTCATAAACTCTATTCTACCAACAATTCAACAAACGTACTAATTTCTTTTTTTAAATACTTGAGTAAAGAAAAAGTACACTAGAACTTTAGGTGACCATTCTATGAAAACATCTCCCTAAGTTGTTCACAAGAATAAAAGAAGAAAAAGCCAATGAAGGGTTACACATCCAAAGAGGTGCAGAGTTTAAGGAGTGGCTAAGGTTAGTTATCTAATCTGCCATAGAGTTTGCTTCATGAAAGATGTGGCAAAATTGTTCCAAATGCATTATAAGGTTTCTGATATCTCTTACAATCATATCGCTAGACAACTCTCTGAATAACTTGAGTGAGAATGAACCTAGCTATCTCCTTCAACCTAAAGTTTTGAGAAACCTTCCAAGATAGCTAGCTGGAGATCAAAACTAAGTGCTCATTAGAATAGACTGAGAATCGATATGCATACCACTAGCTTTACGATGTCAACCAAGATGGTCACAAATGACGAACCCAACAGCTGAGCCATGTTAGTTTAGTGAACCATCGAAGTTCAACTTTACCCAACCAAAGTGAGGGTGATGCCACTTAACTTGGGACAAAATTGTGACAATGTGGTCTATGAGTATATGACCAAGGGCGTTGCAGGAATTGTTGAGCTTGAAAGAGAGTCTGCTCCTAGCTTGTCATTCAACATTCTATGATTATTTTTGTAGGCTAAAAAAATGCCAAATGAATTAAATGCTTTGCTATTTTCATATGGACATTGGAGCAAGAACTTGATAGCGCATGTAATAGATATTGATTAGTTAACGTTAAAGCAATTTTTGAAAAGTGATGATATTCGGGGCTCACCATGCGGTGTATTCGGACTTCAACTTTTCCTTTTTTTTCTTTTTTTTTTACAAAATGTGTATGTTTTATCTGTAGTCCAACCCTGTTTTGAGATTCTAGAAAAATCTCCATGTAAGGTGTGTTTGGTGCAAAGAAAGATCATTTTCTAGGAAAATAATTTTTCTTTTAAAATGATCTTCCTAGAAAGTGAATGTTCAATTAGTATTTTCAATTATTTGATACATTTTACATTTTCCTAGAAAATGATTAGAAAGAACATGTCTTTCTATACGGCAATAGCAGTTGTGCGACAACGGTGGAGGAGTTATGACAGAGAGGTAGCGTTAGAAATACTCGTGTAGGCTTATGCATGGTAGACATGGGAGGGGGAGGAAGTAGATTGTGTGATTAACTTGGGGAGGGAAATAGATTTTCTTAGGGCTGGACTCGGGAAAATAATTTACATAGAAAGGGGAAATGACTTTTTTAGAAAATGATTTTCCTCATTTTTGTCTACTAAACACTAGAACATGGGAAAATCTTTTTTCAAAAAATGGTTATTATCCCAACAAAACATACTCGTGGTTCTCATTGCATTTTTTATTTGTATTTTCCCCTTACGTTGATGATGTGGATTCATCATACCTTAGTCTCACACTTGGGTATCCAAGGTCCACGGAGGTGCATTAAAACCGTATTGGCACAAGGATGCCACTGTACTTGGCCAATCCAAGAATCAAGCAAGACAAACGTTGGCATGCATTTTCCAAACAACCAACAAGAATGCCAATGTTCTGGTGTGAATAACTCTTAGATGAGTTATTATTTGATAAGAGGGTAGCCAATGTGGTGCAAGAAAGGTGTATAGTCAGCAACGAGTTTAAGGCAAACACTTATAGTTTAAAGTACTATTTATCTCGTTTGGTACCTACGCCATTTGTGTCTATATATCAAAATTAAGACTTTTCCTCTAATTTTGCCCTGAGAGACTTTTAAAGTATAGTGAATGAGCTTTCCAAACTGTCCAAGTTTGATCAATTGTGAGTTCGTTTGAGTTTTACGCAGCCTTTGCAATCAGAACATGCGATAGGAACTCAACTGTGATCTGTTTGGAATTTGGGCATTTCAGCAAGGGTAATTTGGTCTTTTCACCTTGATTTCGGTTTTGCCTCTATTTTGGACGACAAGGAGAAGGCCCAACTTATTGGATGTTTTTAAGTGATCAAAGCAAGTAGGAGGTATCAAAATGAGAATGGAGATAAGTGTCCTACTTTGGCCCAATAAGGAAGTACCATGTAGCTTGCTCTTATTGGTTCATTTTGCCACCATACTGGACGTATTCTTCATGTTGAAGCTTTGTATTAGTTCAATTATTATGTACTTAGCTTAGTTAAGTATGTTTAGAGCTTTCTTCACAATTAGGAAAACTAACTTGTTGTAGTTAGTGAGCTACTTGCCTAGTAAGTGTGCTTGCTTACTTGTTTCAACCGTGTATATTAGTCCCTTGTAATAGTTTTAGCTTCATTAGACTTTAATGAATAGAAAAACAACCGGAGCTTTCCTTGTTTGTGAGTATCTAAAACTCTCATTTCTAGTCCAATATCTTGATTTGGCAAATCAAGTGGTGTTGTATAGAGCTTGTTTTTGATCTTTTGGTGGTGTCTCTATCCAAAAGTGAGATTGCAAGTACTTTCCCTTGTGATTGAGTTCGTGGTGTGTCTGTATTGAGCATCAATCACTTGTTCTATCCTCTTTTTTGTTTTTCTGCTCCTCGATTCTTGTTTTATGAAAGTGAATTGGTTCAAGAACTAAACGAGTTGGTACTGGTTTCATATGGTATGTGTTTGCTCATGTTTCCCCATCCATTCTTGAGTATACATACATAATTGGTATCAGAGCTAGGTTACCATCCTTGGTGGTTAGCTTTTAGATGAAAAGAGATCGAGATGGAGGTTATTTTCTACCCATTTGAAGATGAAAGTGCATCTGTTTTGATCACCCTCCTATCTTTGATGTGAATGCTGATGAGGAAGATCTTATGGAGCTTAATTCAAATTTCATAATGCACCAAGAAGGGGAGGAGGATGCTTGTGAAACAAATTCAGCAACAAACACTATATTTAGAGCTGATTATTATTCCACGGAATTTGAAGTTGAGGTAACTAATACAATTGGGGTTTCCTTATGTTCAAATTCAGTATATATTGCCCCTTTGTTCTCTCACAACTTATACATGTCTCACCTCATTCCATCTCAGCAAATCCAAGCCAAGAAGGTTTATTGTTTCAGTAAACCTTTATATTTTTCAAAGATGAACCAACTTTTGAAATCCCATGCCTTTACCTTCAAAAGCTCCACAAACGACCATCCCGTCCATAGTCCCTTTAATTTTCCAAAAAAGAAACCAACCTATTTACACCATCAAAATAACCATTCAAGCTGTGTACAAATGAAAGTTTTTGATCATGGGGGTATTTAAGCATGATATAGATTCTGTCTAGCAAATTTTCAAACATTTTTGTGCTAAACAGAATTATAAGTAGATCCTACCTGAGTTGGAGCATGCCTACTATGGTCCAGCAAGTTTTTGAAAAAAACAAGTAAATTTTTGTTGTACCTAATATGTGATTTGAAATACCCGTAAAGTTTGAGGATAAACTTTTTCTCTGAAGGGGAGTATGATGTAGATTCATCATTCCTTAGTCTCACACTTGGGGATCCATGGTCCAGGGAGGGTGCATTGAAACCGTATTGGCACAAGGACGCCACTTAGCTTGTTCAAAAATCTAGCAAGACGAACATTGGCATGCATTTTCCAAACAACCAACAAGAATGCCAATGTTCTGGTGTGAATAACTCTTAAACTAGTTATCTTTTGATAAGAGGGTATCCAACGTGGTGCAAGAAAGGTGTATGGTCAACAACAAGTTCAAAGCAAACACTTATAGTTTAAAGTACCATTCATCCCGTTTGGTATCTATGGTATTTGTGTCTATATCTCAAAATTGAGACTTCTCCTCCACTTTTGCCTTAAGAGACTTTTGAATTATGGTGAATAAGCTTTCCAAAATGTCTAAGTTTGATCAATTTGGAGTTCGTTTGAGTTCTATGCAACCTTTGCAATTAGAAAATGCGATAGGGAGCTCAATTGTGATCTGTTTGGAATTTGGGCATTTCAGCAAGGGTAATTTGGTCGTTTCACCTTGATTTCGGTTTTCCCTCTATTTTGGACAACAAGGAGAAGGCCCAACTGATTGGAATTTCTAAGTGAGTAAAGCAAGTAGGAGGTGTCAAAATGGGAATGGAGCTAAGTGTCCTACGTTGGCCCAATGAGGAAGTACCATGTAGCTTACTCCTATTGGTTCATTTTTCCACCATGCTGGACATATTCTTCTTGATGAAACTTTGTATTAGTTCAATTATTATGTACTTATCTTAGTTAAGCATGCTTAGAGCTTTCTTCATGAAGGAAAGCTAATTAAGTTGTTTAGTTAGTGAGGTGTTTGCCTAGTTAGTGTGTTTGCTAGTTTGTTTCAGCCGTGTATATTAGTCCCTTGTAATAGTTTCACCTTCATTAGACTTTTATGAATAAAAGAACAACCAATAGCTTTCTTCTTTGTGAGTATCTAAAACTCTCATTTCTATTCCAGTATCTTGATTTGGAAAATCAAGTGGTGTTGTGTAGAGCTCGTTTATTTTTTTAAAAAAAATTTTATCTTTTGGTTGTGTATCTGTATCCAAAAGTGAGATTGCAAGTACTTGCCGTTGTGATTGATTTCGTGGTGCGTCTGTATCGTGCATCCATCACTTGTTCTATCTTTCTTTTTATTTGTTTTTCCGTTCCTCGATTCTTGTTTTATCCAAGTGATTTGGTTCAAGAACCAAACGATTTGGTGCTGGTTTCATATGGTGTGTGTTTGCTCATGTTTCCCCATCCATTCTTGAGTACACATACATAAATTGATTATTTGATGTTAATAGCCGGAATCGACCTCTCAATGAACAACAATTAGCTAGGTGAAGGTTGTCTATGTTTGCATCACCCCAAATCCTACTCAAACTTGTTTCCTCTAGGAGTTTGTCTTTGTTGTTGTTGTGAGTATATCATTTTTAATGTATGACATGTATTTTATGAGTATTTAGTTTTATAAGCATTGTTATATGACCATGTTTTTTGGATTCTTTTACTGTCAATATTAGTATGTTCTTTCTCTGTAAAATTTATATGAGCAATTTAGTACATTCTTATGAACAATAATTTTCATGAGGTTAAAGAGTGTTTTATGAGCATTGTTGCTGAGTTTTGTCGGCATTGTCATATAGCATTGTCTCAGTAAATTTTTTTGAACATTTTTCAAAAGGTTTAAGAATATTATGGTAAAGTTTGGTTTATTTATGAACATTATTTTAGTGTTGTGTGAGTATTGTATTTGTGTTTTATGAACATTGTTACATGATCTTATGTTTCAAAAACTTTACATGATCTTACATTTCAAAAACTTTTTGTTATCATTATTTACTTTAACATGCAGAAGATCGTCCAAAAATGTCCTTATTCTAAGAACTTTTTATAGTATATTTATCAAAAAAATAAAACATTATATTTTTATGATTGTATTTTTGTTATAAATCTAATGATAATACTTTAGTACATTAGAATATTGTACATGTTGAGAATTAAAGACGTTAAGGGACAATGAATATGAAATAGAGGGAGTAGATTTTAGAAATAATGTACTATGACCCCATTCATTTTTAGTGTAAAGAATATATAGGTAAATTAAAGTTAGATAATGCAACGTAAGACATAGGGTTGTTCATACTCCAGTCCGGACCGAAAAAGGGACTGGACTGAGGACTGGACTAAATGGACCAAGGGAAGTTTGGTCCAGTCCTCATGGACCGAACTGAAAGACTGAAGTTACTAAAATTATAGGGTTTCTTTATGTATAGTCTAGTCTAGACTGGACTGAGAACTGGACCGAATCGGTCAGTCCAATCCTCGGTCCAGCTTAATCCTCTAATTCGGTCCAGTCCAATTCAATCCAGTTCGGGACCGATGAACAGCCCTAGTAAGACAAGTGGTGGATGTAGATTAATGTTACATCATTTATTTATTTTTCACTTTAAAAAATTATGTGAATTGAATAAAAAATTTTAAATTAAAACTATTTAAAAGTTTAACCCTGTTTATTTGGATGGTAAGGCAAGAGGTAGAGTAAGGTAAAATAATGCAATGTAAAATTTTAGTTAGCTGGCAAAAGAACACGACCTATCTTATTGCACTTATGTTTTGTTTGGCAGTCCTTTGTAGTACTCTCAATTTATCGAAAAAAATATATGATAAATGACGACCTTTCCTTTTTTTTTTCCCCTTTGCACTTTGAATACGTGACAATAACAAATTCATAGTGTACATCAACTTTGTCAAGAATTTTCTCAAAAAAAAAAAAAACTTTGTCAAGAATTAGTTAAAACTATTGTTTTATATTAAGTTTTTTAAAATTATTTTATGACTTGAGACTCCGATGTATAAGCAGGGGTAAAAGAGTTAAATAATTTTACGTTTTAAGAAGCCTTTACATCCCACTGTCTTTATGTTTAAGAATCATTTACGACGTCCCACTATCTTTTAGTAAGCATTTGTTTTATTTAAGTTCATTGAATTCATATTTAGTTTCTACTTCGACCATATTTTATGATATACTCCTATTATATATCCTAAGATAATTTTTTCTCTCTATAGTGTATTATTTACTTTTACACTTGTCCATCTAAATCGACACCTATTTTGAAAACGAAAATGATAAATATTTTGGGCAAGACACATATTAAATGTCTTATCATAGTATAATATCTATATATTTGTAAATTAAATTGAAAAAAAATATATGATTAGCTTCTATAACTATAATAATATATATAAATGGTATAAAATCACACTTTATCTATATTTTTAAAACTCATAAAAAGACGTCTAAAACATGCCCAACGGATTGTGTTCATTCCTTAGAGTGTCAATTTTAATTGTTAACGTATCCAACATAGTACAAGCTTCTTATAATAGATAATTAATAATATTTGTCAAAAAATTAGGATTAAAAAGAAAAATAAGTATTAATTTAATAAAGAGTAAGACACTTAACAATGTCTTGCCCCAAGATAAGTATCATCACTCTTCCGTAAAATGGGCAAAAAACTAATTCTATAAAAAAAAAAAGAAGAAGATAAAAGTGAAAAAAAATAACGAGGGAGCAGTGCAGGCACCGAGCAAAGTGAGCCGGGGAGTAGCATCATGGTGCCATTGTCTTAGAGAAACAACCCACAAAATGGTCTTATTTAATAATTAGCTATTACACGAGTCTCATAGTACAAAATTGGCGTCTTAAGCAGTCAACTACGTACCACATGCATTGTCTTATGTACACAACGTTCCTGCATGATCTGTGGTTCAAAGAATGAACCGTCGTGCTAGTTTTATCTTAGCAAAAAGAGCAACTTTATAGTTGTCTAGAAAGTAGGGTTCCGAGTGAACAAAGTTGGAAACTCGACTGTTGTTTTGCTGCTAATTCTCCTTGTGCCATTTTACTGTCTTTATTCAGCTTTCATTAATTTACACTCAATATCAGTACTGTTCCTCCGCATCCTGGCTTCACAGTTTTGCCTGTCAACAAGCGAGTGAGGAGAACGTTAGTTTTTTTTAGAACGTTACTCATACTATCATACATATCTTGTCTCAAGATGGTTAATAATCATCTTAAATTATCTATATTTTACATTTTGTTAACTTTTAATAATATTTTCTCTAATAATTATATATATATCAACTACAAGAGTATAATACTTATTTTCTAGGTCAAAAGTATAAAAATAATAGCTAATTTTGTCAATCATTGTAAAAAATGCACATTTTATGCATAGTTTTGTATTTATGAAAAAATATAAACAAATAAATATTTTTATATTATTTATAGGTTATAATAATTAATAACACTCAAAGTAATGAAACATACATTTATAATGATTTAAATATACTTACATTTAATTTTATGAGTAATTTAGGTGAGATGCAAGCTTGCAGCAAGATGTTTATCATTTTGCTTAACACTATTTGCATTTTCTTGAAAAGTTTGTTGGACAAACGTACAGGCCAGAAACTCCAATATTAGTAGAAGCAAAAATGACCTAACTTTAATATTTCATGAACTCATTCTAATGCAAGTCGAAAACCGAAATAGACCCAACTTTAAGAACTCATTATCGGGTCAGGAAAATAATTAGCCCACCTAGATTGACATGCATGTATGATTCACTCATCAAGAATTTTTACAAGGCCTTGTATTTAAATCACAATGAACTGAATTCCCTCTAGGTGATGACTCTAGTTTTTCCTTTCTATCAATGATCAAATTTTGACATAGAATAGATCAGGGCCTATAAATTAAGCAGGATGTAGTACATATGTATTAAAATTTTGACCAAGGTAAATATGATTTTCAAGATGCAACTGATAATTTCAACCAGTAAAGAAGAGGATGAGATCGATAATTTTACCTGTGAATAGAGGAATGTTCCGAAAATGGCAATGGCAGCTCCTAAAGCATTGACGGGTTGGACTGGAGTGTGGAAAATGATTATAGAAGAGACTATCACAGATATCCTCTTCATTGTGTTTCCAACACTGAATGTCAGAGGGGATATTTGGTCCAGAGACATGTATGAAACTTGGTTATACAAATGGTAGAAGATACTTTGTGCTGCAACCCACCTATTCAAATGGGCATCATACTTTGATTAGCAACATTTTCGACGCTCTGAATGGCTCCATGAAGAATGACTTGTGTATGGGAAATTCAGAGTTGAAATTGAAGGCACGAAATGTTGAGTTTGGGTTGTGTTTACCATACAAAGTTGGGTCCAATCTGAGAGATAGCCTTTTGCCATCCAGCTGCCCAGAGTTGAGGTCCCTCCACAGCAATTGCAAAGGGTGTAAGGATCAATAGAGACAACATTGAGAGGCAGGCATAGTAGTTCATCCCACTCACTGACTTCCCCTTCATCCCTTTCTTTGAGAATATGTTCCGGAACACGAAGGCCAAATTCGATATCATAGCTCCCATAAACCCTATCACTCACATAACCAGAAATTAAGCTCAACATTCAATTATGTTAATGGAGTAACATATGATGATTTGAACTCACCAGTCATGTTGAAGTTGAGCTCAGTGAGAGCAGAAAGTGCACAACCACCAATGATGGGAACCAAAGACAAGTAAACCGGCATAGGGAAGCTTTCACCAATCAAAAACCTTGACACCAGTACACTGAAAGCTGGTTCACCACTTTTGATTATATGAGTGAAGGAAACTGCCACTTTTGACATGCTAACTGTTGCTGCTACATGCCCTATTGTATGAGCCACTGCCACCTTCACATACCAAAAACATACAAATTCACTCAAAAAAACCCAGTAAAAAAAATTAAAAGAAAATCAAGAGGCTTACAGGAAGCAAAGTCTTCCAGAGTTCAAAGTCAGTGTTAGGAGGATCAGCAACTCTGGTAGCCCAAGAAATCAACATCATAAGTGAACCAGCAGCAAGGGAAAGTGTGGAGGTGAGCCATGGATAAGGGAAGGCATTCAAAACCTTCTTGTTGTAGATGTTGAATACCACATTCAAAGCCCACCATGTTGCAAAGTAAATCCCGATTTTAACCTTCTGGGCAGTCTCACTTGGTAACTCAATGTTGATCTCTAAAGGCTCAGACCTGTTGGCTTCTTACGCATTGCATTCAACCAAAGGCTTTCCGAGTTTTAATAAACTTGAAACATGCAAGTGTTTTTTCATGGAAAGATTCAAGTTTTCAGGGTTTGTTGATGCTAAACATGGAACTGAACAGCCTTCTGCTTTTGAGAGTGCTGGCTTTTGGTGTGAAACAGTGATCACTGAATGTGATTGAACTGGTTTGTGCAATGCACCCAACATCTTGCAGACAATCGTCATTTCAAGAGAATTCTTTTAATCGAAGCCACAAGCACGGAAATATTGATGAGATCTCAAATGGGGCACTTGAGAGTTGTTTGGAGAGAGCGTTAAAGAAAACAGAGGGCTTATATAGGCAGAGCTTGGCAAAGCTGTAAACAATTTGAAGAGTCATGATCGTATTATTATAAAAGTATAATAGCGTAATTATTTATAAAATATTATTTAATAAAATTATTAATTAAAAAAAAGTATTGAAGATCTGTAAAAAGTGATAATTAATATGAAATATAGAGAGTACTATTTTCGTTTATTATAATTGTTCTTGTAAATTATTACCATGGTCATTTATATTGATTTTTTTTTTTTTTGGACAATGATAAACATCTTGAGGTAAGATTGTCCTTAATCATCTTGCATTTCACCTAAGTCACTCATAAAGTAAATTGTAACTATATTTAAATCATTACAAACATATGTTTCATTACTTTGAGGGTTATTACAACTTATAAACAATATAAAAATAATTATCTATTTATATTTTTTCATAAATATAGAATTATGAATAAAATGTGCATTTTATGCTGTAATTATAAAATTATACTATTATATATATTTTTTTGACCTAACTAACAAGTATTATATTCTTATAGTTGATAAATATATATAATCATTAGAGAAAATATTAAAAAAAACCTATTTCAAATAGCTTTTAAACATTAATTGTTCATGAAAATGTCTCATTTACCCAAAAGTTTGTGAAAATTACATTGATGACATGATTTTTCTAAACCTCCGTGATGTATTTTAACCATTCACATTTGAAGAAACTTGTGATTAAGGTTATTTGCATTATTCATCGCCCTTCATGTTTGTTTAGACTATGAAGATTGATATTGTTTTCAATCATTAAACTAAATTTGATGTGATCGACTTCCAAACTAGTTGAAATTTTATATAAGATAATTCATACAAAACCATTAAAAAAATGAAAATTATAATATCTAAAGTTTATTGAACAAAAATTACATTACAAGTGGTGAAATCACATGACCTATGTTACAAAACAGTGAAATTTTACAGTAACTAAGTAAAAATTAAGTTTTAGCTAGTACATGAAATTAATTGGGTTATTAGAATGGGAAATCGGCTAATAATACGAACTTTTGGCCATATAAGACTAAATATTACGAATTTTCGATTTGGTGATAATTAATACGAACTTTGAACCCATGTTGCTCTGAATGAGTACGCCACCGAGTTAAGTTGAACTTAACTCGGCAGCGGAATGACGTGGCAGCGGAGTTAAGTTGCCCCTTGTCCACATCAGCCTCTCTCTCTCTCTCTCTCTCTCTTCCTCTTCGTCATTCCCTATTTTTTTTCCAGCTCCACAACCAAATCTCCCTCCTTCCACTTCTTCTTCTTCTTCTTCTTCTATTCATCCCCTCGGATTCTCTCTCTACTGATTTCTATTCACTCTCATTTCAGCTATCTCCTTCTCTCTTGTTCAATAATGGCGTCATCATCCCTCTCATCCTTCAGTGAAACGTAATCTATTTTGACGTCCAATACATTTCATCATTTATCCTCAACAATTAGAACTTCTAACCAAACAGTAAAACACTTTTGTGAGCCAAATCCAGTCAACAAACTCAGTAATTCCAGAAGATTTGGTTACTCTGATGTCATTTCTTGAGATATACTTGAATAAGCTTCCTGTATGTCCATGTTTTGTGCTTGTTGAACTCCAAGAAAGCTTCTGAAGCCAAATGAAAGTCTCCTTTGCCCATAACCTCAAACATAAGGGGATCTGTTGCTACTGAGGAATATTCATCTAAGTTGACCGTCTTCTTCAAGGCGAAATCCAAATTTCTACCCATTCATTTCCCCAAATAGGCATCAACCACACAGCCATAAGTGACAAGATCAGGCACCACATTTTCATGCCTCATATGTTGAAGGCTTAGATGAAGATCCTAGAAGAGGTTCATCTTGGAGAAGGCAAGACCTGATGTTGAAGCTTGTAAGATCCAGTGTAAACCCAGCTCCCACCATGCCCAAAACCTCCCTTTGCAAGCTTTCCATCTTAAAATTGACTGCATATGACAACACCAAAAGGTTCCACAGAAGATTTCCCACATTCCTCCTACCTAGACCCACATCCCTCAGAAACACATTTGTCAAGAAGAAGAAATAGAAGAAGAAAAAGAGGGAGTGGGGGAATGACGAAGAGGAAGAGAGAGAGAGAGAGAGAGAGGAGAGAGAGAGAGAGAGCGAGAGAGAGAGAGAGAGAAAGAGGCTGATGTGGACAAAATAAAGATGATTGGGACACCCCTCCACCGCCACGTCATCCCGCCGTCGAGTTAAGTTCAACTTAACTCGGTGGCGTACTAATCAAAGCAACAGGGGGGTCAAAGTTCGTATTAATTATCACCAAATCGAAAGTTTGTATTATTTAGTCTTATATGGCCAAAAGTTCGTATTATTAGAATCGAATTTCCCTATTGGAATTAAATAAATTCACCTATAGGTGTGTTTGGATCTAACGAACCAACCTTCAACTTTTGTTTTCAACGAACTGAACTTAACATCTTATTTGTTCCAATGAACCACCACTGAGTCCAACTCGTCGAAAATATGACATGGCAGTGGCGATAGCTTAGTGGAGATTGTTTGAGCCAAAAAAAAAAGAAAGAAAACAAATTTAGGCATGAGGCATCGATCCAAGTCATTATTTTTCATTTATTTTATAGTGGGCACTTCATTCTCTCTCTCTCTCTCTTTCTCTTCCTGTTTCCTTTTTCCCTTTCTTTTTCCCTTATTCTTTTCCTTTTCTCAACAATGTCAGTCCCATCCACAGACCTTCCCTCCCCCCCCCCCAGAACTTCTCTTCCTGCACCCTCCTCACCAACACCGTCGTCGTCGCCGCAAAATCCACCCCAGAAACAAAGCATATTATCAAATCCTGTCTCCCTCCAATCCCAATCAACAACACCCTCCCCCTCCACTCAATTGTCGGAAAACCGTCGTCGGGCTCTCGAACCTCGACCTCAAAAAAGGTTATGTCGTCATGCTCCTCCTCCAAAACTGCCCGAAATTCTTAGTTACTTGTTTCCCTCGCATCCCGATCTAAAGATTTTTCCGACAAAATCAGCCAAACACAACCAGAAACAAAGGCGTGTGTAACTCATGCACCACATCCACTCGCGTAGACAACGTCGCTCTCCTCCTCCTTCGCCAATCTACATGATTGCGATGCCAGTTTTTGAATCCGATGGCCAGAAGTGAAAGATTGATAATTTAAAAGGGGTGGGATATGGATTGTCTTCATTGGGATTTTTTGGGACTCTCAGCAACAGTTATGTATTATCGGCGAGAGAGAGAGAGAGAGAGAGAGAGAGAGAGAGAGAGAGAGAGAGAGAGAGGGAGGGACCAAGACTTGGGGGTGATCGTCTGGAACCAAGCTTGGATCAGGTCGACCTCCAGGGTTGCCATGGGGTGGGGGAGTTAGAGGAAGGAGAGAAAGAGATTGGGTGTTTCTCAATTGAAAGCAAAAAGGAGAGGGGGGGAGAGGAGAGAGAGAGGTGGGGTGGACATTTTAAAAAAATGAAAAAATCAAGTCAACACATGCCCAAATTTTTTTTCTTTTTTTTACTTAAAAATTGTCCACGTAAGTTTCCACCATCGCTATGTCACACTTCTAACGAGTTAGACTCGGTGGTGGTTCATTGAAAAAAAAATATATTGTTAAGTTCAGTTTGTCAAAAGTTAGAGTTGAATGTCAGTTCGTTATATCAAAGCACACCTATAGGTTGGTCTATTTAACTCCAATAACCCAAATTAATTTGTGTATTGAAATAGATTTTTTTTTCAATAAGAAATTAAAATATATATAACTACTAAAAAAATTAAAATGTTTAACTATTATAAAGGAAGAGTATAAATGGACTTAATATTTAATACAGAAACAACTAATTTAACCAAACATATTACTGCAAATAGCTTATTTCAACAGCTAATTCAAAAAGCTAACTGCTAATCGCTAACCGCTAATTGCTAATTAATCGTTGTCTTCCAAACAAGCCCATTGTCTATAAATATCTTCATAACTAATTTAACCGCATATTACTGCAATCCTTCTACATGCATATTATTCCCTACATGACACCTAAACTGTTTAATTAGACCCATCCCATGTTTCCGTTTCTCTAATTTTATTTCCTATATATTCATATTTTTAGGGGTTGGTGCTAAAATTTAGGGATTATGCATTTCCTAGACAGCTGAGTGCTTACAGATGAATTATCTTTTCTTTTTTTTTTCCTAAAAGTTCTTTTTGTTGGTGCTAGGATATTAAAAAATATTGGCATAGATTAGCTATTTATTGGTTGGAAAATTAGATTCTAATAATTTCTATTTTGACCAATTGTACAGCAATATAATCGCTACTTCCATTTTGGATTATGGCGGTCCTAAAAGAATAAAATTTGATTCTAGTGGTATCAAATTCACATCCAAATTCTTTTTATTTTTTTCATTTCTACCCAACATTGTTTTTTATTTTTTCGTTCCTACCTCAAGAAAGGTAATGAAGTGTAGTTACTAAAATAATTTTTAAATTATTTTTTTGATACTATGAGCAATTATTATGATTTTTTTAAAAGGAATAAAAGTGAAAAAATCGTAAAAATCGTTAAAAAAATTGAAAAAAATAGGAGAAATGCCGTAAATTCATTAAAAAATGGTAAAGTATTATACTAAGTTTTGAATCAAACGCAACACAAAATCTATGATATTTAAGGTATACTCTCGAATCTCGATGATGTCCCACTACAATCCAATTTTATTTCTTTTTGGACCACCAGAATCCAAATTCATAATAGGAATTATTGTTGTCCAATCATAAAAGTAGGGATTATTAAAATTCAATTACCCTTTATTGGTTCCTTCTACTTTAGAATTAGAGTAATTGAGCTAGTAACTATATTTGATGTTGCTGTTTTACTGTTTTTCCATTAGTAGTGTATTGTGGATTTGTAGTAAGCCATTGTCCCCCCGTTCTTTTATGTGTTAACGCACCTAAACGCAACGCAACTTACCGCAACCTACCATAACATAACGCAAATTACCATTATGTTTTAACCATTTCCATCGCAACTTAATGCAATCTACCGTAACGCAACGCAAACACAACGCACAAAAGAACGGAAGGTTTGGTGCCCTGGATGCACTTATAGTATGTCGTGAAGATAAAATTTAATACATATACAGATGGAAGTCGTTATAGTTGTGGCGGTTATAATAATTGACAACTGATCCATTATGTTCGTCGCAAAATGTTTGTTTTTTATTAAATTTTAACCATTATTGATTATTTTAAAATGTAATGAGTTACAGTATGAAATTATTGTCATTGTAATTTTTACTAAATTATTTTTCTAATGACGGTAATTTAATATTGTAACTCATTATTATTTTTGAGTAATCAATGATCAAAATTTAGACAAATTACATGCATTTTGGGACGCAGGTACTAAATGGTTTTTGGTAGAATGGAAGGTTTGGTATTAGTCACCCTCAAGTCAATTTGATGTCCAATTATACAAGGACCATGATAACCATCTTGACTCAAAATGATTTTTAACCATCTTGAATTGTTCATATTTCACATTTTTGTAACTTTTATTAAAAATTTTTTAATAATTATATATATTTATCAATTATAATAATATAATACTTATTGGGTCAAAAAATATAATAATAGTCTAATTTTATCAATCATAGTAGAAAATGCACATTTTATACACAGTTTCATATTTATGAAATATATACAAATAAATAATTATTTTGAGTTATTTATAAGTTGTAGTAACCCTGAAAATAATGAAACATACCTTTAGAATGATTTTAATACACTTAAATTTAACTTTATTAGTGATTTAGAAGAAATGCAAGATGGTTAAGAACCATCTTATGTCAAGATATTTATCATTTTGCATTATACAGTTAGACAATGATTAACAATCATGTCATTACTGATTAATGTTGATAACTTCTTTATTGTCATGATTATTCCATACTTCCATCTGAAAATTTTAATTATCTAGCCAAGTATACTTAGGCTCCGTTATTTTATGTGGCACCGCAAGTTACCGCACCGCACTTTACCGTAACTTACTGCAATCCACCGTAACTCACCACACATTATCATCTATTTTTTATCATTACCATTATATTTCAACACTCATTTATTATTTCCACCACAATTCACCACAACTCACCGCAACTTACCGCACCACAAATTCACCGCATAAAAAACCGGAGCCTTTAGTAAATGAAAATTATTTAAATTCAGATATAAGATTCCTGTTCATATCATCAAAGATTCAAAATTTACCTATACAAATTTAAACACACTGGAGCATAAGCATAATCAGTACCACTTAATTTAAAATTTTAATTCCCCAGTGAAGTTTTATTAGGTTTATTACTGTGATAGAAATCATCTTTTCTATGATATATATATATATATATATATATATATATATATATATATATATATATATATATATATATATGGAGATTGGATTCTAATAATCTCTACTTTTATAAATCGGATAGCAATAATGTCTATTTTCAATTTATATTCTGGTGGTCCTAAAAAAATAAAATTGTATTGTAGTGGGACATAATTGAGAGTATACCCTAAATATTATAGATTTTGTGTTGCATTTTATTCAAAACTTTGTATACCACTTTGCCACGATTTTTAATGAATTTACAGCATTTCTCCCAATTTTTTTCAATTTTTTTTTCAATTTTTTATGATTGCTCGAAATCTCAAAAAAATAATTTAAAAAATGTTTTAGCAACTACACTTTATTACCTATCTGGGGGCAGGAACGAAAAAAACAAAAATAATATGGGGTAGACATGAAAAAAATAAAAAGAATGTGGTGATGAATTTGGTACAACTACAATACAATTATTTTTTTTGGACCACAAGAATACAAATTGAAAATATGGATTATATGTCATCCAATTTACAAAAATAGGGATTATTAGAATCCAATTTTCATATATATATATATATATATATATATATATATATATATATATATATATATATATATGCGATAAATATCCTGAGATTTTAAATCAGGAGCTTTGGAATCATATTGTAGACTGTAGCTAGATACATGGGATTGGGGGCCACAGCGTATGTGATCAAATAAAGGGTCCAAAAACTCTGCAGTTTCTTGTGGTGAGGAGATGAGGCCTGGCTGCTTTCCTCTGTGATTGATTCAGAGACATTAAAATTATATAAGACCGTGAAACTGTGGAAGGTGTGCCCTCGATATCTATGGTAGCCTGGTAGGGGACCTCCTGTTGCTTGGTTTGATTTTTGTACTGGAAATTTTGAAAAGGGACCTAATTTTCCCGAGTTGTACATGGTCTGTATATTTGCAGTTATTCTTCGTATTATTTGTGTATAATAATTGTAGCAAAATGATAAATATCTTGATTCAAGATGATTCTTAGACTCTGCTCGACAATAGCATTTTATGTAGCGTTTAGAGTTTTGATTGGTCAAAATTTTATTTTGTTCAATTTTATCTGTTCGATAAATCAGTGGATGATTTCAATAATTAGCGTTTAAGGTCACTTTTTCCAAACGTTACTAGGAGTAACGTTTCAACAGGAATTAACGTTTGTCAATTTATCTTCCGCTAACAACCTTGTTGATTTAGCCTTCATATATGAATCTGACATTGCTCAGTACTTACCTTTGTAATCATTACTACTTCATCCATTTTTTTTATAGAATATTTTTCTCTAATTTATTATTTAATTGTAGAATTTGGTGTAAATGTAGTTATTCAAAATTTCATTTGTAGTAGTAGTAGTAGTAATAATAATAATAATAATAATAGTAATGATAATTATAATAATGAAATAATAATAATAATAATAATAATCATAATAGTGGTAATAGTTTGAGCTTTTCTGTCATTTTACATGCACCATATAATGAAACCGCTAATTTTACCGAACACTTGGTTTAAAAAATTTAGTTAAACAGCTATCCACTAATAGCTAATATGTAACAGCTATCCGCTATTGAAACAATTATCCGCTATCCAAACGACTATCTACTACATAAAACGTTAATTCTACCGAACAGGGCCTTACCCATCTTGCGTCTCACTTAAATCACTCATAAAGTTAAATGTAAGTATATTTAAATAATTATAAAGGTATATTTTATTATAACCTATAAACAATATAAAGATATTTATTTATTTATATTTTTTCATAAATATAAAATTATACATAAAATGTGCATTTTTCTACTATGATTGATACAATTAGCTATTATTTATATCTTTTTGACCTAGCTAATAAGTATTATACTTTTGTAGTTGAAAAATATACATAATTATTAGATAAAATATTATTAAAAGTTAACAAAATGTAAAATATATGATGTATTTTGGCCCATGCCAAATACATCCCAAGAGGTCCAAAACAATTTCAAGGAAGAGAAGCGGGTTATAGAGGAAAATATGAGCATAGAAGCCCAAAGGCCCATTCATATGGTATGCTCTTTATGGCAAGAGCATGTCCAAACATCCTAGAACAGGAAAGATCACGCCAACCAGCCCAAGAACAAGGCCCAAGTTCACGTCCAAGATGATACCCATTCTTGATTTTAATCTTTTGGATGTAACTTTATTTTTACTAGCTTTATTTAGCTTATTATTATTTTGGTGTGATTTAAATTAGCTTTTAGTTTTATTTTAAATAAATGTAAGATGTCAAGTATACTATAAACTTGAGCATCAAGTCATAGCAATAGGAGTCTAAATAAGTCTAGAATATTCTAAGTTGTTCTAGAATATTCTAGAAGTGTGTGTGTGTGCTATTAGGCGTGTGATAGAGTTAGATTAGGCGCCAATTTTGTCCAATATTATCCTAGATAAGGTTGGCTATCTTGTAACTAATCCATATTGGATTAGGAAGCCAATTGCAATCAGGATAAGGTTGTTGTAACCAACTCCCCTTTGGATAAGGAGTCCTAATCCAAGGAGGAGATGGAGTAGTAGGTGTCTAGCATTAGAAGTCTTGGCTTGCACGCCAAGCTAGGGTTTACTATAAGCCCTAGATTTGAGTCTAGTATAAATAGCCTAAGCTTGTAATAGTTTGAAACACAATCCAGTTTAGAAATATGAATCAAGCTTTGAGCTTACCCCCTAGAGTGTTTGGATAAACATCTCCCCTTTTCTTCTATTGTATCTTGGCATGGCACTCAAGTGGTTAGGAAGAGCTTGATCCTAGGTTGCGGTCTAGATCAAGTTAGCCCTAGGTTGTCTAACTTGTGGATTCAAGTTAGAAGCTTAGATTTATCCGATTTTATCTTTCTGTCAATACAATTAAGATAATTTCCCTCTTATCTTTCTATCAATATAGAAGATAAATCCCCTTTGTTTCCCTCACCATTCCAGCGTCTCCCCCATCCTCCCTCTCAATTGTTCACTTTTCTCCTTTCTCTCACAAATATTTTCAACCAACTCCCTCTCTTTCTATAACAACCTCCCAACAACCTTTTCTCTCTCCTCCAACAAACTCCCTCAATCTATATTCTCCCTACCTCCACAAAAGGTCTCAGGCCATCCCCTATACTCCCTCCATAATTCGTCCACCCTTTCCCATAAACCTCCATCAAGAATCCCTCTTCCCTATTCAAGATTCAATTCTTATTATTTCTTGAATCCACAAAAGTCCTCACGACAAAATAGCATGTTTTCCCTCCACTTTCTCTCTCCTATTCACGTGAACCATCCCCTCTTCTACCCTAATTCACGTGAAGTGTCCCATGTTGAGATTGGTTGCACGTCTCCCTTGATGTGTAATTGATCAAGATACAATCTTTGATCCCATTATACATCATAATTTTGGTATCAGAGCTCTAGGTTAGCATTGAGTGCAACCCTGAACTCCACAGAGTTGAATCAAACACATGACCTTCAATTCCAAAAGCTTAACCTGCAAGTCCAAAGCTTAACCTGCAAGTCTAGAAGCTTGACCTACAAGTCCAAAGCTTAAATCTGCAACCCTAAACTTCTCAAACAGCCCAAACACATTCCCCTCCATACCCAAACTTTCGAAAACTCCTCCATGGCTCACGAATTGTTCATCATGAGGTGAGTCTTCAATAGTTCGATTATTCCAGAAGATCAGCAACAACGAGAAACCATCTTTCAATCTCGTTGCACAATCAAAGGAAAGGTATATTCCTTGATCGTTGATGGAGGAAGCTGCACCAACGTGGCTTCTACAACTTTGGTGGACAAACTTCAGCTGAAAACTAGTCCACATCCCAAGCCCTACACCATTCAATGGCTCAATCAGGGTGAAGGATTACAAGTTACTCGACGATGTTTGGTAAGCTTTTCTATTGACAAATCTTTTCAAGAATCTTTATGGTGTGACGTTTTGCCTATGGATGCTTGTCATATTCTACTGGGAAGACCGTGGTTATTTGACAGGAGCGTGATGCATGATGGAAGAGCCAATACTTACACCCTCAGGCTCAACAACAAGAAAATCACCCTAGCTCCACTTAAAATCTCCCTACGTCCCCACCCGAGAAGGATGATCAAAACCTCGTCAACTCTATGACCACTGAACGCCCTGAGTTTAGTGAACATAAGGGGATCATTCCTTCAGACTTAAACACAAACCCTAGCCAGCCCTCAGTTGGGACAACCTTCTCCTGTGTTCCAAGAAGAGATATTACCAGGATTGCCCCTCCAGCATGATCTTATTCCTGGATCTATTCAGCATGACGAGGCAGCAGGTCACGTAAACCCTAGTGACGTTCAAGGGGTTCAAAGGCAGGGTGACGATCTTCAAACCAAAGGTGTAATTAGGGAAAGCTGCAGTCCATGTGACGCCCCTACCCTTGTGGAAATAAAGGAAGGTGGAAACCAACGACTGTGCATCAACAAGAGTCCTATCAAGTACAGGTTTCTTAAAATTAAAGATCTAATGGACGAACTAGATGATACCCAAGTCGTTTCAAAGATTGGTACAAGAAGTGGGTATCTTGATCCAGTTCGAATTCAAAGAGGGGACACTTCTATCAAAACCAAAGGAGATCTCTATGAATGGTTAGTCATGGCTATTCGACTAACTAATGTTCTTTATGCTTTAATGAGATTGATGAATCAGGTTTTGAAGCCCCTTATTAGCAAGTGTGTTGTTGTCTACTTTGATGACATACTTGTGAATAGCAAGAGTGAGAAAGATCATACTTTTCACCTCCAATCTGTTCTGGAGATCTTAGCTCACGAAAAGGTGCATGTGAATCTATCCAAGTGTTACTTCTTCATCAACAACATAGTCCTTCTTGGCTATGTACTCTCGGCTGAAGTGATCCAAGCTGATGAAGAAAAGATCAAAGTTATGAAGGAGTGGTCTACTCCAACTAGTATTCATGATGATTGAATTTCCCACGGCTTGACATCTTTCTATAAGAGGTTTGTGAAGAATTTCAGCACTATTCTATCACCTATGGCCGAGCTACTAAAGTCTAAGGAGTTTTCATGGACTCCAACAATCCAGCAAGTGTTCGACATCAGCAAAAGAAAACTCTGCACCACACCTGTCCTAGCCCTACCAAACGTTGATAAGAAGTTTGAGGTTGAGTGTGATGTTTCTGGAGTTGGTATTTGAGCTGTTCTATCTTAGGAAGGTCGCCCCTTAGCCTATTACAGGGAGGAGTTTGGTGACCCTAGATTCATGGAAGATAATGGAAGCCAACTCCACTTATACAATAAGAAAATCTCTTTCAGTCCAGCGAGTTCAAAGTCAAATTCATGGAAACCAGGGAAGAATGCTGGAGATGTGCCTAGCCTTGGTCTGACCTTTGGGGACCCAAGGTTCATGAAGAATAATGGAGGGCAGCCCGAACAATCTACTGAGGAGATCACAACTCACGTGAAAGCACTAGTTCACGTAAGAGTTACTAGAGTAATCATGGTTCACATGGAGGTCCTGATCCATGTGACTATTATAGTTAAGTCAGCGGAAGTCTTTGAACTTGAACCTCTAAGTTTGAGGAAAAACTTCTTTCAACAAGGGGGGGAATGATGTATTTTGGCCCACGCCAAATACATCCCAAGAGGCCCAAAATGATTTCAAGGAAGAGAAGCGAGTTATAGAGGAAAATATGAGCATAGATGCCCAAAGACCCATTCATATGGTATGCTCTTTATGGCAAGAGGATGTCCAAACATCCTAAAACAAGAAAGATCACGCCAACCAGCCCAAGAACAAGGCCCAAGTTCACGTCCAAGATGATACCCATTCTTGATTTTAATCTTTTAGATGTAACTTTATCTTTATTAGCTTTATTTAGCTTATTATTATTTTGGTGTGATTTAATTAGCTTTTAGTTTTATTTTAAATAAATGTAAGATGCCAAGTATATTATAAACTTGAGCATCAAGTCATAGGAAGTCTAATAGGAGTCTAAATAAGTCTAGAATATTCTAAGTTGTTCTAGAATATTCTAGAAGTGTGTGTGTGTGCTATTAGGCATGTGATAGAATTAGATTAGGCGCCAATTTTGTCCAATATTATTCTAGATAAGGTTGGCTATCTTGTAACTAATCCATATTGGATTAGGAAGTCAATTGCAATTAGGATAAGGTTGTTGTAACCAACTCCCCTTTGGATAAGGAGTCCTAATCCAAGGAGGAGATGGAGTAGTAGGCGTCTAGCATTAGAAGTCTTGGCTAGCACGCCAAGCTAGGGTTTACTAGAAGCCCTAGGTTTGAGTCTAGTATAAATAGCCTAGGCTTGTAATCGTTTGAAACACAATCCAGTTTAGAAATATGAATCAAGCTTTAAGCTTACCCCTTAGAGTGTTTGGATAAACCTCTTCCCTTTTCTTTTATTGTATCTTGGCATGGCACCCAAGTGGTTAGGAAGAGCTTGATCCTAGGTTGCGGTCTAGATCAAGTTAGCCCTAGGTTGTCTAACTTGTGGATTCAAGTTAGAAGCTTAGTTCTATCCAATTTTATCTTTCTGTCAATACAGTTAAGATAATTTCTCTCTTATCTTTCTATCAATATAGAAGATATATAATCCCTTTTGTTTCCCTCACCATTCCAACGTCTCCCCCATCCTCCCTCTAAATCGTTCACTCTTCTCCTCTCTCTCACAAATATTTTCAACCAACTCCCTCTCTCTCCATAACAACCTCCCAACAACCTTTTCTCTCTCCTCCAACAAACTCCCTCAATCTATATTCTCCCTACCTCCACAAAAGGTCTCATGCCATCCCCTATACTCCCTCCATAATTCGTCCACCCTCTCCCATAAACCTCCATCAAGAATCCCTATTCCCTATTCAAGATTCAATTCTTATTGTTTCTTGAATCCACAAAAGTCCTCACGACAAAATAGCCTGTTTTCCCTCCACTTTCTCTCTCCTATTCACGTGAACCATCCCCTCTTCTACCCTAATTCACGTGAAATGTCCCATGTTGAGATTGGTTGCACGTCTCCTTTGATGTGTAATTGATCAAGATACAATCTTTGATCCTATTATACATCAATATAGACAATTCAAGATGGTTATTAACCATCTTGAATCAAGATGTGTATCATTGTTCATAATTGGATTAGGCTCCGTTCTTTTAAGTGGTTGGTCGCGGTGTGGACGGTATAGTGGAATTTTGAAAAGTATGGGAGATTGTGGTAGGTTGTGGTGGAAATTATGGTAGGTGGGTTGATATATTTTAATTTGAAATTAAAAAAATAAATTTGCGTTTAAAGTTAAAAAAAATAGGAAAAAGAAATGGCATTTTCATTTGAAATTAGAACAAATAATGGTAGGTACGGTGGATTGTAGTGAAAAGTTTTAAGTTTTAATAAAAAGAGAAATGTCAATCACCTCTTGCCTAAGTCGCAAGAGGTCCATCTCCTATTCTTGTCATTCAGGGCAGTGGCGGATATGCACTTAGGAGAGGGGTGTCCACAGACACCCTTAACCAAAGAAAAATTTGCGATTCTATAATGTTATTCGAAAGAATATTTCTTAATTGGAGCAAGCGGACACCATAAAAAAAATCTCAAAAAATATAAAAAGGTGTTCAATTTAGCAACAACCCAAAAACCCTAAAATATTACCCCCTCTGTCCCAAATAAATTGTCCACGTTGACTAATTAGATCAAAAAAAATTTTAATTTTGATCTTTAATTTATCAAATTATATGTTGAGTTATTACAAAACTACCACTATTAGATTTGTGATTGAAAAATATTTTTACCTGAATACAATATTATTAGTCTTGCCAAAATAAAACCTGAAATTAATAGTCAAAGTGTTGCATCGAAAATTGTGAAAAAGTAAACTGGACAAATAATTAGGACAGGGAGAGTACCAAATTATTTTTTTGTAAACAAAAAGTATAAGTCAATGAATTGAATAATTTGGTATCGGTACAAGTTTAAAATATAAATATCTAGTTAATGTGAAATATCTATTTATTTGGTGGATATATTTATATGATGATGTGAAATTTTGTTAACTTTATGAATATGTTATTTAATATGTTATTTTTATTTTTCTTGCCATTTATTTAAATTTTATTATTTTATTTCAAAAATGCTTATATAATAACAAGTATATTGGACACCCCTAAATTAATGATTTAGATCCGCCACTGATTCGGGGTTAGAATCTTAGGTGAAACATTTCTCTCTTACCAACTCAGGAAATGTTATATGAGTGAGAGTGGGGCCCAACTTTGAATCGTTGACATCCCCGTTCTCCATTTGCTACACGTCTGTCACTATAAGATTCAAGAGCAAGTTTGCGTCTTAAATATCTCTCTCCATGATCTCCACTTCTCAGCCATACGTATGATTTTCAACACGGGCCTTATTTTTCAAGTGTCATGTTGTAAATGGTGATTATTTGAACGTGGGCCTCTCATTAAGCAAATTATGCCAGCTCTTTTTTGACGTACGGTGGAATTCGCCCGCTTGATCGAACGGTAAATGCCTGGCCACTTGCAACCTCCAGTCCTCCACAGACACATATGGCAGGAGAGTCTGGCCCCAACAGGAGAATATACTTGGCGGTTAGACCAGTTAATTCGGTTGGGCGGGTTAGTTTCGGATCGGTCGTATATCAGGTTAAGTAAATGTGGGTCTGATATATTTCGAGTTCGAGTGAATACGGACGGTGTATTTCATTTTTGAATCGATCTAACATGTTATGATTGTGACATTTTTCTGTTTTTCTATTATAAAAATGGTATCTAAATACTACTTTTTGTACAATATACATAATAAAGTATGATTATCTTCTAGTAACGATAGATTATTGTAATTATTTTAACATAAATTAAAGAAATAACAAATAAATGAGTTGCACTTATATTTTAATAACTAAAAATTTCAATGAAAAGTCAAATTCTAATAAAGTTGAACTTTAGGGTCCAAAAAATAAATAATAAAATCAAATGTTCAAAAAATAAATTACCCTAAATTTCAGGGTCCCAAATATAAAAAATAAAAAAAAAACCTTCATTAACACCTATTGGGGAAATTAGACCAATTATATTTTACTTATCTACACCTCTTTATACTCACTTGCGCGCATTCAATTGTACTCATTTACATTTTATTTGCATTAAGTGTACTCACACGATCTAATTATTTGGTTTAATTATATATTGCTAATAAATCAATGTTTACTTAAAAAATAGAATTTCGAAATTAAAAATAAATTAAGTTACCAATAAAATTATTCTTATAAAAATATTCACTTAATACAATAATTATGCACGAGCCAACTTAAATTTTGATCGTATTTTTATGTCACTAATAGGCCTGGGCAATTGGGCGGGTGCCCAATGAACATGTATAAACGGGCCTGAGAAAGGAGGACCCTGCCCGTTTAAAGTTTAAATGGAACGGGCATGAAACGGGCCTGCCTGTTTGTACAGGTTCACGGGCCCCCGCGAGCCTTTAACGGTCAGAGCCGACTTCTTGCCTTCCGCTTTCTCATGCTTGCTCTACATATCCAATCCCACTAGGCCTGGGCAATTGGGCGGGTGCCCAATGAACATGTATAAACGAGCCTGAGAAAGGAGGACCCTGCCCGTTTAAAGTTTAAATGGAACGGGCATGAAACGGGCCTGCCTGTTTGTACAGGTTCACGGGCCCCCGCGAGCCTTTAACGGTCAGAGCTGACTTCTTGCCTTCTGCTTTCTCATGCTTGCTCTACATATCCAATCCCACTAGGCCTGGGCAATTGGGCGGGTGCCCAATGAACATGTATAAACGGGCCTGAGAAAGGAGGACCCTGCCCGTTTAAAGTTTAAATGGCACGGGCATGAAACAGGCCTGTCTGTCTGTACAGGTTCACGGGCCCCCGCGGGCCTTTAACAGTCAGAGCCGACTTCTTGCCTTCCGCTTTCTCATGCTTGCTCTGCATATCCAATCCCACCATTTCACAAAGTATTTATATTATTTATTATGAATGAGCTGTTGTGGACTTCAACCCCATCCAAGATTTGGGCCTCCATTATAAGCAAGCGGTGAGTCAATTGTCGTCCCGATAAAGGAGGTTAAATTATTTCATCCCAAATCTCCCTTACTCCACTTAAACAACATCAAATTATTTATATTTGATTCTGATTTCAATATTGATGAGTCAATTGTCCTGGACTCTTACTCCTCAAGTGTCTTTTGTCAAACACTTTACATGTGAATATGGTTTGCAATATAACATTGCCCTCTGTGTGTATGTTTTTTTTTATGACTTATAGTTTGTGATGATGAATAACTGCTTTTGTCTGGTTTTTAGCTAATCTATATATAGCTGCCGAATACTACATAATATTATTGAAAGGTATGCTTTAAAAAGGGTGTCATTTTGAAGGTACACACATTGAGTACACTCAACAAAATAGCCACAAAAATGGCCCCAGCCCGCTTTGAGCCCATTGAAGCCTAGCCTGTTTCGGCCCATCAAAAAATGGCTTACCCGCCCCGTTTATAGTTGGCCCGAACCCGGCCCGGCCTGGCCAGTTGCTCACCCCTAGTCACTAGCAATTGCACACATAATATTGTTGGGATTATTTCAAGAGTATAAAAAGATTATATAGCATAAGAAGTAACGTAGAATAAGTATAAAAGTCATATATAAGATAAACATAAGTAATATGACCAACATGGGTGAATATAAAACCAACATGAGTTTTATTAAGTTGTAATCTCGATTTTATCTCAACTAAAATAAGCTCCCTGGGCTCAACACCGACCGTGTTGATGCACCACGGACCGCTCCAACACGGACCATGGTGACCTCACCACAGACTGTGTTGAGGCCTAGGAGTTGTCTCAATACTCCAACGACTATATGGTCTTCTCCATTAAGTTGTAATCTCGATTTTATATCAGATTTAAGTACCCAATAGTTATATCCTCCCTATACCACATGGTCCATAGACTTAGTGTAAGATTCAAAAGTTTTATTAAGGGTAATTACCCCGATTAAGGGTCTAATATGGGCTAGTTACTTATTTACAGGACTAATAATTAACTTTCTGTTTTATGTGATTATATTTTATAATTATATTTATTTATTTATTTATCCGAATTAGAATTTTATTGGAGGAGCCGACTTATTAATTGGTGGACTTGTTATATTATTTGGTAATTGGATTATAGATTTGGAAAAGAAGAAAATAAGGGGAAGTAGGAGATTTTTATCATTTTTGATGGGGGAATTTTACAATCAAAGGAATTATGGAAGGAAAAAAAAAGGGGATTGGAAAATTAGCAAGTATTAGAAGTGGGATAAAATTTATAAGAGAAAAGGGATTAAAACCCCTTCTTTTCTTGGTGTTGGACGACAAAAGAAGAAGAAAAGGGGACAAGCCCCTTCTGGCTTTTTGCACATCAGACACGCACGAGAGAGAGAGAGAGAGAGAGAGAGAGAGAGAGAGAGAGAGAGAGATTCGCGGTGGAAGCGACGGTGGCGGCGCCGCCTGGTTGCCGGTCACCGGCCGCCGACGCGCAGGGGAAGAGGGTGATGGAGGGGTTGGTTTGGCGGCCTCTTCTTCCTCTGTTTCTCTTCGAGCAACTCAAAGAGAGAGGAAAAAAGACTATCGATGGTGGCGTCTAAGGGGTACAGGAGAGTCGGGTGACAATTGAGGGACCTTGGTAGCAGCGCACGGTGGCCCGGCACGACACAGCCTGGACATTGGCGGCAGCGGCGCTGCGGTGATTGAGGTTTGGCGCTACGTGGGTTGCTTACACGTGAGGCCGGATCGAAACTCCTATGCGTTTTGGAAGGATTTGGTCGCACAATTCGAGCCCGAAAGTGAGATGTTGAGTCTGAGACTAATCAAATCATGTGGGTATCTTTGTCCCCACTTAATAATTGTTAAGCTTCAGGTTTAATTAGTAGAATTTGAATATTTAGTTTATACTTGAAACTGTTAATTATGTTGGAATGGTTGGATTGATATATGTAACCGAGTTGGAAGTTGGATGGTACTTGGGTTGAACATTGAGTGTCGAGGTCTATTTGGGTTGGTGTATGTGAGGAGGGAGCCTTGGTTGAATAGTGAAATCGGAATGTTTTGGGTTGAATAATTAATAGTACGAAGAGCTGTTTAATTATTTTACTTATTACTTTTGTTATGATGTACGTGGATATTTATCGGAGTTGAGACCTAATTGACCCTTATATGTGTGAACAGATACACATCGTGGTAGAATGGTTGGGTTATGTTTAGAATGATCTTAATTTGGTCTTAAGGAGCAAAGGATGCATATATGGGTCTTGAATAAGCTATATGTTTATAGAGCGAGGTTTCATGCTTATGGTTAGGTTGTTGAGTATCTAGTATATTATAGCTACACCCTAGCCTATTGTGAAAGGAAATTAAATCATTTGTTAGCCATTATATGTGAATTTAAGTTCATGTGTACCTACCTTTCCCAATTCTTTGAAATTATGTGAACTCGAAAAGTATCTTATGTTTTTAATTCAAAAAGAAGTATTTCAAATGAGCTTTTAAGGATATTTTGATCGACATTGGCATTTCCAAGATGTTGAGAAGTATTGATCACATTTTTGATATGTTAAGATGGCTTATTTGAACTTATTCGGGCTTTATTGGCTCAATTACGCGTATTTATTTATGTACTTGAGCTTTGAATGACTCTCGAAGTATTATTCTAAGGAACAAATTATATTGTGATACTTATATGTGATTTTTAAGTGTTAATTGGTTATTTTGAAGGTTTATAAACTTGTGTATGGGGATTTGGCTTCTTGAATGAGAAAAAGGTTGGAAAAATGATCAACTGAGCTATTTTGATTTAAATGAAAGGTCAATTCTTATTTTATGTACACATACGAGATTTTGGAAAGCTATTTGGATGAGAAGTGTATGGTATGGAATTGTTATACGATTTACCAATATTGAAATGGTTTTCGGGCTAGGTGTATTGCACTAGGTACTGTGGACTAATTCGAAAGTCGGGTTACCACCTGTAAAGGGGAACCGAATCGGCTGGGTATATAAAGTCCATTGACGTTAGAATTTCCTGTGAAGTTAAACTAACTGTCTTAAGGGGGAACCGGCTCCGACTGGAAAGTGCTGAAAGTACACTACGCCCATGGTATCAATATTTTCGTATAATGGAATGAAGGAAGGATTATATTAAACCGTTGGTTATTGGAAACGGTTATAAATTATGGTTATGGAAAGGTGGAAAAGGCAATTTGAATAACTTTTAATACTTGTTTCAAATTGCGTGAGTTATTCTTCAAACATTGAAAATGTTACGTTCTTATTTAGAATGGCTTTGAAAGGTTTTGAAGTATGAATGGTTTCTTACTTGAGAATTGTGAGTTGTGAGTTGTGTTTAATAATGTTCAAACTAAGTTTCAAAAAGTGTCTTGTGATTTAAATAAGTAACTTATTTTGCTATTTATGAGTTATATATGTGATATTTAAGCTCTTCGAGTGTGTCTCTTAATTAGACTAATGCATAGCATGTGAATCCCATCTTGATTGCCAATGTGGAGGCTAAACGGAGTGTATGAGTCACTTGAGGGGTAATTAAGTTAGGAGGATGATGTGTATGGAGTTGGTGGCAGCTACTAAAACCCTAGGGTACTTGAAATGCTCCTCTGATGGTTTCCTCGTTGTTTTCATGACTAAAAAGGCTATCCCATTCCCCTGTAGTTGATTTGGAAGATATGAGATTGTTTAATTACCTCAAATGGGACATGTAGGTGCTTGAATGGAAATCTTATACTTATTTTCCTATTTGAGGAATTATAAAGTGACCAAGAGATGCGTTTATGTTTTAATTCTACTTTGTGAATGCAGAACTAGGGTGACTCCCATTCTTAGGTTGCTTGAATCTCAATGGTTGTTCCAAGGTCCAAGTTACCCACCGAGCTGTGGTTTGCTCATACCCCCTTTTTCCTCCCCCTTACAGGCCAATATGAAGATCAGGAGCTGACTGCTTGTTTGGAGATCGAGTATATCTAGTTGTTTATATATACAGAAAGTATTTGTTTTGTAGTTTGAATTCTATTGTAAATGTATTTGGAATGCTTGGGATCGTTGATACATTTAGATTGTAATCCAAGCGTGTGGCTCGTGATATACTCCGGCGTATGGCCGTTGAGTTCTATTTTGGTTTAGTTTGTTTATTTCAGGGTTGTAAGGCTTTAAGCCTGGGAAACGTCCATATTACAGAGGGAACTCTGCCGGATTTTCCTCATAAAATTTTGGAAATTAGTTTCTAAGTTCTCCTTTTTACCTTTCTCAACCTTAATTAGGTTGAGATTGACCTTAACAGCCCCTATTAGGGAGCGGGTTGTTACACTTAGCCAGGGGTCAAGATACTTATTAAGGACCTTTATTAAGTCCTTTGACCAAGGGTATGAAGAAGGGGGAAAAGTCTCCCATAAATAGGAGACATTCTCTAACCATTTGAGCATGACATCCTATAATCACATCTTCTTATTCTTGTCTAGATTGTAGCTATACTTGAGTCAATCAAGTGACAAATCATATTCTTGAATGTGTTAAGTGCTAAGTTTTATCTCTTTGAACATTTACGGTATAGGAAATATTTCTTAAAGAAAGTGAGTTTTGTCCATGACTCTTAGCTATATCCAAAGCGAGTTTACCATTGTCTTCTATACCATTACTCCCATTTCTCCAACAATCATAAGAACTATTTAGTATGGTCTCACTTCGTGATATGTCTAGCGATTTCCAAAAGCTAGAACGATTTGAAGGAGTGGACTTTCGGCGTTGGCAAAGCAAGATGCATTTCTTGCTTACTACTCTCAATGTGGCCTATGTGCTTAACATTGAGATTTCTCCCAAGGTGGTTCAAGCCCTTTCGACTGAGAAGGCACAAGCATCTTCAACCGAGAAGCCTCCCACAGAATGAACTGACAAGACATCCAAGGATTGTGATAAGAGCAAGGGACAAGGTGAAGACAAGACTCCTATGGAAGATGCGGAGGCTACTCCGCAAAGGTTGAAGATGGAGAATGACCACTGCATATGTAGAGGAGGCATTCTCAATGGGATAAGCGATACTCTCTTCGATATATATCTATCGATATGTCGAGATGACCGAGAAGCTTTAGGAGATGCTTGAGGCTAAGTACATGTCAGAAGATGCATCAAGTAAGAATTCTCTTGTTAATTAATTTATGAAGTTTAAGATGGATGATAATAGGAAAATTCTAGATCAATTTAATGAGATTCAACGTATTTTGAGTAACTTCAAGCAACACAACTTTAACATGGATGAATCTATAATCATATCTTCTATCATTGACAAATTACCTTCTTCTTGGAATGAGACTAAAAAGACACTCATGCATCGGAAAGATGCTATGTCTCTTGAAGAATTGGCTAACCATCTTCGGATTGAAGAAGAGCTACGCCTACAAGATGGTACCAAAGAGCAATCTAAGGTCCATATGATGCAAGAGAATAAGGGAAACAATAGCTATAACAAAACTAGCAAGGGAATTCAAAAGCCTAAGCAAGTTTGTTGGGAATGTTGCAAACCGGGGCACACAAAGAGAAAGTGTTACCAATGGAAAAAGAAGCATGGTTTTTTGAACAAAGAAATATCTAAAGGCAAGCGCTAGGAGAAGGAACCCAATCCCTTCGTGGCTATGATTAAGGATCATATCAATATAGTCTCCATTGGTAGTAACGATTGGTACATAGACTCGGGAGCATCAAGGCATGTTTGCATTAACAAGAGTTTATTCAAGACTCTCAAACCAGCGTATGATGGTGTCAAACTCTACATGGGCAACAACCATCCGGTTAAAGTTGAAGGCATTGGGCAAGTGGAACTCATTTTCACTTCCGGGAAATCTTTACCTTTGAATGATGTGTATTTAGCTCCGAAAGATTGTAAGAATCTTGTATCCGGTTATCTCCTTAGCAAGTTTGGTTTTATGCAAGTTTATGATGGGGATAACTATGTACTTTCTAAGGGAGGAACCTTTTTGGAGAAAGGATGTGTTTATGGTGAAATGTTTAAGTTGAATGATCATAAAAGTAATAAAGAAGACATGATTTCTGCTTATATGCATGTGTCTAGTTTGAATAATTCTTTTCAATGGCATGCTAGATTAGGACATGAAAACTTTAAAAAGGTAAAGGAAATGTCCAATGTTGATTTAATTCCTAAATTGAATGATGTAGAAAAGTGCAAGACATGCATGCTTAACAAGATCACTAAAAGTTCATTCTCAAGTTTAAAAAGAGCTTCTAAATTGCTTGATTAAATTCATAGTAATTTAATTGATTTTCATAGTACACCTTCTATGCTGGGATTCACCCATGAGTAAAAATGTCCCACGTCAAAAAAGTAAAGAGAAAGGACATGGTATATAAGTCAAGTGGCTACTCCTCTTAACACCAATTGGTTTTAAGATGGAACCTTACCTAACTTATGTACCATGGGCCTTGGTTAAAGTAGGTTTCTGCCTTGGATCTCTCTAACAAGTGGTATCAGAGCCGATGGTTCGTTCGGCTGCGCGCGAGGTGCGGAAAGATCACCATGGATAGGAGCACGGACCATGGTGCGTGCGCGGCTAGGTGTCCTGAATGTGCAGAGTGGTGGCATGAGGCTCAGGTGGAGTAGGGTGCAGCTCTGTGGAGTAAGGTGCGGCTGGGACTCTTGAGGTAGAGTGGTGGCATGAGACTCAGATGGAGTAGGGTGCGGCTCTGTAGAGTAAGGTGCAGCTATGATGGGCTCCTGATGGTGACTTGAAACCTTGGTAAAAAGAGGCTTCTAATCAAGGGGGAGAGATTCATGTGTGAAGGGGGAGATTATTAATATTCACCCATGAGTAAAAACGTGTCACATCGAAAAACTAAAGAGAAAAGACATGGTATATAAGTCAAGTAGGCTACTCCTCTTAACACCAATTGGTTTTAAGATGGAACCTCACTTAACTTGTGTACCATGGGCCTTGGTTAAAGTGGGCTCCCGCCTTGGATCTCCCTAACATTCTATAGGTGGTAAGAAGTATGATGTAACTGATGATTATTCTAGATCTTGTCAAGTTTATCTTTTGAGTTCTAAAGATGAAACACTGGAAAAGTTTAAATTTTACAAGACTAGAAGTGAATTACAATGTGAGACCTTGATTAAAGCTTTAAGATCCGATGGGGGGGGGGGAGGGATTTTATGATCTAAAATTTTTCCAAGAAACTAACAGAGATTGCATATGAGACAACCGCTCTATATACACCATAACAAAATGGGGTTGCGGAAAGAAAAAATAAAACTTTAAAAGAAATGGTGAATTCTATGTTGTTTAACTCCAGTTTAAGTATTGGATTTTGGGGTGAACCATGTTAATGACATTGTATTTTAAATAGAGTTCCAATTAAAGGGAACTCTAGTACCCCATATGAGTTATGGACAAAAGGAAACCAAATCTAAAGTATTTTAAGATTTGGGGCTGTAGGGCTATTGTAAGGGTCGCGGAACCTAAGAAATGGAAATTAGGTGAAACTGGAATTGAGTGCATCTTTATAGGCCATGCTCAAGATAGCAAAGCCTATCGGTTTTTGGTAGTTGAACAAATGAATACATATCGGTGAATACCGTTATGGAATCAATAGATGCACTTTTTGATGAGACTAGGTTCTCTTCAATTCCTAGATCTAAAGTTATAAATCAAAATGTTGTTCCTTAAATTGAGCCTTCTGATGAAAATCATGAGGGTACGTACATCCATACAAGATGATCTTTTGAATCATGATGTTACTCATGATGAAGAAGATGAAAGTATTGAGTTAATAAGTAGTAAAAGAGCAATGAAACCAAAGGATTTTGGTTCGGACTTCTATGTATATTTAGTAGAAGGTTCAAGGGACTCGATTAAAAGTGAGATCCTATGTATGTAGTATGTACAACATAGACAAAGATCCAAATACTTTTAAAGAAGCTATGCAATCTCATGATGCTTCTTTGTGGAAAGAAGCGGTACAAGATGAGATTGATTCTATAAAGGAAAATAATGTTTGGATATTGGTTGATCTTCCTCCAGGTATTAAACCAATTACCTCTAAATGGATCTTTAAAAGGAAAAGGAGAGTAGATGGTACCGTTGAGAGATATAAAGCCCGGATAGTTGTAAGGGATTTTACTCAAAAGTATGGTATTGACTACTTTGATACATATGTAACAGTAGTTAGGATAGCTTTAATACGTGTATTGTTGGCTTTAGCTTCTATCCATAAGCTAGTAATCCATAAAATGGATGTCAAGACGACATTCTTAAATGGAGAACTAGAAGAGGAGGTGATATGGAATAACCTAAAGGGCTTGTTGTTGAAGGTCAAGAAAAGAAAGTTTGAAACTTATAAGGTCCTTATATGGACTTAAACAAGCACCTAAGTAAGGGCATCAAAAGTTTGATCAAGTAGTACTTTCAAGTGGATATAAGATCATGAATCATATAAGTGCATATACTATAAGTTTGAGAATGGTAAAGGGGTGATTATATGCCTATACGTTGATGACATGTTGATGTTTAGGACCGACATGAAACAAGTTAATAAGACCAAAGAATTTCTATCCTCTAAGTTTTCTATGAAGGACATGGGTGAAGAGGATGTAATTCTTAGTATCAAGATCATTAGAAATAATGTTGAAATAAGTTTACCTCAACAGCATTACATTAAGAAAATTTTAGACAAGTTCAGAGATAAGAGTATAACTCCGGTAAGTACACCTTATGATTCAAGTAAGAAACTAGAGAAGAACATAGGTTCTCCGATTCATCAACTTGAATATGCTAACGTAATAAGAAGTCTCATGTATGTTATGACAAGTACAAGGTCAGATATTGCTTATGCAATTGGCAAGTTAAGTATATATACAAGTCATCCGGGTAAAATGCATTGGTTTGCTATTCGGAGAGTACTAAAATATCTAGCCGGTACTAAAAGTTACCAACTCACTTATAAAGGAGAGCCTTCGGTATTAGAAGGTTACTCGGATGCGAGTTAGATAAGTGATAAAGAAGATTATTCTTCTACTACCGGGTGGGTGTTCCTGTTAGGAGGTGTAGTGATTTCTTGGGGATCCAAGAAACAAGCTAGTATAGCAGACTCCACTATGGCTTCGAAATTAATGTCATTATATGTTGCTTGTAAAGAAGAAGAATGGTTAAGGAACTTATTATTGGAAATACCTCTTTGGTATAAGCCAATTTCACCTATCACAATTCATATTGATAGAAAGACTACTCTTGATGTTGTGTATAGTCATGTCTACAATGGAAAGTCAAGGCAAATTGGTCTAAAACATGCTTGTATTCATCAATTAATAAAAGATGGAGTAGTAACTTCAAGGTTTATCAAATCAAAAGAAAATTTAGTTGATCCTTTAACCAAAGGGTTATCTAAAGATTTGATAAAAAGCACTTCAAAAGGGATGAGTTTAAGTATAGCTCAAGTTTTTACTAATGACAAAAAAAACGCAACTTCACGAATTGGAACAACACCAATTTCTAAAGTTCAAATGAGTACGGAGTTGTTAAATTAGTAGGAAGCATCAATCGTTAAAATCCCAAGGTCAAGTGATGCTTAGAATCTGTAATGGCAAGAGGTTGAGTAGTGATACTCTTAATAAACTTTGTGGAGACCTCATTACAAGGGTTGTATATTACAAAGTTTACCTATGTAAGTGTTATGTGTGGCCGCATAAAGGAACTATGAGCTAGAGTTTCGAAACACTTGACACAAGGCTGGATAACAGTGTCAGGTATTGACACTTAAGATTTATCGTACGTGTGTTATGACTATAGTTGATCTGCATAAATACAAAGTTCAAAGATTCGTCATTTCAATCCTCTTAAGCCACACTTTAACCACATATCCGGGGTGTTACAGTATGCCACATTTATTTTATAATTAGTTTAATCCTAAGGGTTCCGATTATCGAATTTCTACGTTCGGTAATTCTCTCAACGATCCAATTCCATATTCTTGATGGCCAATCAAAAACAATGACATACATAATCATAGTATAAATAAAATGCATCCAAACTAGATTAACATTTGTTCAATCCAACAAAATTCAATCCATGAAAGCAACTAAAATGGGTGTATCCCCTAAAACCTATAAAACTACTCACTAATCATGTCTAAACTACAAAAACACATAAATTTTACGCTAAAAAGCATGGAAATCTTAAGAGAATGAAGAAATAACCAAAGATGTGCAGAAAACCCTTGAAAGAATTTGGCAATTGTGGACTTTTGCTCCTCCAACACCGAATCGATCTTAAGTAATCTTCAATCTTCAATTCGCTCTCAAACTCTTGATTATTGTAGGATTATGGAAGATGGATGATGGTAGAGATGGAGGGGGATGGTATGGAAGGAATAGATGAATATGGATGAAGGTGGATGAAGATGGATGAAGGTGGATGAAGGTGGATGAAACAGTCGAATCCATTAATTATATAACAATTATAGGACTTGAAATGGCAAAATGCAATAAACAGGGTGAGACACGGTCCGTGTCAACCTCAACATGGAATGTGTCAACCTCAACACGGACGGTGTTGATGGTTTCTGGTAAAATTGAGATTTCTGGAGACCAACACGGACCGTGTTGCGGTAAAAACGGGTCGTGTTGCATATGGAAAATTTTGGGTAATCTTGTTTTGGCCATATCTCCTTCGTCCGACGTCCATTCGACTTGGTTCTTTAATTTTCAGAAAGGTCTATGAGTCTACTTTTCATTGTTATAAGATTCAATAAAAAGATGGTGACCAAAAGAGTGGACATATATCAGTTTTCACACACTTTCTGCTATCTTACTCATTACTCCTTCATCTCAACTCGCAATTGACCTTATAATATATCATCGAAAAGCTCTTTCAATGATGAATCAAGTAGTGGATGTGAGCTTTGGAGTCCACATCACTAATCTGCACAAATTGAACAAAACACTCAAAACTCAGTTAAGATAATGAAATAAGACATAAAAGATCATTAAGCATATTAATCCCCAAATTTCACAATCAAAATGCTCCAGAAACTAAGTCAATGTATATATGCCTTCATCATTCATCATTGCTACTAATGATTCATATTACTACCTGTAGGACCCGGAGAATCGTCCCCCATTTACGGGTATCGATTTTCAATGCCCTACTTAAGTAATCGGGAGCCGACTAAGGTTGCTTAATCCTTAAATAAGGATACTTCTATTTTCGAAATTCGTTTTCGGGGTGATGAAACTTTATTTATTTACAAATTCGTTTTTTATTATTTAAATACTTGAAATTGCACCAAAATACTTTAATGATGATTCGATACCGGCCCAAACATCAGACCCAGGCCCGAGATGAAGCAAACAGGCCGCCGGGAATCATCAAAACCCGAGGGGTTTTGATAATTCCTTAACTGGGTCGTGTGCTTCCTCGGCCCAGAGAAAGTTGGGTAGAAAATGATAAAACCCGTGAGGTTTTATTATTTTCTGGCCCATTTTCTCTCGGATTTAGCCTTGGATTGATGAGAAGAATGTATTAAACCATTTTTTAATTATTTTAATGCTAATGCGTATATTTTAAATAATTAAACGGATTGTTAAAAAAGATAAAGAGTCGCCAGCCGATTTAAGGAAATTGACAAACCATAAAATAAAGTAAATAACTCCGGTCTACGAAACCCGATTTCTAGGTTCTGGGGTAAGGTTACGACTTCGAGAATTATAAGAACTCTCGAATCCGCCTGTTTGAAAACTGACTACTAAAATCGAACTTGAAATGAAAAAGAGTAGGGAGAAGTTTAGCCAATTTCACAATAATTCATTCTTGATCATGCAATATAAGAACGAAGATGTTTTATTTTACAAAATGCAAACACGTAGAAGTAAGGAGATTAAAGCATAAATTATATGACAAAATACAACAATAATAATAATGAAATCAAACATTGCTTAATGGGGGTGGATGAGATGAATTTGATCCCTTGACTTGACCTTGATTAGTAACTTGGATGGAAGGATGAATATGAGAATGATTAGGAGAATGGTATAAGAATGATGAAAATGATTATAAGAGGATTAGAGAGAATTTGAGTATAATGGTAATAGTTGGTGAGAATAGTTGATGAAATGAGGGTGGAATGGAAGAGGTATTTATAGGTGAAGGGATAGATGTTTTTGGAGGGAAATGGAGGGGGACACGTCCCTAGGATCATGCCCTTCCACCATGCAAAGATAAAACCCCTGCTGGTTTTGGGAGGTTAAGGCAAGGTCAACCACGTGGAGCTATGATAAAGGGATATGCATGGGATGATTCTGGCGCCAACTTTGAAGATTAAAACCCCTGCGGGTTCTGATTGCAGTCACACGGATCGCTGACGTGTCTGGCAAAAAGGTGGGCTGCTACCGGGATAAAACCCCTGCGGGTTTTATATTTTTCTGGGCCGGGGGCGCGTCTCGGGCCCGCTTTTCTTTTGGGCTGCTTCTGATTCTTAAAACCCCTGTGGGTTTTATTATATCTATGCGGGCTGTTTTGATCTGTTGGGCCCATATTGCTGATTCCATGGGCCCAATGACCCATGTTGGTGTTCGGCCCAAGTGACTTGCTGAGTTTTGGCGAATCGGGATTATGTCGGTGCAAATTCCGGTGTCTACACTACCCTGTCATTTTTATTTTAAGTTTTCTGTATCCGTCATAACTCTAGTTTAAACTATTTTTGAAAATATCCGCTTTCGAATTTTGGTTCTGGCCATGGGGATTACTGGAAATTTAACCTGAGACCCTGATTTTAGTAATTAGGTTAAAGGAAAGGTACTAATAATAATAATAATAATAATAATAATAATAATAATAATAATAATAATAATAATAATAATAATAATAATAATAATAATAATAAGAAGAAGAAGAAGAAGAAGAAGAAGAAGAAAAAGAAGAAGAAGAAGAAGAAGAAGAAGAAAAAGAAGAAGGAAAAAGGGGAGAATTCAGTTGTACGTTGAAAAGAAAATGGAGAGCAGTATCACACTCCCATCTCTCCTTCTCTCTCTATCTCCCTCACCACCTACCACCTTGCCTGCCACACTACCACCGCCGACGAGGCTGCCGGAACGTCGCCTGGACACCGACAGCAGCCACCATCCCCTTCTCCATCCCAGTGCTCTTTCTCTTGTTTCCCCAAATTTGAGGTAAAACCCTAACTTTTGTAATTTTCTTCAAATCTGAAATTTTTATGTTTTGATTGTTAAATTGTTACTCTTAATTACCAATTAGGGTTATAAGCATGATTTTAAGCATAGTTTGGCTTTGGTGTAATGATGGATGATGGGTATGATTTGGGGAGATGATACAATACACACTAGCATATTATTTTATCATACACCCTACTTATTTCTCATGTATATATATCCAGATACTTGTATTATTTTTTACACTTTTATAATAATAGCAGTACAACACATACTCTCTTCTCTCTGTCAATTCTCCCTCTTTCTTCTTTGTTCTGTTTTTCAATTATGGATATTATCATGGTATCAGAGCTATTTCTTGTTCGTTGATTTTCGATCCGATGATTCAAGATTTGTTTTGTTTCTTTTCTCCAGATTTGAATTCCGAGTATTATCATTCTCGATTTTGGATTTGTTTTTTAATTTTTTCTTGGATTCTTTACTACCAGATCTAATTCTTCTAAATTATGCGATTGGAGTGCGATTGTTTTTTCTTTGGATTCGAGTGCTAAATTTCCCCATTTTTCACATCTCAATTCTGAGTGTGTGTGTTTTCGCTTCTGTCATTTGTCATATTCTGGAAAAATGTCTGAGACTCCTGCTACTTTCATATATTCTGATACTTTGAGTGATCCGAACAATGTTCTGTACTTACATCCCTTAGACAACCCCAACAATATTCTTGTGTCTGAGTTATTGAATGGGGAAAATTATAATCATTGGAAAAAGGCCATGGAAATAGTCTTGATTGCAAAGAACAAATTGGGTTTTGTTCAAGGCACTTATACTCAGCCTAGCAGTACTGTAAGTGCATCGGTAGTTAATCAATGGGATAGATACGACAAAATGGTGCTTTCTTGGACTATGAATGTTGTGATAAAAGATATTGGCCAAAGCATCCTTTTATCTGCCTCTTCAAGGGATGTTTGGATTCAGTTAGAGTAAAGGTTTGGTGAGCCTGATGGAACAAGAACTTTCAGAATTCAACTAGATCTTTATATGATTTCTCAAGGCAGTCTGTCTATTTCAGATTACTACACTTGAATCAAGAAGTTGTGGGATGACTATGATGGAATGATTTCTATTCCTAGGTGTTCGTGTGGCATCAGTTGCGCTAGTTTGATGGCAGCAAGAAAGCTGATTCAAGACCAACATCTTATTCAATTTTTGGTTGGTCTGATTGATGACTACAGAATTGTTAGGGGTAACATTTTAATGTTGAGGCCTCTGCCTACTCTTAATCAGGTTTATCACTTGGTCATTCAAGAAGAGAAATAAAGAAATTTATCTTCCGTTTCCCATCTTGGTAGCAATGTTGTTGCCTTCAATGTTCTTCAAGATCACACAGCTTTAGCTGCTACTCAACAAAGGGGTTACAATAATTCAAGTTCAAGAAGCAATGGAGGCTACTACAATCATGCTCAGAACAAAGCTCCTAGTCAACAATCTTCAAATCAAAATTCTACGACATATTACAATCAGTCTTCTAATGGAGGGTATAGAGGTCCTAAGCCAACGGGGTCAAGAAAGAAAGCAATTCTTCTGTGATTATTGCAAAATGATAGTGCATACTATCCAAAGGTGTTACAAGCTCCACGGATATCCCCCAGGACATAAACTCTATAAAGGCAAAGGATTGGCTGTTGAGGCTGATCTTAGATCCTCTTCAATACCTCAAGAAGTTACAAATCTTGTTTCTTCACAATGATAAGTCATCACTGTTGACTAGAACCACAACTTGATGCAAATGCTCATTAAGTATTCTCAAGATTTTGAACAAAACAACCAAGAATTTACAGTTGTTGCGTTCTTTGCAGGTAAAAGATATTCTTTTTTTGCTACCTTTGATAATCTAGTCTGGATAATTGATAGTGGAGCAAGTGACCATATCGCCTCTAATATTTCTATGTTACATGAAATTCAAAAAATTTCTTACCCGTGTTTTATTACTATGTCGAATGGGGAAAAGGCTCAAGAAGAATATGTTGGGAAAGTTCATTTATCTGTTGATTTAGAATTGCTAAATGTTTTACATGTACCTTCATTTCAATATGACCTTCTGTCTATTCATAAACTTGTTAAACAATTGCAACTTAGTGTGATTTTTACACCCACTGATTGTTTTCTCCAGGACCACACACATAACAAGACTTTCACACTTGGTAAACAACATAATGGCCTCTATCTTTCACATGGTTCAAGAAGTGCACAAGGACCACATGCTGTTGACAGTGACAACGCAATTGCTTGTTTTACCAGTTATGAGCTTTGGCATCTTCGATTAGTCACATGTCTTTTGACCAAATGAGGCACGTGAATTTAAAAAGTTGTCCTAATGTAAAAGATCATGGTCTTTGTCAAGTTTGCCCCCTAGCAAAGTTACATAGATCCCATTTTCCTCTAAGTAGCACAAAAGCAAAGGCATGTTTTGATTTGATACATGTAGATGTCTGGGGTCCTCATCCTTGTAAGACCTATAATGGATGTTCATATTTTCTTACTATAGTATCTTATCATTCTCGTGCCACTTGGGTTTATACTATGGCTCACAAGAGCAATACTTTTCCTATTCTCAAGCTTTTATAATTTCTGTTCAAAACCAGTTTAATATTTATGTGAAAATAATTCGATTTGACAATGGGTTGGAGTTTAAAGATGCTGCAGCTTTAGAATTTTATAAAGCTAGAGGTATAGTACATCAAACGTCTTGTGTAGATACTCCACAACCAAATGGCATTGTGGAGAGGAAGCATCAACATTTATTATAAATGGTAAGGGCTTTATTATTTCAATCTAAACTTCCTGACAAGTATTGGGGTGAAGCTTTATTCACAGCTACATACTTGTTTAATCGTATTCCAACTGCTATTTTAGATCATAAAACACCTTTTGAAGTCTTGTTTAATACTCAACCTACTTATGATCATTTAAAGGCTTTTGGGTGCTTGTGTTTTGTTGCTACTTTGAAAAGAAATAGGAATAAGACTCAACCAAGAGCTCAACCTTGTGTTTTATCTGGTTATCCTGCCACTCAAAAAGGATATAAAGTCTTAGATCTTCACTCAAAAAGAGTCTTCATCTCTCTAGATATACAATTTCATGATACCATTTTCCCTTTTCACAAAATTCCTTCCTAGTCTGAAGTTACTCTTCCTATCATTCCAACCTTTATTCAAGAAACTACTCAATTTCATGGTTCCATTGATCCTCAAACATCAACATCTCACACTAATTCTGATCATTACACACTACTAAAAACTTGTCATATTGCGACGGAAATGTTCGTCGCTCGATCCTTGTTAAATTACAGCTGAGTTGGCAAATAAAAATGGGCCTTGCGACGGACCTTGCGACGGAATAGTCTGTCGCTCGGCCCATTTTAAGAAAACAACGTCAAAAAGAACAATCATTGAAGGGGAACTTCTGCTTAGCCCATTCAATTGCCCGTCCAACCTCCCCTCAAACCCTAACCTTTCCATTGTCTCTCTTTTCTGCACCCCGGCCAACCTCCAGCCGGCGACCCACCGTCACCTCCACAACGATGCCCAAACCCACCGCCATCCTAGACCGCTGCTCACGCGTCCTCACTCTCCCAGTTACCTCAATGAGGCCAGTCCCAACGCCCCCGACCTCCGCCGCCACCGAACTTCGCCGACAAGATGACTCCCCCAACGCACGACTCGTCCTCGTCGCGCTGCTTCCCGTCGCCACTGCGCTGTTGCCCTCATCCTGCTGTTGTCCACTGCCCAAATCTGTAATTTCTCAATCTACCTTGTTCAATTTTTGATTTGCAAATTTAGTTATTGGATTTTGATTTGATTAATTGCAAAATCAAGATTTGTGTGACTGTTTGGGTGTATGGTTTATAATTTAGCAAAGAAACTGTTGGATTTGTTGCAAGAATCGCATCTTTCTCATTCTGTTTAGTCAAAGGATACCGATTTGCATGAAGTTGCAAGAAACTGTTGGCTTATTTGGTGTCTTTGCTTTGTTAACCTTTTTCATCCCTGCTGTTTACTTTCATTAACCTTCAATTTGCTTTAGTTTATTTTATCACCATTTTACTTCAGTTCTTAGCTTTGTTTAATAAACAAGGTGGAAATTTTGTTGGAAAATTCATTGTACGTTTGATTAGATAAATACATATTTGGAGTGGAATCTAAAATCTGAATTTTGAATATGGCGATGAATCAATAACTTAGAAACTATAACTTGGGTGGATTAATTGGAAAAAAGACAGCATCCTAGTAGTTATTGTTGTCCTACATAGTTGTCCCCTCCCTTTACACGTATAAAATGGGAAATGAGAAGGAAAGGATATGGCATATTGTTTTATCATTTATTTAGTTTCTATGAAGGACTTGTTTGCTTGAAGGGGCCAAGTAAGGGGTTTCATCATGCATGGTGCAACCCTAAGTTGGGATTCATTTGTTATTTCTCATGTTTCAGGCAAGCAATGGGTTTGATCATGTATGACATGCTACTGGTTGCTTTAACCACGTTTAGTTTACACAGACAAAATTGATGTTTTATATTCCAGTGTATACTTTAAGGTGTCACATGATCGGGTAATAACTTGGTACTTGTCACCCACTGAGGCATTTTGTGTGCAATATTTTGATCATTTTTCCCCCTTTCGAAATTCCATTCAATTTGTTGGTGGTGCTGATTTCCAGCTCCGAGGGAAACATTCTAATTGAGTGATCAAATCTTTTCCCCCTTTCAAAATTCCATTCATTTTTTTTGCCCTTTTTTTTTTAATTTTTTTATTGCTACTTTGCCCATTTGTCAATCTTCTCATTTTCGATTTTCTTTCATTCCCCTTGTTCACAGATCTCATCTGTTTATTGGAATCTCTATTGGCCGTTGTTAAAATTTTTGTTAGCTTCTGCTTGTTCATTGAATCTCAACAAAATTATGCCAATTTTTCGAATTAGGAGGAGTTTTGCCCCCTTGATCTGCGTTGGGTCTTGATCATTTTTTAGATGGGTATTGGGTTTGTTTGTGATTGCTTCATTCATTTGTTTGTGGGTTTGCTCTGAATTTGTGTTGGTCATGAAGTAATGGAAATGAGGAAATTATATGAGTTTTCTTTGATACAATATGACTGAGCAAAGGCTGTTTGATTTGAATCTCCTAGGCTCCCTTTTATAAACCATTTTTCTAGTATTTGTTGAAAGTGTGATTGGGGTATGTAGGAGTAACCTTGTTTTGAAAGACTAGAGTGGAAGAATTAAAGAAGTATGTTAATTACTTTTCAACTCCCTGTATACTGTTTTGAATAACTGTCAAACATGGGTGCAATTCTTGCTATTGTTTATTGAGACGTTGTGGATGTTTGATCATGTTGCTACTGCTGTGCATCATGCTCAATTGAGGTATTTTTGGTTATTACTTGATGTATATTGGAGTAGTAGCAGTGATGGGAGTCATTTGAAGATCTATTGAAGAGTATTTGAAGCAATAAAAAAAAAGAAAAAAAATAGAAATTTCTTGATCAAACTTGATGAACTACTGATCGGCCATGAGAATGCATTTGATATCAGGTAATTTTGCTGGTTTTTTGTGTTCTTTGCTGAGTGTAAAGAGTTTGAATGGGTTGGGAGTTAATTGGAGTTAATTGAGGGTCATTTGAGAGAAGTTTTGGGGGTGATTGCTGCCAAAACACCACTGACTTTTCTGCTCTTGCAGCTTTTGTTATGCTAATTTGGGGTCTGTTCTTAGAGGATTTTATTATAGGTTTGGGACTCTAAAAATATCATAGAGAATGTGGACATCGTGTATGAACGGTTGGTGAAAGTTTTAGTAGGATTAGAGGCTAAAATCCATCAACATTTTTCTGCCTGTTTGTCTGTTTGATTTGGTATGTTTTGCTTCTGTCTTGGGCTCCTTTGGTAGTTCTTTTTGGTGTATATTTGGTGTGGGAATATTGAAAATTGTTTGAGAGTTATCTGGATTCAATTTGGAGAGTACTAAGAGACTTTTTTGCGTAATGTTTGTGCTAAGTACACTGTGTATTGTATTTCTTTTGTTGTGTGTGTGTTGTTTGGAGAACCTGCTACTGGCTCTCTTGCTGCTGCAGAGCAAGACAACCTTTTTCCAGCGCTGAATTGCTATGTGCTGCTGCTGAAGCTCCAGTCCTACATTGAAAAAATTGTGCAAGCCTTGTTCCAGTGCCGGAAGCTGAAAACGAGCTCCAAAATTCAGCTTTCAATGTGAGGAGCAGAAGACAGCGCCATACATCAGCTTCCAGTGCCAGAAGCAAAAATTCCAGCGCCAGAATTCCATTTCCAACATTATGTACATTCCGCCTCTTGTTATATGTTTGTTTTTTCAATTAAATGTTACTAGGACTTATGCTTTTTTCCTTTAAATTTACTTAGTGTAGTCAAATTAAGTAAATTTATGAATGACTAGTACTTGTATTTTTATTTACTTATTTAAATAGAAGTGTTTCAAATTAATGTCTATGTTATATATGCGCGCGCGCACATATGTATATATATATATATATTTTTTTTTATATATATATATAATACAACTTTTATAATTACAAATTAAATTGGAGCAAACAATATGTAGGAGACTTTTTTTTAAAAAAAAATTCTTTGCGACGGAATTTTCCATCGCAAATTCCGTCGCAAGAATTTATTATTATTTTTAAATTTTTTGTGAGGTAGTGTGACGGAACCGAATCTCGTCGCAAGGTCCGTCGCAAATTCCGTCGCAAGGTCCATCGCAAAGGCCTTGCAATATCGCAAAATGCGACGGAAAAAATTTCGTTGCAACTGATAAATTCCGTCGGAATTTCCGTCGCAATATGGCAAGTTTTTAGTAGTGACATTTCTTACTCTTCACCTATCTTACAAAATTCACCCACTGATGTTTCCCAGCTTGCCATCAATCCTAATGTTTCTCCATATACTCGACGCCTCTTCATCTTCTTTGCATTCACACAAGAATTCTTCCACTTCTTCTTCTTCTTCTTCTTCTTCTTCTTCTTCTTCTTCTTCTATTTCTGCTCCATTACAACAGCCCGTTCTCAAAAGATCTACAAGGACTTCTCATAAACCAAATCATTTAAATGATTATTGTTGTGGTCTTGTTGATACTTCTAGTTTGTCTTCTGATCATTTTGTTTTTCAAGCTTCTTTAACTTCTCACAAAGAACCCAACTCATATGAGAAGGCTGCCACATCTCCAGATTGGGTCTTGGATATGAACAAGGAAATTGACTCTCTCATAAACAACAATACATGGGAGCTGATCGATTTACCTCCGGGTAAAAAGGCTATTAGTAGCAAGTGGGTATATAAAGTCAAGTTAAAGGCCGATGGAACCTTAGAGAGGTATAAGGCTAGAATTGTGATTCGAGGTTTTACCCAACAATATAGGATTGATTATCAAAAAGTTTTTTCTCCGATGGTAAAAATGGCAGCCATTAGAAGTATTATTGCCTCGGCTGCCTCAAAGAATTGGACTCTTTCTTAGCTGGATGTAAATAATGCTTTTTTACATGGTGACCTTGATGAAGTGGTTTACATGGAAGTTCCCAAAGGTATCCCAAATTCGAATAAGAAGGTTTGTAGACTTAAATAGTCGCTTTATGGTCTTAAACAAGCAAGTAGACAAAGGTTGCTAAATTGAGTTCTACACTTCTTTTTCTCGATTTTCAACAATCTAAGCATGATTATTCTCTTTTTATCAATAAATCTACTACTCGCATCACTCTTGCAATTATCTATGTAGATAATATCATGCTTACAGGTTCTAATCCAATTGAGATAGCCCATGTAAAGCAACACTTGGATAAGCTATTTGACATCAAAGATTTGGGCAATTTGAGTTACTTTCTTGGATTGGAAGTCCAAAACACAATAGATGGTGTTATTCTCACCCGAGCAAAATTCAATAAGGAGCTCCTTAAGGAATGTCCTTTTAATGGACAGCATACATCTGCTACTCTGCTACTGCTTAATTGCAAGTTATTTCCAGGTCAGGGCACTTTGCTGGACAATCCATTACACTACATAACTTTGGTTCGTAAGTTAAATTTTCTTACAAATACTAGGCCAGACTTGAGTTATACTGCCCAGTTTCTCAGCCAATTTATGCAACAACCACGTGATACCCATCTTCAAGCTCTTTATCATACATTATGATACATACAAGGGACTGCATATCATGACATTCTGCTAAAAGCATCTGACCAGCTTACTTTACAAGCATATTCAGATTCTGATTGGGTATCTTGCCCATTTTCTCGAAGATCGCTTACTGGATATATTGTTCTCCTGGGGAAATCTCCCATAAGTTGGAAGAGTAAGAAGCAAGGAACGATTTCGAAATCTTCTTCCTAAGCAGAATACAAGGCAATGTCTCAGGCAGCTGCTGAAGTAACTTGGTTAGTTCGACTCTTAGCTAAACTTGGAGTCTCTGGTCTTCAGCCTATCACCCTCCACTGTGACAACCAGTCTGCCATCCATATAGGGAAGAATTTGGTATTTCACGAGAGAACGAAGCATATAGAAATTGACAGCCACTTCACTCGAGACAAGGTTTAGATAACCCTAGAGGGGGGGGGGGGGGTGAATAGGGTTGTATAAAATTTATGCACTTAATCAACACAAAATGGGTTAATAGCACTATTATAAACTGAACAATACTTCTTTATTGATTGAATCAAAGTGCTAAAGGGAAAGAGGTTACAACTCGGCACCATTGAGAACTGTGAGGTCCTTAACAGGCTTACTAGGGCAGAAGACTTCACAGAAACTTCTGCACTTGAGGCCTCGCAGAAGAGGCGATTACAGCTGAAGATCACACATAGAGTGTGAACCCTTTCTCTCTTTCATAAACACGACCTTAGAGGTCCTCACTAGATACAAACTCTGGTTACAAACTCACCACTTTTCTTAGGGGCTACAACTCATAATATTTTCACTTAAATATTCCTACAATTCAGAATTTTCTAACCAAAATTCTTACTCTGATTTTCTTCCTTGGAAATCTTGGTTTTACGTGGAAGAGGTTGATAGTATATATATGCTTGAGAGCTCTAATCAGCAACGACTTCTTTCCTTCAATAGGGATTGCTTCCTTTCTTGGATTGATCTTCAATCCTTCTCAATCTTGGCAATTTGCAACGATTTCTTTCCTTTCCTTTTAGCATTTGAAAAAGATATAATCTGTTATAATATAAATCCAGAATCGGAAGGAATACAGTAAGATTAGGATATGGAAAAACTTCCCTGATTTAATTTTGACAAACAAAATCTTCGCACTGGAACAGGAGGTCCTCATTGCTGAATACGGTGAGGTCCTCAGATAGCGTTGAGATTCTTCATTCTACTTCCTTGATTGAAGATTGTTTCCTTTCTTGAGAGTATATTTTCAATCTTCTCATTTAGCCAGCTGTTTCTTTCTCTTAATTAAATTATGATTTTGTATCTTCCAAATCTCTTAATTAAATTATGTAAATAAAATTAGATTAGAGATTATGAGAAAGATATAGATATCTAGGGAAGATAAGGGATATTTATATGAAGGAAACTTCCCTGAATTTATATCTTCAAATTTTGTCTTTCAATCAAAAGTATAGCGGATGCAATGAAGGTCCTCAAGCAGACTGTAGTGGAGGTCCTTAAAAGGCAGTAGAGTTTCTTCAAAGGTGTTAGAAGGTCTACTACATGAAGATGTCTTACATGCCAACTTCTTCCCATATTGCAGATATTCTAACCAAAATACTACCTTCTGCCCAACAACAACAACTCTTATCCAAGCTAGGAGTGGTTTCTCACCCTTCCTAGCTTGAGGGGGGGGGGGGGGGGGGATGATACAATACACACTAGCATATTATTCTATCATACACCCTACTTATTTCTCATGTATATATATATCCAGATACTTGTATTGTTTTTTTTTCACTTTTACAATAATAGCAGTACAACACATGCTCTCTTCTCTTTGTCAATTCCCACTCTTTGTTCTCTCTCTCTCTCTCTCTCTCTCTCTCTCTCTCTCTCTTTCTTTCTTCTCTGTTCTGTTTTTCAATTGTGGAAATTATGAGGAGGTGTGGTGTAATTGTGTTGTTTTGTGCTTGGGAAGCCATGGATGATACATGCATGCTGGGATTCTTGTGTGAAATGTAAAAAACTTGAAGTTCTTGTTGTGAGTAAATGTTAATGGTGAATGGATCATGGATTGAATACAATAATTAAAGGTTTTTAGGAAAATTAAGAGAGAAACAAGTGAAGAAGTTAGTAAGAAGTGAAAACTTATAATCATGAGTCTTGCATGTACGCTTGAACCATTTCAATGGCCTTGGATGAGGATCCATTGCTTTCTATCGGCCCCTTTTGCCACCATTATTATTGTTGGGTAATGACTTAGTATTAGGAAATTAGGGGATATAGAACACCAAAATTAATGAATTTAGGGTCAAATCTAGTTTTTACGTTTTCGAGGACCATTGAGACATCTAGTGATAAATTTTATAGTGTTAAACAGTAGCTTAGAGTAATAGCTAGCCCTCGGGCTTTGAATCGAAGCATTTCGTTGTGTATAATTCAAGTTATGGCGTATTTAATTTTGGCCTTCGCATGAATACGATTTTTGAGGATGACTTTTCGAGGTCATTTTAGAGCACCGAGATGACTTCTTTAGCAAATGAGCTTAACATTGAAGTTATAGTATGCACTACGAGCTTTCGGAAAGGGGGTCTTAGGTGTCATTTGGAGAAAGGGCAGAAACTTCAGGTTAGTAAGTATCATTCTAGAGACTTTTCGGGTATATTCCAAGCATAATTTGGGATTATGTTCAACATAAGAGTTGTAGTAGGTGTTACAAGATTTCCAAAATGTCTTTTTTTGAACCATTTGGAGATGTGAGTGAGAAGTTATGGATTTGGAAATATAGCACAGTGATCACATATTTTCCGGAAAATGATGGAATTCTACAGTTATCGCAGGGAACCTTTTGAGGCTTTCTCGTACTATTTTGGAGTAATTATCAACAAAAAGTTATAGAGCATATTTTTCTCTTTCCATAGATTATTTGTCGGCCATTAATAGAGGCATATATCTCGAGTTGTGAGTTTTTGTTTAAAAATGACTTCCGAAAGCTTTTAATTTGCAAACTTATATCGTTTTGGGTTCTTACTCTCGTTTTTAAACTTAGCGTCCAACTGGAAAATTTAAGTACCAACTTAGACCCTATCTAAATATTTTCCTTTACATTTTTTTTTACTATTTATTTATTCAATCATCCTTTTGATTTATTTGTTTATTTATTATACAACCGTAGAAGGACATATGACTCCATGATTTCCCTATCCGAGTTAAATTTTCCGGTTGACTTTAAAACCTTCAAAACTAACCTAACTTTGAAAGCAAAGGGCTATTTGTCCCCAAAGCACCAAACATACACACTTCGTTGCTATTTCTTGTTCAAGTACGCAACTTTGAGTCTTTGTCGCTGTTGGGAAGATCTAAGGCGGGAACCCACTTCAATCAAGGTCCATGGTACACAAGTTAAGTGGGGTTCCATCTTAAAACCAATTGGTGTTAAGAGGAGTAACCCACTTGACTTATATACCATGTGCTTTCTCTTTGTTTTTTCGATGTGGGACATCTTACTCATGGGTGAATCCCAACAATCTTCCGCTTCACACATGAGTCTCTCCCCCTTGATCGGAAGCCTTTTTTTTTTGCCAATGTTTTCAATTCACCGTCAAGAGCCCATCATAGCCGCACCTTATTCTACAAAGCTGCACCCTACTCCACCTGAGTCTCATGCTACCATTCTGCCTCAAGAGTCCCAGCTGCACCTTACTCCACAGAGCCGCAACCTACTCCACCCGAGTCTGATGCCACCACTTTGTGCATCCAGGAGACCTAGCCGCGCACGCGCCATGGTCCTTGCTTCTGTCTATGGTGATCTTCCCGCACCTTGCACGTGCCCAGCCGAACGAACCATCGGCTCTGATACAATTTGTTGGGGAGATCCAAGGGGGACGCTCACTTCAACTAAGGCCCATGGTACACAAGTTTCCGATGTGGGACTGTAGACACCGGAATTTGTACCGGCATAATCCCAACTCATCCAAATGAGCAAATCACTTGGGCCAAATGATAAATGGGACATTGGGCCCAAAAAAAGTCAACAACTTGAGCCCAAGAAGTCAACATGCCGCCTACATTCGCTTAAAACCCCCCTGGGTTTTAATTTTCAGAAGACCAGTCCACACAGGAATAGGCCCAGAAGCGCGCCTCGGCCCAAGAGTCTCAAAACCCGCCTAGGTTTTGAGAACAGTAGCGGAGTGACGTTGTTTGGTGCCACGTCACCAACCCATGTGATGGACAGCTGAAACCCGCCTAGGTTTAAGCTGTCTGGCGCCAAAATCTGCATGCATGGAATTCAATCCCTTGATCCTTGCCCCACGTGGTTGACTTTGCACTTGACCACCCAAAACCCGCCTAGGTTTTGGTCTTAGGATGACATGATTTGTGGGATATGACCCCTCCATTTCCCTCCAAATCTCTCACTCCCTCACCTATAAATACCCCCTTCATTTCACCTTCATTTCATCAACAATCAACTACTATCAACAATTACTGTCATAATAAACCACTCTCATACCTCCATATTATACTTCTTTTCATCATTCATATTCATCTCTAATCCCCTCATAATCACACTCATCACATCCATATTATTACCCATACACCGCTCAACTAAACCACTCCCATTACTTCATCCAAGCTCCTAGTCAAGGCCAAGTTAAGGGATCAAATCCATCATTTCTTTCACCTTAAGTAAAGTTCGATATCATTGTTTATTTTGTTATAATTATTCATGTAATTCATTCTTTAATTCCATTACTTGTACATAGTTTGTAAAGTAAAAACCGTATTTTATATTGCATGTTTTGAATAATAACTTCGCGAAATCAATCAAACTTCTCCCCGCTCTCTTTCCTTCAATGTCGATTTTAGTAGAGTCTGTTTTATAACAGGCGGATTCGAGAGTTCTTATAACTCTCGAATTCGTAACCTTACCCCCGAATCTAGAAATCGGGTTTGTAGATTGGAGTCTTTCTTTTCCTATTTTATGGTTTGTCGATTTCCTTAAATCGGCTGGCGAGTCTTTAAACATTTTACAAATTCGTTTAATTATTTAATGTTCGATTTTTTGCATAAAAAATAATTTAATAAAATAATTTGATCCATGTCCGACACTCATTCTAGGCTAGGCCCGAGGAAAAATGGGCTAGAAATCAGTAAAACCTAGGCGGGTTTTACTAACTTCAACCCACTTTTTCTCTGGGCCTGGAGGTGAGAGGTCCAGTCCAGGACTTGTTAAAACCTAGGTGGGTTTTATCGAGCTCTGGTTGCCCACTTGCTTCTTGGGCCTGGATTTATTAAGTGGGCCGTGATTAAATTATTGTTAAGTTATTTTGAGTAATTTCGGATAATTTAAATAATAAAAAAACGGGTTTGTAAATATATAAAGTTTCATCACCCCGAAAACGAATTTCATAAAATAAAAATATCCTTATTTAAGAATTAAGCAACCTTAGTCGGCTTCCGATCGTTTAAGTAGCGTATCACGGGGAAGAGCGGTCGCTCTTTTGCCGGGGTACCTACAGATTGGCGACTCCACTGGGGACTTAAACTTAAAAAGAGGGTAAAACTTGAAAAATCGAATTGATTTGAAAGTGTAAAAGGGAGAAGTTAATTTATTTCGCACTTTTATTATTCTTTTATTAGGCATCCTTTGCATATCGGGCCACTAATCGGGTCTTTTGACACGTTAGCACAATGGCGACAGTTTAAGTAATACCTAGGATTTTCCCTGAGAGCGGGAGGCCACTACTATAGGGATGCACTCCACATCGCTAAGCATTTGGTCGCTCCTCTCCCCGTGTTACACTCTTCCTTGAAGTTCTTTGAGTCATACCTCACAGATCTTACCTTAGGGTATGATGCACCGGGGTGAGAACATGCGGTAGGCCATGTAACCCAACCATAGAAATCCATGAATTTAGAGCCTTGGTTTAGGGTATCCCTCCATGTGTATGCTAAGTGCTATGTGTACCCCTTCCCCTTTTCTTTTGTTTTTGTAAAGAGTCGACCCTAGTTTGGAGGTTTTGTTCTAGTCCCTATAAAATTCATTGGGTTGAGAAAATGATTATTTATTAATTGATATAATTAAATCAAAAAGCATTATGGTTGGCCCAAGTGGAAGGGCCCATTTATGTTTGAAAGTTGATTATCTTAATTAATAAATAAAAATTGACTCACCTTTGATAATATTATATGGCCCTTTACGAAATTCTCTTAACAAAGGTCCAAAAAAAAATAATTAAAAGTCAAACAAAGTTAATGGATAGCGTCTTAGATTGCATAATAGTCACTAGGCTTGAGTAAATCAATTTATCAATTTAATTAATAAATCCATCACATTTATGGTCGGCCCGTTAGGCCCAACCATATAGGATTTGTCAATTAAGCCCATAAATTTATTATGACTCGCTTACTGTTGACTTTATCCAGTCCTTTACAATATCCATTTTCCTCGAGTAAAAATAAAAAATAAAAGAGAAGGTTAAAAAAAATGGGTTGTCTGTCTTGTCAAGCATTATTCTAGTCCGCATAATAGCCAATATGGTTTGAGCTGTCTGAGTTGTTGGGCCAAGTCGCGGATTCTCCTTAAAACGGTCGGCTTGTGGATTAGGCCCATCCGAATTGAGAAACACTGACTAAAGCCTGTCAACTCATGATCCACTCGCTATGTTTGACTTTATTCGGCCCTTTATAATGCTCTATTTTTAGGTCCATATAGAGTTAGGTCATGCATTCCCAAAAGTGGGTGAGTCCTTTGTGTCAGCATATATGTGTCGAGTTGGTTAGGATCATATAGGTCTCATAGGTCATGCACGCATTGGGTAGAACGTGTCGGAGTATGTCATCGAGTGTCCTAACTTTGAATTTCTATGCAGGCATCATTGGTGATCGACTCCGAGCCCGCATTCGAGATCCACGAACCAGTTGTTTGATTCCAAATCCTCACTACGATCCATCGGCAACTAGTGACTGCATCATGTGTGGAGAACAGTTCCAAGAGGTCCCGGTCCAAAGCGCCGAAGCTAACATCACTAAGCATTTGGATGACCTTTACACCAAAATGCAAGGTCTAGTATTCGCCAATACCTTAGGACAGGAGCAGAAGATGAGTAAAAGACTGAGTGAAAGCAACAAGTGATGGATGGTATGCTGCAAGCCATCACTAAGATTAATACCAAGTTGGGGTTGAATGTTGAAGAAGACGATGAAGAGATGCAGGGATATGAATCCGAACCTGAAATTATTAAGACATCCTCAAATTCTGGAGGAATTGGGATATCCAAGCCAAAGATTAGTACCCCTGACCCTGAGGCATCTAAACCCACGAAGGACCCTGCTATTAAGGCCCTTGAACAGAAGTTGAAAAGCCTTACTAAAGCATTGAGCACTGTGTCGGCCTTTGCTGGCAAATATCTGGAAGTGCCATTGCCTGTTCAGCCAATTCTGAAGATAGCTGATAAAGTTGAGGTACCGAACATCAGGTTCAAACCCTCCGAGAATCCTGTTCACCACATCGAAGAGTTCATGAGGCTGGCACCATTAAACCGGATTGATGTTGGTTTATACTCTACTGTCTTTCCATCCACCCTAGATGGCGAAGCCAAGGTATGGTATCATGCTTTACCACCCCAAATGAAGGCCGACTAGAATGAATTGTTCAAAGCTTTCAGTAATCACTACAGTCGCATCCAGAAGAAGCAAGCTACGATGGATGACTTGACCACCATGAAGCAACGGGATGACGAATCCTTCTTGGATTATTTTGAACGATGGCATACCAAACTGTCTCACATCAATGAGACAATTCCTCTCCATCTACAGTTGTCTACTTTCAAGTAGGGACTGAAAGGCAGCTTATCCAAGCACTTGGGATATCACGTCATTAAAGACTTTGACTACTTGAAGGAAATTTGTGTCCAACTGGAGGCGATGCATAATGATAAGACCGCTTCGCCTGGATGGAAGGGGTCTAGTTTCAACAGGAGGGCTATTAGTGCGCCTAGCCACCCTCCAAAGATTATGGAAACTAACTCTATCCAGCGCAAGGGGCCTATCATACCTAGATATGAGACCTACACACCACTAGACGTCTTTTACTCAAAGGCTCTTGATTGGCTGGTCAAGAAAGGTTTTCTGGTTCTGCCTTTGCCAAAAGAAGAGCCGGTGATTAAAGGGAATAATTAGGATGCTAACCAATTTTGTCGTTATCATCGTTGCCGAGGACATGATACCGAGAAATGTTGGATTCTTAAGAAAAAGATAGAGGATATGATCAAGGATGGGACGCCGCCCATGAAAAAGCTGCCGATGCAAAAGCTGCCCAGAAACCTAACAATCAAAACAACCCGATGCCCGAGCATACAAATGCCGTCTTTTGTGGGGATTTTAGTTTCGATCCTTCCATTTTAATTGTCGAGATGGGTCAACCTATCCCCAATGTGTTTGGTTTTCATGAAGACCTATCCATTCATGGCATTTGGGACAGTGATGACGACGATCAACAAGAACACTCTAAGATAGAATGGATGGAGACGGATGAGCAAACGTCAGATGATGTGGCATTTCTCACTTGATCAGGCCGCCACAACAACAGAAACACCACCACCTCAATGGCTGTTTCTAATCCTACGCCAATGGTTAGCGATGATAATCATGTTCCTCCTAAAGATTCTATTCTTACACAACTTAAGAAGACCAGAGCTGAAGTCACTATCTGGCAACTGATATGCACATCGCATGCGCATAGACAAAAGATGGTGGATGCTCTTACTGCATTAACAGTACCTCCCATGACGACTCCTGAATCTCTAGTTGCTCATGTGGCCACCCATCAAGAGGTCATAACCTTTGGAATTGAAGATCTGCCTCAAGGAGGGACATCCCACAACAAAGCATTGTACCTTACAGTGCAGTGTTCCAATAAGCCTATCCCACTGGTTCTGGTCGACAATGGTTCAGCTGTGAATGTGTGCCCTTGGAGGACGGCACAGAAGTTGGGAGTCCAACAACAACATTTAGCTCAAAATGGTGTACAGCTCAGGGCTTACGGCAATTCTCCTCGAAGGTCGGTTGGGTCCATAACATTGCCCATCACTACAGGAAATATCACTCGGAACGTGGAGTTCGTAGTGCTAGACATTCCAGCCTCCTTCAATCTGTTACTAGGAAGGCCATGGCTTCATGAATGCAATGCTATAGCATCTACCTTACACCAGAAGGTAAAGATGATGGTCCAAGGTTAAGTTATCACCATCTCGGGAGAACCCATCAATGTTGTCTTTACTCCCAAACAAGCGACCCTTGAAGTAGAACACAGTTCCATGGACGAAGAACTTCACAACTTTGAACTTGTGGCGACTTTGAGCCAAGATGAAGCTTCCTTTGACTTCGATCCCTACTCAAATTCCAAATGCATGCTATGCTCAAGAGACAAGGTCATTTCCCTGGGATGCCGCTGGGGAAGAACCCGAAAAACAAGATCCCTCCTATGTTCAAGACATTCAAGCAGAAGGGAAGGTTCGACTTAGGATACAAGCCAATTGAGAAGGAAGTTAGGCTCGCAAAAATAGCCATACCTGAGCAGAAGAGGATGGATAATCCACCTACCTTGTTCCAAGTGAAGCCCTATCCACTTACTCTGAATGGACAGTTTGTTAGGAAAGGTGATGACTTCCCTTACTATGGGTTCCCTGAACCATTCTACCTGAAAAACAAGGGAGTTCAAGCTGCTGGGTTAGAAGTTTTCAATGACTGGACCATTAATATGGCTACTGTTTTTGTCCCCACTCGGGACAAACAGCCACCATTGGAATGAACTCATCTCGTTAGGAGCAACATATTTGGCATGCTGTTCGGACAAGAAGCTGTCAAAGAAGAGTCTGAAGCTGACGTCGTCATTGCTGCATTATCCAACCCAAGCTTTGACCCAAGTCTCATGATCACTGAAGAAGAAGATGCCAAAGCGGTCTCGTGGGTCGATGCTGAGGAGAATAACTTTGTTTTATCTGTAGGAGAGTCTGTTCCTATGGGCATAGAGTCAGGTCCTAAGGGTCTAGAGTCAAGTGAGTCTGGTCTTAAGTCTGCTGGGGATGTATTCCTTTCTTCATTCAATAAGATGAACCTTTTTGCTTACTCTAATTCTTCTTTCCCCCTTTTCCCTGAACTGCCGCGCCAATAATAATCTGCCATTTAATGAACCCTTAAAAGAATTTTCCAATGAACATGAGCATAAAACTGCAGTATTGGAAGACACCATCACCATGAATGTGGGCACGGAAGAACAACCTCGGGAGTTGAAGCTAGGTAGTTCGCTCACAACAGAAGAACGGGTAGATTTACAGAGCTTCTCAAGGAGTTTGTGGATGTATTCGCATGGTCCTATGAAGACATGTCGGGGATTGATAGGGAGATTGTGGAGCACACCATACCTTTGCTTCCAAATGCAAAACCGGTTCGACAGAAGTCTAGGAGGATCAAGCCTGAATGGGCTAAGAAAATTGAAGAGGAAGTGATCAAGCAGCTTAACGCTAAGTTTATCAAAGTAGTCCAATACCCTGAATGGATTGCTAATATCGTTCCAGTGCCCAAGAAGGATGGGAAAGTGCGCATGTGTGTAGACTTCCGAGACCATAACAAAGCCAGTCCCAAGGATAGTTTCCCATTACCACACATCGATGTGTTGGTGGATAACACTTGCGAACATGAGCTCTTATCCTTTATGGATGGATATGTCAGTTACAATCAAATAAAAATAGCAGAAGAAGATATGAAAAAGACCTCATTCACCACACCGTGGGGAACATACTGCTATGTAGTCATGCCTTTCGGTCTCAAAAATGATGGCGTAACATATCAAAGGACAGCCAACACCCTACTCCATGACATGATGCACATAGAAGTAGAGGTTTATGTGGAGGACATGATTGTTAAATCCAAGATAAGGGAGGAGCATATTCCTAACCTACGCAAGTTCTTTCTTCGACTTCGCAAATACAAGATGTGGCTTAATCCAGCAAAGTGCACCTACGATATTACCTCTGGGAAGCTGTTAGGCTATGTGGTCAGCCAACGGGGCATTGAGGTTGATTCTTCAAAGATAAAGGCTATCCAGGAGTTACAACCGCCCAGGACAGAAAAGGAGATGAGAGGTTTCTTAGGACGAGTTCAATATATCAGCAGGTTCATCTCAAAACTCACCATGACTTGTGAACCTTTATTTAAGAAACTGAAGAAAGGAAGTAAAGTAGAATGGGCCGATCAATGTCAAGCTGTCTTTGATAAGATCAAGGAATATTTGTAACATCCTCCAGTCCTCATGTCACCAGTACCAAATGAGCCTCTACTCCTTTACCTTACAGTGACCAGCTCCGCAATTGGGGCTATGCTGGCTCAAAAGGGAAAAGGTCAAGAGAGCGCCATCTACTACTTGAGCAACAAGTTCCTAGACTACGAAAGTCGATATGCAGACATAGAGAAAATGTCTCTCGCATTAGTATGGGCCACCAAGAAGTTTCGCATACCGTATATGTTATAGCTGAGAACAATCCCATCAAATTCATTATGGAGCAGCCAACCATCAACAACCGCATCGCCCGATGGGTGGTCATGCTTTCAGAGTTCAATCTTCAATATTTACCCCAGAAGTCCATCAAAGGGTGAGTTGTTTCAGATTTCCTGGCTGCTTCACCATCACAGGAACCTCCAAGCACTCACTTGGAATTCCCAGACGAAGACGTATTCTTCACTGATGAAAGTTACGTGGGAAGTGTATTTTGATGGAGCTTCTAACAAAATGGGTTGCGGAATAGAAGTCTTATTAATCTCTCCAGAAGGGGCACACGTCCTTGTATCTATAAAGTTGGACTTTGATGCTACTAACAACGCTGCAGAATATGAATCATGCATCAAGGGTCTACAAGCTACCTTGGCTTTAGGCTACGTCACATAAAGCTCTTTGCAGACTCTAGCCTCATCATCAATCAGGCTAAGAACACATGGAAGGTTCGAACTGAGTGCCTCTTGGCTTATTAGTAGAAGCTCTTGGGACTTGCTGACCAGTTTGAGCAAATTAATTTTCAATACCTTTATGGGGATCACAATGAATTGGCCGACGCTCTAGCCAAGTTATCTTCGATTATATCAATCCCATCAGGCATGCTCCAGCTACCAATAATAGTAGAGCGGCAGTCTGAACCAGCATATATCTGCGCCATGGACACACAAGAAGAAGAGACTGAGGAATGGTTCCTTGAGATATACAATTTTCTTCGTAAGGGAGAATATCCGGCTGAGTTAGATGCTCAAGAACAGCGGGCAATCAGGTCCCTAGCAGCACAATACTGCTTGATCCAAGATCGTTTGTACAAGAAGTCACCTACAGGCATCAATTTGTTGTGTATCGATGCCAAGAGTGCAAAGAAAGTTATGGCTATGATACACAGAGGAGAGTGTGGACCTCACATGAACGGGCGCATGCTAGCAAAGAAGATTTAGAGGGCTGGTTATTATTGAACTACTATGGAGGCAGACTACTTAAATTTTGTTCGAAGATGCCACAAATGTTAGGAGTATGCCAATCTGCAGCATCAACCTCCATATTTGACTACATTGACATCTCCGTGGCCATTCTCGGTGTGGGGTATCGACATCATTGGCAAGATACACCCAACTGGAACAGAAGGGCATGAATACATCCTGATCGCCATCGATTATTCACTAAATGGGTAGAGGCAGCCTCTTTTGCCAAACTCACATCCAAACAAGTGGCCAAATTCATCCTTTAGAACATCATATGCCGATATGAAGTGCCTCACGAGATCATCAGTGATAACGGGAGTCACTTTCAAAGAAGTGGAGGTTTTGCTCACCACTTACAAAATTCAGCATCACCGGTCTTCACCTTATCGACCTCAAGCTAATGGAGCTGTGGAAGCGGCTAATAAAACGGTGGCGGGAATCATTAAGAAAATGGTGGTCACTTACAAAGATTGGCCCGACAAATAAGTATTTGCCTTAAGGGGATACCGAACCTCTATACGAACTGCCACAGGAGTGAGACCATATTCATTAAAGTATGGGATGGAAGCAGTCCTGCAGATTGAATTAGCAATCCTTTCATTACGTATAGTGGCGGAAATCCAATTTCCAGAAGCAGAATGGACTAGAGCAAGGTTCGAGGAGTTAATGTTGATGGACGAAAGGCGGCTAAGGGCGTTGCATAATGTACAAGTGTACCAAAGTAGGATCACTCGTGCTTTTAATAAGAAGGTGAAAAGTCGTTCACTTCAAGAAGGTGATCTAGTGCTAAAGGAGATGAGGGCACCTATACAAGACCCTAGGGGAAAATTTGCACCTAATTGGAAAGGTCCTTATATGATTAAGGAAGTTTTACCAGGAGGAGCGGCTCGGCTTGCCACTATGGACTGAGAAGATATGATTCAGCCCACAAATTTGGATGAGCTCAAGCGATATTATGTTTAATATAGCCAAGCAACTGGAAAACCAATTTTCAGACACTTGGTGAATATTCAATATATGCTCATAAAAAAGGAGGAAAAATAAAGTTTGCAAGAACACAATAATTGTAAACAATACTTCTTCTTTTGTTAATGATTAATATGCAAGTACACTGCTTGTAAATAAGAAAATTCAAAAGGCGTAATTAAATAAAAGTTTATTCTGGCAAAGCAGTTCAGTTCCTTCACTTTCAATCATCTTCTAATCTTTCTTCATTTTTTTCACTTCGCCAGTGGGCTCATGATCAACCTCCATGTCTCTAGGCCCGCCTAAGTGGTTTTCGCGTCTCCACCCTCGGACTAAGCCGGTCTTTTGCTGTGACTTTTTGCACCAAAACGGTCCTTTACTGATGAATGAGGATCTAATCTTTCCCTCATAGATGTTCTCTCTCTTCTCGCCTCTTCGGCATGGCGAGATTCGACGGCCGCGATCAACCAGCCGTGATAGTCAGCATCGGCGAACTGCAATATATGTGCCTTTGGTGGAGTCTTAAGGGTCGGCCTTCGTTCCCAATACTTCAACCATGACTCTATCACCGAGCCACGAAGCTTCAATTGCTCGGGGGCTTCACACAGCCGCTCGGGGATGTTTTGTTTACGGCCCATCTGTCGCCGCACCTACTCCGGGAAGTAGAAAGTCATATGCGTCAAACCAGCGATGCACACATAGCCGTTGCGAAAATCGCTAGTCACATATTCAGGAATGTGCCACCATTCGATCCACCAAGTGATATCGCGAGACTCCTTCAGAAAGGAAATCCATTCCATTACCGATTGATGGTCGGTATACTTACGCTTCCTTTGACAATAATTCGCAAGTGCCGAGGAAGTTCGAGGCTCCTCGATGAGGCCCAAATGCTCCATCAGCCATATCTGCCCACAAAAGTTAGCACGGGTTACAATTGCATGCCAATTATTCCCAAACTAACGAAAAAAAAGCCTAAAACCCGCCTAGGTTTTACGGGCAGTAGGCAAACACACAAAAGGAGAAGGAAAGTAAGGAAGGAGAAAATGTACCTGAAGAAGTAGGGGGCTCCCACGAAGTTCATGTTCTGGATTCGGTTTGTCCAAACGCATCATAGTTTCCGCTAGCATCAACGACACTGGGTTATAACCTCGGGCCATGTCTTCAACAATCTAGATCAGGTCCGCCGGCCCGGTTCTTCGCCCACCGTGGTAGAAGCAGAATTCTCCAAGGAGACATAATACGAGTGCTCGTACTCGTATCACTGGACCATATTCCAAAGTGTCAAGAGATTGAAAGTATTCGACGATAGTTTGGAAATGTACCTTATCGCCGAAAAGTGCGCTTCCTATGACCCGGGATGGAAGGCATAGTAGCTCCTTGTATTGTTTAGCGTCGTCGGTAGATATTGGAGGTGACGTTCGACGTGCGAAGTGATTCATCCTGAGAATAGAAGACCACTCTTCAGGAAGCGGACATAGCTCCTTCAATGAAAAGCGGAAAACGTGCATATTCGGATCCCAAAAAGTCTCCGCCGCATGGAGGAAGTCATTGTTGACTCTCACTTGTCGGAGGCTCAGCAAACTTGTCAGATTATATCTCCTGAGCTCTTTCTTCTCTTCTCTGGACAAGGTGCTCATCCAAGTAGCGAGTTTCTTCTCAAAAGCCATGAGAGTTAGGAGGATTTTTCGTTATTTTGGAGGATTTCTGATGAAGGATGCAAAGTGAAGATGATGAGTGATGACCATATGGATAGGATGAGGTATTTATACAACTTCATCCATGATCAAAATGGAAAAAATCGGTCATCAAGTGATCATATAGTCGTTGTCATCACATCCCATGATTCAAGCCCCTCCCAACGGTTAGCAAAAAAAAAATAGATAAGACCCGCCTAGGTTTTAACTTCAGCAGCGCTTCAGGCTTAGCTCCCTTCTACGCTTAAAACCCGCCTAGGTTTTAAGCGGCCCAGGCCCATTTTCACTTGTCGTGGCCCATTAGCTTGTTGTTTTGTTTGAGCTCTTCCCTTTGGCTTCAACCGGCCCATTTGTGTATTTTTGATATCTCGGGTTTTGTTATCGACCCAATGGTGCTTGATTCTGAAATTTTTGCTCGAGTTACCTCCGACACTTAAGTTTTTGGTTCTTTTTTATTTTCTTTTCTTTTTGGGGAAGCGGGATTAATTGGGATCAATCCCGTCATATAGACAATCACTCAAAATTGCATTAATAAAGCGTCAAAGTTGTGCATTCACCAAGTCTTGCATAAAATAAAATGTTACAAAGAGTCTTGCATAATGAAAAATAAAAAAAAGGGAGGTCTTGCATTGCAATACATGTTTTGTTATCCCCATAGGGAGCCTGAATCGGCGCTGTCCTCTGCCAAGTTGTCACCTACATTTGAAGCTCTCGCGTTGGAAGTACCGGTCGCGCCAAAATAGGTGTCCCAGGAGTAATAATCAGGACTAGGAGCAGTCTGCCCAGGAGGCGATGGACCAGACAGGAGCACTCTTGAAAGATGTACGCTCGATGGCAAAGACACAGAGTGTTCCTGTGAAGCAGCCAGCCAGGAATGATCAGGAACCTGCCACTCAACAGACGGAGTAGGCCATACAGGACTAGTTCCATAGCCAGGGGTTGGCCTACCAGAAGAAGCAGGTCCTCCCAGCCAAGAGTGTTGAGGCACAGACCACTCTTGAGAACCCATGGGCAATGACGGACCCATCCCAGGTGCAGGGACAGGCCACCCTGTAGAACCGGAACCAAAAGAGGAGGTATCATAGGGTGCAGGACGTGAAGTAGCGTCATCCGCTAGGGCCTGACCGCCAGGGTACCCTACGGATGCACCTGAGTCACGGTCCCTCACCACTATCTCCCGACCACGGCGAGCAGAGCGCAATGAAGTTAGAGTATGACAAGAATGAGAAGGCCAATAGGTGGCGCTTGACTCAAAAGCGTCCTCCACCCAGTAGGAATGGGGCTGAGTATCACCACCATATCCAGCGCTGTGATACGACCCTCCCTAACAAAGTGGCTCCTACTGGGACATCTGAGCCATGTCCTCTTCCATATTCTGAGGACGGCGATCTCTACTACCGGGCCTGCTACGATGAGATCCAGTTGAGTGTTGACCCTCGACCAAGACACCTTTGCCGCGAGCCTCTGGTAGAGGAGGACAAGAATATCCACCAACTTCTTCCCAAGGTCAGCCTCGAGTAGAATATTCCCCTACCGATGAGCTACGTGGGGGCTCCGTGCGAGGAACACCTGCAATAGAACATTGAGGAGGTTCCCTAGGAACAGACTCTGCATCAGCCTCCATATCGGCTCTTCTGGCAGTATCACCTCGATATCTACCGGAGCCAGTGAATGCCCGATCAATGTGCTTCACCATGGTATTCTACTCCTTGGTCAGTTGCAGGAGGAAAGCCCATCTTGGCTGAAAGATAGCAAGACCAAGGTTAGCCATAAGCGACATGTGGAGTGAAAGAGGAAGCATCATGAAATGAAGGATTACCGGTTTGCGATCAAATGCTTGAAGCATGGAGCACTCGCTACTATTCTCCACGTCCAAGAAGTCGCCGATCTTTCGCCTCTCCGGTGGAATCTCCACCTCAGTGGCCTTAACATAGGGCCCCAGCTGAAAATTTTCTGGTCAGAAATCAGTCAAAACATAATAAGAACAAGGGAGGAAGATACATACCACTCAGGGAGCCAAACGGCTAAGATAACGCTGGAACTCTTTGTTGAATTGCTCCTGTGAAACGTTATGAATTAAGTTGTCATAATCTTGGCCTCGAACCAGATCCCTCAGGATGCCTGGGTCATCCCGCCATGGCTCGAACATATGCGCCGGAGGATCCAGGGGAATGAGACCAGGATAGCCATCCAAAATTTGCCTCGAGGCTCTCTCCCGCAAATACCACATATAACCATAAGGCCCCTCAATCAGGAGGCGAAGACGAGTGTCGTGCTCCACCAGATCCAAAGGTTGTGGTAACCCTCAGACGTCAAAATCAGCCCAAGGACGCCAGTTCACTTGATCCTGCAAAAGGAATGGCGCATTTAAGTATGGCATGTAAAGGAAAACGGGAGAAAGATGTTAGGAACGAAGAGATACCGGTTGCAAGTTGTCCAAGATGCTACGAGTGAGGTCAAGGCTCCCCGACTTATACTTTTTGTCGTGAATGCCCTCATTGGTCCAACGTTCAGCAGCAGGTACCGTCTTGTTCTTCTTTGAACGAATGCCCAGGGCCGAGATGTACTCATACGCCCATGACTGCATAAACATGATGTTAAATGAGGAAGAAAGGCTGAACTGCATTGAAAAGAGAAGGTTCGAGCACACACCTCGAGCACCTTCCACAAGGAAGGACCATACTGGTAACGAGTCTGAGCCGCATGAAGATAGACCGGGTCCACATCCTGCGAGAGCCGTACGCCACGACGAAGCCAATGGATGAAGTTCGCATAAGACGCCTTGCCCCAATTCAGATTCCGAATATTATCAAAATTGAGAAGGTTTCGGAACCACGTCAGGGAAATTTTGTCCCCATGGTTGGCAAACAGGGTCGCAGAAATCACATACGCCAAGAAAATGAAGCGACGCTGCTCTACAGGCAAATTTTGGAAACTGGCATCACGGATGGCCAATTCAAAGTGCCTATAGGCGAGATTGGGGAGACCTTGCCATTGTCCCAAATGCGCAGACATTGGACACAACATGTCCAGAACTACTGGAGGGATCTCCGCGTCAAAGACCACGTCCTGCCCACCCCATGGAAGACCAGTAATCATAACGAAATCTTTGGGCGTGACCGTCATATCACCCACAGGCAAATGAAATGAGTTTGTTGAATCCCACAACCTCTCAGCCATTGCTCAACCTATGATGCGGAAAGTCCGTTTCTTCCAGGCCTCCAGGCATTTCCAGAAAGGCATGAAGCCCGCCGCAGTCAAAGTATCATGGACAAAGTTTCCCGGGATCGATTTAGCCACCTTAAGAGGCTCTTTCAGGACGTCAGGAGTTTTCAGGTTATCCTCCTAAATGCAGTGGGTAAAGTTCCAGCAAATTATTTAAAACGGGGGCTCAATTGACATTTTGAACATAATTTCATGGACCCTAGCTGGACCCAAGGTTGGTCCAGCAGCAAATGGAAAATAACAAAAAATAAATAAAAAATGCGAGTCAAAACCCGCCTAGGTTTTGACCTCGTCAGAACGACATCCGGCCTAAGAAGGCGCCAGCCTAACAGGCCGAAATAAAACCTGCCTGGGTTTTATTTCCACTAGTGGGCCGCTCTTGGGACGAATGGGCCAGTCGACTGGTGAAGAATAAAACCCGCGTAGGTTTTATTCATGGGCCGAGCAATGAAAACTCCTTTTTGGTCCATTTTACGGTTTGCAAGTCCATTTTCGGTCAAAATTCAAAGCGCAAGATCATTCAACATCCTAGCATGCATTAATCTAAACATACTTAAAATAGCTAAAAATCGACAAGATATGGAAAATGAATTCATGTTTGCTCATTTTTACGCTAAAATAAGTAAAAGGGAAAAAACGCAAGAATTACCTTGCCATGAGAACGACAAAACCAAGCGTGATTCCAAGATTGAACAATGAGGTCGGAGGGAACTGCTTCCATGCCAAGAACAAAGTTGCACCGAAAAGATCGTTCATAGGGCCATGCCGCTGCATGAGAAAGAGGTGGATTCCTATGACTCCGAGGTTGCATCCTTTAAAAACCCCAAATGTGCTTCAAAGAACAAGGCTTTCTTTCTAGAGAGAGAAGGAGTGAGCTAGAGAGATATGAAGGCAGTGAGGATGTGAATGAAATGAAGGAAATGCATTGCATTTATAGAAAAGTCGGGTGAACGTGAGCCGTTCCTTTTTAGGACCCGCCTCGAGATACCAAATGCGTTTCATTGGCCGTAAATCCAAAGGTCATCCTTTTGTTCCCCAAAAAAGAGACAAGGTGACGTGGCACAATTCAACCCACGCACGAAGTGGGTCCCACCTTGATACCCTTCACGAGGCAAAAAAAAAAGAAGAAGAAAAAAATACAAAACCCGCCTAGGTTTTGTTTCAGCCATACCCCAGAAGGCGCGACCCTGTCACCAACACCATCTCAAGTGAAGGCTCCAAAACCCGCCTGGGTTTTGTGTCGCCTGCAGCCCAAATACGCGGCCCAACTCCTCACAGCCTGAGCCCACGATTCAGCTCTACAGCTCACAGGTAAAAATTCGAACCTCCTTTGTTTTTCAATAAAACTAATACTTGATTTTCTCATGACTTTCAGGTCGCTGATAAAGGGACCGCCATCGTTTAGCTACCGCATAAAAGGTTGTTGTCATCATCATCGCCCAGGTCATCGACAGAGTTTCGATGCAATCCTAATGCTGAGCCACCGGCATCGCGCCCGGTGAAGTCTCAACCTCCGAGCCATCGTCATCGTGCCCGATGAAGTCTCGACCCCCAAGGCCATCAGCATCGCGTCTGGTGAAGTCCTTCGGCATCGAAAATGCCAACAATCATCAACACCGACACCGGAAAAGACTTGAACCGACACCGAGAAAGACTGGAGCCGACACCGAGAAAGAATGGAGCCGACACCTGGAAAGACTGGAACCGACACCAGGAAAGACTGGAACCAACACCGGAAAAGACTGGAAAACTCCATGAACCATCGGCATCATGTCCGATAACAAGTAAGGCATCATTCCCGCCTGAGATCAACAACGAATCATCAACAGTCAGGTAGAGCATCATTCTTGCTCGAGATCCATCCCCAAAAGAGGCGCATGCCACCCGCAACTGCGATGCAGGACTCAGCTTCCAAGCATCACTCCAAGCTTTACAATCCAAAGTCATATCTTCAGACTACTTTGACCTTCATCCTATTCGGACTCGATCAAAGTGGGGGCTCTCAGTAGACACCGGAATTTGTACGGGCATAATCTCGACTCATCCGAATGAGCAAATCACTTGGGCTAAACGATAAATGGGTCATTGGGCCCAAAAAAGTCAACAACTTGAGCCCAAGAAGTCGACATGCCGCCTACATTCGCTTAAAACCCCCCTGGGCTTTAATTTTCACAAGACCAGTCCACACAGGAACAGGCCCAGAAGCGCGCCCCAACCCAGGAGTCTCAAAACCAACCTAGGTTTTGAGAGGAGTAGCGGAGTGACGTCGTTTGGTGCCACGTCACCAATTCGTGTGATGATCAGCTAAAACCCGCCTAGGTTTTAAGCTGTCTGGCGCCAAAATCTGCATGCATGCAGTTCAATCCCTTGATCATTGCCCCACGTGGTTGACTTTGCACTTGACCACCCAAAACCCGCCTAGGTTTTGGTCTTAGGATGACATGATTTGTGGGATATGATCCCTCCATTTCCCTCCAAATCTCTCACTCCCTCACCTATAAATATCCCCTCCATTTCACCTTCATTTCATCAACAATCAACTACTATCAACAATTACTCTCATCATAAACCACTCTCATACCTCCATATTATACTTCTTTTCATCATTCATACTCATCTCTAATCCCCTCATAATCACACTCATCACATCCATATTATCACCCATACACCACTCAACTAAACCACTCCCATTACTTCATCCAAGCTCCTAGTCAAGGCCAAGTCAAGGGATCAAGTCCATTATTTCTACCACCTTAAGCAAGGTTCGATTTCATTGTTTATTTTGTTATAATTATTCATGTAACATTCTTTAATTCCTTTACTTGTACATATTTTGTAAAGTAAAAACCGTATTTTATATTGCATGTTTTGAATAATAACTTCGCGAAATTAATCAAACTTCTCCCCACTCTCTTTCCTTCAATGTCGATTTTAGTAGAGTCTGTTTCATAACAGGCGGATTCGAGAGTTCTTATAACTCTCGAATTCGTAACCTTACCCCCGAATCTAGAAATTGGTTCGTAGACCGGAGTCTTTCTTTTCCTATTTTATGGTTTGTCGATTTCCTTAAATTAGCCGGCGACTCTTTAAACATTTTACAAATTCGTTTAATTATTTAAAGTATTTGATTTTTCACATAAAAAATAATTTAATAAAATAATTTGATCCATGTCCGACACTCATTCTAGGCTAGGCCCGAGGATAAATGGGTTAGAAATCAGTAAAACCTAGGCGGGTTTTACTAATTTCAACCCACTTTCTCTCTGGGCCTGGAGGCGAGAGGTCCAGTCCAGGACTCGTTAAAACCTAGGCGGGTTTTAACGAGCTCTGGTGGCCCACTTGCTTCTTGGGCCTGGATTTATTAAGTAGGTCGGGATTAAATTATTGTTAACTTATTTTGTGTAATTTCGAATAATTTAAATAACAAAAAACTTTGTAACTAAATAAAGTTTCATCACTCCGAAAACGAATTTCATAAAATAAAAATATCCTTATTTAAGGATTAAGCAACTTTAGATGGCTCCCGATCGTTTAAGTAGCGCATCACGTGGAAGAGCGGTCGCTCTTTTCCCGGGGTACCTACAGGGACATCTTACTCATGGGTGAATCCCAACAGTCACTTCTCGCTTGAGTCATCCTCACCTCAGCACCTTTTTATTAGCAACTCTCTCCTTTTGAGGTACGCATATTGCCTATACCCTTTTATAATGTCATGTATTTATATCATGGAAACACCAAGTATTCTAATAATGTGAACAATATGTTTTTTTCATCATGTTTTGTCATCTAAATGTGGACTCGCCCCATTTATGCATATTGAGTGCATTCACACTATATACCTGGTCAGTGTCAACCGGTTAACTCCGTCCGGACCTCCCGACCGGTCTAGGTATGCGCATATGAAGACTTAGTCCGATGATCGTAAATGGGTACCATTCAGATAATAATAATGTAATATGTTTTAATTACTTCTCTTCTCTCTGTTTGCAAAATGATTTGAAATGCGCGAAACAAAATGAATTACCAAATTAAGATTTATAATATAGGGGTATGCGTATTGAGTTTCGATTCATTTGCGAAAATACATGTTCATGTTTTGTTTTAGGTGTTGGCTCCGGTGTTAGAAAGTCTGATACCGGTAAGAAGTAAGGATAAATGGGTGTCGAAGAGTCCTCTTTTGCAATATTGTGAAGCTATGGTTGTGATCGATGCGTCGATGTTAAGTGTAGGGTCGCACTTTTGCTAGGTTTCTTCGAAGCCATCTTTTGTCGTGTCTATTTGTTCTTGGATACTTTGGAAACCCCTTTGAATATGTGGATTGTAATAATTATTTGTCTTGTGGTTGTAAAGGCGATTATCTATTTTGGTAATAAGTTGTGTTAAGTCTAACTATAGGAGTGTGGGCTTGAAATTATGGAATTAAAAAGTATGTATAAATGTTTATTTCTAGTTTGTAGTTTTCATGATGTTGTTGGAAGTCTTGTGTGCATGGTAGCCTTATCCATTGTGGTTGGACGAAGGTAATGTCCCTGGACTCCTTATTCCGCTCCTCTCTTCCCCTCTCTTTCTCATTGTAAACCCTAACCCCCTCTAATCAAAATCTTTATGTTTCAATTTCAAAATTTATTGTTTTTCTCATCAAATTTAAGTATTTAGAATGAGTACACTTTGAATTACCAATTGGTTTTGGGTTGGTTTGTGTTTATAAGTTATTCATGCTAAATGTTTGATGTTATGTCTCAATGCAAGTTGAGAACTTGGTGTATAAATGTATAATATCAAGTTAGGTTGCCCTTGGATGATGAATGCATGATTATTTTGATGCCAAAATTCTTTTGAAGATGGAATTTTATGGTTAAATATGGTTGCATGTGATTAAAATAGTGTGCAATTGAAATAAGTGATGAGAATTGGGTATAAAAAGGATGAATCAAGTGAAGATTATTGTTGGATGGACTTGATTGTGATTAGATGGTGCATGCATGTCGTTTTTAGCATCCAAAATGGGGATTAGTAAGGGATGTGGCTGCTAAAACGATAGTATGATGGCCATGGAAATTATATATGAAAGGAATAGAGGGATTAATCGCACAAAAACACCAAGAAAAAGGCATTAATTAACCACTTGTGGGTCAAGTTATTAATCTGAATTTTTCCAGGTCAATTAGATCTTCCCTTATTCAAAATGTTATTGGGGATGATAGCCTTAAGTAATAGTTTTAACCCAATTTTTGAATTTCAGGATTTCAATGTGTATGACACAAGTTACGACGAATTGAATATGGAGATTCTGTTTATATACGTTTTTGAGGTTGTAGGTTCGTGGACATTTTAAGTTATCGAGAAGACCTTATTAGCTTAAGTGTTGATGCATGACAGTTGTAGTATGCTCTGCAAGATTTTCGGAATAGGGTGTTACACATTCATCGGGTTCCGGGGTGATGATAAGCCCATAAAATCAGCGTCATAGACATGCTTTACCCAGAATTTGCAGACTTGACATAGTAGTTTCAAGGCGATCTGTGAGGTTTTTCCAAGGCTTTTATAAGTTTGTGGTCAACATAAAAGTTATAGATTGCACTTAAAACTTTCCGTAGATTGCTAGCATACATTCATACGGTATCTATTCTTTAAGTTATGAATTCTTAAAATTCCTTTCCCGAACTGGAGTTTCTGCATGCCAACTTTCTTGTTTGCTCATTTTCAAGTTTTTACACATACTTTTGGCCTTAACTCTTAACTGGAGAGTTGTAGAATTTATTTTTAACATTCCGAAAAGACCTCTTATGAAACTTTTGGAGGTCTATGGAAGAAGTTATGCTTTTCGCAAATTTACTGCAAAGTCCCAAAAATTCTCCAATATTTTAATTAAAATTAACTTTTATTAAATTAATTAGGAGATTCCCTCTTAACCAAGAATCCATCTTAATTAACTTTATTGTCCTTATCTCAAGTGTGGTCCAAGAGGTCGTTGATGCTCCCTATTCGAGTCCTGTCAAGTTTTCAAGTCGTTTTATTTGCAGGTTCAGCTTTAAGGTATGCATATTGCATGTACCCTACCTAAACTCAGTTATTTGAGTTCAAGTAAGCATGTATATTAATTTAATATGGTTAATTGTTGTCTTATATATTTTTCTCACATAAAAGTGGCACCGACCCAAGTTACTTGTGCCAAAAGTGCACAACCCAAGTCATAACCTGACCAGTGTCAACCGGTTAACTCCGTCCCGATCGATCTGAGTACGCGTATATGAAGAATTAGTCCGATGATCGCAAGTAGGGGACCACTCGCATAATATAAATCGTGCAACACATATTTATGTAATTAATTAATTATTATATAACATTTTCCATTTATTTTAAAATGAATTGAAATGCGCGAAATAAAATGAATTGCAAAATTTATTTAACTGTACAGGGATATGCATATTAAGTTTCAACTCATTTGTGAAATTATTTTATGTTTTGTTTTAGGTAGTACCTCTAGTGCTAATAAACCAAGCATCGATCAAAAGTCAAGTTAAGTTGGCAAGTGGGAAGTTTCCCTTAGTTTTGATGAAGTTAAATTATAGTTTTGGTGTACATGTTTGATATAGTTTGTCATATGTGAGTCCTGGATGTATTATGAGCCTCGGGTATTGGTTGTAATATATATTTTGGATATGAAATATGTTGGTTTTAAGTCTAGCATGGTATACTTGTGCTTGAATAATGTTCAAGTTCATCTTTGAGAATGTTTTGTCGTTTTTGGTGTCATGTTTAGGAATTTGGGTTGTTAGCCTTATCCATAATCATGGACGATGATAATGCCTTCAGATTTATTTATTCCGTTACGTTAATCTTTGAGTTAAGGGGTTTTAACTCTAATTTGAAGATTGTTTAATCTGTGGTGTTACAAAGCTTATTATTATGTGTGGTTGTAGTAAGATAATTTAGATCATTAGAACACCAAAAAAAAGGGACTTTAAGTAATTCTTGCGGGATCAAGTAATCCAAACTTTCCAGGACAATTAAGGCTTCCCATAATCGAAATTATGTTAGTGATAATAGTTTTAAGTGGTAGCTTTCGGCCGGTTTCGGAATTTCTTGATTTCGATGTGTATATCTCAAGTTACGACGAATTGAATATGAGGGTTCTATTATATAATATTTTGGGGTAGTAGGTGTAACCACAAATTTTCGAGTCTAAAATAAATAAAAACCAGAAAAAAATAGACAAATATAATTTTATTGATTTCAAAGGATTTGGGTACAATCACTATCGATATTTGTCACAAGATGAACAAATAAATAATCCTCTAATTCGATCTCTGTAGTCTTCTCGAAGGAGGGCCAATAGACTTGAATCTCGATCAAGTTGGTATTGAATCTCTAGAACAAACGACACAAAGTGAAGTGTTTGTTGTTCAATTCTAGAGTCTTCTTATGTTTCAATTTTTCTCCCCCTAATGAGAAGAGGTAGAGTCCTATTTATAGGGAAATTAGTTGATCTCTCTCTTGGGCTTTTGACTTGGTAGTCTTTGTGGGCAGTTGTCCGGGCCTTAGGTCTGAGTTGACTTGGCAGTCCATTTGACTTTGACTTGGTAGTCTTTGCGGACTGTTGTCCGGGCCTTAGGTTTGGATTGACTTGACAGTCCATTTGACTTTGACGTAGTAGTCACTTGGGGTTTAACTTAGTAGTCGATTTGACCTTGACTTGGTAGTCACTTGGGGTTTAACTTGGTAGTCGATTTGAGCCAATTTTAGTTAAATAAATCAAATTAATTAATTTGGACCGACCCAAAATAATTTAATTAATTTATTTTATAATTTGACACTATTTTGATTTTTTTTAGTATCTACAAATTGCCCCCTCGAGACTAGGTCGTATACACTATTATGTGTTTAAGGACGATCGACGTCTCGATGCATATTTCTTGTATTTGTTTAGGAAGATGCATTTGACAAATATGTGGGAAGTTAGCTTCGTTAATTTGACAAATACTTGCAACCTGGCAAGTTTAGAAAATATATGATATCAATGGATATTTGATCTTCCCATAATATTGTTTGGCATAGTTGCCAAACACGTACACGGAGGATTTCTTGCAAATTTTCTTTCCTTAAAGCTTGAAAGGATAGCTACCAAACACGTACATGGAGGATTTCAAGACATTGGTGCTTTCCTTTAATCAATCCACCCTCCAAGGGTTCTTCCTTGCCCTTTGGTTATATAATAAACATATGATTTATTGAAGGCCACCTCCAGCTTATTGCCAGCATAAACATTGTGCCCATATCCTCTTATCATAATTTAGCACTCTTCAAGGTATTTACAATTACCAAGGCTCTTTACCCCTTTACCATATTCATCCATTATATCATGCCTTCTGTACATGTCTTTCTATTAGCACATGTCCCTTCTGCAGTGAGATGCGATTGATGTGTAAACAATAAATTTAATAAACTCTCAACACCTTTATCTTATCTTCGAACTTCCTCTTTATGTTCCCATATTCTCAATTTATTTTTTTTTTAATTGAAGAGATTAGCCTTGCACTCTATTTATGATATCTCTAGTTAGGCTTCTTTTTCATCCCATCATACTCCATTTCATTTTTTTTTGATGTTAAATAATGAATTGTGATGATGAATGTCATTACTAGGACAAGACTTGTTCTACCGCCTAGAATGACGTGGGTTTACCTCAATCTTTCTTTTTTTTTTTTTGATTTTGTCGTCTTTTGGCTAGGTATCAAAATCCGAGTACCACTATACACAAGGATAACGGGCTCCGTATAACGTAGAGGTGATTATCCTTGTTTATGTGAGGAGTCAGATATTTTTTTTTTTTAAAGACCCCAACACTGCTAAAGACAAGGATAATGGGCTCCGCTTTTGCGTAGAGGAGTTTATCCTTGTTGAGGTAAGGAGTTGGAATTTTTTTTTTTTGAAGACCCCGGCACTGCCAAAGACAAGGATAACGGGCTCCGCTTTTGCGTAGAGGAGTTTATCTTTGTTGAGATAAGGAGTCGAATATTTTTTTTGAAGACCACGGCACTGCCAAAGACAAGGATAACGGGCTCCGCTTTTGCGTAGAGGAGTTTATCCTTGTTGAGGTAAGGAGTCGGATATTTTTTTTAAGACCCCGACACTGCCAAAGACAAGGATAACGGGCTCAGCTTTTGCGTAGAGGAGTTTATCCTTGTTGAGGTAAGGAGTCAGATATTTTTTTTTTGAAGACCCCTCTCTGATATCCCATCGACTTTCTTTGCTCGTGTTGGATCCCTCTTTTTGTTTGTTTTTACCCGCTTCTTTGCCTTTTTTTTTCAGGTTTGCAAGGGTGCACGACGTATGTTGCTTATAGCTGTAGATGACAGAGGATGGACATGATTTGAAGATGTTGGTTATCCCGTGGAAGGATAACTTGTGATTTGAAGGAAGGAGCCGACGGCTACGTCGATGGCAGATGTGGCGTCACTGTTGATGTAGCACAACTGTTGGCCTTGACATGAAGAATATCACCGACAGTTGTGATGACACTATATATGCCACAATACTTGATGGTTGTCAACGATCATGGTCATAGCACAATTATTAGTAAGGCTTGACTTGAAGTAGTATGCCAACAATGTTGGTGAACACAATCGTTTACCTTGACTTGAAGGTCACTAACAATTATGACAGTATGAAAGTTAGAGTCACTTTACATAAGATTTTGTTGGCTCTACACTCATATAATGAATGACTTAGGAGTCGTTGAATTTTATGACTTGAGGGTTCATAAGCTTGATGACTTAGGAGTCTGAGATTTAGCTAACTTGAGAGTTTGCTATCTTGATTAATTATGACGACTTAGAAGTCTTTTGACTTGAGTCTCCCCTTGCAACGACTTGAAAGTCTATGATTTGGTTTACTCATGGGTCTTTTTTGTGACGACTTGAGAGTCTTCGATGATAACTTGGAAGTTAGTTGACTTGGGAGTCCTTTGATCACGACTAGAGAGTCTTTAATGATGATGTAGAATTAAAGTCTTTGATGATGACTTGACAGTCTTTGGTGATTTGGTAGACTTGAGAGTTTTTTGGTGATGACTTGAAAGTATTTGGTCATTTGATAGACTTGTGAGTCTTGTATGTCAATTTGGGAGTCTCTTGAATTAGGTTGACTTGAGAGTCATTGGTGGTGACTTGGAAGTCATTGTGCAATTGGGAGTTTTTTTTTTTTTTGTTACGATGACTTGGAATCTTGTGGTGACTTGGAAGTCTATGACTATCACTTGAAAGTTTTGTTTCTTGAGTCCCTTTTTTTTTAGGTGATTTCCCTTTGCCCACTAGGGTGTCATCCTTCCTTGCATGCGTCGCCTCTAGTCAGACTCGTCAGTGTCTTCTTCATCTAGCTTGATTTTCCCCTCGTTTACTAGCTGCATGACTTGCTGTTTGAATGCTCTGCATTTCTCTACTGGGTAGTTGATAATCCTGTGGTACTTGTAAAACTTAGGATTGCTCACTCTTTCTACTTCTTCAAGGCGCTTTGGCTCAGGGAGTTTTATGAGTCCCTTTTCACGGAGTTTATCCAACATTTCTGGTGCATCAGAGTCAAGAAAACAATAGTCATTTTCTTCAATCATAGGGTCTCTTCTTGACATGTCTTCAGAAGCGGTGGTGGACCCACTATTGTTAGAATTTTTTCATGATTGGCAATTGTAAACTCCATGTCATGAGCTTGTGTTACCAAGTCTTGAAAACTCGTAGGCTTGTTTACTTGCAAGGCATAGAGTATGTTCCAATCCATTCCTCGAGCACACATGTCGATCGCAGAGGTTTCTGACAGACGATCCTTGCACATTAGGGAAAGAGCACGCCAACGGTTGCTGTAGTCAACAACTGGCTCATCACCCCATTGTTTGGTGTTAGCCAATGTCATGCTAACGACACGACTCGTGCAGTAGAAACGATTTAGAAACTCCTTCTCCATTTGCCCCCAACTATCTATAGACTCAGATACGAGGTTGGTATACCAGTCAAATGCGATTCCTTTCAAGGAGCGCACAAATTGCTTGACTAAGAGATCTCCATTTGTGCCAGCATTGTTCCATGTCTCCACAAAGTGTGCGACATGCTGCTTTGAGTTACCATGTCCATCAAATTGATGAAGTTTGGGAGGTTGGTAACCATGTGGCATACGAAGAGTGCTGATTCTCTTAGTGTATGGCCTAGCATACCTGTGAGTTCTTGGTGAAGCTTCTCCTAATTGATCCTTGAGTGCCTTTGCGATCAAATTTTGGAGTTGTTCCGCAGTCATTGAGCTTGTCGCTGATGATGGCTTGTCGCACTTCTTAGACATGTTACTCTCGGCCTCACTTTCACTAGATTCGTTTTCTCCCTCTGCGTTTGAATATTTATTGAGGGACTTTGCTGGTCGTTGCTTTAACTTCTTCTCCAACTTAGCAATCTTTCTATCTTGACGCTTGATTTGCGCGTCCTTCTCTGCGCTCTCTTGAGTAAGTTTTTGCAGCATGAATTTTATGTTAGCTATTTCTTCTTCTATTGTCATAACTTCTGTAACCATGACTGACATGGTAACAAGATCAGATGACCTTGTACTTCGAACTTCCCTCACCATGCCAATGGCCTCGTATTTCATCTTCACAATTGTTGCGAGCTTTTCCTTAGTAGATAGATTGGTTGAAGTCTTCGTAGCCATGTCTTATTCGTGGAGAGGTTCTTGAAAGTCTTGATTTCAGAGATGGAGATGAGAGGTAGAGATTGTCCCACCGAGCGTGCCAAAATTTGTAACCACAAATGTTCGAGTCTAAAATAAATAAAAACTAGAAAAAAATAGAAAAAAATAGACAAATATAATTTCTATTGATTTCAAAGAATTTGGGTACAATCTCTATCGATATTCATTACAAGATGAACAAATAAATAATCCTCTGATTCGATCTCTGTAGTCTTCTCGAAGGAGGGTCGATAGGCTTGAATCTCGATCAAGTTGGTATTGAATCTCTAGAACAAACGACACAAAGTGAAGTGTTTGTTGTTCAATTCTAGAGAGTCTTCTTATGTTTCAATTTTTCTCCCCCTAATGAGAAGAGGTAGAGTCCTATTTATAGGAAAAAGACTTGATCTCTCTCTTGGGCTTTTGACTTGGTAGTCTTTCTGGGCCGTTGTCCGGGCCTTAGGTCTGAGTTGACTTGGCAGTCCATTTGACTTTGACTTGGTAGTCTTTGCGAGCTGTTGTCCGGGCCTTAGGTTTGGATTGACTTGACAGTCCATTTGACTTTGACTTGGTAGTCACTTGGGGTTTAACTTGGTAGTCGATTTGACCTTGACTTGGCAGTCGTTCGAGCTTTGACTTGATAGTCAACTTGAGCCAATTTTAGTTAAATAAATCAAATTAATTAATTTGGACCGACCCAAAATAATTTATTTAATTTATTTTATAATTTGACACTATTTTGATTTTTTTTAGTGTCTACAGTAGGTTCAGGGACAATTTTTAGATATCAAGGAAGTCTTAAAATGGAGCGTATGGGCATAGTGGAAATCAAAGCTTGAGTTGATGGATGATGCAAATACTTGAGAACTTGATTAAAGATAGCAAAACCTTTGATTGATGATCAATAATCTATATAATATATGATGACAAAGTTAGTGGGTCCCACGAAATATTAGATGGAGAGAAGGTGATTGAACCAATAGAAATTCATATAAATAACTGCTAATTCACTAAAATTAATTAAAAAAACCAAATTATCTTTTAAAAAATATTTTATTAAGTAAAATTCCATTATATCTATGGATTGCACGGTGATATTTAGCAAAATTGTTTAATTAAATATCCCTTATAAATCACTAATTAGAATTAAGTATAACGATAATATATTATGTGGGCTTTGTGCAATTGTGCTATGATTTTGTTCTTTCTAATTTCTAGGTAAGTTTATAGTTTAATTTTACCTTTTTCAAATTAAGATACATAGATTATGATAAATCATGCATTAAACGTGTTATATATAGATGAGAATTATCAAAGTATAAAAATATATATCTAATGAATTTTATACTCCCGCAACGTCAATTGAATCATTTTCATCTATTGGATAGTTATTCGTTAGCTCGAATAAATTTATTATGATTTGAATTGTACAAATAATATCTTTCTTAACTGAATGGTTGACCCCATATATTATCTAATTTTATGCACTCTAATGTAAACAACTCATTATCATATCTTCCATTTAATAATATCTTGAATATTGTGTTTTGTCGAATGTATATGTACACTAAGAATTTAAGTTTCTTTTTGTAAAATAATACATATTTGTCACACACTATGCATCATGCGAGTTTCACACTAGATTTATTGTAAGATATGTGCTATATATGATTTTTTTTTTCAAAGACTAGACTATACAATATTATATAAACATTTACTATATCATAAGTTGTATGTACATTTATATTCTGTATATCTTTTTTATTACTAAATATCTACTTTTTATATCATGTGCATCGCACGGGTTTAAGGCTGGTAGTGATTAACAACTCAAAATAATCAACTAACAAGAACCTTGAACACCCAAAAGCACTTGGATATGATTTTGGATAAAGGATGATCCACCACCAAAACCTAGCACCTCACTATGATTAGATAAAGAATAATTCACCACTAATCAATAAAGAAATGACTTGCTAACACCACCATTAACAATGGATAAAGTAAAAACAAGATTTGAGGGAAATATTAGGGAGGAACCCTAGTTCTTCATTAGCATTAATCATCAAAGTCTGCAGAAAATTAAGAGAAAAGCGTATTTGTACATGACAATTAGGTCAACTAAAATGTAGTCATTTTAGCCGAAAAGAATGCGTACGAAAACCGGGTTGTCGTGGATGCGGCGCTTCTGGGAGCAAATAGGGCGATTGGGAAATCACGGGGGTCCGGGGGTGCTACATTTCTGAGCTTAAGGGCGTCGCGGGCGCGACCCTTGGTCATCGCGGATGTCACGTCGCTCTGGCCACTTTCGATTTCTTCCTTAGTGTCGTTGCGGGCGCTACGGCAACCGTCGCGGGTGCGACGACCGTGTCGACTTCAAACTTACATAACTTTTTCGCCTGGACTCCGTTTTAGGCCCATAATATATCGATGGAAAGCTCTCGATGTGTACTTTAAGCTCCCAATATATGAGGTTCATCAGAGTTGTACTGAAGGAATTATGATAGAAAGAGTTAAGGAATGTCCATTTCAACTTTCCATATTTGCCCTTCGCGTTTTTCTTGCGGAAAGATTTCAAACCCTTTCAAAGGCCCGAAGTAGGTCCCGATAAGGACTCGTAGCTCCATCCCATGGGCTATGATCCTATTTATAGTGAATGCCACACCCAACAACAACCCAAATATGCTTTCAAGGTCCCTAGTCCACCTTGAAATGGACTCCACACCCGACCATGAAGTGGTTTTGCTCGTGCTTCTCAAATGGGTACTAGAAGGCTTGGTGACCATGGATTCTGAAGTTCGGACCTTAGCCCGATACGGTTCATTCTCCCCTTCTTGAAAAAGAGTTACCCTCAACTCTTGGGAGTTAAAATGAAGGCGCATTCCATGGCTCGACCACACGTTACATGAACCCTCCAACAACCTTATCATGATAATGCTATGTGCTCCACCCTTCTTGAATAAATAGGAATTCATGAAAAGGTTTGGGGGTGAAGGATGAAGGATGGAAGTAGGAAACTTTTGTGGAGTTTGGGAACGCTCATTCTCACGTGGCTTGCTACAAGGTAAAGGACAAGGGTAAGCATCGCTTGTCCTCACCCAGAGCACACTCATCCCGTGTTTCGCTCATTTGGAGGTTCCTCAACTCACTTCCCACCTAAGGTTTGATTTGATGTGGGGCTAACAAGTAATCACAATTAAACAAATAATCTTCATTCAACATACACTCCCACAAACATTGCTTACCAGAGTTCCAATAACACCCAATCAAAAGCATGTCCACGAATAACCAATGTCGCCCAAATATCTTGTATGCCATATTCATGATACACCAACCAACATTCACATAAGACTCATTGAGTGTCAACAAAAAAGATTAGTCTAGAAAACCTCTAGTCAATAGGGGAATTAACATCAAAGTGCTATGAGACTCACACTTCTCACCAAACACGAAGTAAACACCAAGATTCTTAGCATAACACTCTAAATATAGAGAATTCTCAATCGTGGACATCACGGGCTCATCATACCACTTATCATGCCAACAAACATTCTCAAACAACCAATATCTTCCAAATAACATATGTGATTTAATCAAAGACTCCAAAGTACACCCATCATTTTTAATCAAAGAGTCTTGGATTACCACATCATTCTCATTGGGAAGGTCAAAAGTAGTCAAGCTATAAGAGATGATGGAGTCAACTCTATTGTTGATAGGTTCAACAATTGAGGGATTTGAGATGAATGAAGGTGCTTCTTCTTGGGGTTCTTCAACACAGATGGGGGAAAGATCAAGCTCAATCTTCTCATCCTCCTCTTGGTATACAATTTTATCAAGCTCTTCATGTACACCAAAAAGCTCAAGAGGTTCCCTTTCATCGGTCACAAGGGTCGGTCTGAACTTAGGAGCTTCGCTTGGCCTCAGAGTGTTGGAGTAGGGAGGCCGATTAGAAGGTGGGAAGAAAGGCCTAGTCAAAGGCTTGGCGACGACCTTCTCCTTCCTTCACCTCTCAACCGTGAGAACCAAGCTACAAAGCTCATCCATGGAGTGGTAAGGTTGGATTTGGATTTTCTCAACGATGGCAGAGTCCAACCCATTCAAGAACCTCATCATAGTTTGCTCCTCGAGTTCTTGAAGATCACTCTTGATAAGGAGTTATTCAAACTCCTGGATGTAGTCACTCACACTCCTCTTGCCTTACGTAAGGGCATAAAGCTTCCTCATAACGTCTGCTTGTAAGTGTTAGGCAAAAATCGGTGATTCATCAATTACTTAAGTGATACGTCGCAAACGCACGGTGTACAATGTAGTATATCAAGTTCGTTCCTACGAGGACTTGTTCTAGCTTACGCACTAAACTAACCCACTACAAAGGATGCTAGATTAATCAAAAGGGTTGGATTTTTAATTCAGTTTAAACTATATCGAGCGAAATTGTAAAGAAATCAAATTTAAACTGCAAATTTGTCTAATCGAGACATCAAGGATATTTTTACGAGGGTTTTATCAATATTATAAAGGCGTTTAGGGGAGTTACTCTAGTTAACCAATTAACCTAACAAAGGTTTGATTTCAGTATTTAGCAGTTTGTACCAATTCAGGGTCAATAACCAAACAAATATCTATCACAACAATCATTCGATCCGGAGTGAATTGCTCCGGCTAAATTAAACACCTATTTTCATGGCTATCTAATTTAGTCAAAGTTAACAACAGGTTATTTAGACGATCCTAGGTATGAAATACATTATTTCTAACCGAATTTTATACCTATTCGATCTTCGTCAATCCAACTCAAAGAAGCAATCTTTCGATCCGAAACTAAGAGTTTAGACATAAGTAACAGGTGGCCAAGCAATTACTGTAACAATATCAACACGAAGACAAAACGAAATTGACAAACTATTTCATACCAAAATCAAAACAGAGGGTCAAATGAACAACATCGAGTTTTCCCTAAACTAAAAATTAAGTACTCATGCTTGATAATAAAAACAACTAAACTAATTGAATTGAATCTAGAAAACATAGTAAAAATTAGGGAAGAAAATAACCACAATCGAGGGATGAACGAATATGTCGGCTCGTGAAAGTTTCCTTCTCCCGAGCCTCAATCTCCGATTTTTCCGTTGTCGGTCGAACACTTTAATCTCCAATACTAAAGACTAGAATTCTAGAAATATTGTTTTTGTGAACTAAAAATGATAGATGATCGTCTATCCCCTCATCTGATCTCTGATGCCTAAACTATGCAGCGAAGGCTTCTTTTTATAGCCAAAAAGTAGTTGCCTTGTTCCCCAAGCATTGTGTGATAACCTAGGCACTGCCAGCGCTAGAGTTGCCTTGTTCTCCAAGTAGTGGCGTTACAACCAGGCGCTACTGCCAGCGTGCTTCGTCCTAAACTTTCTGCTTATGGCGCTACAATACAGAGGGCACGCCAATACTGCCTTGGCAAGCACGGCTTCTCGTTTGTTCCTTACTCTTTGCCTTGTCTTTCCACCGTTTAACTTCTCCTCCTATTTTTTTCTTCATGACTTCATGTAATTCCATTCATAAACCTACCAAATTACAACAATCTCCAGACCAATGAAATATATGTGAATTCGGGATATAAATGTTACATTCGATCACAAACTGACCCGAAATTCATGTATTAAACACCCAAATAACCCTATAAAATGTAGGGTTATCAAATCCCCCCATTCTTAGCTCTTGATTGTCCTCAATCAAGTTCCAAATGAGATAACAAAAGGAAATCACTAGGGACTCAAATCAAAAACCAAAAAATTAAAGACTAGACCAAGAGATTTGGACTCTGCTTCAAGACGACCCGACTCAAAGAAAACAAGAAAAACAGGTTTTATACAGTCCTCCTCAGGCTAACTAATCTAGTCACATCAACCAAGCACAACGAAATGTAATCCGGATACGAATCAAATCAATCAGATCAAGAAGAATGAGGTCGTCCCATGTTCTCAAGATATGCATTTTCTAGAGGCAAACAACCACCAACTAATCTCAAATAATGCAAATAGGCGCGGTTGGTTATGAACGTAGGTCGGTCGAATGAGCAAAACCTCACTTCGGATATTGTGGAAACACTCCAACTCTCAAATGCGTTCATACAGTAAGGCTAGCACTCAATACTCAGACCAAAGAAACAACCTACCGGAACTTGATAAGTATCTCGCTACCCACCGCTATTATGCCGTTTGCAAGTTGTAGAACCCCTCTTGAGAACAGGGTGAAGGACATTCACTCACTACACCTCAAGGATATTCATATCAAACCACCTGAAGGACATTTATGCAAGTCGAGGAGTTTTGAAGTGAAAGACAAACAGAGACACCAAATCAGGGAAGTCTCCCATTAAAGCAAGAATCTTACTCTTCTATCTTATTTTCTAATCAGACTAACTGATTATATGTTCTTTATTGTAGGCAATAATCGGTGAAGAAAATTGGAAGGAAACTCAGAGTATATCTCGTAGAAAAGGAACGAAGATCTCGTCTCATTGGAAAGGAAAAGTGAATTGAAGCAAGATAGAATCTTTTCCCAACAGTACAAGCCACGGCAAAGTCGCATAAATAGATGAATCCAAGACTGAAGATATCAATGATTCCAAGGAAGAAATCGGGTGTTCAAAGCAAGAAGAGTGATTTGTGTTTTTATTAAGTTTTCCATCGAGTGAGAAAACTGAGTTTGAGTGTTTTCGGTGTAATCGATTCCTTAACGAAATTAGGTTTTGATTCATACTCGTGTAATCGATTCTCAGACGGACTTGGGATCGATCTGTGTTTACACCAAATTTGAGATTGGTGGGTGTTTTTTCCAAAAAACTTTGAAGCATCCATTGAAAGGCGCTTGGCTCTCTGTAAACCTAAGGACGTTTACCTTAGGTTGTTTCAATCGCATTGTATTCTACTAAAATAAAGGAGGTTATTCAATTTCTACTCATTGTCCTTTATTGTGAAATTTCTTATTGAACTGTTTTGGATCTTAATATGAACAGATTAAGATACTAACGTCCTTTACTAGTGAATCTATTTGTAGAAAGTTTCATAACCCTATTCACCCCTCCTCTAGGGTTCTTTTAATTGGTATCAGAGCCTTGTCTACTGAAAATTCAGAGACTAACCGCTCTGTGGCAAAGATCATGGGAGATCACAACATGGGTGACTTAAGTCCGGACGTTCATGGAACAGATCACCTTTGCTGATAGGTGACAACTACAGAGTTTGGAAACGCCAAATGGAGATCTTCTTGAGAAATCAAGATAAGGACATTTGGAACATTGTCAACGAAGGAAATTATCCTACCCCTCAAAAGACTGCCAATGATGGAATAAAAAGAGACAAACCAAGATCTGAGTATACAGTTGATGAAAAGGATAAAGCGAAGAAAAATACTCATGCACATTATCTTTTAATATGTAGTCTTAACTCTAACGAATTTGAAAGAGTGTCTAATCTTGATACAGCTAAACATATATGGGACTACTTGGTCATAACCTATGAAGGAACAAATCAAGTGAAAAGACCAAGATCAATATACTGGTTCAAAAGTATGAAGGCTTCAAGATGGAAGAAAGTGAATCCATTGAGTCAATGTTCAAAATATTTAGTAGAATAATCAACCACCTCAAGTCTCTTGGGAAAACTTATACAAATGAAGAACAAGTGAACAAGGTCCTTCAGTGTCTGCCCAGACACAAACGGGGACCAAAACTAATTGCTATTGAAGAAGCCCAAGATCTAGAGACTTTGAAACTTGAAGAATTGATAGGCAAGGTCCTTGCACACGAGATACGACTGTCTGAAGGCAGCCAGACAAACATTGCCCTCAAAAGCACCAAGGAACCAGAAGAAGAATCAGAGGATGATGATGAAGAAACCATGGCTATGCTGGCTAAAGGTTTCAAACGTTTATACAGAAGGAATCCTAGATTCCATGGATACCTAAGAGAATCATCCTCCAAAAGATCTTCACCCAAAGGTAACACTCAAATTAAAGATGACAATGAAAATAGATGTTTTGCTTGTGGTGCAACAGAACACTTGGTAAGAGAATGTCCTCACGTGAAAAAAGTCAAAGAATGAAGTGACTCTAAAGGAAAGAGATTCAGCAGAAAAGCTATGATTGCCTCGTGGAGTGATAGTGACGGCAGTGAAAGTGAAAATGAATCTGAGGAAATTACTAATCTTTGTCTCATGGCAAAGGACCTTACAGAAGCAGAAGCAGATGATGATGAAGAGGTATTCACTAACCTTTTTCTTAAATGTCCTGAACATAACTTAAAACCAAGATTGCTTAATCTGCTTGATTACATTGCAACCCTCACTGACAAAATTCACTACCTCACTAGAATTGATGAGACAAATTCCAAAACCATAACTACTCAACGTGAGATAATCAAAAATCTCACCACTGATAACATCAGTATGAGAGATGAAATGATCCAAAACCGAAAAGAGCTGAATTCCAATCACAATCAAGGAATAAACCAGGTTCACTCTATCCTTCATTCTGAGGAGAAGACCTCTACAACCAAACCTGGTTTACCAAAAGCCAAGCCAAAATCCTTATCCTCTCATAAACCCACCAGTAAACCTAAATCAAAAACCAAAACCAAGTGGGTGCCAAAGAAGCCAAACAAACAACCTAACCCTCAGAACAAAGAACCTTCTCCTAAAAAATCTGGCCCAAAGAAAGGTATAATGTCCTTCAGTGCAGGTATGTCTCAGGGCTCACAACGACCTCTGGTATTTGGACAGCGGATGCTCGAGACACATGACTGGAGATCCAACCAAATTCAGAGGACTCAAGGACAACAAGGGTGGAAAGGTAACGTTTGGAGATAAAAGCCAAGGGAGGATCCTTGGAGTCGGCAAGGTTAGCAAGGACGCAACCAATTGTATAAATGATGTATATTTTGTAGAAGGGATAGAGTACAATATTTTAAGCATTTCTCAGTTTTGTGATAGAGGATAAAAAGTTTGGTTTAGCAAGAACTCTTGTGTTGTAGAAAAGGAATCACATGAGATTGTCCTTAGAGGTCATCGGATGAACAATGTGTATGTTATTGACCTTAGTGACCCTTTAACCAATGACCTTACATGTCTCAGAGTTGCATCAGATGAATCATGGTTATGGCATAGAAGACTAGGACATGTTAGCATGAAAACTCTTCAAAAACTAAAACAACTAGGTCTAGTTAGAGGAGTACCATCACAAAATTTCATTCGTGACAAAGTATGTGAAGCATGCACCAAAGGAAAACAGACCAGAACCTCCTTCAAACCCCTCACTCAAGTAGTCACTTCTAGATGTCTAGAACTACTGCATATGGAACTTTGTGGACCAATACCTTATAAAATCCTAGGAGGACGTTCATACATACTAGTCATTGTAGATGATTTTTCAAGATTCACCTGGGTTTTGTTTTTGAAAGATAAGACAGAAGCATTCCCTGAGTTTGAAAAGCTGTACAGACAGCTCAAGGTCCTTACAGGACTCAGCTTGGTATCAATACGAACAGATCATGGAAGAGAATTTGACAATCAAGATCAATTTTGGAAAATTTTGTGATCAAGAAGGTGTTACACATAATTTCTTTGCTCCAAGGACACCTCAACAAAATGGTGTAGTTGAAAAAAGAACCGGACTCTTGAGAACATGGCACGAACCATCATCTGTGAGAATGATCTACCCCTTTTCCTCTGGGCAGAAATCATAAATGCCTCAAACTACATTCTCAACAGATGCACCATAAGGTCCTTCATGAAGAAAACACCATATGAGCTATTCAAAGGCAAAACGCCTAATGTAGCTCACCTCAAGGCCATTGGATGCAAATGCTTCGTACACAATAATGGGAAAAAGGCTCTAAGCAAATTTGAATCAAGAAGTGAAGAGGGGATCTTAGTAGGATACTCCTCATCAAGCAAGGCCTATAGAGTCTATATAAAAGCATCCAAAAAGGTGGAAGAATCTATTCATGTTGTCTTTGATCAATCAGCCACCAACACCACATAAAGGTCCTCTATACAGTTCCAAATACATCAAGAAGATGAAGATGAGGACTCACCACATATCTTTCAACAAGGTCCTTCACCACATCTTGAAGAACCACCTCCAGAGACTAAACTGGAACCTCCTACACAACTAGTTTCAGAACAGGAGGACGCTGTAAATGAAGAACAAGGACCTTCCCAAGAAAATCCTCCAAATGATGTTGGTACAATCCCAACTACCACTGAGGATTCCTCAAGGACTTCAGGTTCAAACCTGCCCATCCAGCTGACAATCTTCTATCCGGATTGGACACATGTATTAGAACTCGCTCATATCTTAGAAATTTCAGTGCCTTCCATGCTTTTGTTTCACAGGTTGAGCAAAATGGTCCGGAAGAGGCACTAAAGGACAACAATTGGATACTTGCCATGCAAGAAGAACTCAATCAGTTTGAGAGGAATAAAGTTTGGAAGCTTGTTCAGCGACCAGAACACCATCCTGTGATTGGTGTAAAATGGGTCTTTCGCAACAAATTGGATTAACATGGTACAGTTCCAAGAAACAAGGCAAGATTAGTGGCAAAAGGATACAATCAAGAAGAAGGCACTGATTATGAGGAAACCTTTGCTCCAGTCGCAAGACTAGAGGCCATTCGAATACTCCTAGCTTATGCATCATCAACACAGATGAAACTGTACTAAATGGATGTCAAAAGTGCCTTCCTGAATGGGCATCTGAAAGAAGAAGTTTATGTCGAGCAACCTCAAGGGTTTGAACAAGACAATCCAGACACTCATGTCTGTAAGCTTCAGAAGGCCCTTTATGGGCTCAAGCAAGCTCCTAGGGCTTGGTATGAAAGACTTAGTTCCTTCCTACTGGAAAACGGCTTCAAAAGAGGACTCATAGACAAAACTCTCTTCATTAAAACCTCAGGTCAAGATTCTATTATAACTCAAGTTTATGTAGATGACATTATTTTTGGTGCTACTAATGAAAATCTAGTGAAGGACTTCTCTGACCTTATAAGCAAGGAGTTTGAGATGAGTCTAGTGGGAGAACTAAGCTTCTTCTTAGGCTTACAAATCAAACAAAACAATGATGGCATCTTTCTCAGTCAGAGTAAGTATGTCAAAGGGCTTCTAAAGAAATATGGTTTGGAGAAAGCCAAGCACTGCAGTATCCCAATGTCATCCACACTTGATCAGGATTTATATAGTAAGGACATTCCTGACAAGCAATACCGAGGTATGATAGGATCTCTACTTTATTTAACTGCTAGTCGTCCAGACATAATGTTTAGTGTTTGCTTGTATGCTTGGTTTCAAAGTGCTCCTAAAGAATCTCATTTGATTGTTGTCAAAAGAATATTGAGATATCTTGCAGGTACCAAGGACCTTGGTCTATGGTATCCCAGAAACAACTCCTTGAACCTCATTGGATACACAGATGTTGATTTTGTTGGATCAAGAACAGATCGAAAGAGCACGTCTGGAGGGTGCCAAATGCTAGGCTTCTCCTTAATATCTTGGCAATCAAAGAAACAGAATGGTGTTGCTCTTTCCACAGCAGAGGCTAAATACATAGCATCCGGTGCATGTTGTGCTCAAACCTTGTGGATCAAACAGCACATGAAGGACCTTGGAGTAGAACTCTCAAATATTCCCATCAAGTGTGACAACAAGAGTGTCATTCAAATTACAAAGAATCAAGTTCAGCACTCCCGTACCAAACACATAGAAGTACGACATCACTTTATAAGAGATCATCTAGACAAGGGCCATATTACATTGGACTTTGTCCCCACTCATCAACAACTGGCAGATATCTTCACTAAGGCCCTTCCCACTGAGCAATTCATCATAAATAGAAGGGAGCTTGGCATGTTGCAACTTGATGTCTAGTTGAGGGGGAGCTAGCTTTCCTCAATCTACGGGGAGCTAAGGACCTCTATCACAAGGTATATTCTAAACCCTAAAGGCTCATAAAAGTCCTTGACATCATTGTCACAGAACCACATTGAGCCTCTCTCTCTCTACGTCAAACCCTTGGCAATATGGTTATGCTAACAGTTCTCCCATAACTGTTCAGCCTGACTATTTTTTTCAAAAAATATTCCCTTCCTTTTTTTTCTCGTCATTTCCCTTTTCAAAGAATATCCCCTCTCTTTCCCAAAATCAAACGCTTTCTAAAACACTTTCCAAAAATACTTTCAAAAATCTCCTCAAATCCCCATTTTCTACCACTTTCCAAAAACACGTCCCATCACAATTACTTCTTCCCCCAACCATCAATCATTTTTTCACTTTCCCACACCACTCTTCCTGATTTCTCTCTCCTTCCTTAATTACTCCCCCCACCTTCCTAATACTAACTGTCACCCACCATCTTCCTCTATTTAATCCGCACCTTTTACCCTCTTCACTCACACTCCATCACTATCCTCACAGTCTCCATCACCACTTACCCCACCATCTTCCTCTTTTCGTCCCTCTTTCTTCTTTGTCTTAACCCCACCATGAAAAAACGCCCAGCACTGAAAAGTGCTGCCCCATCTCCCCGTGCAGGGGTCGCCATACGACTTCGTTCCCGCAAGTCGTCCCCTCACCCTCCAGAATCCACTCAATCCCGCTCCTCCTCATCCACAGCCCTCGCAATCCAGTACCAACCACCAGCCATTCATGCAATCACTCACGCCCAACGCTTAGAGTCCCTTGTAAACCGCCAGATACTGTGATGTGAGAATGTCGACACCGACTCTCTCCTCAAAGTCTTTCCATCCTTTTCAACACTCAAGGACATTGGCTGCTCTACCTTTATCGATTGTGAATCGGTAATTTACTCCTCTCTCATTCTTGAATTTTATGCAAATCTCATCCCCGATTCCAAACGTCCCTCTGTGAAAACTATCGTTTCTGGCGTTAAAATCCTGTTGACCCCAACACAAATAGAGCGCATCCTGCACCTTCATCCAAATCCAACCAAACCACCTCTGTCCCTTCCATCCGACCCTAAGTAGGAGCTCCGTCGGCAGTTTGCCCGCCCAACCGAACAAAAAACTACCCAGTACACCGGTCTAACATCTGAAGCCCGCTTTCTCTACTATACCCTTGTCCGTACCATCCTTCCCCGAGGTACCAACAAGGAGACCATAAATGAAGCCTGTGCCATCTTTCTCCTAAAAGTCCTTAATAACCGACATCCTGACATTGGAGAAATGGTTATCCAGCATTTTCATAAAGCCGCTGCCTCACCATCTGGCCCCCTACCATATGGGAACCTTCTGACCAAAATTTTTCACCATTGTAATGTTCCCCTAGACGGCGCTGAACAGTCCTCTCTCAATTTACCCACAATTGGCTCTTCCCTCCTCCTTACCCTTGGTACCAGCAGCAACCAAATGGCTCTTGGCTTCATCTTGATGAAGTCAAAGGAGTGGAAGCCTCTAGCTCCGCTGCCGCTACTAAAGACGCCTCAGACACCCTTCAAAGTCAAATCTCCAGCATCATCTCCGCTGTCGAGGCCCTTCACCAGGAGGTTCGGAACCTACAGGGAGGTCAAGGTCCTCCGTGAGGCAAGGACTGAACTGATCAAGGCAGCCTCACTTCTAAAGAACGTTGTTGCGGCAGGCACGCAGGCTCAACCAAGCACCCCAAACCCAAGCTCTCCAACCGTCGCTGTTGACACACTCCCAATAGATCCCCAGTCTTAAAACTGCTTTTCTATGCTCTTCTTTGAACTTTTTTTTTTGCCAAACATTCCTCCTGTTTCCATTTTGCTTAAAAGTCAAAAAGGGGGAGATGATCTATGCATAGTATGGTAGTCTCTTTTTTTTTTTTTGCTTTTCATCAGGGTCTGTAAGACAACTTAAACTGCCTTTTGCCAAGTCCCTATATGAATGACCTTTACCTTCTATATTATCTGTTGTGCATACTATGCTTGTATTTAGTTTTGTCTTTCACTCAAAAAGGGGAAGATTGTAGAACCCCTCTTGACAAGGACATTCACTCACTACACCTCAAGGACCTTCATATCAAACCACTTCAAAGACATTTATGCAAGTCGAGGAGTTTTGAAGTGAAAGACAAACAGAGACACCAAATTAGGGAAGTCTTCCATTAAAGCAAGAATCTTACTCTTCTATCTTATTTTCTAATCAGACTAACTGATTATATGTTCTGTATTGTAGGCAATAATCGGTGAAGAAAATTGGAAGGAAACTCAGAGTATATCTCGCAGAAAAGGAAGGAAGATCTCATCTCATTGGAAAGGAAAAGCGAATTGAAGCAAGACAGAATCTTTTCCCAAAAGATACAAGCTAGGGCAAAGTCACATAAATAAACGAATCCAAGACTGAAGATATCAACGATTCCAAGGAAGAAATCGGGTGTTTAAAACAAGAAGAGTGATCTGTGTTTTGATTAAATTTTCCATCGAGTGAGAAAACTGAGTTTGAGTTTTTGAGTGTAATCGATTCCTTAACGGAATTAGGTTTTGATTCATACTCGTGTCATCGATTCTCAGACGGACTTGGGATCGATCTGCGTTTACATCAAATTTGAGATTGGTGGGTGTTTTTCCAGAAAACTTTGAAGCGTCCATTGAAAGGCGTTTGGCTCTCTATAAACCTAAGGACGTTTACCTTAGGTTGTTTCAATCGCATTGTATTCTACTAAAATAAAGGAGGTTATTCGGTTTCTACTAATCGTCCTTTATTGTGAAATTTCTTATTGAACTGTTTTGGATCTTAATCTGAACAGATTAAGATACTAACGTCCTTTACTAGTGAATCTATTTGCTGAAAGTTTCAGAACCCTATTCACGCCCCCCCCCCCCCCTCTAGGGTTCTTTCACAAGTGACAATCAAGAGGACTTTTTTGGGTTGTAATGGGGCTCAGGTTAAGGGGAAAGAGTGGTAAATATTTTAGGAATGTGGAGTTAAGAGCCAAGCTTGGAGTTAACATATCTCTCAAGTCTCAACTCACTTACTTGCCAAAGATGGGCAAGCTACTCATTTTCTCCCTCATTTCTCAATAATGAACAAATCACACCCCATATTTGATCCAAAAGGTCTTCATCAAAATACTTCTCAATTAATGTCGGAAATCGCATGTAACACAGAGTTCCCCCGTCTTTCACCTGTCTTTTTCTTCTCTTTTTTTTGTTTTTTCTTTTCTTTTTTTTTCTTTTTTTTCATTTATTTCTTTTGCACGGGTGACTAGGGGGGAGTAAAAAAAAATTCAGCACATAAGCAATCTCCGTTTTCAAGATACATCAAGAGAATACTACTTAATTGGAAAACATAAAGCATCACAATGAACTTTCGATCCAACAGTTTCCCAAATCAAAACACATGTCCAATCGACACCCATCTTTCTAGTTTTCAACACAATCCATTATCAACCCTTCCAATCCACACTCTCGATATGATACGATGAACACTCAAACTCCAAGCAAGGCAAAAGGGTAGGAAATCGAATCAGGCCATGGCTTGTAACGTAAGGGTTCAAATATAAAAAGAGGTAATCAAAGGCTTGAAGGGGCTAACGAGGGATAAACAATGTCAGGGTGGCTATTAGGCTATGCACTTTCAATAATACACAAATGAATGCCTCTGTCACTTTATCACTTTATGCAAATGCAACGACATAGCTTCGTACAAGATACAAACCAAACTCTAGAGGTGCAACTATGGTGGAGTCACTCAAGGAATAAAGAGACCGAAAAAAATGATTAGTCTGTACATTTTGGCCATGTGGACTCACGGGATAGGGCTCATTCAACCAAACCTAGCCCAAAGATTTGCGGCACGCCTATTTACACCGCTAGATCAATCAAAGTAGTCATATGCCTTTTTCGATCACGCATATCTCAAAACATAGGACAACTTAACCTATCTTTTTGAAACCGACAACCATATCCAGAGCACATAAGGTCAAGCGAAGTCAAAAAGAAAGACATAATAGCTTACATATCGTCATAGGAGGGGTTATTATTCGCTAACCTATCCTGATCCTATTTTTTTTTTATGTTTTTTGATTTTTCAAAAAAAAATTGGATTTTTCTGTTTTGTCATGCAAAGCTAAGAAAGGAAGAACTAAAAACAAGGAAAAAATAAAGAAAGAAAAACCAAAAACTAAAATGATCTATCTAATGCAATCTAGGTGGATGCAATTTATACAAGTGATTATCCTAAAAAAAATGAAAAATAGAAAATAAAGACTCAAGACACGGACTTTTTACAAAAGTAGCCCCCATGCTTAAACAATGCATTGTCCCCAATGCACAAAAGACATAATAGAAACATAGAAGGGGGACGAGACATCTACTCATCATCTTGAGGGGATAGGGGAGGGGTCGGGAGGAGGTAATCAATTAGGGTTTGGAGCATACCTCGCAATTTGTCGTATTGATTGTCTTGACATTCGATGGCGAGGGCGACGGATTCTTGGAGAGTATCGAATCGGTCATTCAGCCTCCCTAACTCGGTTTTGAAGTCTTTCATCACTACATCAAGGTTGGCATGGTCGAGTGGGGGTTGATTGGAACTAGATGGAGCATCAGAAGGTGGATTTTGTGGGGGTGGCTGACTGGAGGAGCTGGGTTCCCAAAAAGGTTTTCTCGATTCTGGATGATGACATGATCGTGAGGCAGGGCAATTTGAGGTTGTTGGGGTAGATCCAAAGACATTCGCTGGAGGGGGATAGGGTACACATGCTAAAGGATTTACATTGTTTGGCATTTATCAGCATGTTTCCCGGAACTACATCCTCGGCCTTGGGGTTGGGGCGGAAACCATATTCACGAGCAATGCCTGTAATAAGCCCACTTACAGCTATGCCGGCATTGGTTCTAGGTATAAGGGCGAGGTGTTGTGCTAGCATAGCAGCGGGGTCGGCACGGGAGTCAGAATTGAGCATGGCATGGAGCATATACATGTCAGATTTGGTTGCTTTATTCGAACTACCCGCCCTAGCAAAAATACCACAGGAGAGCACGCAATGGGTGTACTTGAGGACCGGGTTCTTTATATGAAAGGAAGGTGTGCTGCGTGGGTTCCAGTTCTCCACCCCAGATATGGATTTGAAGAAGGCAGCCCCATCCCAACTCGGGTCGATAGGGTCAGCGGGTCTAAAGGTTCGCTCGGGAAAGCCAAAGAGTCTAGCAAATTGTGATATGGTTAGGCTCCGCTGTCTCCCTAACAACTGGAATGAAATTTGACCATCCGGACGAGTAAGGTGTACCTCAACAGTGCTGAGAAATTCAAGGGTGATCTCGCGGAAAGAGAGTTCCGGAGTTTTGGCCACCAGAAGGAGATGACCGGCACTCAGAAGAGTCCTCACATCGTCGTACATTCCCAGATTGCGTAAGAAAGCATCATCGGGATAACGGGTGGGGACGAAAGTGCACTTGCAAAGGGTGTCATACCGCTCCTTGGCCTCCCCTCCAAGTCCGTGAGGATTGCTCTGTCGTGTTGTTCTTGAGGTGGTCGCAGTTTGTTTCCTTTCCTCAGCAGCTGTTGCTTTCCGCTTTCTCCATCTCCCGTTGCCATCGTCGCTCGGTGGTTGAGGTCCACGTGCTGTCCTTGCCACCTACACACAAAAAGAAAATTTTCAAGTAACCAAAAGCAAAGTGAACCAAGTCAGAATTTCCTCCATACTTGATCAATATTGTTGCCGTACACAATTAGAATCAAGTATCGAATATCTCATCATAATAGCTTGTTTAAATATCCACCATAATCCATGAATATCATATTAGACATGTTGCAGGTGGGGGGGGCTTTGACATAGAAATTTAAGTACGAAACAATCCCCCCCCCCCATGCTTAAGGCATATTATCAGAAGGTGAGTTTAAACCAATCATGCAAAACAGACCACATTCACTTACTAATCGTTTAGTGCAGTAGTTATTTAATTTCAGTCACAATTCACCAATTTACTAGATATACTTTGTTGAACAACATGAGTGATTCATGGGGTAAAATAGTGAATGCCGAAACTCCATGTAAATAATACCATAAATACTGTAAAATATGGACATCAAGTAGCGAATTATAGCAAAAATTCACAAGAAATTTACAATGTTAGTCCAGCTCTTGAATATGCAACAGTAGCAGCAACGCTTCGACAATCAACAATTTCACACACAAATCAGAATCCACGCAAGTAGCAGCAAAGTACCCCCCTGCCAGCATCTAGCATAAACCCAAGACTCATATGCACGCATTCTTGACAAAAATTCGTTCCCCTGACTTTCTTGACACAACTTGGCACCCTCAATTTGAATCAAGCAATCCATGTTAGACCCATGAAACAACCAAAGAAAAATTCCCAAGCAGATTTGAGAAGAAAGATGTTGTTCATTTGACCCTCTGTTTTGATTTTGGTATGAAATAGTTTGTCAATTTCAATTTGTCTTCGTGTTTATATTGTTACAGTAACTGATTGGCCACATGTTATTTGTGTCTAGACTTTTAGTTTTGGATCGAAAGATTGCTTCTTTGAGTTGGATTGACGAAGATCGAATAGGTATAAAATTCGGTTAGAAATAATGTATTTCATACCTAGGATCGTTTAAATAACTTGTTGTTAACTTTGACTAAATTAGATAGCCATGAAAATAGGTGTTTAATTTAGTCGCAGCAATTCACTCCGGATCGAAAGATTGTTGTGATAGATATTTGTTTGGTTATTGACCATGAATTGGTACAAATTGCTAAATACTGAAATCAAACCTTCGATAGGTTAATTGGTTAACTAGAGTAACTCCCCTAAACGCCTTTATAATATTGATAAAAGCCTCATAAAAATATCCTTGATGTCTCGATTAGACAAATTTGCAGTTTAAATTTGATTTCTTTACAATTTCGCTCAATATAGTTTAAACTGAAGTAAAAATCCAACCCTTTTGATTAATCTAGCATCCTTTGTAGTGGGTTAGTTTAGTGCGTAAGCTAGAACAAGTCCTCGTGGGAACGACCTTGATATACTACAGTGTACACCGTGCACTTGCGGCATATCAAGTTTTTGGCGTCGTTACCAGTTGAACACTTTGATCTCCAATACTAAAGACTAGAATTCTAAGAATATTGGTTTTGAGAACTAAAATTGATAGATGGTCGTCTATCCCCTCTTCTGATCTCTGATGCCTAAACTATGCAGCGAAGGCTTCTTTTTATAGCCAAAAAATAGTCGCCTTGTTCCCCAAGCATTGCGTAACAACCTAGGCGCTGCCACCGCGAGAGTTGCCTTGTTCTCGAAGTAGTGGCGTAACAACCAGGCGCTGCCAACGCGCTCCAGGCGCTACCAGCATGTGCCTTGCTTCAGCGTCCCTAAACTTTCTGTTTGTGGCGCTATCAGCGCATCGGGAAGCGTTGTTAATGCCTGTCTTGGCAAGCACAACTTCTCGTTTGTTCCTTACTCTTTGCCTTGTCTTTCCACCTTTTCACTTCTCCTATTTTTTTCTTCATGACTTCATGTAATTCCATTCACAAACCTACAAAATTACACCAATCTCCAAACCAAGTGAAATATATTTGAATTCGGGATATAAAATGTTACGTTCGATCACAAACTGACCCGGAATTCATGTATTAAACACCTAAATAACCCTATAAAATGTAGGGTTATCATTAAGCCTTGCCCATGAGGTGATTCCTGTTCGACCCTCCTTAGCCCTTTGTGCCTTGATATTCTCAAACCAAAGGGATGCAACTTTAGTGAGTTTCAAACTAGCAATCTTGAAGGCCTTTTCATCACTATATTCCTTGGTTTCAAAAATCCTCTCCATGATTTGAACCCATTCAAGGTAATCTTCGGGGTCATTGGAACCATTGAATTATGGAATGTCGATCTTAATGTCATGGAATTCATCTTGATGGGGCCTCTCATCCATTTCCTCACGACGACAGCGTCCAAGGGAGCCTCTATATGTGGTTCACTATGTCACGAGAGCTTCGAGAGTCCTTTCGAGGGAGGAAACTCGATTCTCCATAGCCTCATCCCGACGATTTCGGCGCCGGTCTGTCTCCTCTCGATTGGAACTACTTTCATCTTCCATATCGAAGGAAGGGGTAAGGACGGATTGTGTTTGGGGAATTTTGGTGGAGTTTGGGGTTTTTTGTAGCTAGCTAGTATTTGAAGACTTGGGTTCTTTTGTGGCTAATATCCAACAACACCAATCACACAAAACTACACAACCTCCATATCACTATCTCCCAAAATCCACCACAAAACTCCAATAGACAACAAGAACAACAAACACAATGACAATAAAATTATTCTCCAATACACTTAGAGGGCAAGGGGATGGGGATACCCAATATTGCAACCAAAAGCAACAAAATCAACAAAGGTTGGAAACCCTAACTTGCAATTTGAAATCAAAACTCAAGCTACAACTCTAACCTTGGCTCTGATACCAATTGGAGCGTATGAGCATTGTGGAAATCAAAGCTTGAGTTGATGGATGACGCAAATACTTGAGAACTTGATTGAAGATAGCAAAACCCTTGATTGATGATCAATAATAGTGTTTAACAACCCAAAATAACCAACCAAAAAGAAGCTTGAACCCAAAGGCACTTGGATATGATTTTGGATAAAGGATGATCCACCATCAAAACCTAGCACCCCACCATGATTAGATAAAGGATAATCCACCACTAATCAATAAAGGAATGACTTGCTAACACCACCATTAACAATGGATAAAGTAAAAACAAGATTTGAGGGAAAGATTAGGGAGCAACCCTATCTCTTCATTAGCATTAATCATCAAAATCTGCAGAAAATTAAGAGAAAAGTGTATTTGTACACAGCAATTAGGTCAACTAAAACGCATTCGTTAGAGCCGAAAAGAATGCGTAAAATTGGGTCGTCGCGGGCGCGACCCTTCTGGGAGCGAATAAGGCGATTGCGAAATCGCGCGGGTCCGTGGGTGCGACAGCTGTCTGACAGGGCCGCAAACGTACGATGTACGTAGTAGCACGTCAAGGTCGATCCCACATGGACTCAATTAGCAGCACAGAAAACTAATCTCTATCACGATTGCTAAGCTAATCAGGTTTTGGGTTTTCAAAGGTATTTAGAAAACTAATGAGAACTAATAAAGCAGGGGAAAATCAATCAGAGGTTCTATCAAGAGAGAAATACTTCTAGGGTAATGCTAACCTAACAACGAGTTCGATTACTAAAACCTAGCCCGCACAATCATACATTCAAGAACGAATCAAGAACGACAACCATAAGAACTCTACTGCTCTTTCGATGCTAATAGAATTAGCTCGATTAACCTAAATTACAACTTTCGTATGCTTTTCAAGTTAATCAAAGTTGAAGGTCTAAACTATTCTGGTTATCACAAGGTTCCCCAGTCTGCTATTCTTTTCTCAAATTTCACAAAATTAGGTAGAAAGGTTGGTAGTCAGATTATCCTAATTCACCTTTCAGTATTTCTCAGGTTAATCTCAAATTACGAGCATTCCAGGCCTAAAGAACACTCATAAACATGTAAACACAACCTTCAATTTATTCAAATCAAGAATTCATGCACAAACTAATAACATTCAATCAAACTACATTGTTTGGGGTTGTAAAACCCTAGAATTCAAAGGAACTACTCACTCATGTTCAAGAAAAGCACGAAACAAGTTCCAAACATCATAATCGAATCTCAAAACTAAGAAGGAAATCGAAAAGAAAGAATAGAATTGCGAAGAATACACCCCGTCAAGTCTTTCGATCCCGGGGTGGAAGCTTCTCCGCGCGAACGTCACTCCTTTCCTTTGCGAATCTTGATCTTGGTTTCTCTTGAATTGATTCGGTCTTAAATCTTGATGATGGGGAAGAGGAGTAGAATGGAAGTATTAGGGCTCTCTTTTCTCTCCTTGACGGCCAAAGAACGAAGGAAAAATGATAGATAATGAATGTCGTCTCAAAAACCGTCGATGCCTTCTTTTTCTAATCGTGAAAACAACCGACCTACATGTCCGTACCACGGACTATGGTGAGCCCCACGGGCTGACCGTGGTGGCCTCTAGTTGCCCGATTTCAGCTCCGTTTCGTCCCAAATTCATGCCACGATCTGTTCTTGACATTTGGAGGCTCATGGTGTCCTGAAATCTGCTAGAAATGTTCCCAAAGCTGATATTTTGTTCCCAAATCTGCAAGTTTTCATAAAAAACAACACCAAGCATAATAGAGAAATAGGGGGTATAAATCAAGATTTACAATCAAAGTTATCCCTAATTCACTATCAAAAACCCCTAAAAACATAGTCACGAAAGGCACTTATCACTATCATTGCAAGCGCGACATTTTTGGGCTTAAGGGCGTCGTGGGTGTCATGTCGCTTTGGCCATTTTTGATTTCTTCCTTAGTGTCGTCGCGGGCGCTACGGCAACAGTCGTGGGTGCGGCGACCCTATCGACTTCAAACTCGCATAACTTCTTCGTATGGAGTCTGTTTTAGGCCTATAATATATCGATGGAAAGCTCTTAGTGTGTACTTTGAGCTCTCAAAATATGAGGTTCGTCGGAGTTGTATTGAAGGAGTTATGATAGAAAGAGTGAAGGAATGTCCATTTCAACTTTCCATATTGACCCTTCGCTCTTATTCTTGCCGAAAGATTTTGAACCCTTTCAAAGGCCCAAAGTAGGTCCCGATGAGGACTCGTAGCTCCATCCCATGGGTCGGGATCCCATTTGTAGTGAATGTCACACCTAATGACAACTCAAATGTGCTTCCAAGGTTCCGGGTCCACCTTGAAATGGACTCCACACCCGACCTTGAAGTGGTTTTGCTGGTGTTTCTCAAAGGGAGTGCTAGAAGGCTTGGTGACCATGGATTTTGAAGTTCAGACCCTAGCCTGATACAGTTCATAAAGGCTCAAATGATCAACATGCAAGTTGGAGTATGCTTCGCAAGCTTTCCGGAATGGGGTCTTATGCGTTCATCGGATGCCGGAGTGAAAAGTTATGACCCGCCAGAGTAAGGGTCCCAACCATGTCAAACCAGAATAATAATTCGTCGAGCCTTTTTCAAAGCCAATTTCCGGTGGTTTCTAAACCTTTTCTGAATTTGTAGTCAACATGAAAGTTGTAGGTTGCCCTTCAACCTTTTTATAGACTATTAGAACACATTCATACAATGTCTACATCTTAAGTTATGAGTTCTCAAAGTTCCCTTCCCGAACTGAAATTTCTGTAGGCAACCCCTTTTCTTTGGCCATTTTCAAGCCTTTACATTTATTTTTGGCCTTAACTCTTAACTAGAAAGTTGTAGTACTTATTTTTATCATTCTGAGAAGTCCTCTTGTAAAATTTTTAGAGGTCTATAAAGAAAGTTATGTCTTCCTCAAATTTACTACAAAGTCCCAAAAATTCTCTAATCTTTTATTTAAAATTAACTTTAATTAAGTTAATTAGAAGACTCCCTCCTTGCCAAGAGTCCAACTTAATTCATTTTATTGTTCCTATCTCAAGTGTGATCCATGAGGTCGTTGTTGTTCCCTGTTCGAGTCCAGTCAAGCTTTCAAGTCACTTTATTTGCGTGTTCAACTTTAAGGTATGTATATTGCTTGTACTCTACCCAAACTCACTTATTTAAGTTCAAGTAAGCAAGATTATTAAGTAATGTTTTACATGTTTTCTCACGTAAATATGGTCCCGACCCAAGTTACTTGTGCCCATAGTACACTACCCAAGTCAATACCTGACCAGTGTCAACCGGACCTCCCGATCGGGTCGGGTATGTGCATTTATAGGTTTAGTCCGATGATCGCAAGTAGGGGACCATCCAGATAATAATAATCCGGCAAGCAAGTTTTAATTGTTGTTATTTATCCCTTTGTATTTATTTTAAAATGAATTGAAATGCGAAATAAAATGAATTGCTTAAGTTTATTTACTGTATAGGGCTATGCGTATTGAGTTTCGACTCATTTGCGAAAATGTTTTATGTTTTGTTTTAGGTGGTGCTTCTAAGATTAAGGCGAATAAGGCAAGCTCTGCTAAACAACTCAGTTAAGCAAAGAAGGGGAAGATTTTGATTTGGTTGGAGTAATCAAGCATTTTCACTATGATTGATTATGATGCATGAAATCTTGAATCGGAGTTGTAAATTTTATGTTATCAAGTTCAAGTTGGTTAGTTGGTTATGTGTTTATCGGTGTCGTTTGGTGGTTGTAACCTAATCCTTTTGCACGACAGTAATGTCGTCGGATTTATTTAATCCGCTACGCTAATCTTTGAGTTAAGGGTTGTAACTAATTTGAAGATTGTTTAATTTGGTGGTGTTACAAAGTGGGAACCTCTAATTTCAACAAGTAAAACGGTCAAGCTTAACAGGAACTCACAATTAATCAATCAAAAAGGAATTTCATTTACTAATATCCCATTTCCCTAATAATCCGATCATAACAAAGCGCAAAATGTAAATCCTAAAAGCAATTTCATTTCATAACATCCCATTTCTCTAATATGAATAAAACGAACACTGATTCCAACTGTACCCTAATTCCTCAACAAAATATCCAACCACTTATCACCGGATACCAATTTCAATAGAAAATCACAATTTCTCAATCAAATTTACAAAACCTTAAAACAATTCAATTTCTTGATGCCCCATTTAAGTCATTTACCCTACAATTTAACCAAAAAACGACTCCAATCACACTATAGTTCTCTAACAACAATTCAACCAATCACTAGCACAGAAATTTAGATTTCAACATGAAAAAAGTAAAAAAACTCAATCGCAATAGAAATTCACGACAATAACAAACTCCCAAGGAAACAACAACAAGAATTCACATTCAAATCGAAATCAATGAACCCTACTTGTGCTTTGCCAGTGAGCTGCACAACGAGTCAGCTCAAAGGGGGCGCGACCTCATGAGTGAAGTTGTAATTGATGCATTTGGAGCATGTATCAGGACAATACTCAACCGTCGGCGCTGAGTCCAGCGACGGCGACACCGATGTGGTCGTCGACCTTGAAGATCTTGCGCTGGTGAGACGAGAGCTCGGACTAGGCCTTATTGATTTAGGTGAGGACAATATGACTGTAGGATCGGAGGTCAATCTCAACGACGCCTTGGTACCTGACGGCTTCCATGGCATCATTGACTGAGAAGAGCTGGCTACCACATCATGAGAGGAAGAGGAAGAAGGTCAGAGTGGGTCACTAGAGGTATCCCTTCACATTACCCCACTTCTCTCTCCACAAATAGATTAGGTGTTCATCAATCACAACAACAACAAAAAATCCTAGGAAGGTCGCACCAATGCAAGGTCTGAGGAGACCTAGATATAGATAGTCTTCGCTCATGCATTGTAGAAGAGATTGATCTCTGCGAACCAAAAAAACCTTTTAAATACAAAAACAAAACTAATTTGGAAAAACGATTGGAAGCTCGTTTGAAAAAAGAAAACTGAGAGGACCAGGGAATAAAGAGAACTAGTGAATTTATGACAACACCCTATTTCATTGCCCCAAAAAAAAGAAAAATTAAAAAGTTGATCAAACCTTCACTAACTAATAAGAACGCCCCTATGAAAGAAGATACATTTGTCATAAATCCTTTTTATAGTCAACACTTATGTGCAATTTATCCTATAATGGTTTTTTGTGAATGATCATCACCATAATCTACCCAATAAAATAAATCTTGTCATTGTTTTCAAAAAAAAAAAAATATCGTCATGAATGATCATCACCATAATCCCACTGAAAATTCTACCATAGTTGAAAATAATTTCAACTATGGTAGTTGAAAATTTTATAACATTCATTTATAAAAAATAAATCATATTTTTTAAAAAGATTTATATCCTCATAAACATGGTTAATTATTGTATCAAGTTATTTTGGTCAACCTACATTGATTTTGAATTTTTATGGTAAATTAATGGTCTTTTTACTTTTCAACTATGATAGTTGAAAAAAAGTCAAATATGGTGGAATTTCCTTTAAAATATTCAATTTTGTAAGAAATTATAACTTTAACATATAGATTTACTTATTGTAAGAAGTCCTATGGTGAATACATATATTAATTTTATTTTTTAATGACAAAATTAAGGATAATTGTACATTTCAACTATCATAGTTGAAAATAAATTCAACTATGGTAGAATCTCCCACATCCCACATTCCTAAAAACCTTTAAAGGACGAATTTATCCCTTTAACAAAAACAAATGCAAAAAAAAAAAAAAAAAAAGCACATTACAGAACTCCAATATCTTTCCTCCGTTTCATCTGTCCTTTACTCGATACCCTTTGGCTCCTCCTCCCAAGCTATGGTTGTCCGATGGCGGGCGAAGAAGCAGCTCACCTATGAACCATGCCAAGGTTCATCCTAAACCCTAACCTTAACCCTAACCCCAACCCTAACCCTAATCTGACTCTCACCTACTGAACTTCGAACCATCTATTAGGGTTTCCGTTCTTCATCGCCATCACCGCCGCCACTGTCGACTATCGTCGATGCCGACTGACGCAGTTCCTAAGCCGGCAGCTCCGACGCCTATTGTCGATCGGTTCCGGCTGTTCCTCAAGGAGAGAGAGAACGAAATTAGGATTTCCGCCGGAGACGAAGACGGCCTTATTGCTGTCCCTCCGCCCACTACGGATGAGATTGTGGCGTTCTATGAACATGTGTTGTCGGAGCTTACCTTCAATTCGAAGCCAATAATCACGGATCTCACAATTATTGCTGGTGAACAGAGGGAGCACGGTGAAGGAATTGCTGATGCGATTTGTGCTAGGGTTTTAGAGGTACTGATTGATTCCGATCGCTGGAATGTTCTTTTCTAGAAATTAGGGTTTTGGAGTCATGCAACTGTACAGTGTAACCGAATTCATATCACCTCATTTGTTTTTTTTTCTTTTTGAGTTTAATTTTGGGGAAGATGAGTAGTTTGTACAGTGTAATCAAATTTACTAGTGTATTGCAGAAGTTGGTTGAGTAAGATTTTGAATTCTTCCTCTTCTCTCCCCGCCCCCCAATTTTTGGTTTTAATTTTGAAGTTATTGATTTTGTTTGGTGTAAATGAATGAAAGAGGATTCTAGACACGGATTTTGCCTCCATAGAGCAAACCATGGCGAATCTCCTTATATTCAGTTATTTACTCAATTGTTCATCTGTGAGAAAGTATTCTGGATTTTAAATCGGTCTTCATTGCTGGGTTCTGCATATTTTATGCAGGTTCCAGTAGAGCAGAAGTTGCCCTCTTTGTATTTGTTGGATAGCATTGTCAAGAATATTGGGCGGGAATATGTTAGGCACTTTGCTGCTCGTTTGCCTGAGGTTAGTAATATTTGGTTCTTACTTGTTCCTGGGGTAGAACTATTTGTTGGGAATGCAAGTTGTCATTATCATCAATGGATTCTTCGTTTTCTGCTTAAATACATATATTAGATGGTTCATGCTTTCACAGTTGTAGAAATCTTGAATGTCCATTCCAGAAAGGTGTAACTATTTAGAAAATATGGCCATGGCCGATGCCAAGGTGCATGCTAGTTTTGTGTTGAATTAATGGAAAATAGTGTCCTGACTTTGTTTTTACATAGGTTAGTTGCCCATTTATTTTACTCATCTGTTTTGTTGCTTAAGGTGTTCTGCGAGGCTTATAGACAAGTTCCTCGAAATTTACATCCTTCAATGCGCCACTTGTTTGGGACTTGGTCAGCTGTTTTCCCGGCGTCCATCCTTCGAACAATCGAGGACGAATTGCAGTTCTCCCCACGGGTGAGTCAACCATCTTCAACCATAACCAGTATGAGGGCTTCTGAATCCCCTCGGCCCTCTCATGGCATACATGTCAATCCAAAATATTTGGAAGCAAGAGGCCAGTTTGATAATTCGTCCATTAATAATGTAAGTTTGCAGATGAATGCTTATCATTTCCCCTATTCTGTTATCAATCTGGTCCAACCCCCCCCCCCCCCCCCCACCCGGCTCCTTACTTAGCTACTACAATTATAAGTTTGTCCTCTCTGAGGCTAGACTCATCTGCTTCATGAAGTCAGAAGCGTTGATTTGCGCTATCAAGCATCCTACTTTTGTTGCATGGAATCCTTTTGAGGGCACTTCAACACCTCTTCCTTTTCAATTGTTAGGAAGCAAATAGGATGAAACCAAGGGACTAAAATAGAGAAAAAAGGATGGAAGTTGGAAGTTGGAACTGGTAACTGTATATGTTGGGAAGGAATCCTCGGTTTTAGCAGGACAAAAGTAGTAGGGCCCACTTTTCAAAGTCTGATTGGCTGTGCTTTTTTTTTTTTTTTTTCCCGATAAGTAATCCAATGATGTATTAAAAGATAAAGCTATAAGTTCTTGGAACAAAATCCAAGGGGATGTCGCCCATACTAATAGGGGTGAATTCAAAGACATTATGCTCTCAAGCTCTCAGCTATGATATTTGGAACAAAATCCAGGAAATTCAAGTTACTATCACCCATAAGCACCAAATGTCAAGTATATAACATCCTAAAAAAGATAGAGCTATAAATTCTTGGAAATTCTGGTGTGATATTGCCTGGAGACATATTAATTAACCTGTTTCCAGTTAAGTGGTTTGTATTTGATTGAACACAACCACCATTATTCAGATCGGAGACCTCTAATAGCAAGTTTATCACTGTAACATCCTGTCGTGAAGGATTGTTACTAATTTTGATCAACAAGCAGCTATATGCCTAAAAGAAACACCAACTATTACTAGGGAAAATCATATTATGAAGTGGCTAGGCTATCCATGTTTTTGAATGCTTAAGGGATCCAATCCAATTCAGAATTTGCTTTTAGTTTTTAATGTGCTTGAAGTCATGCCAAACTAATAGGGCTGCATAAATTTTCATTTCCTCGTATTTAGTCACTTGGAGCATAATAAGGTGGATACCCAACTTATTGCTTACTTTTTACTTTGCATTCATATCAACTTTGGTTCTTAGGTGTGCTCTCGTTTATATACATCTGCAGGGTCTTTGAGACCTGCCAAACTAAACCATTCTCCCCACCCCTTGTGTGTGTTTGCATTTTATTTATTTATTTATTTATTTATTTTTTTTTTTTTTTGGGGGGGGGGGGGGGGTGGTACAGTTGAGCAGGTAACTCAGAAACTTCAGTTTACTGTACAGTATTGTGGTGTGTACTTGAGAGTCTGATGCTGTTATAGATATTTTGGCCCCTCATCTTTGTCTAAAACTATAATGTTTTTTTGGTAAATGAGAGCATATATGTATGAGCCTATGTTGGATAATTGTAACCAAGTCCTGGTAACATTGGTAAAGGACATAATTCCTGGGAAGGTTCACATCTCCTGTAATTATGCCTAGAAAAGCATAATGAGTTCCTGTGAATGAAGCTATTTATTGGCAAGTTCACTACCATCCTTTCTCCCCTTTTTATTCTGTAAGTTTGCTTTTCATTAGGGACCTTTTACCTGATTTCACTTGATTGAAGCTTGTTTGGTAGATGTGTCCTTTTTTGATGTCTCATGGTTGCTTCTTTTTCTCTTTAGAATTTTCTTATCCACCCCCTGGAGGTGGATTTGTAACTGGTGGGCCTGCTGTGTTATGTTTCATAATTTCATTGATTACACATTGACTTCCTTTGGCAAGATATATGTGCATAGATGTGTTAGGATATAGACAGCTAAAGTTCTTCTCTCTTCTGTCTGTGCATTGCAGACTGTCCCGCTTGGAAGAGGGGCATCCAATCTAAAGATGCTGGGTCAGAAACATTCCATTGGATACGACGATTATGATTCTGATCAAGGAGAGGGTATAATCCCTCATGTTGGTTCCCAGAGATTTAGCTCAACTAGTTATGGAGTCCGTGCATCAGTTCCGCCGTCAGTAGATAAGGTGATTCCATCTGTAAGTGGTCCTGGCAGACCCTTATCACCATCAGTTGATGACCTTGCAGTGTCCAACTCCCCAGGAAGGGTTGTTGGGAGGGCATCTCCATCTCGTCCTGGACATAATTATGGGCGTAGGCCTAGAGGAAGAGATGAAGAAACTGGTGAATGGCAGAAAAGACTACGCCCTGATAACTTTTATAGCGGTATTGAAAGTGTTGGTCCATATGCTTTACCCAATGGTCTTGACCATGACCGGCCAAGGGCTTTGATTGAAGCATATGGTCATGATGACGGGCAAAGATCCTTCAACGGGAATCCTCTAGGATTGCGTCGGCCCTTGTTGAATGGTTCAGTGAACAAAATTGCTGGAAAATCCTGGCAAAATACTGAAGAAGAGGAATTTGATTGGGAAGATATGAGCCCAACATTGGCTGATTCAAAGGCTACTGGTGTCATTGCTGATCCTACCCTGCATTCTGGGACCTTCAGAGGCAGACCTGGTCTCGATCCGCTTGTTTCCACACCTTCTGATCCTAGTTTCAGTATGGGCTGTTGGACATCCGCTAACCAGATAAATCAGCTAGAGGATCCCCATAAAACAGTTGAAGATGCAAGTTTGATCCAGAATGTACGATCCCTGAACCTAAATATTGTTTTGATTGATAATTGAAATGCATTGTGACAACCTTCAATGTGGCACACATTATCTCTTTATGTAAAGTTATTTTGCCCATTTACTTTAGTGATGATAATTTTATTCTGGAACATCCAATGAAGAGTGTCTGGACTCTGGATATCCTAGCTCCTTATCTCATATTACATTCCTTGGATACATCTGTCGGTTTTCTACTGTATGCTATTTCCTGATCCCCATTCTGTTGATGTGCAGGGTAGCCATGGATCATCCCACAAGGCTTCCGTCATGAGAAATGCGTTAAGTCATACCACAGAATATCATCATTTTCCAGGCACCTGGAAGTTACCAGGTGCTGCAGTGGAGCGTAGACAGAACCTTCCACCCACTGGAAGAGAGAGTAATTCACGCTTGCCGTTCCCTGCAACTGGACTACCCTCGTCATACTCAGATGTGAAATCTTCTCAGGCAGACCATTTTTCTGTAGTTTCTGACGTTACGTCAAGAGTAGTTTCTTCAGGTTTTAGTTCTTTTGAAGCGAGGACTCCTTCACCTGCTCTAGGACAAGCGACGGCTGGCTTAAGGCCATCTACAAGTTCCAATAGCCTAATGCCTTTGCCTCCTCCTTATCAACATCAACAACAACATCCACGAGGGCCCCTTGATTTCAGGAGTTACAGAGCACCTAATCAAGGCCATCAACAATTTGACAATGATGACAACAACCCTATTGTTCCTAAGCCAACGCAACTGCAACACCCAGTGTTTACCCCTCTTCAGCATCTGAACCGGCCTTCAGTATCATTGCAGCAGCAGTTTTTCCCATCTCAGGACATCCGCCCCAGTGCTGCATCTTCCAGTGCTGCATCTGCTGTTGCACCATTGCCACCACATACAATACGTCCACCAGTGAATCTTGGATATACACCAATTGGCCACAGTGCTGCTGGTAGTAATATTACGACCAATCTAACGCACAATTTTCCTTCTGCTTTGCCTGTTCAAAATGTCTCCAATGGTCTAGTGCAATTCCAACAGCCTATGCCACCTCTCCCTCCAGGACCAAGGCCCTTTCCTCAAATTCTACCTGTTGCCCAGAATCCTAGGCCCCTTGCTAACCAACTACCTGCCGCCGGGTTTTCGAGTTTGATCAGCTCTCTTGTTGCACAAGGTGTACTCTCATTAGGAAAACAGACCCCTGAGCAGGTATCTGATTGTAAAGTGTTGCTATATTTATTCTTAATTTTGATGTATAATATGTGCTCCTTCATTTCAAGATAAATACTCTAGTAGACTTTTATATCAAAATTTTTAAAAAGGAAACTTTATGACAGCATGTCTAATCATTATATGTGATATTTGGTTGTGGTCACTGCTTCTTTCAAAATGCAAAATTGATGATATTTCTAAATGTTTGATGCTAAAAATTGAATGTTTTGGCCACTAGAATCAGTGAGGACATTGTTTCACTGTAAAGTATCATTCAAGAAGAGCTCCAAAAGATGTCGATATTGATAATTTGCTGTTGGAATATTGCAATGATTTTTTTTCCTTTTTTTTTTTGGCATTCGCTAATTTTATAATGACTTCCTTAACTTAAATTGTGGCAGGAATCTATTGGAGTGGAATTTAATGTAGACCTTCTTAAGATGCGTCATGAATCATCCATAAGAGCCCTTTACGAGGAGCTTCCTAGACAATGCACTACTTGTGGCCTACGGTTTAAAACCCAAGAAGAACACAGTAAGCACATGGACTGGCACGTGGCGAAGAACAGGATATCAAGGAACCGTAAGCACAACCCTTCTCGCAAGTGGTTTGTAAGTGCCAGTATGTGGCTTAGTGGTGCAGAGGCACTGGGGACTGATGCTGCCCCTGGTTTTTTGCCTGTTGAGACTGCTGTTGAGAAGAAGGATGATGAAGAATTGGCTGTGCCAGCAGATGAGGATCAGAGTACCTGTGCACTCTGTGGGGAACCTTTCGAAGATTTTTATAGCGACGAGACAGATGAGTGGATGTATAGAGGAGCTGTGTACTTGAATGCCCCTGATGGCTCAGCATCAGGCATGGACAAATCTCAGTTAGGCCCTATTGTGCATGCCAAATGTAGGTCCGAGTCTAGCACTATTCCCAGCTAGCATTTGTGCCCTTTTTCAACTGGTGGTATGTGTTCTTAATTCTGATATTCTCTTTCACTCTACTTTTCAATTCGGATTACATGCATATATCAAGTTTGTATTGGGGCTGGTTTTGAAATGCCTGGAAAATGGTTGTGTTTCACTGTGATCTCTCACATGTGATGTATGATATGATGTATGCTAATTGTTGTGCATTTCGAAAATCCACTTTGGAAAAATTCATTTGAGGTTCGCGTGCCTCAAATCATTTCTTTGCATTATTTACAGGGGCATTCGAGAAGGTTGGGAAGGAAATACTTGAAGAGTTGATTGGAGGGTCTAGACATCTGCTTTACATGTAATAGTAATTTGAGGCTTTTGTTTTTATGAAAAAGTTTCCTCATCCCCCATCCCTCTTTTTGAAATTTCCCTTACCTTGAAGCTTGCTGTATATATCATCCACAGTCCCTTGCAGTTACAGATAATAGCTTTTTCTTGCATTTCAGCATTCGGGCGTTCTTTTTCTGTGATGATGAGTTTGTCAAGAAAGCAGATTGTTTTAGTCCCCCCTCCCCCACCCCCTTTATTTTCCGTTTCCTTATCTTCCCGCTAATCTTTTTTTTTCTTTACATATCTTTCTTTGATGATTTCTGACAAACCTTGGCTCTGAGTTTGGCATTGCTGCAACACGAGTAGATTCGAGGCATGGGATTCAGATGCAACTGGTCATAAAGGCAGACTCCATTTCTTGTAAAACTTTGCTGATTGATAGGAATTTGAGTTGTCTTATATTTTTGGAAGATGCAAAATGCTATGGTTATGGTGATTTGTAATCAGTGTTTTTGCCTTTGTAAGCACACTTTTGCTATCTACTTGGATCCTAATGAAACTTACAGGCTTTTCTTAAGTCTTACCATCCATCAGTAGTCTTTGTTCTTATTGATTTGTTGTTGTATTCTGAATTTTTGTTCTATTTATCTTCGAGCAGAGACTCATTATGACGGTTTCACATGGCATTATGTGCCATGCCTACAAAGCTTGGCATAAGCGTGTGAATGATGATGGATTGATGGGGCAGAAGGCTAATGCATTCAGTCCTGTTGTTTTTAGCTTCTTATTTTCAGTATAAATTCAGATCAAGCCATGTTAAATTTGTTTAACTTAAGTTCGTGAAATAAATTTAGAGGAAGTTCGGTTCACTTTCGGCCATGGCTGGGTTAAGGGTATGTTTGGAGAGATTTTAGGAATGGGATAGGTATGGAATTAGAATTTGAGGGGGATGGGTATGGAATTAGATACTAAAACTCAAGTTGTTTGGTTAGAAAATGGAATGGAATGGATGTTATATTATTATTATTATTATTATTGTTGTTGTTGTTGTTGTTGTATATCTCCACTCACCGCTCATATGCTACACTCCACTGTTGCAATTTGTAACTCCCGATTCAGAAATAGATCCCATCTTCATTCCTCACTCAACTACTTCCCCAAGTCTCCACCTCCATTGATTTCTCTACAAGAACTCCCACAGCCCCACTGCAAGGTCAGCACTTACATAATCTAGCATCAAATCATAAGATTCATCAACATTCTTCTCCATCTTCTCTTCCTCTCAATTCCAGGATTACCATGGAAGCCCTAATTAGTTGCCAACATCCATGAAAGGTAGCCGATGCTCACCACTCTCTCTCTCTCTCTCTCTCTCTCTCTCTCTCTCTCTCTCTCTCCCTCACTCACTCAAATCTAAAGGAAAAGGTTAGATGGGCAACGTTGGTAGCCGATGGTCAACTGTGGATGGAGATTAGTGGGGGATAGGTGCATTCGCCGGAAAAAATGGAGTTCACAACTAGTAGTAGGGTTGACGGTGGAGATTACCGAAGAGATGAGATAGATTTTTTTTTCTTTTTAATATTGGCAGCAGCTATTCCTCAGGATTCAATTTGATTCCCTTCATAAATGGGAGGTACTAATTCCCCCCATTTGGGAGGGATTAGAAACCCCTTGGAATTACAATTCCATTCCATTATATACTCTCCAAACAACAAAAAAAAGGAATTAGATTCCATTCCACTCTAATCCCATTCCTTTTTATCTCTCCAAACATACCCTAAGTAAATTCAGTTAAGGTCACTCTCGAATAAACTGGGTTAAAAGCTATGCTCGGCAAAATTAGTTTAGTAGCAAATAACTATTTAAGTGGCCGAGAGATGATCCAATTTGCCTTATGTTTGTTTGTTTTTTTCAAAATTTTTTTTATGTGGCAGTGTATCTGCACTATCTAGATCTTATCTGCTTTATCATACTATTAGTTTTTATCTTATCCGGATCCGGAAATGACAAAAGAAGAGTTGCAATACGGGAATTGGCTCAAGGCCTCTCCATTGAAAAGTAAAAACCCGACGACGTAATGCGGAGATAATGTTAGAGGAGGAGAAGAAGATGTACTTAGCCTTCAAAGGAAAGACAATGCCACCGAAAGCGAGACAGAGGCTCATGTTCTCGGGAGAAGCGGGTGACTCAGGAAAGGGAGACATGGCGATAGTGGGCCATGACAATATGTTAGGGGATGGGCTAGGAGGAGTTCAGGTCGGGAAGGATATGTTCAAGTGGAAGTTGGTGCCAAAAGGACGGACCGAGCATGGGGCCAAGATACGAGTGGTGGAGGAAGAGTACGAAGCACAAACTAGTACCAATGTAGAGGCAGAGGCAGAGGCTGTGGAGTACCCCCACCTACATCAATGAGTATTCCGTTAAGGGGGCGCGTAGTTTCCTTGGCCATGCCGGCTTTTATCGCCGGTTCGTCAAAGATTTTTCAAAAATTGCTCGACCTCTAACTGACCTCTTGTGCAAAGATGCCCCTTTCATTTTCACTGATGAGTGCCTTGAGTCGTTTTATAGGTTGAAGCAGGCTTTGATTTCCGCTCCGATAGTTCAACCACCGGATTGGACGCTACCCTTTGAGATTATGGCCGACGCGAGCGACTTCGCCGTAGGAGCGTGTTTGACCCAAACAGTAGACAAGAAGCCAAGGGTCATCTATTACGCAAGCCATGCGCTTGATAGCGCCCAAAGGAACTGCACTACCACGGAAAAGGAGCTTTTGGCGATCGTTTTTGCGCTTAACAAATTCCGGCAATACCTCATGTTCTCTAAGGTGGTAGTCTACACGGATCATACCGCTATCAAATACTTGATGGGAAAGAAGGAGACAAAACCAAGACTTATACGGTGGGTCTTGCTTATGCAAGAATTTGATTTGGAAATCCGCGATAAGGCGGGCACAAAGAATGTCGTAGCCGATCACCTTTCGAGGATTCTTATCGACTCGGAAGACACCCAACCAATTGTAGACGCTTTCCCGGACGAGCGACTCTTGGCTATCAACTCGCATCCTTGGTATGCGGATATTGTGAATTATTTGGCGAGCGAAGTGATCCCTCAACACTTGAACCATCATCAAAGGAAGAAATTGCTCCACGACATGAAGCATTACTTTTGGGATGATCCTTTCCTTTTTCGTCTTGGAAATGACGGGATGTACCGGCGGTGTATTCCCGAGAGTGAAGTGCAATCTATTTTGACCCATTGTCATGAATTTCCGCTGGGAGGTCACGGTGGCCCCCAAAAGACGGCGGCAAGGGTTTTGCAAACAGGCTATTGGTGGTCGACTCTTTTCGTGACACCCATCTGCATGTCAAGCAATGTGACAGGTGTCAAAGGTCCGGTAACATCACCCGGAAGAATGAAGCGCCGTTGAACTATATTCTTGAGGTGGAAGCTTTCGAGGTATGGGGATTGGACTTTATGGGTCCTTTCCCGTCGTCAAGGGGTTTCCAATACATCCTAGTGGCGGTAGACTATGTCACAAAATGGGTCGAGGCCATCCCATGTGTAAGATGTGATGGAAAATCCGTTTCGAAATTCTTGAAAAAGACCCTATTCCCAAGATTTGGCATTCCACGGGTCATCATTAGTGACAACAATTCCCATTTCATCGAAAAGAGATTCGAGTCTCTCTTGGAGAAGTATGGCATCAAACATAAGAAGGGACTTCCGTACCATCCACAAACACAAGGTCAAGTGGAAATCTCCAACCGTGCCATCAAGGAGATCTTAGAGAAGACGGTTAACTCTTCAAGGAAAGATTGGGCAGAAAAATTGGATGAAGTTTTGTGGGCATACCGCACCGCTTTCAAGACACCGATCGGCACTACTCCTTACCGTCTTGTCTACGGGAAGGCATGTCACTTCCCCGTAGAACTCGAGCACAAAACCATGTGGGCAATCAAGAAGTTGAACTTCGATCTCAAGGCGGCCGGAGGTAGTCGGTTATTTCAATTAGAAGAGCTTGAGGAGTTGAGGCGTCATGCATATGAGAACAACAAGATCTACAAGGAGAGAACGAAGGCATGGCATGACAAGAGGTTGAACTGACGTGAGTTTGTGGTAGGCGATAGGGTTCTCATTTTCAATTCAAGGCTGAAGTTGTTCTCTGGGAAATTGAGATCACGGTGGTCCGGACCATTCGAAATAGTGAGAATTCTTTCCGCCGGAGTAGTTGAGTTGAAAGATGCCCAAGGGAAGTGTTTCAAAGCAAACTCATCAAAACTCAAACCATACATTATGGGCGAGGAATATGTCGGGACAGTTGTGACATACCTCGCGGATTTTGGAAATTGAAAAGCATTGGAAAAGGTCGAGCTAGGACCTACAAAACAAGCACCCGGGAGAGGTATGAACTACTTCCCCCTCTTTTAGTGTTTTTCTTTCAATTTTTAGTTCTTTCATTTTTATTTCCTTTATTTTAGTGCCTCTCTTCTTCCTTTGTTTTATCTTATTAGAAAAGTTTAAAATGAAAAAAAAAGAAAAAAAAAGAAATAAAAAAATCGAGAGTGGTTCTATGAGAGTCGGGGTTTGAAAGTGTTTTTGAGCGATTGGAAAGTGTCCTTGAATGATAATTGAGCGAAAAAGAAAAGGGAATGGATGACAAGAGGGTAGATTTTAGGACAACATTTTTTTTCTCCAAGTTTTGAGCCTTGTAGATGCTGGAGATGAATCGCAAGGGACCGGGCCCACGGTGGAAGTCACCGCAGCCACGGTCAGCATCCTCAAAACTGCTCCTAGTTTAGCCAGGCGGAAGGTCACCGTGACCACGATGGAAGTCACCGCAGCCACGGTCTCATCGCAGCATGATTCTTGGAAATTTTGGTCCCGAACATCACCGTGACCACGGTAAGGTTCACCGCAGCCACGGTATCCGCGCTGGTTTTTTCCCTTCTTTTTCTCTCACCCGAATCACACCGTGGCCACAGTCAAATGGACCGTGGCCACGGTCTGTCGAAAATCTGCGATATGTCGGGGGTTCCATATCATTTCCCCCTCATTTCTCTCTCACTTTCTTCCTCACTCTCACCTTCGAAAACCCTCACCAAACCCTAAAACTCGAATTCTCTTCCAAAATTCGACAAACCCACCTCCAATTACTCCATTTCTCCCAACTTTCTTCTCCAATTCGAACCCTAGCTTGCTGTTGCTCGACTCTGTTTGGGTCCTCCTCAAGCAAATTTCAGGCCTTGTCCCTTGTGGGGACTCGAATCTCTTAAGGGAAGCTCTCAAAGTTTTCAATCCAGGTATTCCTTGATTTATTGGTGCTTAAATACTAAAATTCTTGTTTATTTGGGTTGAATTTGATGAAATTGCTTGTTGGGTCTTGGTTGGGTGAGTAAGTAGAATTTGGGGTTGAAATTTTGATTGAAATTGACTGTTGGGAATGTTTTTGGTGAACTTGTGGTTGACTCTTATGTGAATTGCTTGTGGGTTTGGTTGGATGAATTGATTGAGTTTGGCGTTTGAGTTTTTGGTTGATATTGCTGAGATTGGGAGTGTATTGCTTGTTCTTGGGATTGAATCTTGTGGGTAGTTGTTAATTCGTGTTGCTCGGGATTTGTGGGTATTGGTTGTGTTGCGTTTCGGTGTTTGGTGGTTGATTTTCTTGCAGAGTGTCCAATGGGTCGAGCGAAACGTTCCCGGACCGAACCGAAATCAACCCCCGCCCCATCAACCTCGGCTGAGCCCGATAAAACTCGGTACAAGGGTCAACCGGCCTCGATTATTCAATGCGACCCGAAAATTAATATCAATTTTCGGGACGATATGCACAAGGCCCGGTATGAGAGGCTAAAGAAGCGAAAAATTTGTGCTCCGGATCTCTATCATGAGGAGACGGCAAGGGATGTTTTCTGTAAACCAAGCATGGACTTCTTCATCAAAGTCATGGGATAGGAAGTCTTCGCCACAATCAACGAACCGATCCTCGAGCAATCGGTGCTCGAATTCCTCAGCTCTTTGGTGGTAAAGGAAGACGGCACATCCAACGCCTCCTTTTCATACATCGTGAACAAAAAGGAAGTTGAGTGTACGCTCAATGACTTATGCAACGGTCTAGGCCTTCCCGAGGACGGCATACCCTACGGCGAGTGCGTCAAATTCGATGAACAAGAAGCTATGAAAGAACTCACTTGCTGGAGGAGACGTTACCCGAGGGTTCGATCGCAACGAGCAAAGTACTATAGCCCAAGCAACTCTAAGGCTAGGGATTATTGTAATCTGAGCGTCCACATCTTCAACCGCCTCATTTCGAACTCTGTTTTTGGCCGTGACGCCGGACGTTCAAGCATCCGAAAAGACGACCTCTTCGTCCTCTATAATGCGATCAACGGTCGCCGGGTCAACACTGGCTCATGTATCCTCCATTGCCTCCGGGAAATAAGCCTCGAAACCCGGAACATGACTATTGGTATGGGTCACATCATCACCCATTTCCTAAGAAAGCAAGGGTTCGAGTCCTATCTGAGCAAGTGGACTCCCCGCTATTTCCCCGATCCTATCGACGGTGTTCGCCTACGAAAGATGGAATTCCTGGAGAAACACATGACGCGAACATTATACCGTCACGGGAACGAACCCCACAGCGTCGTAATTCATTTGGGCGACGACAATGCCGAACAACGTTTAGATGTCTTCGACCTACGCAATTGGTCGTGTGGCCAAACTTTTGGGGATCGATTTGTGGTGGGTGGTCCCGGGGATCGAGCGGAGGAAGGTGAGGATGATGACGACGAAGAGGATGAGGAGGAAGAAGAACAAGCACAAGGGGATGAAGCCGAGCCGAGTCAACAACGGGACACCGCTCTTGAGCGTATCAGTGAGCAACTCTAGGAGCTTCATGATGAGTTTCAGATCCAACGGGAGCTCATCCAAAACCAGCAACTATTGATCGAAAACTTACAAGGATTGCTTGAGATCCAACAGGAGACGCTGGCTAGCATCCAGTCGCAGCTCCAACCCCGTTCTCCGCCGGGAGGGTCCGCTTGAGGACCGTTTGTAAGCACCCCTACTCGACCTTAATCATTGTCTATTTACTTTATTTTGTGAAGAATAAGTGTGGGGGTGTGCTTCTTCGGGGTTTTGGAGTTGCGATGTCTGGTGGTTTTGGATTGTTGGTCTCTCAAATTCTTTTGGCATGAGCTCACATATTTTGGGGATTGTTCGACTAGGTTGCTCGGGTTTTTCCTTGTCCTGTTTATCATTCATGTTTGTCGGGTTGTTGGACGGTTGTCTGATGGTTGTCTTAGGGTTGTTTGTTTGTTGTTTTTGGTGGGTTGGACTGTTGTTTCAGCATTTCTCGTTGTATTTTGGGTCATTGATGGGATGTAACCGAATGTTTTTTGTGATGAATGCAATGATTTAGTTGTTTCGGTTAGTGTGTATCAAGTTTCACCCTTATTTCCCGCTTCAACGAGTGAGATTCGGGGATAAAGTAAGTCACTGGCAATGTATATATTGTTAATATTTTTCGTTTTTCATCTTTTTAATTTCTTTTCATAATCGCTTAAGATAGTTTTTCCTTTCTTTTGCTTTTTGGTCTCGCATGCGAATTCTATAATTGAAAAGTTGTCTTTTACTCTAACGTTGACCTGACTCTCTTGAACGACGACTTCGGATCGCTATTTTCAACGCTTATGAAGAGATTGAGGTAATATCTTTCTACCTTACTCTTTGTATGTGAATCCTTATCATGATCCGTCGCATGCTTGGTTTTCTTTTGGGTGGCGAACCCCTATGAGTGTCTGTGTTGGGATTTCGTTTGCTGTTGGAGCCGTGTGGGCTCGGGTCGCCACCATTTTCTACCTGCTAGTTGTTTTCGTTTGTTTGTGTCTTGTAGGTTCTCTACCCTTTTTATGTGGCACCTTCCCACAATGGGGACATTGTGGAGTTTTAAGTGTGTGGGGAGATATTACATTTTGGGTAGATCACCTAGTAGTTTTGATCTTTGTCTTCTTAGTTTTTGCTTAAAATTTGAAAATTTTTTGTGTGAAAATGGAGAAAAAAGGGAGTGAAAACCTTTTCGTTTTTCTTTTCGTTTTGTTTTTTGTTTTGCTTTGTTTCCTGGATCTCGTTATCGAAGTTGAGAAGCCGTTCTAAACTTCTTTCTAAAAGTAATCGGTTGGAGCATTTTCGACCCTAACTCGGGTTCTAGTCGAGACTTATCCTTAATAGACTCCCTTCATTAAGTGTCTTGTGAGACTCCCGTTCCTTTCTTGTTTTGTTGGGAACCCGGAGATTCTAAGGGCTTGTGTCTGAGTTTGTTTTGTCTCTCGTTTAGCAAAATCAAAAAAAAAAAAGGAAAAGAAAAGAAAAAAAAGGAAAAAGAAAGAAGAAAGCTTCCATAAGACATAATAACCTGAATAAGTGGAGCGTGTCGCTGAAGACATTAACCACCATACACTTAGCCAACCTACACGGGCCCGGTATTTGTGGTACGGCACTGGATACCCCTTAACCCTCCTCCTATATCGCTTTGCGACGGAGAGGTGTATGGAAAAGAACGTGTTGGGAGGGTATACCCTTTATATGGGATGTCCAATTCCCGAAAGTAAGGCTAATACCGACTTTTAAAAACCAAAAAGAAAGAAAAAGAGAAAAAGAAGAAAAAAAAGAAAAGTTTTGCTTCTAAAAAGAGCGGGGCCTCCCCTTGCATCACCTACGGCCCTCACAAAGCCAAGGGCGACCAAATGCGAGGGAGGGCAACACTCCTCTTGGTTGTTCGTTGTTTTCAAATTCGGACGCGAGTTTTTAAAGTCTTTTGGTTCCCGTTAAACCCTTGTTGTGCTTTTGCTGTGGGGTTTCGCTTGTTACAAGGTTTAGGGAGTTAAAAACCTTCAAGATCGACCTTTTTCTGAGTTTGGCGTTTGTGAGATGCTCCTAACGGTTACTTTGGGAGGTTTAATCGCGTTTTCTTAGTTTGGATTGTGAGATCTTGTGAATCATAGCCCTTTGTCGTTCTTTTTGTTTTCTTCGGTTTTGTTTTCACTTTCCCTCTCTCCTTTTTCTTTGACTTTTGTGGGTACAACCGCTACAAACCCTCACGAGTCCATCTCGTCCACCCGGGCTGCCGGGGGGTTTAAAGGGCTTGGTGCATACGCTAAATGCACTCGTTTCTCTCCCACGACAGAGGAGTTTGTGTTAGTTAGTTTAGTTTGTGTTTAGTTTTGCTCGGGACGAGCAAAGGTTTAAGTGTGGGGGGTTGTTTAGACCCGATTTCGTGTCTAAATACTGCCTAAATCCTTAGGCTTTTGACTTGTTTCGTAGTTTGTTTTAATAACTTTTAATGCGTTTTAGTTACTTTTGTAGTTTCCGAAGGGTTTCAATCAAAACGATCCTAAATGGGCCAATTTTGCACCAATCTTGGGAATCCCGAAACTCCCCAAGATTCCCCGAGTCCTGGTTGTGTCAAAGGTAGAGGATTAGAAGAGCCGGTCATGTTGAAAGGCATCGGAAGCGGAGGCAACGGTTGAAGAGTACTCTAAAGGAAATTGTGGCCGAGAGAGACCATGGCCACGGTCATATTGACCGTAGCCGCGGTATGATGGAGCCAAGACCAAAGTGAAGAGTCCTTGCACCCGAACTAGACCGTGGTCACGGTAACTTTGACCGTGGTCACGGTAGGATCTTCACCATGCCTAAAGAAGAAGCTGATCGAACTAGACCGTGGCCACGGTCTCCCAAGACCGTAGCCACGGAGGTGCGAAGCGAAGAGAAGAAATCGCCTGCCTTACGCAGGACCGTAGCCACGGTCACCGTGCGATCCTCTGCCGCTTTGTCTGTGTAAAATGATGAGTTTTGAGTAACAACCTTGATTACTATTTAATGTATTTAGGTCATTTTAGATGAGGGGATTAGACAGCAATTTTTATCTATCTTTTATAATACTTTAGCACTCTTTATCACATTTTTAAGTCGGAGATTAGGGGGATGAAGGAAGATCTTTGCTGAGATTATTAGTTCTTGTATTGGATTCTCTTGTTATTGGAAGTTTGAAGATTATTCTCAACTTTGGAGCATTGGAGTTTTATTATTTTGAAGTTTTCTCCCTTGTCATCACCATCCATGAGCATTTCTTAATCTCTCTCTCTCTAATTTATTGCTTATTTATTAATCTCTGTTTTTGATATTGTTGGTGTTGTTGAATGTTTATTGTCATCTTGTTTACTCGATTAAGCATGAATGAAGTTGTTGATGTTATTATCATGATAGTTAGGATGTTTAGTGGCTAGAACCTTAATGGGTTAGGGAGATATTAAGGGTGTGAATGGGTGATTAGGTTTGGGTTAGCAATATTAGTGAGTAACTAGTTAGGAAATCAATTTCCCAATCCTATCCTTCCCTCGAATGTGATGTATTTGGGTGCGAAAGCATCCCGAATACATCCAACGCTTGTTGGAAGGTAGGAATTAGGATAGTTAGTATTCTGGTTCGCGAAAGCGAATAGAAACTAACTAGGAAATTCCGTTCCATTAACTTTCCCGGGTCTGTCGATGGATTTTGGGGAAGTTAATCCGGACTATCCTTGAAAGAGGAAGCCCGGTGGGTATTTTCTAACGGAATTACCATTTGATTTCCCTTTCTCGTTACTCTCTTGTTGCGAAACCCATTTCCTCATTCCCGCTTGCATCCCGAAAGTCTCCCGACACCCATTGTTTTACCTTTTTGACTGAACATAGCGTGTTTGTGTTGTTTTCACCCTAAAGTCTTTCATCCTTTCATGATCATAAACCATACCTAGAGTCAACTAGTTGCAGCTAAGGCCCCTAGCTCCCTGTGGAAGAACGATAAAACCGTGGTCTTACAAACCACTCGACTAACAAGGATGTCACAGGATGTGGTCTTCCTATTAGTGACCAACAAGCTAGATTGGGAAATGAACAAGATCAAAGAATGCTGGGGAGTTTTGATGGGGTGATTGCGGGTTATGTAGGGAGAAAGGGTGGACTAGCGATGCTATGCAGGAGGGAGATGGATGTAGCATTGCAATCCTACTCGGCTACTCGCTACACCATATTGATGTGCACATTTCAAAATGGAAGCATGCAGGAGGGAACATGGAGATTTACCGGAATGGGTGGCCTGAAGGGACGAATAAGCTTTGGATATGTGGAATGATTAAGGACCTAAAAAACCACAGTAACCTTCCATGGTTGATTGCCGGGGGGGGGGGGACATGAACGAGGTATTCTATAACTTCGAAAAGAAGGAGGGGGGCGTACATAGCCCGCCTATATTAGATGAATTTTGCTCAACATTTGAGCAGTGTGGCCTACATGATTTTATACTTCCAAGGCTACGAGTTCACGTGGACGAATAGGAGACATCAGGAGTAGGTGATAGAGGAAAGACCGGATAGATATGCAACTACAGTGGAATGGAGTCTACTATTCCCAAGTGCAGTAGTAGATCATGTTGATGACTACTGCTCGGATCATCTTCCAATTCATCTATGGTTGTTGGGGGAGGGTACAAGGAAGATGAGGAGGAGGGTACTCCGGTTTGAGAACATTTGGGTCGAGGAAGAGAAGTGTAGTGAAATTGTGAAGAGGGGATGACATGAAGGCAGGGGGTGGGAGGGGGGGATGTTTGGGCTCGGTTGGCAAACAAAATGGGCTGTGTAACAAAGGAATGGAAAAATGGCAGGGAAATGAGCAAGTGTTGGAAATATAGGGAAACATGGTCACTTGCACAAGATGTGGGATCACTCGGGTACCTAGGAGTCGAGGGTGAGCCCGTCTTCCCTTAAGACTTATTCACAAGATCGTGAATAGATCAAGGGTAAAACCTAACCTCTTGAAAGCAAAGTACAAGATTTCTCATGAACTGTCAAAGAATGTTGTTGCAGTCAACACCTCAAAGAGTGTATTGAAGCTCTCTAGGAACTTGAAGAAGAGTATTGAGGTGTGTGTATGAATGAGGAATTCATCCACTATTTATAGGGTTATTGGAGTCATTCAAAGCATTCAAACTTGCCATAAACAAGATACTTGATTTTTGTGATGTGTCTTTGAATCATAAAGATGATATATTGACTGATATCTCAGTCCATAATCAGCCCTAACAATGATCAAATCACATTTACACTGAAGCATAAATCAAGGGATTTCGAATAGAAACTTGACTGGACTTCAACACGGTCCGTGTTGACCTTAGCACGGACCGTGTTGATCAGACACGGTCCGTGTTACCCCTGCACAAGTTTTCTATACTTTCTGGAAGCCAGCACGGTCCGTGTCACACTAGACATGATCCGTGTTGGCCCTGTTTCCTTCGTTTAGTTGGTTTTTGACCTTCCCGGTCAATCTCAAGCTTAAACGTTACATCCTTATACTTCTTAACTCTTGAAATACTCCAACAATCCCCCGCCATTTCAAGAGTTCTACTTGAAATAGCCCGGGACCCCTTACTTGGGTAAAATTACCCCCGCTATACATGGCACCTTCTAGAGAAAACAAACACCCAAGAAATCAAGGAGTAAGTATGCGTCATGAAAGTGTCTCTAGACTTGAACTTTCACTTAGTGTATGTAATTACAATTAGTATGACTGCTAAAGTAGACAAAGCTTTGAACTTTATATCCTTATTTGACTAATTGGACACATATCACACATACAACTCAAACCTTGTTTAAAAAATGACACTATTTATAAACCGACCGTGTGTCCATTACCCTCTGCGATGACAATCAAGCCCAGCCCTAGGCTATCCGAAGCGGCCCACTTCACGTCCTCGCATAGGCAGACTTTTACGCTCCCATAATAGAGCTCCCCATCTTAAAGATTTCAAAGTTTGTTAATGAGTCATAGACTCAAACCTCTTTTCATTACGGTCCTTGAGCATCACTAGACCTTGGGATGAATCATAGAATTGATGCTCCAATTGTCCTACAACGTTATCGACCATTGAACTCAAGACTTGACCACATACGTCAAGTGTGAGTTGGAGCTCCGTTGTTGACAATTTGTGAGTGGGCTTTACTCCCATCCCCCTTATCGAGGATCATTATATAATCTTGTGACCTTGTGAGAATTTGATCATGATACTTTTTGAGCGTCCTCTCTACCTAAGATCATTAGATATATACATATCTTTCCATGACCTTACTTATCATGATCATATCTTAAACTTAACATTTCTTCCATAATCATAGTTGTGATTACACCACCACACTATAGGGTTAGGCAAGAAATATTTTACCCCTTGTCATAATACGACTAAACCATCGCATTATAGGCTTTGTTAAAATTTGAATATTGTCTTTATATGAGTTCATATATAATTAAACTTACAAACCGAATGCTTTAGTAGGCGGCAAGCCTTTGAACTACATATTCTTTTGTAATGCTTACAAAATCTCATGAACTCAAGACTTTAATTATATCCTTATCAAGATAGCATGGATAATTCTCATAATCCTTACAAAGACCTTTTAATAGCATAACTATAAACTTGTCCAAAAAATGTTGGACTACTTGTCTAGTTACCTTGAAATAAATTCTTACAAGATCAAAATTTCTTTTGATTTTCCGCATTCTTTTCCTTATCACTATGGTTTTTATCCAAGCACCTTCGATTGCATAGTTATAACTTATATCTTAGAACAACCTTATAAATCAAATTAACATTCAACTTTCCATGTTCTTTGCATAACTATATCCAAATAACTTTTTCATAATTATAACTTATTGCCTTGGAACCTTATAAATCAAATTAACATTTGATTTTCATGTTTTATATAATTATATCCAAATGACTTTGGATTTCATAGTTATAACTTTTGTACGAATCAAAATGATATTTGATTTTCCATGGAAGAAGAAACATCTTCCAACTTAAACTTGAAGAATCACTTAAGTCTCATGGAAATTAGAATTCCATCTTATCTGTGACTTAAACCATTACACTTTTAGCCATTTGCTACAAACTTGAACACCATATGTAATAAAACTGTTACATATCTTAATATTTGGCTAGGTGAGGATGAACCTCCATGATCTTAAATGATCATCTTATAGTTATATGATCTTTTCTCATATGATGAAATATCATTCTAATTGGGTCATATCTCCTTATACATGAATAGATCCACTTCTTAAATATTAAAAACGTGGAGCTCATAACCATTCATCTCATATGCCAAATTTACTCATAAACTTAAACATAAACCAATTAAAAGATGGATCAATCAAATGTACATAAAAGCCATATACATTTTCCTTTGTAGCAAACTTGCAAATCCTGCATATCAAACATGCAAACTTAATTTGTTGACTATTGGTTAATGAGATCAATGATCATCCAATTTTATAACACATGAATCGGTAAACATCATGTGTTCAAAATATATGATCATGCACAAAGTCCACCCTGCATACATTATGCAACTTATAGTATACATACCACTTACATTCATACATGATGAACACTTATAATCTCATAAAATGGCGGTAAACACATGAATACAATGAATCATGATTATCCTTGCATCTTACATAATCATATACTTAACAAGCCTTAAACATATGCCTCAATATGTAAGCCACATATATTTGCATACAAACCATACAACGTATGAACCTTCTCATAGATATTTACTTATTTTACGAAGAAACATTACAAAGTAAATACTTGACAAGAAAATCATCTTGATAATAACAAGATCATTGAACATGAGAAGCTTGCACTTAATGTACTTATGAACAAATTTGTGTCTAAGTTACTTATGACACACACACATAGCCATTATGCTTATAATAATCACATGAACCGACAGATATTATTTCTTATTTGGCTATGTTAAACTTATTGAAACATTTTTATGCGTGAAAACTTAATTACTACCATGACAAACAAGAAATATACATTTCTACTTGTACTCATATGAACAAAATACCTTATTCATATCTTAATAATAAGAAAAACATGTCATGGTCAACTTATTCACGCAATACAATCATATGAATTAGCTAGATCTCATACTTTAAGTAAGGTTAACACAAGCACTTAATTAGCATCATATGATTACTTTTGAACTTGTCATGCCTTAAACATAAGAAAAGGATATAACATGATTGATTGATAATTTGACATGCATACTAGTATACTTGAAACTTAGATCAATCAAGACATTTTATCAAGGCAAACTTGCAAAAGTGCTAATCAAAATATATATAACGACATATATATATGTAAACAACTTATAATCATGAATACTTTTCAAGCACCTATAAACATATGATTTTCAAAACTTTAAGCATCATAAACGTAAACTCACATTAGACAATAACTTGAACTTTGAGAGAAACATGCAAAGACTTGAGACATATGATCATACATATAAACCTTCTTTGCACAATTAGCTAATTAGGAATTAATCATGTGAATTAATCTTAAATTTTCATGTCAAACTCATACATGTCATGAACACTTGCACCTTATTCATATTATGTATGCTTAACAAGACATAAACCATACTAAACAAGACAACACAAGTATATATCTCAAAATCATATATACTAATGAAACAAGAACTTTCATGAATAAACATTGTTTTGACTTAAGCATGCTTGTATCTCTAGCGGAGAATATCACTCGTCATGTACATAAACTTAGACATGTGAACCATATAGATTGGCACATACAAACTTGCACATGTACATATATGACTATTTAAAACATTCATGCTTGTCATTTCATCAATTAACAAGAATTTGATAATGCCTTATACTCAAATCATGATAAACTTAATAAACTATTATCATGCTTTATAACAAAACAACTCATATATGAATAACACATATATGTACTTAATCATGGAAAAATATGCCATAAAAATCATAAACTCACTTAACATGGCACTTTGTGATTTACTTGACAATAATAAAATCACACTTAACATTTTGGCATTAAGAATAATGGCAAAGAAACATGTACTCATAGAACACCCTAACACCCCACTTTCTTGAAAAACTTGTAAATAGTGACTTAACAAGGCATGAATCATGAATCTCAACATGTTTCTATATATTAATCCTTCCATTTGAATGGACCCAATTCAAATCAAATAGAACTATGTCACTTAAAAATAAACAAATGCCAGTAAATAACTTATCTCGATGAAGGCAATCTCATCATACTCCTTGAACCTCTTGAGTATGAACATCAATCACCATTGCCACAACCGATCGATAATCTCACTACATCAATCAAATGAATCACAATTGATTAATAATCTTGATAATTAAAATAATAAACTTGAATAAACAAAACTTGTATAAAGCAACATAAACTTATCTTTTCCACTCCATAACTTCTTGATCTCGATTTCCATCCCTTGTGAATAAGTCTTAAGATTGTTGGAAATATGGGGAAACACGGTCACTTGCAAAAGATGAGGGATCACTTGGATAGCTAGGAATCGAGGGTGAGTCGTCTCCCCTTAACACTTATTCACAAGATTGTGAATAGACTCAAGGGTAAAACCTAACCTCTTGTAAGCAAAGTACAAGATTTCTCATGAACTCTCAAAGAATGTTGCTGCAGTCAACACCTCAAAGAGTGTATTGAAGCTCTCTAGAAACTTGAAGAATAGTATTGAGGTGTGTGTATGAATGACGAATTCATCCACTATTTATAGGGTTCTTGGAGTCATTCAAAGTATTCAAACTTGCCATAAACAAGATGCTTGATTTTTGGGATGTGTCTTTGAATCATAAAGATGATATATTGACTGATATCTCAGTCAATAATCAGCCCTAACAATGATCAAATCACATTTACATCAAAGCATAAATCAAGGGATTTTGAATAGAAACTTGACTGGACTTCAACACGGTCCGTGTTGGACCAACACAGTCCGTGTTGACCTCAGCACAGACCGTGTTGATCAGACACGGTCCGTGTTACCCTTGTACAAGTTTTCTATACTTTCTAGAGCCAGCACGGTCCGTGTCACACTAGACACGATCTGTGTTGGCCCTGTTTCCTTTGTTTAGTTGGTTTTTGACCTTCCCGATTAATCCCAAGCTTAAACCTTACACCTTTATGCTTCTTAACTCTTGAAATACTCCAACAGTAAAGTAGGTTGGGCCATAAACTTAAAACGCTGAAGGGGAAGTTGAGAGGGGAGAATTGTGCCCAAAAGAGGAGGAAGATGCTGCAGAAGCTGGGCGAGATGCGTAGAAAGGAGGAGGTCTAATGGGCCCAACGGGCGAAAGCAAACTTCATAAAACATGGGGATGCCAACACAAGGTGGTTCCATCAACGGGCTTCTAGTAGACGGACAACTAACGCCATTAATAAGCTAAGAAAAGAAGATGGAACATGGACGGAAACTGAGAAAGACATACAGGAGTTGATCCAAACCTTCTATACCAAGTTATTCCAATCCGAGGAAATAAGTGAGTTAGAAAGAGTCCTGATGGCAGTGGAGACAAGGGTGACGCCAGAAACAAATGTGGCGCTTTGCAGCAACTACAGCGAGCTAGAAATTTGATAGGTGCTTCACTCGATACACCCTAACAAGTCGCCTGGGCCAGATGGCCTAAACCCGCTGTTTTTCCAAAGATATTGGGAGGTAGTGCGACAGGAGGTATGCGATGCAGTCAAAAATATCCTACATGGGAATAAGATGCTTAGTATGTTGAACCATACCTTTATAGTGTTGATACCGAAGACAGCTGCCCCAACACGTGTTTTGGAATTCATTCCGATTAGCATCTACAATGTAGTTTATAAGATAGCGACGAAAGTCGTCACAAACAGGCTCAAACCAGTGCTAGGGGGGATAATATCACAAGCTCAAAGTGCCTTCACTCTGGGGAGGCTAACAACGGATAACTTTCTAGTGGCTTACTAGATTTTCCACTCCATGGCTCACAGTTACAGTGGGGAGGGGTCGATGGCGGTGAAAGTGGATATGATGAAGGCGTATGACACAGTGGAGTGGAAATTCCTGTAGGGGATTCTCCTACGACTGGGGTTTGCTAGAGAATGGGTGACAATGGTGATGAAGTGCATTAAGTTAGCATTCTTTTCGGTGATGGTGAACGGGAGCCCGAGGGGGATTATTACTCCATCTAGAGTGTTGAGATAGGGGGACCCTATATCCCCCTATCTCTTCCTATTCGTGGCGGAAGGCTTGATCGGGCTTCTACGACGAGCGGAGGAGGGGGGGACCCTCCATGGCTATAGAATTTTCCCAGGAGCTCTGAGGGTGTCACATCTATTGTTTTCCGATGACTCGATATTCTTTGCAAGGCAATGAAGGAAGAAGCCTCGACGCTCCTCAGCACACTACACGGATACGAGTTAGCATTTGGCCAAAAGTCAACGGAGGCCAAGTCAACCGTGGTGTTTGCCTAGGGGATCCCAGTGGTCAGACAAGAGGCCGTAACACTCGTAATGAACATAAAGGAAGTTTTAGCTCAAGACAAGCACTTCGGGTTACCTGCATATGTAGGGAGAAGAAAGAGGAAGGCCTTGGTTGATATTAAGGATAAAGTGGGAAAAAGATTGTCTGGTTGGATGGACTGTTTAATCTCTTAGGCGGGGAGGGAAGTGCTTATTAAAGTTGTAGCTTAGGCAATCCCGACCTACACTATGAGTATTTTCAAATTTCCCAAGATTCTATGCGGGGACAACTAGGCAATCATCAACGGATTTCGGTGGAGCCATGATCCGTAGAGAAGGAGGATACATTGGGTGGGTCGTGATAAGCTATGCAATGTAAAGGACCATGACGTACTCGAGTTTAGGGAAATGGAAGCATTCAACGGCGTACTTCTAGCCAAGCAATTATGTCGCATGACACAAAAACAATCCACATTGGTGTACTCTTTACTCAAGGCGCACTATTTTCTGGATGGAAACATCTTGGAAGCCCAGCTGGGTACAAAGCCAAGCTATACGTGCTGAAGGATCTAGAAACTGGATACTTTATTGAGAAAGGATCCCAGTGGGTGGTAGGGAATGGGGAGAATGTGGGGGTATGGGACACTGGATGGATAACCCGCCCATATACATTCAAGCCAATACAGGTGGCGATGGTGGAGGCTACCAAATCTAGGGTGGCAAACTTGATTAATAAGGAGAGGGGTTGCTAGAGGGAAACCATGGTTAGGGAATGGTTTGCTCCTCATGACTCTAATCTAATCTTGGCAATGCCTTTATGTAAATCCTGGCCCGGGGACTTCTTGCTATAGCTCTTCACCTCTAATAGTGAATACTCAGTCCGGTTGGCTATCACCTAGCCTGAGAGCTGCAAAAGCGAGACAAATCATCATCGCCAAATGACGGTGGACGAGCTTTTTGGAAGCAACTGTGGAGACTTGATATACTGCCATGGATGAGGGTTGTTGGAGCATTAGCAATGAGGATGAACATAGCAAGGAGGATCCCGCAGGCGCCGTCGCACTGCCAGGTGTGTGGGTATTGGAGGAATCAGATATGCATGCCATATTTAAGTGCCCTTGGTGAGTAGTGTTTGGGCAGAAAGCCATTTCGAAGAGAACCCATGGAACGACACGGACGCATCCAATGAGGACTGCGTAGGAAGAGGGCAGAGGGGGTGGATGACAAGCAGTTGGGCAACGTTATGGCGGTAATGTGGGAGGTGTGGAACGTAAGGTGTCAGCTGTTGCATGGGGGATAAAGGAGCAAGGTGGACGGAGCGACAAGCTGGGCCCTCTAGTGGGTACAACAATTCCAAGACAGTAAGAAGCTAGAAGCGCCGAGTCTGAGAGAGCCAATGGAGCAACAATGGAAACCCCCCCCTCCCCCTCCCCACCGGGAGCCAAAGGTGAACTTCGATGGAGAAAAGGTGGGGGTGGATGGCTTTGGATGGGGCTACGCCATTCGGAATCATGTCGGAGAAATCTATGCTGCAGGGATGGAGCAGGGAGTAGGCTTCGCAAACCTGATGGTGGAGAAAACGAGGGTATGTCTGCTGGCTCTCACAGAGGCCCAAACTTGGGTTATAAACACATAGTGGTGGAAGGGGACTCGATAACACTAATGAAGCTGCTGTAAGATAGAAGGTTGGATAATAGCTTATGTTCTTTGTTTCTTATATCCATTTTTCATGTTTGTGACTCATTTGATTTTATTCAGCTTCAACATGTAATGCTGGGGGAAATTCTGTTGCCCACGCTGTAGCACATCACTATCCTACTGTCATAGGAAGAAGAGTATGGATAGGGGTGGCAGCAGATACTGTCAACGATTTGGCGGAGGATATGTGTAATGCTATTGAAGCAAGAATAATATAAGTAGTTTTTCTATTTATGTCAAAAAAAAGTTTTTATCTTATCCACTTTACATACAGTATATATTTAAAAATTTATATAAGTGATGTGACTAATGTGACCTATTACTTTCTCACAATAGCTTATTAAAAATTATCAATACTTTTTCACTATTATATAGTTGATCCACACTTTAACAAATTTATCCGTCTTCATTTATACTATCCACATCTTCTCAATTTATCCACACAACCTCTTTTGATCAACCGCTGAAAAGCTATTACTGGTTTTGGTTCAATGATTTGGATGAACTTAGTTGTTGGATACTTCAATTAGTTTATTATTGCAAATCATGTGTAATACTGACAAAGAAAGGATATTTCCAAACAAAGGAAAGATACAACATTACTTTCATAAAAGCTAAATGATAATATTATTACAACAAATTTTCAAGAAAAGTACGTTTAAAAAAAAGTAATAATTAATTAGTTTCTTTTTTTAATAATGTTGCTTAATATAGTGAACACTTGGGTAGATTATAGTTTATCCAACACTAATATTTTAGTAAGTAAAGCTTCGTCCAGTTTAAAAAGGGTTTTATTCTTTTTTTAGTGTAGGTAAAGAAAGATAAGTAAAGTAGGGAGGTAGGGAAATGTCACATCACCTACTTCTTCTTTTATTTTAAAAGAATTCCTCTAATTGAATAAAGAATTTTAGATATGAATTATCTAAAAGTATAAGCCAAAAAATTCTTTTAGATGGTAATGTAAAGTAAGACAAGATAAAGTAAAATAATGTAAAATTTTATTTACATTGCAAAAGAACATGACCAAATCACTTAAAACGATATTGACGAATGCAACTTGCATAAAATTAGAAATGTAAGTAACTATTGTTTTACGGACTATTTGGCTCACTATTCATTGCGTGGATTTTGACCCTGTTCTTTTTGAGTGTAAGGAAGGTATAGGTGAGGTTAGGTAAGGTAAGTAATGGAGGTAGATAAATGTCGTACACCTATTTGTTTTTAGCTTTTGAATAAATTATGTGAGTTGAATAAAATATTTTAACTATAAATTATCCAAAAATATAGTCATATTCTTTTGGATGGTAAGGTAAGAAAAAGGTAAGGTGAATTTTACTTACGTTGCAAAAGAGTAGGGCCTTTATTTAGTAACAAACCAACAAGTCGTTCTTTTTTTTTTTTGGGGGGGGGGGGATGCTGAAAAGTAGAGAGGGGTCAAATGTAACAGTCTTACCCCTAAATCTAAATGTGGGAATGAAATTTTGTAATTTAGAGAGATTTGTCTCAAATGACAGAAAATTTACAAAACATTCGCTACATACAATTCCATAAAAAAGAAGCATATGAGGTTTAATGAGACATTTTGCTTTAATTCATGACAGTCTAAGTTGAAAAACCTAATCTTTTTCAATTATCCAAATTATGGACATAAATTAATTTATAATAAAATCATAAATAACATAATATATAGTACAAATAAAAGTTTTCATTTTTTTACATGTCAATTACTATTTAAATTTTTAATTAGAAATTTTATGATGCGAAAGGAATAAAAATAAAAATGAAAATGTAGTTACTGTGGATACCTTATAATCAATTCATCCGCATTGTTATATAGTGGTGGATGTATTGTACTTGCAAAAGAAGGGGGGAGGGATGTACTGTACATTTGGACCATATATATAATGGGAATGATAAAATACAATTCTAATAACAGGGTATTGGGAGTTGTGTTGGCTTGTAGGTTACACATACAACTCTAAAGGGAAAATTGAGGGGAAAACCATCGATCAAACTTAATTGCAATTCCAACCAATTAAGGGCTCTTGTGTACTGTATGTCACGAAATTTTTTGGAACCATTTGGAATGTCCCAAAGTGTTCTAGAAACATCCGAAATATTCCGTATTTTTCATGAGATCTTTGGAATTCCCTAGACTTCTCTAGAATTCTCTAGCGTATTGATGAATGTCCTAGAATATTTTAGAGTACTCTCAAATATTCTACACTTATATAGAATGTTAGGTACTTTATACTTGTATGGAAGGATATAGATTAACAATAGGGACCGTTGGATCAAATCAATCACCACCGTCCATTAAGGAGGCAGAAGTGTATAAATACCCCATTTGGATGTCATTTGTAACCATCCATCATTTGAAAACAATACTCAAAGCATTCTTCTAAACACACTCTTATCTCTCTACTTTGTCTTTAAAAGCTTTCTTAGTAGCTTGTGAAAGGCTTACTAGTAAGCTTATAAGATAAACTCAGGTCAAAGTTTGCTAGCGCCACACGAGTATTGCACAAATTAAAGTCATCACGTGACATTTGGTATCAAAGTCTTGGTTTTGAGAAGTTCGTCTGTGGGAAAAGCCATGTCGAGTATGGCTGAGCAAAGCTCCAAGAAGTCAAGGAAAAATAAGAGAGTATGGAGAACCCAAAAAATGCTGCTCTTGATGAAAGTGTTGCCTAGGTTTGCTAGCACCACACGAGTATTGCACAAATTAAAGTCATCACGTGACATTTGGTATCAAAGTCTTAGTTTTGATAAGTTCGTCTGTGGGAAAAGCCATGTCGAGTATGGTTGAGCAAAGCTCCAAGAAGTGCAAGGGAAAATAAGAGAGCACGGAGAACCCGAAAATTGATGCTCTTGATGAAAGTGTTGCCAAAGGGGAGGGCATCTGATAAGTGGTTTTTATATAGTATTTTTATGGCTTAAAACATATTTATTTCATGCTTTTTATATCCAAAATCCCGAATTTATATATCAATTTCTGTGATTTCTTCACTTGGTTGCGGGATTGGTGCATTTTGCAGGAAATATTGGAAGTACAACAAAAAGCATGGAAATTCATGGAAAAATTCACAAGAAAATAATAAGAAAGTTGATGAGAAGAAGAAAAGGAAGAAGAAGCGGCCCAAAACAGCCAAGGCCCGGCCCAAATTTGGACGGAACAGCAAAACGCTGCCAGCGCCTCCTTTAGGGACTTCAATGCTGAAGAAATTGCAAAGCACTACCAGCTTCTACGCACGGAGAACGCTTTTTAGGTGCAAAACGCTGCCAGCGTTTTTAAAGCACTGCATGAGTTTTGTGCCCTAATTGCGGCCTATAAAAGAAAACTCAACCAGCCGTCTGAGACATCATCCACTATTTCGAGTTTTATTTTCGCCGTTTAGTATAGGCTTTCCTTTGTATTTTCCTCCCTTCGGGAAGCCGTTCCAGTAGATTATGAACAAAAGAGGAGAAGAAAGAGATCGAATCGAGTGACACGAAGAGATCGAATTCGACGACTCGGACGTTCGGTTTAAATTCTCTTTACTTTATGCTTCGTTATTCAATTTTTACTATGGTTTTCTTAGTTATTATCATGAGTAGCTAAATCCCTTCGTTTGGGGGATAAACTCGATGTGTTTTAATTGATTATGAATACAGTCTCGGTGTGAATTTATTCCTTTTATTCGTTTGATCTTCGTATATTGTTTGTCATAGTAAAATCTGGCTAACCGCCTTTTACTTGGTATTAGACTCTTGATAACATGATGAAAGTTTGAATCTTGAATTGGAAAGACGTAGATTGAATAGGTTGGAAAATATTTAGAAATAATGATTCTTGCCTAGGGCAATTCGTAATCAGTTCATTATCTCTGATTAAATTAAATAGTTAGAAATAATATTTAGTTTAATCACTGTAACTCACTTCGGATCGAAAATCGATGTGAAAAGGCCTAGAAAGACTATAGACTTCGATTTATCCTTTTATCAATTTACACCAAGATTGTTGATTAGTTAATTGATTGACTAGAGTAGACTCCCCTAAACTCTTTTAATTATTTGGTTGAATCCTTTAATTTCCTGCTTCCTTAGGTAATTATCTAAATCATTACCCACAACCATTTGATCGACCTAGTATCCTTTGTAGTGAACTAGTTTAGTGCGTAGTTGAACACAAGTCCTTGTGAGAGAACGATATTTTTATTACTACACAAACCCGAACACTTGCGGTACACAGACACCTTATACGTGTTAGGTCTGTCAAGTTTTTGGCGCCATTGTCGGGGACTTGTTTCCCCAACTGCCATTAGACGAACGCACTCTGGTTGACTATGTTTTTATTGCTTTTCTTTAAACCCTAAAATCAAATAAAAATTAAAAATTTTCAAAATCTAAAAAAATATGGTATCTTTTTATTTTCTTCAACTTGAATGTGAACTATATTGGAGTTATTATGAGCGTTTATTTGCTTTATTGTTGAAAAAGAGCTTATGATTAGAAAACGTGAAACTCTTGATGTTATTTTCGAAGGTGTGAATATAGAAACTCGTAATATTTTGAATTCTTTTGATTTTCGTGAAAAATCTGTTGATGAAGCTTGGGATTTACTTAAATCACTCGAACGTGATACATATGATTTTGAAACTTCTAATGATGTAACTGAGTACTTTAATCCTTGTGCCTTTCATGCTAGATCATACATCCGATCTCGTAATTCAGTTACTAATGTTTCATGTCGTTCTTCTGAACAGGATGATTCTACTTGCCCTAGTATTACCTTATTTAAATCTTTAATGAGGGCAGGGTTAGAAAAACAAATAAATACAACTGAATTGTCGGAGAGGTGTGCCTTATTGCTTGACATTGACCATAGTTCTAATTCTTCCAATTTTAATGATGGAATATGTGATGATAGTAAGTCCACCGTCCCTTTTGAGACTAGTTCAGATAATCCTTCTTATCCTAGTTTACTTGAAAACACTACTGATGGTGTTTCTGATTTGCATGTTACTTCCTTACCTTTTTGTCAGACGGCGGAGTTTGAGGTGAGTGAGACTTCTGGGTTAGATACTAGGTGTGAAGATAGTATTCATCATGATTCTGTTGATGTTATTTATGAGAAACCAAGCGAGAAGGTTGATAATGAATTGGATTTGTCAAACAAGGATCCTGATAATATTTGTAAAACCCCGAAAAAAATGTCTTTGCGTTTACCGTTAAATTTGCTAACAAGCGTTTAATCCCGTTATTTATTTATCTGTTATCACGCGGAGCTTTTAGGACCGCGAGTGTTTTCGTAGTAATTTTTAGTGTTCTAAAAATATCAGTTAGGAATTTTTGGGACTTCGGGTGTAAAATCTTTTATCAGTTGTGCGATTTATTTTATCTGTTTATTAGGGTTTTAGAAAATTTATGGTTAAGCATGTTGGGTTTTAAGAATATGTTTTTTCCTTTTAATTTTTGGGTGGGATTATCACACCACCAGGGGTGACATCACCCATAAATTTTATCTGTTTTTGTTGAGGATAACCGATTTGCGCAGCTAATTTTTCCTCCCCCACTACCAATGCAAACCATGTACTGACCAGTGGGAGCCTGACCCTTGGCTTGCCCCTATTCCCTCCCTCTCCCTCTCTCTTTCTCTCTCCCGTGTCTCTCTCTCTTTCTTTCTCTTTCTCTCTCCTCCCTCCTCCTCCTTCTATTTACTACAACTGCTGTTGCTGCTGCCTTGCTCGACGCACCACCACCAGCCACCATCTCACCACCCTCCTTCCTCCCCTCATTCCTCCGACCACCACCCAGCTACCGCCTCCCTTTTTCCGCCGCCACCAACGCCGGAAAACCGACCCCAATCCCCCTTGTTGCACCCCGACATCCCAACCCCACCACCACTCTCGCACCACCTCGAACCACCCCAGCGCCGCCGCCATCGCTCGATCGCCGCTGACCACCGGAGTCCGGCCACCGCCACCCCGAGCTCCACCGAGCCTCCCCTTCTTTCTCCCTTTCTCCTTGTGCCCTAGTTGCACCCATCACCATCCGCCACCAAAGCTCGTCCGACCATCCGCCCCTAGCGTGCCGAGGCTCCCAGCCGCCGCCCCGAGCCACCCCGGCCCCACCTCTTCTAGCTTGGACCCTTTGTTTGTGCCCTCTCTCTCTCTCTCTTTCTCTCTCTACAATAATATGGGTATTATGTGTTAGGGTTAATTAATCATGTATTAAGTTTACTAATGTGTTTTAGAGTAAATAAACTTGTATATTTACTGTTAATTTTGACTAAATACATGTTAGTTTAATAAGTGGTTATTAGGGTGTGTTTAGTGTAGGGTTATAAGTTAATATATATAGTTTATATGTTATGTGGAATTTTGATGTTAATATCCATGTTATGATTTCATGAATATTAGTGTAAATAATGTTAAGTTAAGTATTAGTAAATATCTTGTTATTTTGTATGTTTATATATCAAGTATATTATTTATTTTGACAATAATATTAAGTTATTAATATTTTCCATATTATTTAGTAAAAATTATTACCAAATGTTTAATACATGATTTTACTATCTAAATGTGGTAATACTATGTCTTGATTGCATATTATATAAAAGCTATTTTGATTTACAAGATTTTATTACTATGATTATTAGTGTTGAAAGTTATTTTTATGATATTACTAAGGTACTTATATATAGTTACCTTTGAAGAGTATAATACAAATATTTATCGTATTTTATGATCCTTAAATACCAAGAGTAATTGTGACGTAAAGTTGTGGTTGAAAATATAATTATTATTTTGCGAGGTTATTATGTGATATAAAGGTTATTAAGTTTATTTTATAGAGTCATTATTTATTAGAAAATCTCTATACCTTGAGAAGCGTATTAGTTTTATTAATCAAAAGATTGGATTAAGTAGTAGGTACATAGATGTAAAGTTTAATGTCTCTACATGTTTCTAAATATCAAGGGTAAGATAATTTCAAGGTTATTCTTGAGACCTAGAGTTATGTTTAAGAACCCTAAATTTGTGTTGCTATTAATTAAATGTGATATTAGCAACCTAGTGTGGTTATTGCATGTATAGTGGCATTTTAGTAAATATAGTGAATAGTGCCATGCAAAGGTATAAAATAAAGTTATTTAGTTATTATTTGATTTCATGTAATATAGTCGAGTATAAATTCTTATTTAGGTTTTATGTTAGAAATTATGTGGTTCGCGATTAAATGAAATGAATTATAATTTGGGAAGGGTAGTTAGGATGTTAAAGAAATCGTTAGAGCACGTTTTGATTTTAGAACCTTTTATTAGGTTTGAGCGAGGGCACGAACCAAGAGTCTGCATCTTTTGATTGAAGTGACTTTTTACAGGTAATGTCTATGTCCTAATCCTCTTTGGGATGCCCTTTTATCTGTTTTGTGATTTTAATCTGTTTTATGAAGCTTGCATCCCGCACGGGGATTTTCTGTAAAGTTAGACTGTCTGATTTGGATGTCTGTGAGTTATTTTTTTTGAGTTGAGTAAAACGTGGCAGTCTTTTAAACTCTGAGTTTTATTCTGACGGTTTTGTAAATCAAGGTTGGTTTGTTTGAACTCGACGTCGATAATTCATAAGATACTAATAATCAAAGTGAAACCATAAGCGGGTTGCGGGTAACGCACTTAGACCGTGATCTGCTCGCAGGGAGTTATCAAGAGATCGGAGTCCCGATATTATTTCCGAGATTGTGCACACATCCGATTCGCTTCGACCGCCATCCATTCTGATTCTGAGGATCTGAGATCCTGTTCTGATTCTGAGTTCTGATATTCTGGGGATAGGCAAATCCCGCCCGCATAATAAAATTCTGATCTGTTTTCTGAGGAAAAGTTTACTTTGTTTCTGATTACTCTGTTTCTGGTTTCTGATTTCTGATGTCTGATTCTGAGATTGAAAAGTTTGTTGAGTTTCTTTGTTTTCTGAGTTGAAAGTTGGTACTATTGGTTTATAAGTTTATTATTTCTGAACTCTGGTTATTCTGGGTCGGGTTTCAAATGAGTTGTGAAAGGGTTTGACTTTCCCCTCCCCTAAATGGTTTAAAAAGATTTCTGAACTGTTTTGACAGTTAGGAGTAGACATTATTGAGGTTTCCCCCCTCATATTGTGAATGTTTTGTTTTCAGGTGGAGATCAATTATGTGATGGGGACGGGCAATAGAAGTGAGGACGTTGGAGTTAGCCGTCTGAGAATAAAGTTTAGTTTATGTTTAGACTTGAAGTTTAGTAAATGTTGAGTTTATGTTGTTCTAGAATTCGAAGTTTGTTTCGTTTGTTAAAACTTGAAGTTCTTAGTTTATTCTGTTAGTGTCTGTTCTTGCCTTGTATCTCTTCGGAGGTACGGCAGTAACGCCCAAGTTAAAGGAAAAAAAAAACGAGTCTTCCGCTGTTAATGTTAGTCAACATTTGATTTTGACCGTTAAGTTTAGAATTGAAATTCCGGGGCGTTACAATATTGTACTCCCTGATTCTAATGATTTATTCCATGTTTCTATTTCTTTTTCATTGCCTTCAGTTTCACCAGAAACCTTTGAGGAACCTATGCCTGATGAAAAAACCTTTGATGTTGAAATTAATATCTTTGATGAGGTTAATTCTTGTGTTTCGACTGGTGAAACTAACAATATTATTGATGAATTGTCCTTAGGTAATTACCCTTCCCTTGATCCATATTGGATACACCTAGAGGACATTCCTAGAAAATTCTTGTGGACCACGTATTATGAATCTTTTGATTTTTCTAGTGAATTTGATTTATTACTAAGAGCTTTGCTAATGTTTTATGTTATGAGATTTCAGTTGTCTTTTATCTACTAACTTGCAAACCACATGAAGAGGAGTTTGACAAGCTGCTAAGGGCTTTGACGGCATCCGGAACGAAGACTCGGATCTTGACCTTCTTACTGAGTCTATTCTGATTATTTTTTTTAACTCTTAATTTCTATTTAGTTTTTAATTTTTGATTTTAATTTGAGTGTTTAGTTATTTGAATTTTAAGAACCCTAATCTTGATAGTATTGTTGGATGACTATAGGTGAAATAAAAGATTAAAGAATGCGGCAAACGAGAAAAACGCCAAGTACAAAAATGCTGGCAGCGCCTCCTAGAGCGTTGGTCGCGTCTCGCCCAGACGGCTTGAAAAACTGCAAAATCAAAGACACTGCCCGCACCTGAAACCACTCCCAGCGTCTCCTATCTTCATGACTCACATGTTCAATTTCTTTTCTCTTCTCAGTATAAAAATTCTGAATTGCATAAATTTTTCAAATTCTTCTACTCCCCTTTTCTAATTACTTCTTCTTCTTTTAATCATTTTATTTATTTATTTTTTACTTCCCCAACCCCTTTATTAACTATATTTCTCCAAAAATCCAACCTATAAATAATTTCTCAATCTGAAAATTTTCAAATTTATTTTACCTGCAATCTCTACTTCTACCTGTGTTCAAGCAACTTTAAGGTACGATTCTTATTTACTTCTTCAACTTCGTTATTACCTGCTAGTATTTGTGGTGTGTTTTTGCATATTTCATACTTGAATATGCTTCTCCAATTGACCATGTTCATGCTCATAGTTTGGTGCACCTTGCTTGAGTAATTTTTGATACAAGCTAGTGTATTTAGGTTGCTTAATTTGAAAAGTTGGTACCTTTGTTGTTATCACACATAATTTTTAGTTGAAATTGTTGAATATCTGTTTTGGAAATATGTGAAGTTGGTTTAACTCCGTTCTTGAATGCTAAAATTGAGAAATTTTGAATCTTGCATGATAGTTAAGTAATGGACAGGCTTAGGGGAGTCCTAATTTTGTTACAAGTTTGTTATGAGTTAGTTATACATTTTTAACAACCTTTCCCCTCTTACCTTTGTCCTTTGCATTGAGAACAATGCTATGTTTAAGCATGGAGGGGTGTATATACTATGTATATTCGTTTTTTTTTTCTCGCTTTATTTTCGTGTTTTTTTTTTCTTTTGTGAGTTTTAGTTGATTTCTTTTTCTTTTATTTTGAGACTTTATGTTTTTAGTATGTTTCGTTAGAGTTTTTCTTTCTAGTTTTTAGGTAAACCTGTATTCACCTAGGTTGCATTAGTTAGATCATATTAGATTTTCTTTTCTTTTCTTTTCTTTCTTTTCTTTTTAGTTTATCTCTTTTCTTTCTTTTTAGTTTTTCTTTTCTTAGTTTTGCATGCACCAAACTTTTTAAAAAAATCAGAAAATTAGAAAAGACCAAAAAAAATATAGAATTAGGATTAGCCTGTCCAGAACACCTTCGGTGATGATTTGTAAACTGATTAGACTTTTAGTTTCTCTCTCTTCCTAAGTCTTGTTTCCCCTGTTTGAGCCCTTATCCTCCTGTTTTTAATTCTGACTTGCTTGGGGACAAGCAAGAGCTAAGCATGGGGGGATTTGATAAGTGGTTTTTATATAGTATTTTTAGGGCTCAAAACATATTTATTTCATGCTTTCTATATCCGAAATCCCGAATTTTTATATCAATTTCTGTGATTTCTTCACTTGGTTGCGGGATAGGTGCATTTTGCAGGAAATATTGGAAGTATAACAAAAAGCATGGAAATTCAACGAAAAATGGAAAAATTCACAAGAAAATAAAAAGAAAGTTGATGAGAAGAAGAAAAGGAAGAAAAAGCGGCCCAAAACAGCCAAGGCCCGACCCAAATTTGGACGGAACAACAAAACGTTGCCAGCGTTTCTAAAACGCTGCCAGCGCCTCCTCCAAGGACTTCGATGCTAAAGAAATTGCAAAGCACTACCAGCGTCTAGGCACAGAGAACGCTTTTTGGGTGCAAAACGCTACCAGCGTTTTTAAAGCACTGCCAGAGTTTTGTGCCCTAATTGCGGCCTATAAAAGAAAACTCAACCAGCCGTTCGAGACATCATCCACTATTCCGAGTTTTATTTCCACCATTTAGTATAGGGTTTCCTTTGTATTTTCCTCCCTTCGGGGAGTCGTACCAGTAGATTAGGAACAAAAGATGAGAAGGAAGAGATTGAATCGAGTGACACGAAGAGATCGAATTCGACGACTCGGACGTTCGATTTAAATTCTCTTTACTTTATACTACGTTATTCAATTTTTACTATGGTTTTCTTAGTTATTATCATGAGTAGCTAAATCCCTTCGTTTGGGGGATAAACTCGATGTGTTTTAATTGATTATGAATACAATCTCGCGGTATGAATTTATTCCTTTTATTCGTTTGATCTTCGTATATTGTTTGTCATAGTAAAATCTGGCTAACCGCCTTTTACTTGGTATTAGATTCTTGACAATATGACGAAAGTTTGAATCTTGAATTGGAAAGATGTAGATTGAATAGGTTGGAAAATATTTAGAAATAATGATTCTTGCCTAGGGTCAATTCGTAATCAGTTCTTTATCTTTGATTAGATTAAATAGTTAAAAATAATGTTTAGTTTAATCACTGTAACTCACTTCGGATCGAAAGATCGATGTGAAAAGGCCTAGAAAGATTATAGACTCCGAATTATCCTTTTATCAATTTACACCAAGATTGTTGATTAGTTTATTGATTGACTAGAGTAGACTCCCCTAAACTCTTGTAATTATTTGGCTGAATCCTTTAATTTCTTGCTTCCTTAATTAGTTAATTATCTGAATCATTACCCACAACCATTTGATCGACCTAGCATCCTTTGTAGTGAACTAGTTTAGTGCGTAGTTGAACACAAGTCCCTGAGAGAGAACGATATTTTTATTACTACACAGACCCATACACTTGCGGTACACAGACACTTTATACATTTTAGGTCTGTCAGCACTGTGTCCCACCTAGTGAAGGAAGTCATGGTCTTAATGGGAAAGGTCGCAGACCTGCGAATTGCAAGGCAGCTATCGAGTCTCTCTTTCCAACAAGGTGGAAGAACTCGAGTTGCATTTGAAGGCTTACATTAGCCGCTTTGGTCAATGCATGGTGGAGACACTCCGGAGATTTCCTTCTCCAAGAAGGATAACACTCGAGGAATTTACGGGACATTGATGACTTCACTTGGGATGTGGACTCATACTTTGAATCCAACGACATAGTGGACGAGAGGAAGAAAGTAAACACAACTTCCCGCTAATTTAAAGATGTTACCTTAATATGTTGGTGATGCAGTTGTGAAGACGTTGCCATCAGAACATATGACCCCATCACTACTTGTAAACAACTCAAGAGGGAGCTTAAGAGGCGATTCTATCCAGAGGACGCCGAATTCAAAGCTGGAACTAGGCTTGACACCTCCAACACAAGGATGGACGTATATAGGAGTACGTCAAGAAGTTTCAAGAACTCATACTGGAGATCACCAACAAGAGTGCCAAGGATAATTTGTTTATGTTCCTTGAAGGATTGCAACCATCGGCTAAGATGGATCTGAAGCGACAAGGGGTGAATGATATTGATTCAACAATTACTGTTGCCGATACCCTACCCAAACATAGGCGAGACTTCTGCAAAGGACTAAGTAAGAAGCTAAGTAATAGTGGCAAAGGTGGGGAGATCGAGGCGAGTCTCCCAAGAAGGATCAACCCTTCAAAACCTACGACAAAGATAAGGGCAAAGGCAAAAGGATGACGCTCCGAGGAGGCACTTCATGTTTCTTATGCAATGGGCCACAACGGGTTGCCGAATGTCCTATGAGGGGAACGATTGCCTCCCTCATAAGGGAAGAAGAAAAGAAAGAAGAGGAGAAGAGGATACCATCTCTAAAGTTCCTTAATGGCGTCCAAGCTAAGGTTGAGGAAGAGTCCCATAGGTGCATGTACATAGGGACACAAATCAATGATAAACCTCTCCAAGCGTTGTTGGACACAAGTGCAGATAGAGTCTATATGGCCAAGGAGCTAGCCAATGAGGTGGGCTTTTCCTACACCAAATCAAAGCGTAGATTTGTCAACAGAGCAAACGTAGAGAACCTCTCGATGTATGGATGTAAAACCCCGGAAAATCCGATTATAAATACCGTTACGTCGTTGGTATTATTTTTTACGTTCGTTAATTATTTCTGTGTTTAAATTATCAACACTTGAGCTCATAGGACCGTCGTGGGATTATTAAGGGTAATATAGTCTTCTCTACGTGCATGGTTATGCATGGGACTAGAGGTATTTTGGTAAATTACATGTTAATTATTGATGATTATGTGTTAGTTTTTATTTAATTAATTATGGGGTACTTTAGTATTATTATTAGTACTATTATTTATTATTAGTAGTATTATTATTCTTATTCTTATTCTTATTATTAGTATTGTTTAGAATTTTTTTTTTTTTAAAAAAAATCTTTTTCATAGTGCTATAGTGGGCGGTTAAGGGACTTGTTCCCCAAGCCTAAATTTGCTAAATTAAGTAGTAATTTTCACTAATTAACCTTAATTAACTCTCCTAATATCAACCCTAAACCCTAATCTCTATCTACATCTCTCTTCCTCTTCCGCTTGTTCTTCCTGTGCAACAACCGACCACCGCCGGAAACCCGTCGCCGCCGGACCTCCCCGGAAACCGCCTGCAACCACCACTGCGGCGCATCACCACCACCACAGATCACCGCTCTCGCACGCTGTCTCTCTCTCTCGCTTTCCCTCCCTCTCTCTGTCCCGTCCTTCGCCGCGGACGCCGCCGCCACTGTGGCAACCGCCACCGCCGCACCGCCTGCTCGTACCACCAAACTCGCCATGACGCCGCCGCGACACCTTGGAGCCACCGCACGTCGCTGTCGTCCGGAACGTGAAGGAGACAACAACTCCTATTACTATAGTTGCACATCGAACCCAGAAACCGCACCACCGACCAATTCGACCACCACTACGACCCAGCCGACGACCCCGCCACCGGACTCCGCCCTGACCGCCGCCGGAACGCTGCCTGACGCCACAGTAATTGCCTCAGTGCCGTCCCTCTTTAGTAAATATACTAACCCTAGTTTTCTTTGTTTTCCCTATATTACTGTTAGTAGTTTTATTGATAAGCCGCAAGTGCACGGGTGAAATTGTAGCATAAATCAAGGTCGTTCCCACAGGGACTTTTCCTTTCAACGCACTGAACTAGCCTCCTAGTTGATCGCTAAGTCGATCCGGTTTTTGTTTTGAATCATCTAAATCTAATTCTAATCACAATCAAGAACTAAACAAACGAATATTCACACAAACTTTTCTGATTTAATCAAGGTAAAAAGGCGTTCAGGGGATGAAACCTAAGTCAAATAACGAATCAACGATGTGGATTGAACTTTCATTTCATTACTTTGCACAATCAAGGTTCGATAATCGCATAGAGTACTTCGCAATGAGATTTTGCCACTAGAGCGAATTGCCAAGACTAACCAAGCACCTACTTTCGTGGTTATTTCGATTTAGTCAAGGTTAAAGATCAAATTATCTCAAGAACCCTAGTTAAAACTTCTATGTCTAGATAATTTTAACTAGTTTAATCTAGGTTTTCAGGTAATCAAACTTCTCCTTTCGGTACTTCATTCAACAACCTATTAACATGCTATTGGTGATCAAGCAAAAGCAATAACGATTCAATTCAAAGACCAAATAGATTGAAGCAAACTAAATTCATAATAATTCAATCCAACAAAGTTAATTCATCAAGAAACTTCAAAGGTTCATCCCCTAAACTAAAAGAACTACTCACAATTCATGTTTAAAACTACAAAGCAATTGAAATCTAGTCTAGAAAGAATATGGAAATCTATGAGAGATTGAGAAATAAACCCAAGTGAAGAACAAACTTGCTAGGAATCAACAATGGAGAACTTTTGCTCCTCCACTTCAAAGTGTATTCAAGTTGCTCTTCGATCTTCAATCTTCTCTCAATCTTCAATGGTGGATGGAATATGGAATATGAATGATATGATTAGAGCAGTGAAAATGGGATGATGATGGATGATTCTCCTCTACTCGGCCAGAAATCCGCATAATATGGGCAAACATCAACTCAAAACCGCCGAAAATGAAAAGACAGGAGAGGCACGGACCGTGCCAGGGGTGACACGGACCGTGCTCCATGTGACACGGACCGTGCTCCCTGTGACACGAACCGTGTTAGCTTTCTTCTTGAATTTTCTCACTCTCTGGCCATAGACACGACCCGTGCTCTTCCTGGGGGCACCCGTGTCACTGCTTTCTCGAGCCTAGGGGTACTTTGGGCCATTGTTTGGGCCTTGGATGATCCAACACCTCACTTCTTGGTCCTTTAAGCTCATAACTTGGATCTACACTTGCTTTTTGGGCTCGGTTTACATCGATTCTTCACAAATTCCTATAAAACTCACCAAACTCCAAACCAAGTGTAATATGGGAAATTCGGGTATAAAATAACATAATCAAATCAAATATTCCCCAAATTCTCATCAAAACAACCAAGTTCTCATATATACAAGAAGCACTTATCAAAATCCCCCATGCTTAGTCTTTGCTTGTCCCTAAGCAAATCCAAACTCAAAAGAAAAGGCAAAGAAAGAAAATGAAAGAAAATAAAAGAAAACGGGAACAAAAAGACTCAAAGAACTCAAAGCAAAAACAAAAAGACTCAAAAGTAAAAATAACAAAAAACGAAACCTTTTTTTATATAATTACAACTCTTAAGGATGGCATCGATAGGAAATTCAATCAACCCAATCTAATCTAAAATATAGCCCAAGAGTGAAAAAGAAGCCAATTTACACAAGTAAATTGAAGACAAATTATTCAAGAATGGTACTCATCAAGTTCAACCAATCACCCTTAATCACTGAATGAGATAAGAAGGCACATGTTAAGCATGAAACTAGGTATGAATGAAGAGCAAACTCACTTTCTGGGAATGTGGAAACACTCCTCTCATGTGTTTAAATATATAAAAAATCATTGAAAGTTCGCTCAAACACTCAAACCAAAGTCACAACCAACCACGTACTTGCTAAGAATCTCAACTCTCCACCGCAATTTGCAAAGCAACAATGACAATCAAGAGGACTTTCAAGGGTTGTAACGGGGCTAGGGTTAAGGGTAAGGAGTGGATAATATTTGGGAATCGTGGAGCTAAAAGCCAAAGCTTGAAATTATTTCGCACCAATTCGACATACATACACTCTCACCACTTAAAATCAATCCAAATCAACCCCACAAACAATTGGAAACTTGCCTCAAAACAAAAGAAACACAATGTCAAACACTTTATTCTTTTTTTCTTCTTTTTTCCGGAATTCTTCGATTTTTTTTCTTTTTTCTTTTCACATTTTTTCTTTTTTCTTTTCTTTTTTTTCTTTTCTTTTTTCTTGAATGAAACATACACACAAACAAACAAACTCACACTTATATACAACTCACTAGGCAAGTTCCAACTCTACCCAACCACTTCAATGTACATAATTTGGGGAATCAAATCAATATTTACAACTCAACCCAATCCCCATCACAAACCAAACCACCAAAGTAACCACAATCAACCCAACTTCATCCTCAACACATTTCAAGCAATGGCTTAAGGGTAGGAAATATATAATCGGCCAAGGCTCATAATGTGGGTTCAAGAAAAGAAAAAGTCAAGGCAAGAAAGGGCTAACTAAGGATATTCTGATGTAAACGGGTGGTCAAGGCTTGCGGGTTCAAATCCTAATGCCTCTATCATCTTGTCAATGTACAACGCATAGCAATTCCAAGGAGATGCAAAGCAAATGAAGGAGGATGCAACAATGGTGAGTTACTCATGGAAATTAGACTAATAAAAATGACTAGTCTTTTCTTTTAGGCTTATGTGGACTCACGGGTAGCGCTCAACAATCATTACCTAGTTTAAAAAGATATGCATATGCACAACTCACTCTTACAATAGAAACAAAGGCAATCGGTCTTACTATCCTAGCACAATTCTCACAACAATTAGCTTCACAACTCATGTCAATTTACAGTCTTTCACAAACGGGCTATACAGGATCAAATCAAGTCAAAAGAAAAACTATCTCGCCAAATCCTATATTAAACCTTTTTGTTTTTTTTTCTTTTTCTATTTTTTTCTCTTTTTTTTTCAAAAACCTTTTACAAGACTAAAAATGAAAATAAGAAAATAAGAAAACGAAAACGAACTACGAAAAGAGGAAATTAAAACTACAAGCAAATCTAGAAAACAAAGAAAATAAAAACAAAACAAAAGAAAAAGACTCAAAACAAGTTAAAAACGACTCAAAACACACATATCCACAAAAAGGTTACACAAATCCCCCCATGCTTGAACCGAGCATTGTCCGCAATGCGAAACATCACCCGAGAAGCAAAGGAAGAAAACACAAATCTAGAAGAATCAAAAATAAAAAGAAGAAAAATAAGGAAAAATTTTAGAAAATCCTAAAAAAAATAAAATAAAATCGAAAAAGCTTGGGTTGCCTCCCAAGAAGCGCTTGTTTAATGTCCTAAGCTGGACAAGGTACCTCTCAACCCGGTGAATAGTCCATAACTCCATAGCCAAGGGCTTTTGGAGCTTCACATTGCATAGTACCTCCAAACGTCTTCAAATTGACCCTACAGTTTGGGTCAAACCCATCACCTCCTTCAGAAATGGAGGGATCACCATCATCAAACCTGAAAAACTCATTGAAATCACCCTTGTTAATAGCATAAGGCACGTTCTTGATGATGTTAGGTGGGAGCAAAATTTCTTTTATTCCCACTCTTGCATCGCCAAGTTCATGGCCTTTATCAATAAATAAACCACAAGAATTTGCAACAAAATGGTCACGAGATTTCTCAAGCTTTTCACTCTCCAGTACATGCACACAATCATCTTTCTTTTCACAAATCAAACCATCAACATTCTTATCCTTCTCACCAAACACATCAACACCAAAGCAAGGGGAAACGCCACGTGGCAAAACATCACGGAATAAATCAAACTCAAGTTCATGTTCCCCTATCCTAAACTTCATCTTTCCACATTGTACATCTATGACACACCCTACGGTAGCAAGAAAAGGTCTCCCCAAAATGATTTGGGTACGGAATCTTCGGGCATATCAAGGATGACGAAATCAATCGGCACATAGCAATCACCCACCTTAAGGGGAAAATCCTCCAAAATACCCTTAGGGTACTTGATAGAACGATCCGCCATTTGCAATGACATGGTAGTTGGTCTCAACTCTCCTAGGTTCAACCGTTCATACAAAGAATAGGGCATTAAGCTTACACTAGAACCCACATCACACAAAGCTCGGTCAACGGTTAAGCTACCTAGGCCACATGGAATACTAAAGCTTCCCGGGTCCTTAAGCTTAGGAGTAAGCTTGTTAAGAACCACAGAACTACATTCTGCAGTCAAAGCAACTTCCTCAATTTCATCAATTTTCCTCTTTTTAGAGAGGATTTCTTTCAAAAACTTTGCATACAAAGGCATTTGAGATAAAACATCCAAAAACGGCACATTCACATTCAATTGCTTTAACATATTAAAGAACTTGCCGAATTTTGCATCAAATTTAGCGTTAGCATATCTTTGAGGAAATGGTAACGGTGGTTTGTAAACTCTAGGTGGAGATGAAGGTCGGGTTTCGGTGTTCTCTTTTGAATGCTCACTCTCAAGGTCTTTCTCTCTTTGAAAACCAAAACATTCTCACTAGGCCTCTCAACCTCTTTCTCAACCACAACTCCCCCATGCTTGACATTTGGCACGCTAGGTCCCTCATATTGTGTCCCACTCCTCAAAATAATGGCATTACATTGCTCCTTAGGGTTAGGTTCGGGCTTTCCGGGAAGCATTCCCGGAGGGGTAGTGGAGGTACCAGCTTGAATGGCAATTTGATTCTCAAGCATTTGAGTGTGGGTGCTCATAAGGTCAACTTTAGTAGCTAGGGCCTTAATCACCTCATCTTGTCTTTGTTGATGCTCAAGTTGCCGTTGTTGATGATGTTGTTGAGACAACATCAAAGCTTGTATCATAGCCTCTAGGTTAGGCTTTTGGGGAGCTTGTGGTGGACGTGCTTGGGGTTGTCTTTGTCCTTGGGGTTGACCCATTTGGTTATTATTCCGGTAAGAAAAGTTCGGGTGGAACCTAAAACCGGGATTGTAAGTATTGGAAAAATTCAAGTTTTGCCTATTAGAAGGGTTACCAATATAGTTAACCACTTCGGTCGATTCATTGCTAACCAACCCACTAGGACAATTCAAGGTCTCATGCTCATATGATTGACACGACGCACATGGTTGGGGAGGGGGAGCATTCACATTCAACAAATCCATCTTCTTAGTCATGGCATCCAACTTAGCATTCAACATAGAAATGGCATCAACTTCATATTTACCTCCCGTCCTCTTGGAACGGGGCTTTGACCACTAGTAGCTATTGATTGCCATCTCCTCAATCAAAGTTTGAAGTTCCGCCACTGTTTTGGACACGATGTTGCCTCCCGCCGCCGCTAAGATGTTGGCCCTCAAGTTGTCATCCACCCCGTTGTAGAAAGCTTAGATCGGGACCCATGGTTCTAAACCATGGTGGGGGCATTGACGTAAGAGGTCCTTGAACCTCTCCCATGCTTCATAGAGGGAGTCATCCGGCTCTTGGACAAATGTTGAGATTTGATTCCGGAGGCTCGTCAACTTGCTAGGAGGAAAGTACTTCGCCAAGAAGAAGCTAGCAAGTTGGTCAAAAGTAGTGATGGCAGAGCTTGATGGAAGAGCATCCAACCACTCCCAAGCCTTCCCTTCAAGTGAAAAGGGAAACAATCGCAGCTTGATTGCATCGGGCGTTGCACCATTTGCCTTAAAAGTCTCACAAGCTTGGTTGAATAGGCGAAGGTGCCGGTTGGGATCTTCATTGGGGAGGCCATGGAATGGGTTGGCCTTCACCAAATTGATGAGTGAACTCCTCAGCTCGAAATCGCCAGCGGCACTCTTGGAGGATTAATGGCGGAGGGTTGATTTGTGACATTCGGCATCACATAGGAGCCAAGCGTGATTCTAGGCTCTCCACTGCCGCCACCGCCGGACATGGTGTTCTTTCGCTTGGAGTTCTCTTCTTGTCTTCTCCGGGCGTACTCTAACTTTTGCTTCTTTCGCCGGGAGCGAAAGGTTCTTTCGATTTCAGGATCGAGCTCAAAGAGTGGAGCATTTTGCATGCACGTAGAGTAAACCTCGCAAGACAATAACCAAAACACCAAGGAAAATCAAAACAGAAAATAAATGACTTAGGCAACCTTAGGGTATTCGTTCAGTGGCTGGCTAGGGACAAAGTCCCCGGCAACGGCGCCAAAAACTTAATAGGCCGCAAGTGCACGGGTGAAATTGTAGCATAAATCAAGGTCATTCCCACAGGGACTTTTCCTTTCAACGCACTGAACTAGCCTCCTAGTTGATCGCTAAGTCGATCCGGTTTTTGTTTTGAATCATCTAAATCTAATTCTAATCACAATCAAGAACTAAACAAACGAATATTCACACAAACTTTTCTGATTTAATCAAGGTAAAAAGGCGTTCAGGGGATGAAACCTAAGTCAAATAACGAATCAACGATGTGGATTGAACTTTCATTTCATTAATTTGCACAATCAAGGTTCGATAATTGCATAGAGGACTTCGCAATGAGATTTTGCCACTAGAGCGAATTGCCAAGACTAACCAAGCACCTACTTTCGTGGTTATTTCGATTTAGTCAACGTTAAAGATCAAATTATCTCAAGAACCCTAGTTAAAACTTCTATGTCTAGATAATTTTAACTAGTTTAATCTAGGTTTTCGGGTAATCAAACTTCTCCTTTCGGTACTTCATTCAACAGCCTATTAACATGCAATGGGTGATCAAGCAAAAGCAATAACGATTCAATTCAAAGACCAAATAGATTGAAGCAAACTAAATTCATAATAATTAAATCCAACAAAGTTAATTCATCAAGCAACTTCAAAGGCTCATCCCCTAAACTAAAAGAACTACTCACAATTCATGTTTAAAACTACAAAGCAATTGAAATCTAGTCTAGAAAGCATATGGAAATCTATGAGAGATTGAGAAATAAACCCAAGTGAAGAACAAACTTGCTAGGAATCAACAATGGAGAACTTTTGCTCCTCCACTTCAAAGTGTATTCAAGTTGCTCTTCGATCTTCAATCTTCTCTCAATCTTCAATGGTGGATGGAATATGGAATATGAATGATATGATTAGAGCATGAAAATGGGATGATGATGGATGATTCTCCTCTACTCGGCCAGAAATCCGCATAATATAGGCAAACATCAACTCAAAACCGCCGAAAATGAAAAGACAGGAGAGGCACGGACCGTGCCAGGGGTGACACGGACCGTGCTCCATGTGACACGGACCGTGCTCCCTGTGACATGGACCGTGTCAGCTTTCTTCTTATATTTTCTCACTCTCTGGCCATAGACACGACCCGTGCTCTTCCTGGGGGCACCCGTGTCACTGCTTTCTCGAGCCTAGGGGTACTTTGGGCCATTGTTTGGGCCTTGGATGATCCAACACCTCACTTCTTGGTCCTTTAAGCTCATAACTTGGATCTACACTTGCTTTTTGGGCTCGGTTTACATCGATTCTTCACAAATTCCCTACAAAACTCACCAAACTCCAAACCAAGTGTAATATGGGAAATTCGGGTATAAAATAACATAATCAAATCAAATATTCCCCAAATTCTCATCAAAACAACCAAGTTCTCATATATACAAGAAGCACTTATCATTTATCAATATTAATTGCTGTAGATTCGTGCAATCTGATACAAATGTGTGAATAGGATGACTGTATATTCTAGTTTTTTTAATTGTTTAAATTTTTTTGTATTTCCTTTCTTAATATTTATTAATATGTGAAGTATATTGTTTGTGTTTTATGTGTATCATGTTTGGGGTTCTTAATTGTTAGTATTATTTTTATGCATGATTATTATGATTATAAGTTAATTACTAGTTGCAAATATTATGATTAATATTTACTAATAGCTCTTATTACTAGTTGGAAGGAGTTGCGTTTTAAATCTCATTTCATGTTACGATTTTGAGTTGAACCTTGAGTTTATTCGTTTTGAGAGTTGAGTCAAAACTTTAGTTTATAATTTTATTATTATATTATAATTCTAAAAAAACAATGTCTCTAAATCTCCTTGGTTGTTTTGCTAATTTAAAAATTATATTATGTTTAGTAAAGTTTTGATCTCTGATGTATTGATCATATTATTTTGGTTATTATCATGTGCGGTTGTAATACGAGTTTTATCAATTTTTCTTTATTTAAAGTTACTTCAAATTTTGGTCTTGAGTGAAGGTTTAGCATTCTTGCGGTGTGTGATTTATTCTATAAAGTTTCGATATCGGAAAATTTAAGTTTTATGTCGGTCTTAACGTTACGTTTTAAAGGAGGTGTTTACTTTGAAACTTTTAATTGTTTATGTATGAATTTGTGTTAGTTTATGTGTAATTTGACCTTGGCTATGTTAGGGGAGTTAAGGGGGATGTCTTTGCCTTTAGTAGACTGTTTAGAATCTCAAATTGGAGTCCCGTGATAGTGTGGTTGAAAATTAGGATCGACAAACCCAAAATGAAAACGGGTCAGATTGGACAGATTTCATAAGTCATACTAAATCGGTCACCATAATTCATGTAGTTAATATTTAGCCCTACCTTTTGGTTTGGAAATACCTTAGGATGTTAGCTTTCATAGAAATTTTGCGGATCAGGATTTTGATGTGTATATTCTGAGTTACGACCCAAGTAGCGTACCTAGGTCAAAACTGGACAGGTTGTGTAATTGGCTGTTTTTGAGGACATTAGGAGGTGTTTTTAGTCTCGTGGTCAACATAAGAGTTTTAGTAGATATCTGGAAGTTTCCAGAAAGTCTAAAATCATACCCATAGAAGGTTGGGAAGTCAAGTTATAGTTTGTTTTATTTGAGTATTGAATTTTGTCCAGTTTGCTTTTTGAATAAATGTGTAGTCGTGCGTGTGAATTATTTATTTATTTTAATATGGAAGTGTGGTGATGTGTGATAGTTTATATTATGTGAACTATGTTTAAAATGTTAATTTATGAATGATGAGAACCTTACAGTGTTCCTAGGGGTGGATTAGGTGGAAATTAGATTGCGTTAACTCCGTACGACGCGTTTTTAATTTTAAAAATTTCGTTATTTTAGGTGCGTTCTAAACCGTTCGATCTAGTGAGCTCAAGTGTGTTCTGAAGTAAGGAGAAGAATAGTCATGTAATGTCTATGTCCTAATCCCCTTATGGATGCGTTTTATGTGTTTTATGGTTTTACTATATTTTGGAAATTGCATCCAGAAAGGGGATTTATTGTAAAATTGGTTGTCTGATTGGTATTGTTATGTTTCTTTGGGTAGGTAAAATGTGGACAGTCGTTTACGTGTGATTTGGAAATGGTTTTGAAAATTTGGGATTGGATTGGATTGGATTGTTTGAGTTGGATTGGTACGATATTAAACCCGATTAATAATTCAAACGTAACGTAAATGCGGGTTCGGGCAACGCCCCCGAAGATCAGGATGTGGTATCCTGCAGGGGGGTTGTCAAGAGATCAGGGATGCCTGATAAGTGCTACTTCCCCGGGGTTAGTTATATGCACGTGTGTGAAATGGATGGCCATCCGTATATTGAGATTGTGATTGATTGAGTTTGATATTGAGATTGAGATTGTGATATGAATATAGCGAAGTCATTGGACTTCGAGGGCAAAATAAGCAAGGTCCGCCCACTTAATAAATTTGAAAGATGGTTATGGTTGGTTGGGAAAGAAACTTGGTTTTGAAAGGGTTTGACTTATTCACTTCTTCCCCTAAAATGAATTGAAATGATTTTTAAATGGTTTTAACGGTTAGGGGTAGACATTATTGAGTCATCTTCATGTTTTAAATGTTTTGTTTTCAGGTGAAGAATTCTATGCTGGGAATGGGAATTAGCAAGTGAGGACGTTCGTTAGATTTTATTGTTTTGAATAAAGAGTTTAGTTGTGTTGATTAGACTTGAAATCTTTCAGTAGTTTCTGTTATGTCTTGAATTCGGATTTTTTGCTAAGTTTAATTCGAAGTTGGTTTGTTTAGTTAATCTCTGTTCTTGCCTTGTACTTCTCCGGAGGTACGGAAGTGACGCCCGACTTTCCTTTGACTTTTCTGCTGTTTTCTGTTGGTCAATGTTAGGTTTGACAGTTAGGTTTTAAAATCGATTTTCCAGGGCGTTACAATGGAGTTTCTAAGGACACTCCTATTTACATCGGACAATAGGAAGCTAAGGCCGACATCACTGTGGCTCCCTTAAATGGCAAGAAATTCTATTGGAGAATTGATTTCTTTGTCAAGGCGAAGGCTTCCTCGTTCCATTCGCCAATGTTATGTGCATTATGGAGGAAAGGCATCCATGTGTCGTCCCGGTAAGGACTGACATTGATGAGGGAAGGATGATATCCGCTCTTCAATTCTCAAAAGGCCTCAAGAGAAAGGAGCTTACCTATTTGGCCACTCTTAAGATGGAATAAGATGACACAAAAGAAACTCAAGCGCCCGAGGTCGTCCAAGAGGTACTTGAAGAGTTCAAGGACATCATGCTGACAAAGTTGCCAAAGAAGTCTCTCCAAGGAGGGAAATAGGTCACGAGATCGAGTTGGGGTCGGGAGATAAACCACCCGTATTTTCTCCTTACCGAATGGGACCGCCAGAGTTAGAGGAGCTAATGACACAACTCAAGGAGTTGTTGGATGCCAGGTACATCGACCCTTCCAAGTCTACTTATAGTGCGTCGGTCCTGTTCTTAAAGAAGCACGGTGGGTCACTTCGGCTATACATCGATTATAGAGGGTTAAACAAGGTAACCATCAAGAATAAGTACCCCATTCCTCGTATTGATGATTTATTCGATCAATTTGAAGGTGCAAGGTATTTCACCAAACTTTATTTGAGGAGTGGGTACTACCAAGTTTATATAGCTGAAGGAGACGAGGTGAAGATGACATGTGTGACTCACTATGGATCCTATCGTTATGAATGAAACTCATTGACGCATCACATTTTTTGTCGTTTACCACAATAAAAGAGCTACAAAACTCTAACACCACTTGGTCAAACACTAGGGTTCTAAATTTTACAAAATGCTCCCACCCTATAATTTGGGATAAATGGTTTATACAGGACTTGAACTTCAGATCGACACAAGTTTGTTAGTGGTACACAAAAGGAACACAAATCTTCCTAGTTACAAATTCTCATATTTTTATATGGTTGAGCTCATCACGCCATCTAATCCTAGGATTAGGGTCAATAGCAAGAGGTTCAGACTCAGATTTGTGTCATTGAGGTTACCCAAAGATGAACAAACAAGGGTAGGGACTTGACGTTTTGAGCGGGAAGCCACAGTTGCGTGATTTAGCTTCCGAACTTGATTTGACAATGGTGGAGAGTAGCTCTTCGGGGAACCTGGAGCTCGGGATGGGTTTTATTTCTCTAATACCCTACTCCGACTCACAACAGTAGAGTTTGGGGTGTTAGAGAGAGAAAGTGAAAGGGGTAATGAAGGTTCTTTGAGAGTTGGGAGAGGTAAGGGAATATGTGGATTGAGATTTTGTGAAGAGAGTTGAGATGCAGATAAACATTAGTGAGGGTTTAAGGGGAATTTGGTGGTGTATTTATGAGAGGAAAGGGTCGCGGGGGCTGTGGCTTGAGAGAGAGAAAGAGAGCTAGTTGCGAGAAAAAGAGGAAATGAAGTAATGAGGACTGAACTTGCGACACTGCCATAAGATCATGTGTTTTCCGGAAGGTGCGAGCGTGACTTGAGTAGGTTGCGCCTGTGACCTCTTTCTGTGTGGGTTTTAAATTATAGGCAAAGCGAGGTCGCAGGTATGATTTCCTCAGGTCGCGACCGTGACGTTCTCCTTAAGGAGTGACCACGAGGAGTCACGACCGTGACCCTAGTGATTTCACAACCAGCTATTGCATCCAAGTCGCGGGCGCAACTCCCACAGGTCGCGGGCGTGACTCCCATAGGTTGCGTCCATGACATTCTCCTGGAGAAGAGGTCATGGACATGACCGCGACCCTCAGGGTTTTAAAAGGGATAAACACCCTCAAGCATGTGAGAGGCATGACCTACAAAGGTCGGGCTGGTGACCCTGTTCTGGTCACTAGCACCTTGGGCAGTTTCAACTTGAAATTTTTCTAACACTTTTCAGCTCTTCTTCAATCCTAGCTCCATCTAAACCCAAAATCTAGAGCTCAACTCATGCACACCAACAAAACTCACATCCAAGACCCCAAAACATAGATTCTTTTCAAGAACTCACCTTTTTTTTTCAAAAAATTACTTAGGAGTACCCTAACTTTTGGTGAAATATTTTTCTAGTACCCCAACTTTTAAAAACTAATTTTGAGGTACCCTAACTTTTAGAATTAGAAATAATTAGGTGAATTTTCGGCCAATTATTTGAATTCAACGGTGAGTTTTAGGCAGGAAATTGATTAAGTGTTTTTGTGGATGAAAATGCCCTTTGTTTTTGTGGACGAAAATGATTTGAATCAATCGGAGTTTCGCCAGAAATTCACCTAGTAATTTCTAATCCTAAAAGTTCTGGTACCCTAAAATTAGTTTTGAAAAGTTAGGGTACCAAAAAATTGTTTCTTCAAAAGTTAGGGTACCTCTAAGTAATTTTTTGTTTTTTTTATGTAAATTTTTTCTTTTTCTATTTTTTTCGTTTTTCTTTTTTCAACTTTTCAACGTTTTCTTTCATTTTTTTTTCAATCATTTTTTTTCCAAAAAAAAAGTCTTTCAAACTACAAATAATACGTCGTATCACAAAAATGAGTTGCCTCCTTTACGGTCACGGGCTTGACCTTAATGCCTCTTAGTTTGCATTGATGTTGAGGAGGTCGGTGATGCAAGTAATCAGGATGGTTTGTCCCATGAGGTAAGGTTTAAGTTGTGAGACATTGACCTTAAAAGTACCTTCATTGTTGTTTTCAAGCTCAATCACCTAAAAAGGATGCAACTTAGCAATCCAGAACGGACCCGACCATCTATGTGAAGCTTGGCCAAGAATAATTTTAGCTTCGATTTGAAGAGTAAGACTAGCTCCACTTCTATGAAATCCAGTCGGTTAAGCTTTTTGTAGTGTCATCCCTTGGTTTGCTCTTTGTATATATGATTGTTCTCATAGGCATTCCTCCTAATCTCATCGAGATCTTCTAATTAGAATAGTCTTCTCTCCCCAGCCACCTTTATATCATAATTTAACCTTTTGACCACCCAAAAGATCCTGTGTTGAAGTTCAACTGGAAGTGGAAAGCCTTCCCGTATACCAATTAATATAGGGTTGTTCCAATTGGGGTTTCGAAGGCGGTTAGTACGCTGATAGCGTATCATCAAGTTTTTCGGCCCAATCCTTCTGGGATGTATTGACGGTCTTATCCAATATCTACTTGAGTACGTAGTTTGTAATCTTGGCTTGGTGTCTTGTTTGTGGATGATAGGGAAGGCCTCGCTTGTAGGACACTCCATATTTGACTAAGAGAGCTTCGAAATTCTTTTTAACAAAGTGTGACCCATTATCAGTAATCACCACTCGATGAACTCCAAACTGTGGGGAGATGACTTTCTTACAGAGCCTTGACACGACCCATGCATCACAAGATGGATTTATCACCGCCTCAACCCGCATTAACACATAGTCAACCGCTACAAGAATGTACTTGTTATCCTCAAAGATGGAAAGGTCCCATGAAGTCAATGGGCCAAACATCAAAGACTTCAACTCCAAAATGTAATCCAGGGGCATCTCGTTCCTACGGGAGATGTTCTCGCTCCTTTGACACCTTCATCCTTGAATAAGGTAGGCCAATAGTAGCTCGTTTAATGTACTTTCACGACCGTCTTGAAAGGGCCACCTTGGCCTTCACCAGGTAGATCATGATAGTGGGAGATAATCGTTGGGACCTCCTGTTGATGTACACATCACCGATACATCCCATCATTGCACAATTTGAATAGATATGGATCATCCCAGTAGTAAGAGTTAGCCTCATGGAGAAACATCTGCTTTTGATGATATGTCAATCTCGAGACTAGGAATCAGCCAACAAAAATGTTGACTAAGTTTACATACCATGGCAGATCCTTGTCTTTGATGGTTAACTATTGCTCGTCGAGAAAGGAATAATCAAGCGGGAGGTTCTTGTGCTCCACCACAATCCAAGAGAGGTGATCTGTTGTGACATTGTGAACCCTGGCCTTATCCTTTATCTCGATGTCAATTCTTAGAGGAGTACCCATCTAATGAGTTGAGGTTTGGCATCCTTCTTCGCTAGTAGGAATCTAAGAGCTGAATGGTCGGTAAAAACGACCACTTTAGAACACAACAAGTACTGGCGGAATTTTTTAATATCGAAGACTACAACAAGCAACTCCTTCTCATTTGTTGTATAGTTCTCTTAGGCATCATCCAAGGTTCTACTTGCATAATGTATGACATATGACTAGCTTCTTGTTTTTTAGCAGCCGTAAGACTGCCCTAATGGAAAAATCATTTGCATCACACATCACCTCAAAGGGGAGGTACCAGTCAGGATGTTGAAGAACCGGAGCAGAGATTAGGGCTTGGTTCATCTTGGAAAATGCTCCGAAACACTCATTGGAAAAGGTGAAGGGGCATCATTGACTAGGAGTTGAGTGAGTGGTCTCACTACCTTTGAGAAGTCCTTGATAAATCGGTGATAAAAGTCGGCATGACCAAGGAAACTTCTCATCCCTTTGACAGTGGTCGGGTGAGGTAGCTTGTTAATGACCTCCACTTTTTCCCGATCAACTTCAATGCCCCTTTGGGACAGGAAATGGTCAATAACCACTCCTTCTTGGACCATGAAGAGGCATTTCTCCCAGTGCAAGACAAGGTTGACTTCTATGCATCTTGATAACTGGAATCCCCCAAATGCATTCCTCTTTCACCAATATTTTCCTAGTGCATCCCGAGAGATAGTGAGAGAGTGTGAGAAAGATTTAAATTGTAATCTCCTCTGCTGTTGATCACATCACACCCTGTGATAGTGATTGGTTTGTACTCCTCCTTTCTTATAGTGGATTATTTTTCTGCCTGTCGCCGTCCATGGGTTTTTCTCCGAGTTCTTCGGTTTCCCACGTAAATCTGGTGATGTCTTATCGCTTATTTTTGGTTCCTTAATTTTGTCGTAATTTTCGTCATCTTAGTTTATTTATTTCGCTTCCGCTGTTACCTTGCTATTTTCTCTAATAAGTGGTATCAGAGCAAGGTAGAGATGGCTTCAATCATGAAGTGCAAGATTCCAAAATTTGATGGAACAAGGAGACTGCAGTTGAAGGCGGTCCTGATTCAACACGGGGTAAGGGATGTGATTGAGTATCCCTCCACAAAGACTAATGAAACAATGAGCAATGAAGACGCAACAAGAGTTGAGTTCGAGTTGGAGCAGGTTGGGGCTCAAGATGGAGCCACTGGAACTTGCAGTCAAGAGCAAGCCTATTATGATGCTCCTGAAACAGCGCAGCTTGATGAGCGCGCCTGAGATCGAGACTGAAGTTTCTCAGGTGGAGGAAGAACCGAGCATGGCAAGAGATCGTCCCAAGAGGGAGATCACGAGACCGACACGGTATACTGAAGAATGGATGCACAAGAAGGGCCATGTAGAGACTGACTGTTGGAGAAAACTGAGAGACCAGAAGCAAGGTAGTAAGGATAACCACACCGAAACTGGTACCGCAAACTGTGTTGAGGTTAGCGGTTGCAGGTACAAAACAGAAGATAGTGTCCTAAAAGTGTGTAGGGGTTCCATGGTTTGGATGAAAAGAACTAGGAAGGGCAGCCTATACACCATACAGGGGTTTACAGCAACGAGAACTGCAGAGGCGGTCTCAAACCTTGATGAGTTCGATAGCACATGTGGTCTCAAATAAGCATCCAGGCAGCGGTATATGATGTTTACCACTTGAGAGCCCTGCGGGGTTACGCCCTGTGGAAGGCGTGTTGATGACGACAGTCAAGATGTTTATCTAGATCAATGACTCGGATCATAGTCCAATGTGGAGTTTGTTGGGTTTTATGGCCCATTGGATCCTCGGTGGGGTCCTGAACGAGAGAAGAATTGGCAAATATGGTAGGCACCACCAGTGTCAGAAGGGACGCTAGCAGCACCCCACACAGAGAGACAAAAGTGAGAGACGCTGCCAGCGGGGCTCGACGTTACCAGCGTCCATGTTACGAAGCCTTGGCGCTACCAACGTCCAAAAGGCTGGCACTGCCAGCGTCTCATGGGTCTCCTGTTTCGTTGCGGCGGGCTTTAATTTTGGGCCGAAGGTTAATTGATGTTTAACCTAATTTTCTTCTCCTAGCCACCCTACAAATAGGGTTAAGTTTTCTCCACCTAATTCACAGCGACGTCAATCAATGGCGAACGGTGAACGGCAGCATCGAGTGACAGAGAGTCAAAGAGGGAGAAAATATTAAGAGAGAATTTGTTTCACCAATATTTTTCCAGTGTATCCCGAGAGATAGTGAGAGAGTGTGAGAAAGATTTAAATTGTAATCTCTTCTATTGTTGATCGCATCACACCCTGTGATAGTGATTGGGTTGTACTCCTCCTTTCTTATAGTGGATTATTTTTCTGGCTGTCGTCGTCCGTCGGTTTTTCTCCGAGTTCTTCGGTTTCCCACGTATACCTAGTGTTGTCTTATCGCTTATTTTTTGTTCCTGAATTTTATCGTAATTTCCGTCATCTCAGTTTATTTATTTCGCTTCCGCTGTTACCTTGCTAATTTTTCCTAACATATATATATATATATATATATATATATATATGGCGCTTATTAGAAAACTAAATGGCTGAAAAATGAGCTAATAAAAGTCGGCAGTAGTAACTTCTATCTATGTAGCTTCGATCAATTAATGTTTGCTCAATTGATAGGATTGTGTGTCATATTTTGCAGGTGCCATTTTTATTTTTTGTGGGGGAGCTTCTGCACATTTATTTATAAGCTCTGCTTGTGTTTCCTCCTTTGCTTCTTGGTCCCTCGAATTGACTCTTATCTTTTCTCTTTTTATCTCTAAAGCTCAACTTCAACTTTGTCACCTTCATCATCATCATAATGTTAGCTTCCTATGCTCTGTGCTTTCTTAGTGTATTCTGCATTATGTTTCTAGTTGCATCTGCTATATTCAACTTCCAAACGAGTAAAGGTTCGATATTGTTGTGTCAACATTTACTTGCATCTTTGAATAGTTGGTTTTAGTACTCTTCAATCTACCCAAGCTTTGAATCTCCCTATAGCTAACAATCTTAAAAGTGATGGTTACACTTCTAAGGAAGGGTTGTGGCTAGAAGAAAATAACTACCAAGTTAAGTTAGTATTGGTTGTCTAATCTATCTGCCTTCGATAGTATTTATCAGATAATATGTGAATCAGTCGAAGTTGAACATAATAAATATACGCAGAGGAACGAAAGAAATAAAAAGCAACGTTGAAAAGTTGTTGATATAATAGTTATTATCTTTTTATGAGTTTTTACTTCTTTGTTTTAGCTATTTTATTTTAGTAGCCGGTTAGAGTTAATAACTACTTAATTTGCTATATCTTGCTGCTTGACATTTGTGGGATTTTACTTGAATAATAATTGAAAATAAAAGTTTTTGGCCATATATGCTAATCTAATTTTTCCGAGAATGAATTCTTATATGTATTATGATTTCAGCTCATAAGTACTATAGTCCATACACTGGTAACGTATCCAACCGGTACATTAAAAATCCCAAAATAATAATGATAATCCATTACTCTTTTAATAAAAATCCCAAAATGATAGTCCACAATATAGTGTTAAAACTCTTTATTTTCTTCTAAATACATTAAAAATTTTAATTACATTTTTCTTTTAAAATCCATTCTTCTTTTAATAAAAGTCTCAAAGTGATAATCTCTTAAAAATTTTAATTCCATAAAAGGAAATGTCATCATGGGACGTCATAGGGAATAAGAGGCCAGTGCAAGTCTTCGGAATACCTCCATTAAGGGGTCGTTTGGCATGTATTGGGAATGTGAATGAGAGTTCATAATGACATTGGGAATGAGAATTCATAATGGGAATAAGAATTAACATGTCTTTATGAATTACAAACCTTCTTGTTTGTTTTGTGGTAATTCAAATTGGGAATAGGATTGGGAATAAACACACATTGACTAAAATACCCTTATATTGATTTATGAATGTTTTAATAAATTGAAATAGATGGAAGACCATAAATGACACACATTTACTTCTAGAAAATCAATTACCATATGAAAAAAATTAAAACAATTAAGTTCATAAAGATTTTAATAAAAATTAATTAAGCATCAAATAAGAATTAAAAATTAAAAACAAGTATATAAATTAACATTCAAAGTATGAATTATTCAATAAATTAACATGATAGACCAATTGTTGACGGTTGCCGTAAGACTCAATAACTCAATTGAGTTTACTAATATATTATTATAATAAATATTTAATTAATAGAAGGAAAATGCGTAAACCCTACTGCATTAATAATATCTCAACCGAAGGATACGTAATAACAATAATATTTAATTAATATAAGCAAAAGTAATACTATATTTAGGTGACGGTAGCCGGCAAGATTGACAATAAACATGAGTTTTTATTGAATATAAGCAAAAGAAATGAATAAATGTGAGTTTTTATTTTTTTAAATAGGGGTAGTTTTGGTATTTAATATTGACTAATGAATTCCCAATTCTATTACCACCCCCCCTCCCCCATGGTAATAGATTGTTGGGAATAGACCCATTTAATTCTCATTCACATTCCCTTCTTTTTTTTAATTACCATGAAACAAACATGGTAATTTTATTCCTCATCCCCTATTCCTATTCCCAAACCCCTATTCCCTCTTACCAAACGGGCCCTAATCGGTTTGGTAAGAGGGAATAGGGGGTTAGGAATGGGAATAGAGAGATGGGGAATAGAATTACCATGTTTGTTTCATGTAATTAAAAAAAAAGAAATGGGAATGGGAATAGAAGGGGTCTATTCCCAACAATCTATTACCATGGGGGTGTGGTAATAGACATTGGGAATTCGTTAGTCACTATTAAATACCAAAACTACCCCTATTTAAAAAAAAATAAAAACTCACATTTATTCATTTATTTTGCTTATATTAAATAAAAACTCACGTTATTATCGATCTTGCCGGCGACTGTCACTTAAACATGGTATTACTTTTAATTATATTAATTAAATATTATTGTTATTGCATATCCTTCGGTTGAGATATTACTACTGCAGTAGAGTTTACACCTTTTCCTTGTATTAATTAAATATTTATTATAATTAATATATTAGTAAACCCAGTTGAGTTATTGAATCTTACGGCAACCATCAACAATTGGTCTATCATGTTGATTTATTGAATCATTCATACTTTGAACGTTTATATACTTGTTTTTAATTTTTAATTCATATTTGATGCTTAATTAATTTTTATTAAAATCTTTATGAACTTAATTTGTTTTATAGTTTTTTTCATATGGTAATTGATTTTCTAGAAGTAATTGTGTGTTATTTATGGCGTTTCATTCATTTCAATTTATTAAAACATTCATAAATCAGTAAAAGGGTATTCTAGTCAATGTGTGTTTATTCCCAATCCTATTCCCATGCCAATTTGAATTACCATAAAACAAACAAGAAGGTTGGTAATTCATAAAGACATGTTAATTCTCATTCACACTATGAATTCACATTCCCAGTGTCATTATGAATTCACATTCTCATTCCCATTGCATGCCTAAAGGGCCGTTTGGTTTGAGGGAGTAGGGGTTGGGAATGGGAATAGGATAATTTGGAATACTATTCCCATGTTTGTTTTACGTTAATTAAAAAAAGGGGGCAATGGGAATGGGAATAGGATGCCTCCCACTAATTTATTACCGGGGTTGGTGGTAATTGATCCTGGGAATTCCTTAACCCTGTTAAATACGAAGTTTGCCCTTATATTTAATTGTTATTACCAAGACTACCCCTCTTATATAAAAGACTACCCTTCTTATTTAAAAGATATTAATCACGATGAGATTGAGAGTTCTAATTACTAATTATTTATTTTTATGGGAAATTTAAGTATTTTAGATAGATTAAATAATTGATACTTATTTATTAGAATGTCGATTGATTGAATCCTTTACATTTGGAGTTTTTATATACTTGATTTTAATTTATGTTTGGTGATGAATTAGTTTTATTAAATTTTTTATGAACTTTAATTTTTTTTAGTTTTTTCATATAGTAATTGATTTTCTTAGCATGAAATATGAGTTAATTATGTTCTTCCACCTTTTTCAATTTATTAAAACATTCATAAATTAATCAAAAGGATATTTTAGTAAATGTGTATTTATTTTCAATCCTACTCCCACTTATTCCCAATTTCAATTACCACATAAAACATTTCAATTCTCATTCTCATTATGAATTCTCATTCCCATCCCCGTTATGAATTTTCATTCCCATCAAGGAGAACAAATTGACGAGATTTATGGCGAAGCAAAAGCGTATATAGATTTGACAATTGAGACAAGAAGTTCAATTGAAACATTGAGAAGTCCCACATTAACGTTGAACAAAAAGGACAAACACCGTACACTTGATGAATTAGGGAAGGGGAGATCATCCTAATTAAATCACACCCAAACACTCTTACTCAACATAATTGAATTCCCAAAGTCTCAGTTTGGCTTTGATAACATAAATTTACTTAGCTTGCAATAAAGGAATAAGAAGAGAAAAGTTGGGGAATGCTTAGGTTTTTTCCCTTAACAAGCTAGTTAATATGCCACATTTGATCTACCTTCTAATATTTTTCGACGAAGTCAATACCCGAACCCATCTCCCTTGCAACGGCAACAGATCCCAGGATGGTGTTGTTTAGTTACCAAACTCCATACCTATATATGTGCACCATAGCAAGGATCGACAAAAGGTGCGTTCTTGACTTCCTCCACAGTAGGTACTATAGAATACCCTCACTAGTAGTTCGTAAATACTTGTTCCCCTTCTCTTCTTATCACACTTTCTTGTCCTACCAATCGACAAAAGATGTAAATGTGAGACTTTAGGTAACTTTGATTAAACAGACGAGATTGGGTAAATTTAGGTAAGGTTTAGAAAGTTAGAAAATTAACAAAGGAAAGAAGATGGCAATATGAAAGTGAAGTTGCGTAGATGTGGCAGCAAAACACAGAATTGGGGCTTACCACAAACAAAAAGCATAGCGTGTAAAGTATCAATTCAAGCAGCTTCACCAGCGACAGCAGCCTTAATCCTCTCCACGGTGCATTTGATCAAATTGTTGACAGTGGCGACAGAGCCAAGGGATAGCTTGGCTGTTGGGACGGAATCCACCAAGATTTGGAAGGCAACGGTCAACAAGGATCCACCAGAGCCAACCTCCATGGGTCCTCCCCCGTGTCCCCCTGCCAACGGTCCATCAGGGAGTATTGCAAACCCTGACGGCAGAAGTGCTACATAGTCCGGGTCTCCACCGTTCAACACCACGTTCATGGCTACTATGTCAACCGGTGCATATATCACGTATGACCCTGTTGAGTCCATGCAACTTTCTTGTAGTATTAGCATGTTGCTTTGGCTTGAGTTTGCACTCTGCATTTCATTATTAGGATAACAATAGTGACTTCCCTCATAAGATGTTGAACATAAATTGAAAATTTGCAGACAAAGTTAGCTTGTTGATTTACTTACATTTACACGTAAAAGTGAGACGCAGTTCCCTGGATCGCGGCCATTGGCAATGTGAGCCATTTCTTGGACTAGCCCTCCATTTGAGAGGATATCCCACTGTAAATTACAAAGAGGTTATTAATCAAATACTAAAGGATTTGGTTGTACGTAATTGAAGTGTTATATGTTGTGCTTGTACCTCACTTCTAGAGTTCTCATCACGAAGGAAATCAAAGACCCGTTTGGGGGGAACGGGTATCCAGAAAGAGGTGGCAGCACTTAGCACGATACCGGGGGGCCTACCCGGGTCATCCATGCTTTTACGGGTCATTACTCGAACATCATCTGCACCACTACCGGATAACGTGGTCCAAGTATGGGCAGTAGAAGCTCCAACCCCAGCACAAAAACTCATCACCATCCTCTCTGCTAGCTTTAGCATACTCTTCCTTCCCTCAGGGCTTGTTATCACTACATAAATACCATACAGATAAAAGCAAGTACTTCAACAAATTCATTACAACAAAAAAAAAAAAAAAAAGTGCAACATATTTCAATACATGAAATTATATCAACAAGACTAAATTAATTACCGCCACCCTCTCCAGCAGGCATGTTGGTAGCCATAACACTAGCAAGTCTTTCACATTGCCTATCCAAGGTGCAAACCCATCGCTTGGCGCCAAATGCTAGTCCAGAGTTCACGAGCCCACGGTAAATATTATGGACGGCCCGGTCATCCACTTCGGCATGTTCGACCCATATAACCTAAGTTCACAATGTCAGATTTTTTTTTTTTGAAGAAAATATTTAGCTTTAAAATATGACAAATAAAAAGAGGTAGGTAGCCATTGCAAGTAGATTTATACCTTAGAGTAACCATTGGGCAGTTCTTGGATTAGGCAGCCAGAAGGCCTTCTGCGACATCTAGGGACTGGGCTGGGCCGCAAGATGTCCAGTGAAACATCAACTACGGCCCAAGTACCATCTCCATGTTGCTTGCAATACCTCACGAAGTAGTTTTCTCGTGTTGGTACTAGTGGTGATGGCACTTGAAACTCCGCTGTCATCTGTAATTTTACATACAAACATTCATTGTTGCATTCAAGATAATAAATTCAAACTGGGTCAACTTCGAAAAATTAATTGTTGAGAAATCGTATTTTGGTATCAATTGATTTGATACATTTGTCCAAAATTTTTAAAAAAAAATTGACAATTACTTGTACGAATTTGACTATGTTGGATCAATTTAGAATTAGACATGAAAATGATATGTTGAATGCAACAAGATAATGGTTGGGTGTACCACATGTTGCCTTGTCATAAAACCCATATATTTACATATTAAATCGAAAAAAAAATATGATTTGAATGAATTCTATAATTATAATACCACATATAATTTGTATAAAATTATTGTTATTATCCATAAATTTACAAAAAGTACCACATTTCAAGATTCTTATAATTGATAATTGATAGTATATATCAAAAAATTGATGTCGAAAACTATAATAAGTAATAATTTTATGAAAAACAAGAAACTTAAACAGTATGTTGCCGCAAAATATTTATCATAGCTCTTTAGATTATGACATGGGTGTTTGATTAGCTCAGCTTAGACACACATTATGGATTAGTTTCGCATGCTTATTATTTCATAACTACTTACCACTTGCAAAGCACCATTGTAATTCCCAGCGACTCCAGTAGATAAGACTTCAAGGGTCATAGCTCTTGATACAAGCCCAGAGAATACAGCTGCCCATTGATTCTGACAATACAAACAAACACATAAATAAGAAAAGGAAGAAGATAATGTGCCTATAAAATGTAGATCAAAATCATTAGCTTAACTATGATCGAAGAAAATAAAAAGCAAGCGAATTAAGCTAATTAGGGGTATTGATCAATTAATTACCACATCCATGAGGATTTCAACAAGATTCATATGATTCATAATGACAACAGCTGAATCCCTAGATGCCTCAGATTTCAAGCCCAAAGGGGTTGGCCCGATCCCTCCAGGAAAGCTTCTGAAGTACTCGTCTTCATTGAGGATCTCGGTCATATTATCAGGGGTGGGAATCCACAGGGGCTCACCTGCCTGGGCCATCCTTATGAGCTCCTCCATAGCTGCAACTGCAAGCTCAATGATCATCGGTTTGTCTGCCTCCGTTGGTGGGCCCACACTTCTTAGTAGGTCCCCGGCTCCAGATCCATACATGTCCCCTACCACACCTGATTGTGGCCCGAATCCCCCAACTCCAAGCTCAAGGGGGGATCTCAATGGTAGATGTGGGGACATGTTTGGGTATGTTACCAATGGCTTTCCAACATACTTCGCTGCGATCCCTGAGATCCTATCAATCTGCAGTGGTGATCATGACACACCAAGTTTACTAATAATCACAGCTTCAATTAATGATAAACTAGAGCTCTCACCAAAATAAAGTAATCAAAGCTTTATTAATAGGCATTAAGTCGAATAATCACATTTTCCTGATGCTCGACCAAGCAGTGAATGAAACTAAAGCCAAATATATGAATCTGGCGAAATTATATTCGTATTCCAAATACAGATTATTAATTAGCTATTTAAGCAATTAGGAGTACCTCTTCTCTAAGGCGAGCATTTTCAATCCTCAGCTGTTGCTCATCGAAAGAGATCTCACCAATGGCAGCAGGACCGCCACAATTAGGACACGTGGCATTGCTAAGGGCTTCCTTGAACCGTATGTTGTCAGCTCGAAGCTTTTCATTCTCTGCTCGAAGCTGCTGGTTCTCTGATCGCTCATGTTGGGCCTAACCATGGAGGAATTCACAGGTACAAATATTCATCAATCATGCACTTAATCACATTCATCATTCATAGGGCACTAAACTATGCCTAAATAGCATCTAGGTAAGCCGCATGCTGGAGTTCATATTATTCACAAGCAAAAGTATGCATGTGTAATGCATTATTACTTAGTAGCTAGGTAGCTGCTATTCAGTCATTTTCTTCATAGCATCATCATAAAAATTGCCCAATTTTTTGCTGTTTAATTTGTGCATTAATTATTAGTAGAGTAAACAATAGCAAAACTACTTATTAATTAACTGAAATCGATCTTCTGCTACTGATTAAGTTAACTGAGAAAACAGGAAAATTAATGGGAAATAAGTCTTCATTCATTACAGAATATAAGGTCGTGTAAAGATAATGCTTTCTCCTATGTACAATTGAAGCTAATAAAGCTTAACATAATAACACTATTACCCAATGTCGATGGCACATAAGCAAGCTCTCTAGGGGGATGAAAATGTATGTATGGTCACATATCCTTGCAAATATACAGAGAACAATTGCAAGGGATTCTTGTATGCATACAGGCAACCTAATCCATAATCATTATAGTTCTTTGAATAAGACAATCACCAAAGTAATCGATTTCATAAAATACCATGTACAATGCTAGCTATGGAGGAGTCTGGAAACATTGTTAAATTCATAGAAAATGGTGCAGACATATATCTATGGAAAGTAAACCTAAAGCCTGTTGGAGTATTAACCACTTCTTATGATCCAAAATTACAAAGGAAGAGAGAGAATCCATATGCATGCATAATATAATGGAGATACAAAAAGGTTCAATATTTAAACCTATTAACAAGTTTGACAAACCTATGTTATATTGTTAATTAATACATCTTATTTGGCCTTTGAATAATAGTAATTACACAGGGATATGCACCAAAAGAATACCTAAAAGACAAGTGAACTCACACTTATTGATATCTTAATTTTGGTATATTAATAGAACATCTTATACTCAGCGCTAAGTTAGTTTAATTAATTAAAATGAAGTTTTGTAATAAATCATGATTGCAGTACATCTCTATCTGAGCAACTCCAGAAGCAATGCTAATAACTGTGACTATACCATGTAAGATGCAACATTTATATTGAGTGTGTATTAGTACCTTCATTTGAGTGCGCTTGTTTTGGAACCAAAATTTAACCTGCAAAGGCTCCAAATTCAACCTCCTACTCAGCTCCTTCCTTTGCTTGTCATCAGGATGAGGGCATTCTTTGAAGAAGCTACACAATCAGAAATCAAACCCCCCCAATAAATCATGATAACAACTATGGATTACGAAACATAAACCAAAGGTGATCGATCAGGTATTTAGATTCATTACTTCTCCATCTCTTGAATCTGATGCTGAGTATGACGATGATATCTTTTCTTCTTAGGCCGTTGATTCGGATCCTGATCATCACCAGAAAGACCTTCCAAGTTCTCAGTTGCTGATCTGCTCTCAAATTCATCATCCCTCATCTTCCCAAGCTCGTGCTCAGGAGTTTTATGCACTGCTCCCATGTCTAAAAGCTGATGGTGCGCCTCAAACATATTTGGCTGAAACATTGTTACGTACGTTGCTCCTTTGTTTGTCTAGCTTTCTTCCCTTTTCTTCCTCCTCTTTTGCTAATCAATCACCTAAGAGAATGATTATGAGAGCAATGATTAAGTTGGGGTACAGGTAATTGTATCAATCAAGGAATAGTGATCTGGGTTTTGGAACAATCTGTAATGAGGTTCACAATTGTCACAATTTTTGCCAATTTTAGTAAGAAATGATTTCTTAGGGGGTATGATTAAGTAATAGCAACCATCATGGGTATTATACCAAACCCAATAGGGGAAGGATTAGACTCTTCAATATGAAAACAACAAACATAATTCACGTATGATTGATTAATTAGTATTCAAATTGATTTTAAAAACCACTTCTAAAAATACTAAAAAATAACTACAATCAAAGCTTTAAAACATCACCTTTTAAAAAACATTCAGCAAGCAAGATGACCGATAAACTCATAGATCGACATAATCAAGGTGAGTACACACTTTTGATTCATATCAAGAAGTTTACCTGAAGGGATTATAACCAGCAGCTACATGGAGATTCCAGATCTTTCTTCAACTCTTCCATTCTTTTTGATCTGAAAGAAAAAGAACGTTAAGCGCAACATATAGCAAGAGTTGTAAAAAAAACCCTAGACTAGACGCATGTGGTCATATAAAGAATTAACTTTGTCTTTTTTCTGCACCTCTCTCTCTCTCTCTCTAAATTAGTGGATTGACTTGTAGGTGGTATTTGGGTTTTGTAAGATTCTATCTCTAAAAATGTCTGAGAACTCAGCTCATCATTCTCACTTTAGTTTCTCTCTCTAAAATGAGAGGAAAACAAAGGTGTTTTTAATGAGTTTTCTCTCTCCAAACATGGATAAAAAAGAAGCTTATCCTAATAGTTAAGTATATTTATCAACGTGACATTCTTTCTAGACATAAATTAAACCAATAATGAAAAAAAATATATCTAAAAAGGTTGACAGTGTGAAAAGAGCCCTTTGACATGCCGCTAATTCCAAGCCTCTCCTTTTCTATATACATTTTCTCCTTTATTGGGGGGGACGTCTTTCTTAATTATTTTGACACTGATTATAACACCAACGAAGATCACGCTTCTCCAGCTCCTCTCTCTCTCTCTCTCCTTTTCCTAAACATAACAGATGAAGAAGATGCAAAAAGAAACCTAGTGGTAAAAATGAAAACCCTATAACAAACCGAAAATACATGCACAACAGAAAAGAAGGGAAAGAGAGAACTTACGAGTTTAGCGGGGAGCTATAGATCGAGGTGCAACTGGGGTTGTTGAGATAAACTGGTTTTGTGTAGGGTACTGAAGTTGTTTTCTGGGTTGTAATTTCTTGTTCAGAGAGAGAGAGAGAGAGAGCAAGAAGAAGAAGAAGAAGAAGTGTAGGGGAACAGGTGGAAGGAGAAATGGTAGCAGAAGAGTAAATGCTTTGTGGGGGTGATGGGTGGGCTGGAGTAAATGCAGAGAGAGAGAGAGAGAGAGAGAGAGAGAGAGAGAGAGAGAGAGAGGAATATCCTTTTTATTTCTTTTAATTTGGTGTTGTATTGTGTGTTTTTCTTCTGGTTTCGGGGTGTGTTTTTTGGGTTTGGGCATTCTACGTAAAATCAGCCATGGTTGAGTGAGATCGACTTGAGAGTTGAAACGGTTTTTTGTTTTGAGTCTAACTTTGACTTTTTTTACTGCTAAATTGATTCTTTCTACCATGCTTTCTTTCTTTCTCTACCCTATTCAACTGCTCTCCTTATGCCCCACCAGTTTTCTGGCTCCTAACTCTAAGCTGTTTACCATATAAAGTACTCACTTTTTATTCTTTTTTTTTTCATTTTCTTGAGGTGTAAAGTATTAATTACTATAGGTCGGAAAAATTCAACCCTCCCAATAATAGCCCTGTAAGCAAACCTATCAACCTCGAATGGTTAACGCAAATTGTACGTCCTTCCAGTGAGTACACATATATGCTTTCCTACAAGCTTGTTTACTATTCTCATCGCTAAATTCGTACAATTTAGTATTCCCTCCGTTTCATATTTAATTGACATATTTTAAAATTTTTCATATACAAAGGTCTAACTATAAAAACTACTTACATAATTAAATAACACTATTTTTCAAAGTATTTTTTTGAATATCAAGGTGTAGGTAGTGAGACAATGTGAGTATGAATAATTTTTACTGATTAAAAAGTAAAAAGTTAACATAATTATTAAAGTTCAAATGATTAAATTTAATATTGGAAAATGAAAAGTGACAATTATTTTGGGACAAAAAAAGTTAGTTTAAGTGTCAATTAATATAGAGCGGAGGGATTATTCCCTTTCTTTCATATTAATTTTCACTTACTTGGTTATAAGGGTCTTCAATATCATTTTTTATTAATAATATTTTATATAAAATTTAATTAATAATTACAATATTATACTTTTAGTATAATATTTTTGGTTATTAAATTAATGGTAATAATTTTATATACATAACAAGACATTGTATATATATTAAAAAATTTATAATCAAATTTTTTAAAATTTGACTGCATAATTTTTAAAAACGGCAATTAATATCAAGTAATCGTTTTACATTGTACTGAAAGTGTTATGGTCAAGTGGCAAACCCTTTAACTTTTAAAAACGAGTAACTTTTATTTTTATGATCAACAAATTAATAATTAAAAATTTAAGTATGTATTTTAACTCAACTTTGTTAATTGATGGGCGACGAGTGATGAATGAGATACGATAATTTAGCTTTCACTCGGTAAACTATGTATTTATGTCCCCCTCTGTTCTCTTATTGTTTGAATTTGAATGTTAATAACAATTCAATGTCTATTGTTGACACACAATGTATTTCATTAACTGGATAATGGCATTATATATTCTAAATTTACTACCTCCGCCCCTGATTATTTGTCCCTAAAACTACTTTCACAAAACCAAGAAATATAGGGAACGAAGCAAAAGATTTATACATTGTCAAAAATGTCCTTGAAAATACCCTTGGAAAATTGCAAAAAATGCATTTATTAGGGATAGAATAAATATTATAGTTATTGGAAATGTAAAAGTTAGGTAATTGAATAAATAAAAAGGGACGGAGAAATTAGGTAATTGGACAAATAAAAAGAGACAAGATAGTACTTAAACTACAATTAAAGTTATATCTTTGTCAAAGATATATATTTTCTAGGTTTTTTTTATCTGATTTTTAACTAAACTTTTAATTCTATATTCTCTGTCATTATATTTTTTTGTAATTTTAATAATATAATACTTATCTACTTTGTTATTAATATTTGTTGAATCAAATGCTAAAATTTGATTTTAATCAAGGATATTTAAATAATTTTTTAATTACAATCCTAAAAAAATTATAATATTGAATTTTCTGAACAACCTTCCAAAACTTTAGGCATAAAAAAACATAGTTGAATATTTTTGCCACTAAGTAATGTTGGAGAGATCCAAGGCGTAAGTCCATTTCAAGTTTTCAACCAAGGTCCATGGTATATAAGTTAAGTGAGTATACATCTTAAAATCAATTGGTGTTAAGAGGAGTAGTCCACTTGACTTACATAAGTTAAGTAAGGTTATCTTCCAAAACAATTAATTAGGACTCCAATTTTCCAATTATACATAACTTTCAAATAAATGAAATTTTACTAAACCAAAGGTAGATAAATTTGATAGCTCAATGACTTGGAGATTCCTAGCTAAAGAAATAATCAATCGTTAGATCCATAAAATCAAGCGTATTAAACTTAGCTTACTTTGTGCATAACAGTGTAAAATTTATTGTTTATCTGATTGTTCTCTAAACACGATATCAATTGAATCTAATCACAAATATCAATGTACGTGGTTAGAATTCGACCCAAGCAATTTTAATAGTAAACTGTAAATACCATATCAAATGTACTAGCTAGCTAGTAATAGGAGAATAAAGTTGGAAATGAGTTCCACAAATGCCATGATAATAAGGGAGTATTGAATGGCTTCATTTTAGGTGCTGTGATCCCAAATCACGGCCAAAACGCATTGTTTCAGCTAAGTAAATCCACGGAGATAGTATCATAATGGGAATTAAATAAGAAAGATTTCAGAAAACTAAACCCTAAGTAAATCCATGGAGATGGTATCATAATGGGAATTAAATAACAAGGATTTCAGAAAATTAGTTACTAGTTAACGAATCAAATTGTTTTCTTGATCTTATGGTCAAAATTTACAATTTAAAGCACGTCGAGGTTTGCATTCAAATTTAATCATGCAATATAATTATTCTATGTATAGCTAGCTAGTTAGAATCAAATCTCCTATCTTACATGCGCAGTAAAATCATGATATAATTACCGCATATTACCCTTCAATCCATGCAGGGATGGTAATGGGGCGGGGAATCCCCAAACCTGCTGGGCCCCGCCCCAATGGGGAAAAAACCCCAACCTCATTGGGGATGGGGACGGGGACGAGGACGACTTTTTAAAATCCGCTCAGGGACGGGGCGGGGATGGGGACAAAATTTTCCTCATCTCTGTCCCCATTTTCCCCGCCGGGGAAAATTCCCTGTCCCCATCCCCGAATCCCCGTCCCCAAAAATTTTAAACTTACCAAATAACATTTATTCTAATTCAATATATATATATTAATAGCAAGGATAAAGTAGTAATTTTTGAATTTTAAGTCAGAAACCCTAACCTAAACTCGCTTCCCTCCTCCTCCCTAGTTTGATTAAAATTTGGTTAGATTTTGGATAGCTTTAAAAAATTCCCGTTCGATCCCCGTTGGGGATGGAATCCGCGGGGATGGGGATGGGGAGAGAATCATTCCCCGAAGCGGGGATGGGGATGAGTTTTGGAAGCGGGGATGGGGACGGAGATATACTCCCCCGTCCCCGATCCGCCCCATTGTCATCCCTAAATCCACGTACATTAATTAAGTACTCCCTCGTTTCTATTTGTTTATTATTTAAGGACAATGATACAAATCTCGAGTCAAGATGATTAATAACCATCTTGCATTGTCTATATTTCACAGTTTGTTAACTTTTAATAATATTTTCTTTAATATTTATGTATATTTATCAACTACAAAAAATTACTTAGAGGTACCCTAACTTTTGAAGAAACAATTTTTTGGTACCCTAACTTTTCAAAACTAATTTTGGGGTACCCTTACTTTTAGGATTAGAAATTACTAGGTGAATTTCTGGTGAAACTCCGATTGATTCAAATCATTTTCGTCCACAAAAAAAAATGACATTTTCGTCCACAAATACACTTAATCAATTTCCCGCCTAAAATTCACCGGTAAATTCAAATCATTGGCCGGAAATTCACCTAATTATTTCTAATTCTAAAAGTTAGGGTACCCCAAAATTAGTTTTTAAAAGTTGGAGTACCGGAAAAACATTTCACCAAAAGTTAGGGTACCACTAAGTAATTTTTTGTATCAACTACAAAGAGTATAATACTAATTAGCTAGGTCAAAAAAATATAAATAATAGCTAGTTTTATCAATTATAGTAGACAATACACATTTTATACACAGTTTTATATTTATGGAAACTTATAAATAAATGAATATTTTTATATTGTTTATAGGTTATAATAACCCTCAAAGTAATGAGACATATCTTTATAATGATTTAAATATACTTACATTTAACTTTATGACTAATTTAGGTGAAATACAAGATGGTTAAGAATCATCTTGCATCAAGATGTTTATCATTTTGCATTATTTAATAAATTTCACAAGGCCTTCAATATCATTTTTTCTTGGATAATCTTTTGCATGTTATAGCTAAGTTTATATTTTGTGTATTTTTATACCTCTATATTTAAGATTTTTAACTCTCTTTTGATAATTATTTTAGGTATTTTAATTAAATTTTTTCTCATTTGAATTTTTATCTTTAAAATATCAAAAATGGTAAAAAGAAAATAAAAAATATTGAACCGAAATAGGAAATAGATAGGTGTTTGTTTGGAGTTAAATTTCCTTAGTTGGGCCAATCTCCTGTGCAAGAAAGAAAAGAAAATGAGAAAATTAATTTTGGAACTTTGACCCTATAGGATGTCCCATTTCACAAATGAACCATAAAGGGTTATTCAAAACAATGAGGTTCTAAATTATAAAAAAGTGGAGTATAAAGGGTTATGTAACATTCGGGCAGTTAAATTGAATCAAAAACAAATTTAAAAAGTAAAATTGATATTTCACCACATCAGCTTGATTGGGTCCCCACATTTCTTCAGAATTAGTAACCTCATCGTCTTACACAACTTTTTGTGATCCATTTGTGAAATGGGCCACCCTTTAGGGTCAAAATTCCATTTCTTTGTCTTAGTTTTAGACAGGCGGGCAGCCTGGTTGTAATTCAAACAGTGGCTTTAGCTTTTGAAAAGTGAGGAATCCAGTTTCTCAAGAATTGCTGCTTGGAGAAGGTATTTCTTTCTAAGTGCTTGAGTACTCGGGGAAGTCTGGAAAGGAAGGTTGGTAGGTCTGGTATTCAAGGGGTTTAAGACGTGAGCAAAGGTCGCTTGGGCGTTAGTAGCGCGTGGTTAGCAGCGTGTTGTTTCAGGTTCACCGGCAAGCTGTGTTGGTTGAGGTTCTTCGGCGGTCGGAATTAAGGCTGGTGGTTGGGAAAGGGTTGGCTATGTATTCTGGAAGCTTCTTGGGTGGGGTTGATGTTTAAGGTAATCTGTGTTATTGATTTGGGCTGAATTTGGTTGAATTTGGGCTGGGAGGGAATTGGTTTAGATGTTTGTGATGGTTGGGCTGTCAATGTGGAACTCGAGTTGCTAGTTGATAGGGGAGTGGTGGGCTTGGTAGGCAGGAGAGGGTCAAAGTGTTTGACTGGGGTGGAGGCGGAATGAAGGTGAAGTAACTTGGAGTAATTGCTGGTAGGTGAACGTTGGAGTTTACTCTTAGGTCATCAGTGCTCAGTGAAAAGACAGTTGCAGGATTGGGGTATTAGGAGTGCATTTTGGGAGAATGTGTGTGAGGAGGAGTCAAAGGAAGCCTGAACGTCGGTGCTGAAGGGTGGTGTGTGCAGGGAGCCGACTTAATAAATGAAATGGGGAATTCGGCTGGGAAGGTAGATCATAATAAAGGGGAGGAACGGACGAAAGTGCCCCCATATTTACCCCCATTCAGGAGAAGGGCAAGTACAGTAAAGGGGAGTGGGGTTAATTCAGATTTTTACTATAAAAGGGGTCGACATGGTAACTTCCCAGGGTACTTCAACAAACACAAAAAAGGAAGGAAAGATTCGGTGGAAGGTTCTGTTAATACTTACAAAACTAAATTTAGTAATTGAGTGTGGAGTGGGGAAATGGATCCGGGACGAAGGGCTGGGGAAACAGTAAGGTTTGGGGCTCAACCGAGAATGGGTGCTAGGGTGGAGCTCAGCCTGCCTCCATTAACGGCTGAGCTGCGTTTTGATAACACTTTTATTGGACTGGTCACTGATTTAAGGGAGTAGGAAGAAGGAGTGTTGCAGCGAATGGTCAATACAAATTGGGGTACTAGGAGGGAGGTGGAGGTAAGGAAGGTGGGGCACCAGAAGTTTTCATTCTGGTTCAGGCATCCTGAGGATTGCCTGGATATGTTGGCGCAGAGCTCAGTGTGTTTTGATGGGTCGTTGGTGGTGTTAAAGAAGATTGATGCGGACATGGCTCCGGAAGATGACGACTTTGAAACAGTATGTCTGTGGTTTCAGTTGGAGGGGTTGCCTTTCAGACACCGGTGTGCCAGTTCGGCCATTAAACTGGTTAGATTGCTGGGGGAAGTGGTTGATGTGGATATCCATGGTGTAGTAGTGAGGCAGCTATGCCTAACCGGCGCCAGCGAGTTGAGGATCCGACAAATATGGAGGTTGTTGGGGAAGGGAGGAGGGATGAGGTGGGGGGGATGGAGGTGGATGGGAATGAGGGAAGGGGAGACAGTGATAGGGAGGGTGAGGGAGTTGGGAGACGGGGGAGGAAGGTGTGGCTATGGACGTTGAGGAGGAGGGGGCATTGAGGAGGGAGGGTTGGTTAATGAGGGGGAGGAGCAAGCGGAAGGAGAGTCAGAAGAAGAAGAGGAAGGGTTGCAGGAGGACAGTGTAGACGAAGAACTTGAAAGGAAAGGAGAGGACGAAGGGGATGATGATGATGATGAGATTGACGAAGGGGATGGAGATCATAGTGACTCGAGTAGTGGAGATGGAGGGGATTATGATCAAGGTGGGCAGGGAGTGATCAGTAGTGATGACCAGAGGAGTGATAATACTCAGATGTTGGATTCTCATGAGGTTTATCAGAGGAACGTATGCATGGGAGAAGGGGGTTCTTCCATGCAGCAACATACTTCTCAAACAATAGAGGACCGTTGGATGGGGATTGGTCGTTTCTTACAAACGGTCAAGGTTTGGGCCTAGGGCCTTTTTCTCCTACTGGGCCTCCTGTGGACCAGTCCGGTATTATACAGGAGGCAATTCACATGTTGTAAGAAGGAGGTCCCACCTGTCCGTCTTTACCCAGGTACAAGAGTGTAATTGTGCACAATGATGTTGTAAGTGCTCAACCTACCCAGTTGTTTACTGTTGGCAGTAGTGTTGAGGTTTTTTCAACGGGGACCGTCAATCTGGATTCACGAGGGGATGGTCGGCGGCAGTCAACTTTGTTTTCTAACCCTTATTTATTTGGGCCTTTGTATGCGAATCTGCATATGCCGTTGAGTGTGTTAGGGTCGCGGGAACTCTATATATTTGAGCAAGGTCAGTCCAGTGGGCAGGTGCAAGTCATACACCAACCAAGAAACCAATTGCTGAGGATCAAGCTTGGTCGTCGTCTGCTGAATTCATCAGGCAGCTGTATCAGCCCTCAGAGTCGGACGAGGAAGCCTATTATAGAGGAGAGTTAACTGTTAACGGTTGGGACTCGGAGGATACGCTTAGTATGGGCAAGAACGACAGGGGTCATGATGTTGAGCAACATTTTGAGTGGCCACCAGTTGGAAGTGATAAGGAAGATATAGAAAGCTGGGGGCAGGAGGAGACATATGTGGGGATGATAACGGTCGTCAAATTTTAGAAATCATCTGCTTCAAGAACAAGTTCCTGGGATTCTATTAAAGGGAAAAACGTCACGAGCTGCCGGAAGAGGCTTCGGTCAGCAACTATGTAATTGCTGCTGTTAATGAAATGAATGTGGGGTTGTGGTATGTAGTGTTTATTTATGGGGAACCATGCCAGTATAGGAGGCAGGAGATTTGGGAACAACTTGCCCATGCTTTGAATTCGTTGGATGGCTCGTTTGTGATAGTGGGAGATTTTAATCAGGTGGAGGATGTGTCTCAGAAGTTTGGGGGCTCCCAACGAATTCGAGGGGAGGATGCGTTTCGACAATGGAAGGATAAGGTGGGGGTGGTGGACTTACCTTTTTCTGGAAATACATTTACTTGGTCGAATAAGAGGGAGAGTGACTAGCTCATTTTGGAAAGGCTTGATCGGGCTTATGCATCTCCGGAGTGGGTGCAAAAGTTTCCAGAGTCCTTTGTACACAACTATCCGATTGTGTTTTCGGATCACTCACTGGTATCTCTCCATATCAGAAAGAGAATGGTGTCCAAGAAAAGACCGTACCGCCTTGATCCGTGGGTGACAAGAGTGAAGGAGTTCCAAGACGGGGTGAAGGAGATTGTTCAAGAGTTCTATGGGGGTGGCAGCACCATGTTTAGATGTTTGAAATGGTTGGGTAACGTAAGGAGGTTGGGGAAGAAAATTACTCTGGAGTGGAAGAATCAAAAGGGGAAGGAGGTTGCAGTTGAGATTGAGGCCCTGCAGCAATTACAGAACCAATTGGGCTCTTTTGGGATGACAAACTCAGCTGTTGCGGCGGCTATAAGTAAAGGGCAGGAGGTGGAGCATATGTTAGCTGAGGTCCATAAATTTTGGGCCCATAAGAGTAAATTGAAGTGGGCTGGGCTGGGTGACCAGTGTACGACCTTCTTCTTTAATCACTTTAAGAGGAGGTAGTCCTTTAATAAAATTAATAGCATGGTGTTGTCGTCTGGCTGTCTCCTTTAATGAGGAGGACTTTTCCTCGGAATTTGTTGGTGAATTCACAAGGATGTACCGTCCTGTCTCTCATTTCCCGGCTTTAAGAAATCGGTGTATAGAGGAGGCTGTTCAAGCAATTACAAGGAGGCTCACTGTGATCCAACAAGTGAGTCTTATGCAACCCTTCACAAAAGAGGAAGTTAAGAAGGTGGTGGGGAGTATGAAGGGAAATAAAAGCCCAGGGCCGGATGGCATTCCCCCTGAGTTCTTCCGTAATTGTTGGCATATAGTCGGTGAGCAGGAGGTGGATGTGGTGTTGCAAGCGGTTAATGAGGGGCAGATGCTTGGTGAAATCAACAACATGAATATAGTTTTGTTGAAGAAGCAGCCGGAAGCGCAGAAGGTTGATGAGTTTCGTCCAATAAGCTTATGCAATGTTTTGTATCGGATAAGCGCGAAATGTTTGGTTGGGAGATTGAGGCATGTCATAGGTGATCTCATCTCGGATACTCAGGCAGCCTTTGTTCCGGGATGATTGAAAGAGGATAATATCTCGGTGGTACAGGAGATTTTACAAATGCTGAAATCCAAAAGAACGGGGAAACAATTTGCGGCCTTGAAAGTGGATATGAGTAAGGCTTATGATCGCCTCAGATGGGATTTCATTGAAGCGATTCTTCAGCGGATGAATTTCCCTGAGAGATGGGTCCGTTTGATTTCTAGGTGCATTTCTTCAGTTAGGTACTCGGTGATGGTAAATGGGGTGCCGTCTCAGCAGATTGTTCCCACTGCTGGCCTACGACAAGGTGATCCCTTATCTCCATATCTGTTTATCTTATGTATGGAAGCTCTGTCGGTAATGATCCAGATGGAGGTGGAGAAAGGGGAAATTCAGGGAGTTAAGGTTGCAAAGGAAGCGCCAATGGTCACTCATCTTTTCTTTGCTGATGATTCCATGTTCTTTACGGAGCTGAATGCTTCATCTTGCATCGCTTTGAAGAATGTGATTAGTATAACTATGTTTCTGGCCAGGTGGTTAATGTTCAAAAGTCAACTGTCTGCTTCTCTAAGGGGGATAAGGAGGAAGATAAGGAGGGAATGAAGGTTATTTTTGGGTATCCGGAGGGGGGTTTTTTCAATCCTATTTAGGGGTTTCTACGCTTACACTTAGAAGGAGAGTTGATCATTTTGGATTCATGATTGATGATATCCACAGGAGACTCCAGAGTTGGAAGGCCAAGCTGCTCTCCCCTGCGGGGAGAATTGTTCTTATTAATGCTATGTTGATTTCTCTTCATCAGCATATTTTTAGCATTTACTTGGTTCTAAAAAGGGTGGTGGATAAAATTAAGTCTATGATTCAAAATTTCTTTTGGGGGACGCCTGATGGTTCTAAGTGTGTTCATTGGAAGAGTCAGGTGGAGGTGTTCAAACCCAAAGGGGCTGGAGGATTGGGTGTTAGGCATGTGGGTTGTCTTAACAAAGCTTTGTTGTTGAAGCAGGCGTGGAGGGTGTACAAAAACCCTGGTTCTTTAATTGCCAAGGTTTAGAGGGCAAAATATGGTAGGGCTTCTCCTGTTGAGATAGACCGAGATTATAGGGCGCCGCAGACTGCTTCTCCAGCCTGGAGAGGTATGGTGGGAGTGGTGGCTTAGAGCTGGAAGCAGTTTCGGTGGAGTATTGGGAATGGTCAGAAAATTCCTGTGGCTGATAGTAGGTGGATCCCTGGAGGGACTGTTGACTTTGGTGAGGGGATTGATGAAGCTGCTCTGGAGGGGAGGAAGGTCGCAGACTTGGTTTCCTTGAATGGAAGTTTTGCTAGGTGGGGCAGACTGACCTTAAATACTTTGTTTCCTCCGACGCTTATAGCCAAGATTCTGAAGATTTTTCCACCACAACGTGATGTTGATGATATGGAGGATGAGTTGGTGTGGCCTAGTCCGTCGTCTTCAAATTTTTCAGTGAAAGATGTTTATTGTTATTTTCTGCGATTGGAGACTGGGTGTAAGTTTCTAGATGCGATGGAAACAAAGTTTTGGAGAGTGTTGTGGCACTCGGACATGTCTCCTAAAGGGAAGATGTTCCTGTGGAGATGTGTTGTGGATGAATCTTTTGAAACGATCATGCCCTAGAAACGGGGATTGCCACTGCGGACAAGATATTGAGTCAATGGATCATCTTTTCCGCTTTTTTGATGTGGCTTCTAGATTATGTAGTGGGTCAATCCTGGGGATTAATAGTGTTGTCAATCAGCATGTGAAATGGTTTGAATGGTTGAAAGGTTGGGTGATGTTGTTGAAGAAGGAGGTTGTGGAGGAGAGGAATTGTTTGCGTCTGTTTGTGGCATGCTTGTGGGCTATTTGGCTCATGAGGAATGCTATTGTCATGGGGGGGAGAGTGTTTAAGGAGTGCACTATTGGATAGAATGTTGCAAAATGCGTATAGTGAGGAGAGCAGATGGGTAGAGGCTAAGAAGTGCTCTGGGAAGGCTGTTGCTAAGTGGGGTGAGTTTGCAGTTTCTCTTAATAGGGAAATGAAAAAGACCTAGGGGGGTATGATGTGGAGGTGAATGGTGCTAATGGCATTATAGTGGATGGTGCATGGGATGTGACTTCTGGGAAGGCTGTTGCAGCTTGGGTAGGCTTCAGGAATGGGGTTAAGGAGTGGTGGGGAGCGGAGAGTACGTGGGCGGAATCGGCTTTATAAGTGGAGCTGCTCACGATTGCTTATGCCCTTTGGGCTGCAAGACAACGAGGTGTCACAGAGATTTATATTCTCATGGATTGTAAGGTGGTTGTTCAATGCCTGCTGAAGCCCAATGAAGCCCCGGTGGAGTGTCGTGGTCTGGCCATGTGGTGCTCTACATTAACGCAACTGTTCCCGACAGGGCAAATCGTCAAAGTTCAGAGGAGTGCCATTAGAGAGGTGCATAGGCTGGCTAAGGAGGTGGCCAGGAAAGGGGCTGGAGTTTGTTTTATGTAATGTTTGTCCTTTGTAAGTTATATTTCTATTTGTTGTATTTCTGTTGTTGTTTCCTTGGTATGTTTGGCAAAAAAAAAAAAAAAAAAAGAATAAAATCCTAAACTAGCTACCATTTTTACCTGGTTGGAATCAAATTTATTACCCAATTCCCCTAAAAACCTAGTACTTGTTAACCCTAAATCCCAAAGTCAATACAAAAATGATAAACATCTTGGGGCAAGACACACTTTAAATGTCTTGCCTTTGTATAAAACTTATATATTTGTAAACTAATTGAAAAAAATACATGATTGACTTCTATAACTATAATAAATACATATAAATGTTATAAAATCATATTTTTATCTATATTTTTTAAAATATATAAAAAAAAATAAAAAAATATGCCTAACGGATGGAGTCCTTTTGTTAGGGTGTCAATTTTAATTGTTAGCATAGCCAACACATTCCAAGCTTTTTTTAATTGATAATTAATAGTAACTGTAAAAAAATTAGGATTAAAAATGATGATGAATATTAATTTGATAAGGAGCATGACATTTAAGCAGTGTCTTACCCTAAGACATGTATTATCACTCCAATACAAAAATTCATCTACTCGCCTAATCCACTCGTGTTTCCCCCAATTCCAGTGGCGAAGTCAAGATTCAAAGTCAGAAGTGTCAGATAAAATTTAACAAAGAAGATAAATTATATACGGACAAATTTTGAAAATTTATTAGAAATCAAAACTTTCACTAAAGCATATTTATATTTGATTGTTAGAAATCAGCAATTAACAATACTACCATCACCATCTCGCAACAATATTATACTTTGTAACTAATTAAACAAACAAATATTCTATAATTTGAATCTTATTAATATTTGAACAAAATAAAACTAAGAACCCTAATCATTCTATTCATAAATTAAGATTTCATCACTAAATTAGCAAATTTTGTAATTATTCAATACAAATTTAACAAAAGTTAATAAATTAATTATAAATAATATTGGACTCGTGCGTTGCATGAAATATTAAGTTATGTATTTATTATAAATAAATTTATATCTGAAAGTTTAATTAAGCTAGTTAAATAAAATGCGGAAAATAAATAGCGGAAATAAAGTGCGGAAAATAAAGGAGAAAAGACACGGTGGTTGTTAACGATATTCCTCCCAATGAGTACGTCACCGCCTAGAGTTCTCCAACTCTAGGATTGAATCTCGATCTCTTATTAGGATGAACCGTAGACAATCTTAGAGTCTTCTCTACTCTCAAGATCTAACCCACCACTTAATATCACCTCTCAATTAAGTGTGGGAGGAGTCTTCCTCTCAACTCCTAGTCCTCACCCTAATACTCTTGGCTTAAATAATAAGTAGGAATGAAATACAATATTTTTGTGATCTCACAAACAATAGTATGAAACAATAACGCTCAAGTGAGATATATGCTTGTGTGTCTTGTATTCTTCTCTTATTCTCTTCAATGGCCAAGGACGTACTCCTTGTATTTATAGTGCAAGTAGCCGAAGTAGCAAGGGACCAAACTTGGACAAATCTTAATCATAACCTTCTTACAATGGATATAACATTTTGATCTTACTTTGTCCCTTCCTTTGTATCATATAATCCTTCTAACCATATATAAAAGTTTCCCTTGATTTGTTACGTCAAACATGCACAATCACAATCATCATATAATTATCTTTGATTTTCCTAGGTCAATACAAATGTGCACAATCATGATAGATTTGGCTTGTACCTATATTACTCATGAAGGAAATAATATAATTCAAGCACATTTCCTTTGCAAGAGAGATAATATATTTTAAGATCATTAATTATTTGCATAATATAACTATATTACTCTAGATAGTCATTAATCATATCTTGCATCAATCAAATATATTATATATATAATTGTATAAATTTGATATTCATTATAATCTTGAATGGTTTAAATAATTTTAACAATCAAATCTTGCCTTTCATGATTTAGATAATTTAATTAATAATTTATTCCTTTTGTCTTACATCAAAATAATATTAATTATATACTAAAAGTAACTCAACAATCTCCCCCTTTTTGATTTGAGACAAAACCCAAGAATTTTTACTTTTAGATTATCAAATTTATATTTCTGTCCCCTTTTTTGTATTACATCAAAAAGATCAAATAATATTACAATTTATCATAAGATGACCAAGAAGTTTTCTCCCCCTTTAAAAAAATATTGAAAAAGAGTTGAGTATTTAAAAAAATTAAACCATATTAAAGATCATAAAAGTTACTCAAGTGATTCAACAAACGGGGAGGGTTAAGACTTAATGGTTTCACAAAAAATAAGAGTTATATCATGAAGCTTTGATTATCTGATTGAAGTAAATTAGACATCCAACTAAGAGAAATATGGGAGACTCCCCATTAATAAGTGTATCAAACATCATGAGGAATCATATTAGTAGGTCTAGTTCCTTTTGGAACCCAAATTTGAATAATCCTAGGTGAAATTTTATTATGACAATAATATGCATGATGCCCATTTCTTAAGCAATATTTGCACTTTCTCGAACTTGATTTATGTGATGAAGGTCTAAAGAAATTATTATAAATTTTCTTCTTATTCGATGGATTGTATCCAACCCCTTCTTTATTAATCGTGCTCGTTGAGTGCAAAGTAGCCTATCTAAATTCTCTTGTTCTTTTGTAAATTTTAAAATTATTTGCTTATGGTCATCACATTTATTTTGTAAGTCACATTTTTCTTTTTCAAGATTTTCTAACTTCTTGCAATAATTGTTATTCTCTTTTTCTAAGGTGGAATTTATTTTCATTAAATTCTTGTATTGTTCTTTTTAATTCTTTAATTTTAGACAATTGTTTATCTTCTACTTTTGTGCATTCAATTAAAAATTCAATTAATTCACTTTTAGAATATTCATGAAGATGAGAGAATTGTACCTCATCCGAGCTTTCATACTCGGTTTCATCAGTGTCCATACCTTCTTTGGCCATTAGACAAAAGTTGGTCGTATGCTCCTCATCACTATCATCGTTACTTGAGTCGTTATCACTCCATGTGGCAATCATAGCCTTCTTTTTGTCTTTGTCTGATTTAAGTTTTCGGTATTCTTCCAACTTTTGAAGTAATGGGCAATCTTTTATCATATGCCCTGGCATACTACATCCATCACAAGAAACAGTGTTAGTAACATCTTTATTAAAGTTAGAGGACTTATCTTTAGGAGCTCTTTTACTTCTCTTTGATGAGGATCCCTTGTCTTTTTCTCTCGGATTGTGTTTCTTCATCCGGGCCATCTTTTGGAGACTACGAACTAGTGATGCAAAGGGATCATCATTGTCTCCATTTTCTTCTTCTTCTTCGGATGAGTAATCATTCTCTTTGGCGGCCTTTAGTGCAATGCCCTTCTTGGTGGATATTTCTTTTTCTTCTTCGGTAAGATGTATCTCATGGGTAAGAAGTTTTCCCAAAAGATCATCTAGTTCAAGTTTCTTGAGATCTTGTGCTTCCTCTATAGCGGTAACTTTAGGACCCCATTTATTTTTGGGAAGGCACCGGAGCACTTTTCTCACCATTTCTTCATTCGAGTATACTTTACCAAGGGATTTTAGGTTGTTGGTAATGTCGATGAAGCGCGTGAACATGTTTTTAATTAACTCACTAGGCTCCATCTTGAACAACTCATATTGATGCACGTACATGTTTAACTTGGTTTCTCTTACTTGACTTGTACCTTCATAGATCACCACCAACTTGTTCCAAATCTCTTGAGCTGTATCACATGCAGAAATACGATTATATTCATTAGCATCCAAACCACAATAAAGAATATCTTTCGCCCTAGAATTTTTTGAGAGTTTTTCCCATTCAACATTAGTATATTCATCTTCAGGTTTATCTACTAATTCATTTTTGTCATTTCTAATCTTCGGGACAACATAAGGGCCTTTTTCAACAATCCTCCAAAGTTCTATATCATTAGATTCAATAAATACATACATAGCATTTTTCCAATAACCAAAATCTTTTCCGCAAAATAGAGGTGGTCTAATATTTGATCTACCCTCCATATTTGTGTTACAGAAAGCCATGATCATTCCTATAGACGGTTAAGTCACACAAATAGGTTAGGCTCTAATACCAATTAAAAGTTTAATTAAGCTAGTTAAATAAAATGCAGAAAATAAATAGCGGAAATAAAGTACGGAAAATAAAGGAGAAAAGACACGGTGGTTGTTAACGATGTTCCTCCCAATGGAGTACGTCACCGCCTAGAGTTCTCCAACTCTAGGATTGAATCTCGAGCTCTTATTAGGATAAACCGTAAACAATCTTAGAGCCTTCTCTACTCTCAAGATCTAACCCACCACTTAATATCACCTCTCAATTAAGTGTGGGAGGAGTCTTCCTCTCAACTCCTAGTCCTCACCCTAATACTCTTAGCTCAAATAATAAGTAGGAATGAAATACAATATTTTTGTAATCTCACAAATAATAGTATGAAGCATTAACGCTCAAGTGAGATACATGCTTATGTGTCTTGTGTTCTTCTCTTATTTTCTTCAATGGCCAATGACTCCTTGTATTTATAGTGCAAGTAGCAGGGGACCAAACTTGTACAAATCTTGATCATAATCTTCTTACAATGGATATATCATTTTGATCTTACTTTCTCCCTTTCTTTGTATCATATAATCCTTCTAACCGTATATAAAAATTTCCCTTGATTTGTTACGTCAAACATGCACAATCACAATCATCATATAATTATCTTTGATTTTCCTAGGTCAATACAAACGTGCACAATCATGATAGATTTGGCTTGTACCTATATTGCTCATGAAGGAAATAATATAATTCAAACACATTTCCTTTGCAAGAGAGATAATATATTTTAAGATCATTAATTATTTGCATAACATAACTATATTACTCTAGATAGTCATTAATCATATTTTGCATCAATCAAATATATTGTATCTATAATTGTATAAATTTGATATTCATTATAATCTTGAATGGTTTAAATTATAACAATCAAATCTTGCCTTTCATGATTTTCATAATCCTTAATTAATAATTTATTCCTTTTGTCTTACCTCAAAATAATATATTAATTATATACTAAAAGTAACTGAACAATATCCATTATTATTTAAAAATAGATCTTCAGTTGAAAACAATGTTTGAGTGTAATTATAGTTAATCTTGACTGCATCAATTCAAGTGAGGCACCGTTCTTTTGAGCGTTGCGTTGCGGTTAGTACATTGCGTTAGATTGCGGTTATGCACAAAAGAACGGTGTCTTAATGTAATTGTTTTGGATTGAAGAAGTCATATATGAATTTTCTATTTTAAAGTTTACTTAACAATTACAAGAATAAATTAATCAATGATAAATAGAAAGTAACCATTATTTTAAAATAAATAATCATATACATTCTTTTGAATTACATTATTCTTACTTGATGACTGATTTTTTTTAAAAGTTAGTTTGTAATTTTCTTTAAAATTATTTTATGTATTATAGGATTGTTATTGTTATAAAAATAAAAACGTTTGTTATTTAATGCATTTTTAATGACACTTATACACGTGTTCTAAGCCTCGTTTAATACGTTTAAAAATGTTTCTAGAAAAATAAACATCCACATTATAATGTTCCAAAAATACCCTCATAAATAAAACCTCTTCCTTTGTACCTAGATGTAAAACACCGAAAAATGCTATTGTGTTACCATTAAAATTTCTGACGTGCATTACTTTCCGTTTGTTTATATGAGTTGTTATCACACGGAGCTATTAGGAACGCGAGTGAGTTCGTTAGAATTTTTAGAGTCTTAAAAGTATCAGTTAGAGACTTTTTGGGTATCGGTTAAAATTATTTGGGATCAGTTTGTAAAAACTGTTTAAGGAAAGATGTTGTTTTAGGAAAAGAATAAATTGGAAGGGTGTTACTAACACCTATGTTCTATTTGTACTAATTTTACCCTAATTTTCTCCCTCTATAAATACCCTATTTGGATCCCTACCCCAATAAACTAATACCCTAGAAATCTACATCAGCCGCAAAAACCCATATTCTATTCTCTCTCCCCCTCCTCCCTTTCTCCCTCTGCTTCACCCCGAGGCCACGCACCACCACACCACCCACCAATACACCACCATCAACCACCCTCCTTCCTCTCCCATTTTGACGCCGGCCGCCACCCCGCCCTATTCTGACCACCACCGAGCCATTTCCGGCTACCTCGCCGCCCAACGCACCGCAACTGACCTCCCCAAAAACTCCTTGCTCGGTTCCACTTCTACACAACCAGTCGCGCCACCACGATCCACCACCGCAGCACCGACGCCCAGCGGAGGCACCGATGACCACCCTGGCACCGACGACCACCGTCCCCAACTCCGGCGAGGACGACGCCAGCTCCAGTGACTCTCCCACCCTCTTTTCTTTCCATTTCTATTTTTTCCTGCTGCCACCCCCTCGCCGCCGACGACCACGGCGCCAGCGACCTCCGAGCCGCCACCATCGCCGCCGCAGCACCACCGTCGACCTCCTCAACTGTTTGATCCCCCTCTTCTGCTTAGTAAAGCTCTAAAACCTTTCTTGTTATTTGCTTTCATTTGTCTATGTGTATACATAATACATGGTTAAATCTTGCTAAGTGAAGTATTTGAATGTGTAAGAATCAGTAGTGACCATATGAGTATTGATTAGTTAGAATTGGTTAGGGTTGATGCATATGAATATCACTATGAGGTAATTTTTGCAAGTAATGTAAGAAGGTTCTGTTTATGCATGAATAGGATGATAGTCATTTATTATTAATTGCTTTTATAGGAGATGGGTATGGTATTATCCTTGCTAGACTAAGGTTGGTATTTAATATTAGATAATGCATGATAGCTCTTATTTTCTTAAGTATGCTATTATTGTGTTAATAAGGGTGTACGAGGGTTCTTGGTTAAAAGAGTAAGTTTGTTTGAGTTTTAGGAATGATAAGTAAATATTAAGTTTCGTAATTTATTATTATGTTTCGTAATTTTATTATTATGTTTCGTAATATTATTATTAAGTTCGTAAGTTACTAAGTTTCGTATCGTTATTAATAAGTTTTCATAAATTATTAAGTTTCCGTAATATTACTATTAAGTCTCGTGTTATTATTATAAAGTTTCCATGACTTTATTAAGTTTCCATATTATTTTAAAGATTCTTAGTATTATTAGTTTCATGATTTTATTTTAAAAGTTTCATGTTATTATTATAAAGTTCAGGTTATTGGTTTCATGTTATTATTTTAGAGTTTCATGTTATTATTAATATTAAGGTTTCGTGTTTTTATTATTATAAAGTTTCGTATTTTCATGATTATTATAAAGTTCATATTATTATTATTAAGTTCCAAGTATTATTAAGTTTCCAAGTTATTATTAAGTTATTGTATTATTAATAAGTTTTCATGTGGCTACTTTCATAGTACTTCTTTTGTTAAGGCTTGTATTACTATTTTTGAGTACTTATTATTATTACCAAGTTCATGTTATTATGGAGTCCTTATGTGAAGTGTGCAATCTTAGTCTTTCATGTCTTTGCTAAAGTTTAGATGTTTTTGGGTTGGATTATGATGACTTTGGAAACCTAGAAATATACTAGGAAAAGGGAAGTTGTAGATGAGAGTGCATGGTCTAGTATGTTATTGCATGATTAATGGCATAGTTGTAATTTGTGGGAATAGTACCATGCAAAGTTTTATGTCTAGGGTTGTTCTTGTCCTTAAAGCTAGTTATTATTTGATTAAGGTGGAGTTATTGTTGACATGATGTTATGTGATTATATTGCATGTTACATGGTTAGTTTAGTTGTAAGAAATTGTTAAGTTGGGGAAATGGTAGAAATTGTATGAATTAGCTATCGTGGAGAGAGAGTTTTAATTTTAGAATTATTATTCGAATCCTAGGTCCGAGCGAGACGACGAATTAGTAGCTCCTGTGTGTAAGTGATTGCAGAAAAGAGAAGTTGTCCCGATATTATTTCTGAGATTGTGCACATCCGATTTCTCGACCGCCATCCATTCTGAGGATCTGAGATCCTGTTCTGATTCTGAGTTTTGATATTCTGGGGATAGGCAAATCCCGCCCGCATAATAAAATTCTGATTGTTTTCTGAGGAAAGGATTACTATGTTTCTAATTTACGTTTCGATTTACGATTTGATTTACGTTTCTGATGTCTGATTTCAGAGTTTAAAAGTGTCAGTTGAGGTTTTCTGGAACGTTGTGTTTTTCTGAGTTGGAAGTTGGTACTGTTGGTTTATAAGTTTTGTTATTTCTGAAACTCTGGTTATTTCTGATCTCTGGATATTTCTGGGTTGGGTTTCAAATGAGTTGTAAAAAGGTTTGACTTGTTCCCCTCCCCTAAAATGGTTTGAAATGAACTTTAAACTGTTTTGACAGTTAGGGGTAGACATTATTGAGGTTTCCCCCTCATGTTGTGAATGTTTTGTTTTCAGGTGAAGATCAATTATGTGATAGGGACGGGCAATAGAAGTGAGGACGTTGGAGTTAGCCATTTGAGAATAAAGTTTAGTTTATGTTTAGACTTGAAGTTTAGTAATGTTGAATTTATGTTGTTCTAGAATTCGAAGTTCTTTTCATTGTTAAATTAAAGTAAACAATTATCGCTGGTTGTTAGTTTCCTTTCTTGCCTTGTATCTCTTCGGAGGTACGGCAGTAACGCCCAATTTAATAAAAAAGAAAAAAAAATGAGTCTTCCGCTGTTAATGTTAGTCAACGTTTGGCTTTGACCGTTAAGTTTAGAATTGAATTTCCGAGGCGTTACACTATATATATATATATATATATATATATATATATATATATAAACATCCACATTATTTAAGGGAAATTGAAATCTAATAAACCAACCTTTAAGGGTCTTTTGAAATAACGAACCAACCTTGAACATTAATATTGAACGAACTAACCTTGACATGTTATTTTTTCCAGCGAACCTCCGACGAGTCTCACTCGTCGGAAAGCTGACTTAGTGGGGGTGGATGCTGACTTGGATTATTTAAGAGCCAAAAAAAAAAGAAAAGTTAATTAAGGCATGTGCTGTGTTTTTTTATCTGCCAAATCACTATTCCCCTTTATTTTTTTTACTGTACACCTCACCCACCTCTATTAACTCCCATTCTCTCTAACTCACTCTCTCTCTCTCTCTCTCTCTCTCTCTCACACACACACACACACACACAACCCCAGCCCCAAGCCCCCGACCCCGACCCATCCCCCCCACCCCAACCTCTCACTCTCTCTTTCAACCACCCTCACCACTGCCACCACCACCTCCACTGCCAGCCATCTCCACCACCACAACCTCCACCTCACCCCCCTGGACGACAACAAGAGATCGACGCTTGCTTCGCCGAGTGAAAGCCTCCGATCGATCTCGACGATCACATCCAAAAATTTTCAAGCAATATCCCTTCAATTCCTCACCTGAAAATTATAAAAACCCATTATCCACCTTGATTTATCTCCAGTTTTTTCTGAATTCTTCATTACCCATTCCAAGAATCAAGATTTCCAGCTGAAATTTTCAGTACCCAGTTCAAAAGCTAATACTTTCAGCTCAAATTTGCAGTACCCAGTTCAAAAGCCAAGAGTTTAGCTGAAATTTCCAGTGCCCAATTCAAAAGTTATACTTTCAACTCAAATTTGCAGTACCCAGTTCAAAAACCAAGATTTTCAGCTGAAATTGCAGTGCCCAGTTCAAAAGTTGAGATTTTTGCTGAAATTTCCGGTACCTAGTTGAAAAGTTCCCATTTTGATCTGTCCCAGTTCGAAATTAGTGATTTTTGGTGAATTTTGCAATACCCGGTTGCTAAAAAATGAGTTTATTTGAGACAAATTTTGATTCTGATCAGGTTGTTCTTGAGTCAATTTGACGCCATTTACTCGAAGATTGGAACGACCCTCGAATTGGAGCTCCATTTTCAGTCGGATCCTCGGGCCCAGATGGCTGGCAGTGGAGGTGGTGGTGGCAGTGGTGAGGGTGGTTGAGAGAGAGAGAGAGTAAGAGGTTAGGGGTGGGGGGATGGGTCGGGGCTGTTAGAGAGATATATATATATATATATATAGAGAGAGAGAGAGAGAGAGAAAGAGAGTGTGAGAGAGAGTGAGAGAGAGAAAGGGAGTTAATAGAGGTGGGTGAGGTGTACGGTAAAAAAAATAAAGGGGAATAGTGATTTGGCAGATAAAAAAACACAACACATGCCTCAATTTATTTTTCTTTTTTTTTGGCTCTTAAATTATACAAGTCAGCATCCGCCACCGCCAAGTCAGCTTTTCGACGAGTGAGACTCGTCGGAGGTTCGCTGGAAAAAATAACATGTCAAGGTTGGTTCGTTCAATATTAATGTTCAAAGTTGGTTCGTTATTTCAAAGGACCCTCAAAGGTTGGTTTATTAGATTCCAATTTCCCTATATATAATCATGTAATATTAATGTATGCATTAATGTGTATGTTTGCATTGATAACTCTTCTTTCTTTTCCCTTTTTTTTTTCTTATTCACTATTTTTATATTCTTTATTCTTTTAAATAAGAAAACTATTCTGTTTATTTTTCATTTTTATCTTTTTTTATAATTATTTTAAATATAACCTTAGTAACATTTTCAATAGTACAGATGGTTTACTTGCATCCCGTGCAATGCACGGATCTAAGTACTATAGTGTGTGTATATATATATATATATATATATATATATATATATATATATATATATATATATATATATATTTCTGGGTACAAAGGAAGAAGATAGGAATATATGTATTTCAATATGGGCAATTTGGGAAAGTTAAAATTAATCAATTTTACTTTTTCTTAAAAATAATGTAATAATAGTGCAAAACCCCGAAAAATTCGAATGTGTTGACCGTAACATCGTTAATAATTTAAGTTGACATTGTTAAAATTTGAGAATTTATCGGCGACTATTTCTGCTAACACTTGAGCTGGTAGGACTACGACCGTTGAGAGATTAACATGGATATTTTAATAATTTTCCATGTGCAAGGAAGTAAGAGTAATTTGGCAATTTTATGTGATTGATATTATATGACTTTATGTGTGTTTCTTTTAATTATTTCTGAATTATGTGTTTTAGTTTTATTATTTTGTGGTTATTATTCTTAGTTAGAAAAATATATTTTATTTTATTTTTTCTTATTACTATTATTAGCAGCTGGTTTAATTATTTTATTTTACAAAATTATTTTCTACGTTAATTAGTTTCAATACAAGTTAACTAAAAACCCTACTTACTAAGACCTACCTCCCTCCTCCCTCCCTTGCTGCAACCGCCAGCGACACACGAACACCCAGCGCCGCCTCCCTTCGCCGTCGACACAACCCGCAGTCCCGAAGTACCACCGCAAACCACCACGACCGCCGCCCAGACCACCGTCCGAAGACGCCATTACCACCGCACCACCACGCCACTACCGTCGCAACCGCTGGAGAAACGAAAGGATCGATCTCTGTCGCTGCTGTTTTCGTCATTGCTGTGTTTGTCCAGCCACCATCGTGACCCTGCCGAGGCTGACCTTCGCCGACGACTCCCCACCATTCAACGTCGCCGCTGCCGTTGACCTCCGCCTGACCGCCACTCGCCCAACCCTCTCAGTAAACCCTAAACCTGTTTTACTGTTCTATTCGTTTACTGTCATTGTTTATCATTATTCATACTAATTGCTTTTTTTTTTTTACCTTATAATTTGATTGTGATTCATGTTATTCATATATAAAAACTCATGTTGATAATATGCTGGGAGTAAGTGTTTGATTTTGTTGGTAAATTATCAATCTTTGCTCATATATATGATGTACATTGTTAGTTCATGAAAAAACATATTTAGGGGTTCGATTAGAGAAAATTATGGGACATAATTTACAGTGGCTATGTGCTTAAGTTATATTTTAGTGCTGGATGATGATGATTAGTTAAGGGTTTGGGTATCAAGTGTATAATTTCTTTGCTTAGCATATTGTTAATAATGGTCAATACATGTGAAGTAGTGTTATTGTATGTGATTTATGTTAGAGTTTGTTTAGGGTTAATCCATGAAGTTTATTGGAAGTAATTTACTAATTTTATATGTTCATGTCCCTGTTTTAATGCATGATGATCGATAGTGAGTATAGGTTGTTTATTAGTTGCAAAAATATGTGATTAATGTAGTGTGTTTGGATAAATTATGTGTAGGGTTTGTGATAATAGTAGATTATGTATGAATTAGGTTTAAATCTTCTTATGGTTCTTGCAAATTAAATTATATTGTGTTCAGTAAAGTTTTGGTCTTTGGTGTAGTACTCGTATTATTTTGATTATTATCATGTGCAGTATCTATAATACGAGTTTTATCGATTTCTTTATTTAAAAATACTTCAAATTTGGTCATGAGTGAAGGTTTATTTTTATTGTTGTGTGAGATTTATTTTCATACGGTTTCGATGTCGAAAAATCGAGTTTTGTTATGATCTCTATGATTAGAATTATAAAGAAAATGCTTACTTTGAAAATTTAATGTTTTTATGTGAGTTTTGGTGTTAGTTTGGGTATGGATTGACCTTGGTTATGTTAGGGGGGTGAAGGGAAGATATTTGACCTTAGTAAACTATTTAGAGGCCCAAGTTGGAGTCCCGGAATAGTTAGATTAGAGTTAGGATCGAAAAACCCGAAATAAAAATAAAGCAGTTTGGACAAAATTGTTCTGTCATGCTATAACGATCACCATAAATTTTTTAGTCGAGCTTTAATCTTACTATTCAGTCTGGAAGTTCCCTAGTGTGTTAGCGTTCATGAGAATTTTGCGGATCGTGTTTTCAAGGTGTATATTCTGAGTTATGACCCAACTAAATGACCTAGGTAAGAACTGGATATGTTTGATAGTTGATTGTTTTTGAGAACCTTAAAGTGTGTTTTAGGTCTCGGGGTCAACATAAAAGTTTTAGTAGACATCCCGAGGTTTCTAGAAAGTCCAAAATCAAACCCATAGAATGTCGGAAAATCAAGTTATGGTCCTTCCTATGCGACTGATGCAATTTACCAGGTTTTATGTTTTGATAATGTGTTATTGAGAAATATTGATTTGTTTGTAATATGCTAGTTAATTGAAATATGTGAATTGATTTAAAATGTTAAGTTATGAATTATGGGAATCTTATAGTGTTCCTAGGGGTGGGTTAGGCAAATTCCGTACGACGGGTATTGATTTTAGAAATTATTGTATTTTAGGTACGTTCTACACCGTTCGTTATAGTGAGCTCAAGTGTATTCATGAAGTGAAGAGAAAATTGTCAGGTAATGCCTATGTCCTAAATCCCGCAGGGGTGCACTTTAATTGTTTTGATTGATTTTAAGTTGTTTTGCGGTTTGCATCCCGAATGGATTTTATGGTGAAAATTGACTGTCTATTTCATATGTTGATTACGTTCTTTTGAGTTGGTAAAATGTGGACAGTCTTTTATGTGTGAATTGGAAATGGTTTTGAGAATTGGGAATGGATTGACGAAGACTAAAAAATTGTGTTTTTAAACCGGACTAATAAATCAAATGAGTTGTAAATGCGAGTTCGAGAAACATCTCCAAAGACCAGGTTTGTGGCATCTTGTAGGGGAAATGTCAAGAGATCAGGGATGCCTGATAAGTGCTACTTCCCCGGGTTTAAGTGTGTGCACGTTTGTGAAATGGATGGCCATCCGTATGAATGAGATTGTGATTAATTGATATTGATATTGAGATTGAGATTGAGATTGTGATGAGATCGAGATATACTTATATGCGAAGTCGTGGACTTCGAGGGCCAAATAAGGAAGGTTCGCCCGTTTAATAATTCTGTTGAACGATGGTTATGGTTGGTTGGGAAAGAAAATAGTTTATGAAAAGATTTGACTCGTTTACTTCTCCCCCTAAAATGAATTGAAATGGTTTTTAAAATGTTTTGACGGTTGGGGTAGACATTATTGAGTCCTCCTCATATTTTAAATGTTTTGTTTCTAGATGAAGAGTTCTGTGATGGGAACTAGCAAGTGAGGATGATTGTTAGAGTTTATTTCTGAATAAGGAGTTTAGCTGTGTGACCAGACTTGAAACCTTTAAGTAGTGTCTTTATGTTTTGAACCAAGAATGTTGTTCAAGTTTTAAGTTGAAGTATTAGTTTATTTTAATTAATCTCTGTTATATCTTGTATCTCTCCGGAGGTACGGCAGTGACGCTCGCTTTCTTTTATTCGACTTTTCCGCTGTTAATCGTTGGTCAATGCTAGGTTTGACTGTTAAATTATTAAAATTGAATTTCCAAGGCGTTACAAATGGTATCAGAGCTTGACACATGGATCTCCGAAGTCAACTTGACACATGACAATTTGTAATTTGTCAAAATAAAATAATTTATTTTTCATGTGTCATTCTCCCATTTGTTAACAAATTTTTGCCTCCTACCGATGCCCCCTTCGAGAGCCAATCGCGATCATAACCATGCAGTATATAGAGCGGTTGGGTCACAATTCTTGTTCAAACCCCCAAAACTAAGAATTAGGAAGTTGGGTCAACCAAAACAACTTCTTTCATTTGGGTCACCCTTTTTTTTCTAGTTTGGGCTTAACCCAAATAGTACAAACAATACCTAGAACGATTTGCTCCCCCTTTTTTCTTTTTTATCATCATCATAAATTTTCCAATTGGATCAAATCTTACCAGAGATTATGAGATAAGATTTTTGATATTAGAATTGAGGTAGGATAAGGGAACTTGACAGATCAATTGTTATATAAAGGGATCTTTTCGTGTCACTCTTCATTTGCCTACAACTCGTGGCTCATCTTATGTGATTTGTTTTTGGCAACGTTCCGGATGATAATTCCAACCCCAAGGTATCATCACAGAGTCAATTAAAGTAGTTCTGCTGCTACAACTGAAGAAAGATGTGAAGTAAACTCAAAGTAACAAACTTTTCTTGCTGGATTGCTCAACCAATTTATATTTCATCTTGAAATTCATTCTTGTCTATCCTAAGAAGCAGCAAAGTCAGAAATTTTAGGAGGCCAGGAAATTTGTTGTAGGCTTACCCTCAGCAACATATGTTCAACGGTTCACAGGACCTCGAAAGCAGGGGAGGCCAGGAAATATGCGGATGAGGGAGGAGTATGTAAATCGACAAAGAGTGAGACAACACAAATACAACTACTTGAGTTTATGTTAGGGGAAAAAGCAACTGCTTTCAAGGGGAGGATTATAAACATCATCATCAATTAAAAAAGGCAAAGATTGCAGGTTGCCTTTAATTTTTCTAGTTCTTCACGTAAGCACAAAGTTGTGCTTAGTTATTTTTTTCTTTTTAAAGTGAGCATCCAAGTGGGTCACAATTGGAGAAGAAATTCACCTCAAGACCCAAACTATGGCCCAAGACATCAAGAGAAGACACCCTATATCCAACATGGGTGCCAAAACAAGTAGAAGGATCCATTTTAGGGTCTAGAGAAGCAAAAAAAGTGTTCCTGCGAGCAACACGACCCGTGGCCGGGCAACACGGGTGGTGTTGGGGTCAATACAAACTATGTTGGCCCCAGTTTATGACAAAATGTCATTTTAAGTCTCCTTAATTGCTATATAATTGCGATTCTGGCTGTTTTGTTCTTCATTCATACCTGCCATTACCATCCATCACAGCGATACTCACCACCATATTCATCCATATTCCATCCACATTCGTGGTTAGTGCAAGATTGAGATTGAATTGAGTTTTTGAAGATTAATTCCATGTTTCCAATAGAAGTGGAGCAAAAGTCCCCGTAGATCATCACGCAAGCAAGGATCGATTTCCATCTCGGTTTATTTCTCTTTCTTATAGATTTCCATGCTTTCTAGTATAGATTTTTATGTGTTTGTAGTTTAAATATGAATTGTGAGTAGTTTTAAATAATTTAACGGATAAACCCATTTTAGTTGCTTTCATGAATTAAGTTTTGTTAGTTTGAACAAGTATTAATCTAGTTTGAATGTATTTTATTTAACCTTTGAATATGTATGTCATTGTTTTTGATTGGTCATCAAGAATGTGGATATTATTGAATGAAGTATCGAAACTCGAAAGGAGAAATTCGATAATTGGAATACTTAGGATTAAACTAATTATAAAATGAACTAGATATAGATGATTTTATAATTAGGGGTCTTGTGATAATCGATCTTTAACTTAGTTAAAATTGAAATAACCACGAAAGTAGGTGATTGGTTTTACTAAGCAATTTGTTTCATTGCCAATAGCTCGCTACAAAATAAATTATGCAATTATTGACCATAAAATGTACCAAAGTAGTGACATACAAGCTTAATTCGCTTAACTAATTCGTAGAGTGACTTAGGTTTATCTTCTGAACTTTTTCTTCATTGATTTATCCCTTGTGATTTGTGTGATTTGTGTTGCTTTATCATTAGAAGTAATTAGTAGTCATTAGATTAATTTGAACCAAGACCCGAGCGATTTAGCGATTACATAGGAGACTAGTTTGGTGTGTAATTGAGCGAAGTCCCTGTGGGAACGACCTTGATATCAACTACACGTACACCAATGCACTTGCGGCGTATCAGCAGTCTAAACAAGAATGAGAAGTTGTGATTACCGGATGGTATGTTCAAATGGCTAGAGAATGTTCCTATACTTCTCCACCTCTTTATACCTTTGGTCAAAGGACTTAATGAAGATCCTTAATGAGTATCTTGACCTTGACTAAGTCTATTAACCATGTGGTATAAAAGATGATATAGTTATTGGATACTTAAATCTAAGGCCCTGTTTGGTCAGATTTAAGGAATGGAATGGGTATGGAATTAGAAACCTGGAGGGTTGGGTATGGAATTAGAATCCATAATTGAAGTTGTTTGAAGAGAAACTAGAATGGATTTAAATTACATTTCTACTGTTTGGTGAGATGTTATGGAATGGAATTGAAGCTATTTTTATTTTGAAGTCATTATATATTGTAGGATTTATTTATGATAAAAATATATTATTTTAATTAGTTATAATTAATTTTTTTCAACAATTGAGAAACAACTCACTACCCATCACAGATTCATGTTTCTGCACATATATTTATCCCAAGAAAATCTTAATAGAAAGTCTCTCTTAAATCTCTCCATAGGTTTATGAAATTTCTACAACCAAAACTAAAATGCTCAAACGTAAAGTTATCCAATTCAACAAAATGTGAGCTTAATCCAAACACTCATCCCTCATTGCAATCAAACAGAAAGAATCATATATTCAAAGCTCCCCAACCAAATCCTTATACCCAGTCCCTCGAAAACAACCCATACCCCTCCATCACCAACACCGAGTTCTTCCACCACTACTGAAATCTTTAATCTATGTAAACCTCCAACCTGAATTTCTTCAAAGGACTCCTCCGTCGGTGGGTCACCTGCCCTTTCGACCACCGCTAAGGGCTTGTCCCCGAATATCAGTGTTGCCCCGTCACACGACCTTGAACGGCGATGGGACTCGGAAGTCGATGACGGTCATCAGAAAATCAAGATGAACGGAAAGAAAAGAAAAGATGGAAAAGAATATCAGAAGAGCATTTAGGGTTGGGCATCGGGAAAGCATTTGGAGCTGGGCATCGGATATCCCAGTGGTATTGAAGAAGTGTTGATGTTCGTGCAGTGGTTTCCGGTACCGATATCCCAGTGGGAAGCGGCAGTGCTCTTACCCCCTCTTTCTCTAAGTCGAAAAAGTGGAGTGAGAATGAAAAATGATGAATGACAAAGAAATGAAAAATATCAGATCTAATTTATTTTTCTTTTAAATTAAAGTAGATATATGCTATCCTTGAGGGATAGAAATTTGATTCCCCTCATATTTGGGGGGTATCTAATCCCTCCTATTTGAGGGGGATAGGAAATCCCAAGAGATTGTTATCCCATTCCTAAACATGCTCACCAAACATTAAAATCAGGAATTAGAACTCTTGGGATTCATATTCCATTCCCTTTTGTTTCACCAAACAACCCCTAATATAAAATCGAGATTATGACTTAATGGTGAAGATTATATAGCCGTTGGAACATTAAAACAACTTCTGGGCCTCAACACGGTCCGTGTTGAGCCCAGGAAGCTCAATCTTGCTCTCTGGAGATAGCACGACTTGTGCTTGACTTATATTCACCCGTGTTGATCAAACATCTTATGCTTATCCTATATATGACTCTTATACATGTTATACATGATTTGCCACGCTATATAATCTTCTTATACTCTCCTCCTTTATCTCGTAGTAACTAACTCCGCAATGGGGGCTATGCTGGCACAAAACATAAAAGGTCAAGAGAGCACCATCTATTACTTGAGCAAAAAATTCCTGGAATACGAGAACAGGTATGTTGACATAGAGAAGATGGCCCTTGCATTGGTATGGGCCACCAAGAAGCTGAGGCATTACATGCTTCTACATACCGTATATGTCATAGCCGAAAGCAACCCCATCAAATTCATCATGGAACAACCCATCGTCAACAATCTCATTTCTCGCTGGGTAGGCATGCTTTCAAAATTCAATCTTCAATACTTATCCCAGAAGTCCATTAAAGGCCTAGTTGTCTCTGATTTCTTGGCTGCATCCCCATCACAGGAACCTCCAAGCACTCACTTGGAGTTCCTAGATGAGGATATCTTTCTCACCGATGAAGTTACAAGGGAAATGTACTTAAATGGGGCCTCCAATCAGATGGGATGTGGAGTAGGAGTTCTATTGATCTCAATAGAAGGAGCACATATCCCTGTGTCTGTGAAGTTGGATTTGATGCCACCATATACACATCAGCACCACGGACATTCACGAAGACGATACTAAGGCATGGTTTTGTGACATATATAACTTTCTGCGAAAGGGAGAGTACCCAGCCGAGCTAGATGCCCTTGGACAACGGGCTATCAGATCTTTAGCAACACAATACTGCTTAAATCCAAGATCGCTTGTACAAGAAGTCAGCCACATGTATCAACTTATTGTGCATAAATGCCAAACTGCGGAAGAAGTCATGGCCACGGTATATGGAGGAGAATGTGACGCTCACATGAATGGGCGTATGAATCCAACGAGCAGGGGTACTATTGGATGACCATGGAGGCGGACTACCTGGATTTCGTCCGAAGGTGCCACAAATGTCAAGAATATGCCAATCTGCAACATCAACCCCCTTCGTATCTGACTACCTTGACATCACCTTGGCCGTTCTCGATATGGGGCATTGACATCATTGGCAAGATACACCCTACCGGAACCGGAGGTCATGAATACATCTTGGTCGCCATCGATTATTTCACTAAGTGGGTAAAGGCAACCTCTTATGCCAAACTCATATCTAAGCAGGTGGCTAAATTCATCCTTCGGAACATCATATGCAGATACAGGGTACCTCATGAGATCATCAGTGGCAATGGGAGCCACTTTCGAAAGGAAGTAGAGACGCTGTTCACCACATATCATATCCAACATCACCAATCTTCGCCCTATAGACCCCAAGCTAATGGAACAGAGGAGGCGGCAAACAAGACAAGGGCAGGAATTATCAAGAAGATGACCACCACTTATGAGGATTGGCTATATAAATTATCGTTCGCTCTGTGGGGATATCGCACCTCTATACAGACTGCTACAGGGGAAACTCCAGATTCATTAGTCTATGGGATGGAGGCGGTTATTCCAATCGAGCTGGCGGTCCCCTCGTTACGAATAGTGCAGAGAGTCAGTTGCTAGAGGCATAATGGACTATTAAACCTCGGTTTTACCACTTTTTACCTAGGTTTTTATTGTCATATTGAACTTATCTAAATCATTTAGTATAAGTTTAATAGTCTTTTTTGTCATCTTTGCTAATTGGGACTAATTTGTTTAACTGTCTTATTTTTAGGCAATTTTGACACAAAGTGATAATGACAATGGAGGAAAAAGATTGGAATTAAAAAGTGAAAGGAAGCCAATACAGTCGCGCTAAAATATTAGAGGCAAAATTAGGATTTCTAGTTTGGCACACCTGGGTGTGCCAATTGACACAAGCACCCGTGGCAGATTGTAGTATTTAGTTTTAAGTAGTTTTATTAATTAGAAAGGACAGTTTTCACATTCTACATTCTTTCATACTTCTAGTTTCTCTAGGGCTTGAGGGGAGGTTTCTCCCTATGCCTTTGGGGTTCTAGGTTTAGATTTCCATTGAAGAATTTATGAATTCAAGAAGGAGATTGAATTTGGCTTACAATTCAAGACTAAGTTCTTCTATCTCTTTCTCTCTATTTTCTTCTATGTTCATATACTTGTTAGATTTATTTTCGTTCTTTTTAATTGCATTGTTATGTTGTTTTATTGTTAGTTTTGTGTTGTTTGGGTAGTAATTGATGTGTTCGATGATGAATTAATCTTGTTTAGGCCTAATCTATCTAAATTCGTGCTTGTAGTTAAAGGTTTTCTCTTACCCACCATGTGTTCGATGAAATGCTCGAGAGAGTGTTCATCTATATTGCTTTAGGAAATTGATGTACGCCGAGAGGTGAGATTGATTTACTACTGTGGTAGAGAAAATAGTTAGGGTTTTTAACATGAGAATAGTCGAATTCTAACAAGGTCTAGGGTTGCTATTCTTGTAGTTTAATTAGACTAACTCCATGAGAATAAGTAGTTAGAATAGTTAGACTAGACCTTGACCCTCGAGAGAGGGCTTTGGTGAGCTTTAATGATGCAACTGATCACTCTTAATTGCTTGTTCATATTTGGTAGATTAGGTCGTTCAAGTTGATTAGTTGTTGAGTACCGATTTCGTTGCCAGAACATCTCTTTATTGCTTTCGTAGTTTGTAGTTTTCATCACCATCACTTCCTTGGTTACTCAACCTAACTTGAAACACTTGAGTCCGCTCTGAGTGCTTGGAAAACAACTCCCTGAGATCGACAACCGTACTCCCAAAAGTACGACAACAAAATTGGCGCCGTTGCCGGGGAGTTGTCGCTTCCTAGGCTTCGAGCTTTCTCGAGGATTCTTGTTAGGTCTTTAAAAATCCAAAAAAAAAAAAAAAGAATCTTCCCCACTTCCCTCAATATGAGCAAGAGTTGTTTTGTGCTTACGGAATAGATTAGATGACTATCTTGCTTATTGTGCTCAATGTGGTTTTACTTAAACAAGGTGGGAAGTGTTGTATATTGTTGATGAGGTTGTGAATGTTGAGACTCGTGCTCTTTTGAATTACTTTAGTTTTCATGCTAAAAGTGAGTGCGAGGCTTGGGAATTGCTTGAATGGTTGATTCATGATATTCATGAGTTTGAGGAGGCTTGTTGTTCTTCGGGTTCTTCTTTTGATGACCCTTGTTCTTTTCATGCTAAATCATACTATGAGAACCAATATGTGAATGCTTGCCCCCCATCCCCTTGTGTCGATTTGCATACTCAATCTCCATTTGTAGATCAACCTAAGGATCCACATTTGTACGACTCCTCATATGCTTGTGATTCATGTTTTGATTGCCAATCTTTTGACCATAATGTGAATTCATATCCATACAATATTTCTGCGGAAGGTTATGCTAGAATTGCAAATTTGATAGAGATCATGAATAAGCAACTAGTGATGCTTGAACGTCATACAAGGGAACTTGAATCGTCGCATGATATTAACCTTAGTTCATCTGCTAATAGGGATAAGGATTATCTGTGTGATGATGATGAGTCTTTCATTCCTTTAAAGTCCGGACTAGAGGAAGAGATTGACCCTCCCCTTACTAAACCCAATGTTGCTCATGACGATAATTCTTCCAATGGGTCAGAGAATGCTTTTGTCGAGGGTCATAGTTTTGAGGAACCTCCTTTAAGGGAGTCATGTGGATGTGCCATCTAATCTTGTGCAAGATGAGTTTGTGTTCCATGATTCCCCTAAACCAATCCTAAGTTCTTATTTTTGTTCATCACTCTCATTAGACAAGGTTAAGAGAACTCTCGCTATTATTTTCTCATTCTTACAAGTGTTTTCTTACTTACATTCATATGAACTGTACTCGCAGGTGTTTGATAAGCTCTTGCGAGCCTTGACAGCGTATGAATTTCTTAGGTCAAGCTAAGGACCTTAAATTAGCGCTTCTTGGGAGGCAACCCAAGTTTATATGCTTTTTAGTTTAGGTTTTTCTTTTATTTTGTTTTATTATGTTTTTATTGTCGGGTAAAAAAAAAATTGAGTGTGTATGTGTGTGATTGCGGGTGAAGGATTTGAGTGAAATAAAATATTTATTGGGGTTGAAATCGATGTGAATTGATGAAAGTGTGTTTGAGAAGTATTGATAGGTTGATTGAAGGTGTTTTGATGTTTTTTATGGTGACATTGCAGGGCAAATATGTGTTTTGAACTCAAGGTTAATGAAAATTGCTGAAATTTTGGAAGCAGCAATTTGGCACACCCACCCGTTCCAAATCGGCACACCCAAAACAGCAAGGTTGTCAAAGTTGCAAATTGTGTGCACACCTACCGTGCCAAATTGGCACACCCGTGCCCCAAGTCCACCCCAGAACCTTCTTCTCTTTTCTCCTTTCCTCTCAACCCCTAACTCCTTCTCCACCCAACCACCGCTTGCACCACCCGTCACCACCTCCCCTCACACCGTCCCCCATCCCACTCCCAACACCATCTACCCGCCCCACCACCTTCTCTCGCACCCAGCATCGCGCCCACCTCCTGCACCACCGTCGAACCCCAGCAAACCAATCGCTGCCCTCGCGCACACCCAGCCTCGTGTTCTCGCCGCTGCTTCAGCGCGCTGACTCAACCAGCGATGCCGACTGTCCACACCATTCGCGGCCACTGCACCACCACCATCTGCGACCACTACCCAGAAAACCGCCTCGCAACCTACCTAGATCGATGCCTGCGCATCGCACACCAGCGAGCGTCGCGCGTCCAGACACCATTGCCCACCATTGGCTGACCACAAACCATCGCTGCTCGTGACTGCTACTGCCAGAACCTCCTTTCAAAAGTGAGTGGTTTATGTCAATGTTGTTGGTGCTACTCTATTGAAATCATTGGCATTATTTTGCAGATTCTTTGGTGAAATTATCGGCTCTACATGTGGATGTGTTGTTATGCTACATTTTTGGGGTCTTTTTGTGCTGGTCCTCTTCTTACTATCCAGAATCATTGCAGCTGATGCTACATGTGGCTAAGCTAATTTGATAAACAAGTGCAATGTAAGTATTTTTCTTGGTCCCTTGCATTCAATTCATTGCATACATTTTTCATTGGGGACAATGGACAATCTAAGCATGGGGGAGGAGATGTGCGATTCAGTTGGTATGGTGGATATGGATGATGCGTGCAGTAGTTGTGAAGTGGTTCATTTTATATGGTGTTGAGCATGGTGGTATCTATGTATTAGTTGCAGTTGCATTTAAGTCATTCTCTTGCATAAGATAGTAGATTTGCATATGTTTAGGTTCATTTTTAAGCACTTATTAGACTATAGGTTGTATTCTTGGTAGTTTAAGATTATTCTAGGCATGATGCATTTAGAATATAATTGCATTCATTTTGCATGGCGCAAGGCGATTACAAAGTGAAGTGGGATGTTTTTAAACGCTCAAGGTACGTATTCAAATCCTTTTTCGCTTTAGTTTTTCGTTTTTGTGCTTGTAGGTAGTTTATTGTTTTTATCAGTTAGTCTAGTTTTATTGCTTTCAATAAGAGAAAAAAAAAGTGGAAAATACTTGGTTTCTTGGCTTGGTTTCGCTTTGAAAAACCCCTCCTAATGTTCAAGGGGCGATTTCTTGGATGGTTGAATGTATTTGTGTATAATGGGAAGTTTGGTTTGACTTGGATGATGTGAGAAACTTGTTGTATGTTTGTTTTGAGGTGATCATTGTCTTTTGTGTGATTCATTTACTCTTGAAAGTCCCTTGTGCATGATGGTGATTTCTTGTGTTTGTTACATAAAAGAAACTAGTTGCAGTGCTTGTGATGGGAATGAACCCATGAGGTCTTTTTGAGCCTAATAGACTATCATTTTTATAGTCTCACGTTTCTTGTGTGTATAAATCTCCTATGTGTGTAAATTCTAGAACTTAGCTTGTTTTCTCTTTGAGGCCACACTTAACACTTGCTTGATGATTAACATGATTGAGGCCCATTTTTGTAGCCACTAAGCCAAATAGCCACCCAACCTTTTATCCCTTTTTATTAGCCTATGTTATGCCCTAACCCGCATTACGCTTCACCTATTTCTAGCCTTGGCCATTCAATCTTTTTCCTATCCCTTTTGCTAAGCACATGAACAACACTTTGTGGGGTGAGAGTATCTTATGGCTTTGATATATTGGTTTGATGGTTGGTTTTTAGTGAATTGTGAAGGGAAGAGTTTCTTAATGCGAATTTTGTTAGAACTTCCCTTGAAAATCGATTGGGCTTGATGTGTTTTTCCTTGGGGTGAATTAACAGTTGTATTTTGACTCATGTCACTCGCTATGCTTTGTAATATTGAAAAAAAAAGAGAGAAAACAAGGAAAAAGTATTTTTTCAAAAAAAACAAAAAAAAACAAAAAAAACAAAAAAACAAAAAAATAAAAAAAGAAAGTTTAGCTAGTTAGTAGTTTTGAATAAAGTGTGTGGCATCAGTAGTTCTCAATGTCTTTCCCCCTTGGTTGAGGTCATTTGTAGGTTGTATATGCTTTCTCTATGGCGGATTGGTGGGTTATGTTGATTCTTTATTTGAGTTGGAAGTGTTGTTCAATCTTGGTAATTAACTCCACATTTCCCAAATTATTTTCCCCTCCTTTCCCTAGCTTAGCCCCGTTACAACCTTATGAAAGTCTTCATGATTGTGATTCTTGCTTGTTGTCCCTAGTGGTGGAGAATGAGATCCTTGCCAAGCCTATGGTAGTGCACATACATTAAGAGAGTTTTGAGTGAAACCGCATATTTTCTTCAAACACAAGAGGGGAGTGTTTCTACATACCCTAAAGTGAGGTTCTACCGATCCCAACTAGTTCGCCAATCACTTGAATGAACTTGAATTGCATATAGGGTCCAGATTGAGTAAATGTTTTTGCCGCTTGACTTTGTGATCTTTGAAATGAATTGCAACTTTGTTTTGATCTGAATTTGGGCTTTGCCAAGCAACCTATTGTATGTCTTTTCTCTCGACAACTGAATTTTGTACCTTGTCCAAAAGGGGGAAGGCTCCTCTTGAGGTTTTCTATTTCTCTCCGGTACTTCAAGATGAGTCTTGCTTGGGGACATGCAAGATTTAAGCATGGGGGATTGTTAAACCTCAGTTTTACCACTTTTTACCTCAGTTTTTATTGTCATATTGAACTTATCTAAATCATTTAGTATAAGTTTAATAGTCTTTTTTGTCATCTTTGCTAATTGGGACTAATTTGTTCAACTGTCTTATTTTTAGGCAATTTTGACGCAAAGTGATGATGACAATGGAGGAAAAAGATTGGAATTAAAAAGTGAAAGGAAGCCAATACAGTCGCACTAAAATATTAGAGGCAAAATTGGGATTTCCAGTTTGGCACACCTGGGTGTGCCAATCGGCACAGGCACCCGTGCCAGATTGCAGTATTTAGTTTTAAGTAGTTTTATTAATTAGAAAGGACAGTTTTCACATTCTACGTTCTTTCATACTTCTAGTTTCTCTAGGGCTTGAGGGGAGGTTTCTCCCTATGCCTTTGTGGTTCTAGGTTTAGATTTCCATTGAAGAATTTATGAATTCAAGAAGGAGATTGAATTTGGCTTTCAATTCAAGACTAAGTTGTTCTATCTCTTTCTCTCTATTTTCTTCTATGTTCATATACTTGTTAGATTTATTTTCGTTCTTTTTAATTGCATTGTTATGTTGTTTTATTGTTAGTTTTGTGTTGTTTGGGTAGTAATTGATGTGTTCGATGATGAATTAATCTTGTTTAGGCCTAATCTATCCAAATTTGTGCTTGTAGTTAAAGGTTTTCTCTTGCCCACCATGTGTTCGATGAAATGCTCGAGAGAGTGTTCATCTATATTGCTTTAGGAAATTGATGTACGCCGAGAGGTGAGATTGATTTACTAGTGTGGTAGAGAAAATAGTTAGGGTTTTTGACATGAGAATAGTCGAATTCTAACAAGGTCTAGGGTAGCTATTCTTGTAGTTTAATTAGACCAACTCCATGAGAATAAGTAGTTAGAATAGTTAGACTAGACCTTGACCCTCGAGAGAGGGCTTTGGTGAGCTTTAATGGTGCAACTGATCAATCTTAATTGCTTGTTTAGATTTGGTAAATTAGGTCGTTCAAGTTGATTAGTTGTTGAATACCGATTTCGTTGCCAAAACATCTCTTTATTGCTTTCGTAGCTTGTAGTTTTCATCACCATCACTTCCTTGGTTAATCAACCTAACTTGAAACACTTGAGTCCGCTCTGAGTGCTTGGAAAACAACTCCCTGAGATTGACAACCGTACTCCCAAAAGTACGACAACATGGACACCAGCAAGGTTTGAGGAGCTAATGTTGATAGATGAAAGGAGGTTAAGGGCATTACACAATGTGGAGATGTATCTAAGTAGGATAACTCATCAGCCATATTTATCCAACAAAGTTAGCAAGAGTTATAATTGAATGTCAGTTCACCCACACTAATGAAGATAATGAAAATAAAAAAAAGGAGGGGAATTTTTACACTACAAGGCCATTGGGCCTACGCGGGCAGAATTATAACAACAAAGGCCCAGTGGTCTACACAGCTAGTAGGGGGTTGCTATTTTTTTTTATCCCAAAAGAAAAGAGGAATTTCTTACTTATATTAATAAGGGACTCCCTCGGTATTCACGCTCCGGGTTGGGGTCGTCTAAACCCATTATTGTTTCCGCCAGCATCAACGGTACCAGATTATATCCTCGCGACATGTCCTCGACAATTCGAATCAAATTGGCTGGGCCAGTCCTCCTCCCACCATGGTAGAAACAAAATTCGCCAAGAAGGCACAGTACAAGTGCTCGAACTCGTATAATCGGAATGTATTCCAGGGTCTCCAGTGCTTGAAAGTACTCCACAACAGTCTGATAATGCACTTTCCCACCGATCAACACACTCCTGATAACACAAAAAGGAAGGCACAACAACTCTTTATAATCTTTATGGACGTCGGTCGTCAATGGGGGTGACGTCGGCGGTGCATAGTGTGATTTGTACCCAAGATGGAAGACCATTCCTCCGGTAGAGGACATAGCTCTTTCATCCCAAACCGAAAGACATGCATCTTCGGATCTCAGAAAGTCTCGGCGACGCGAAGGAAGTCAAAATTCACCCACACCTACCGCAAGCTCAACAAGTATGTCAGCTTGTACCTTCCGAGCTCCCTCTTCTCCTCTTTGGACAACGTGCTCATCCAAGTAGCCAATTTCTTCTCGAATGCCGTTGAAGTCACATTTTTATTGTGGCTCTCCCTGATAACACTTAAGTTAGAAGGTGATGAATGAGGTTCATATAAATGAAAGGGGGGTATTTATACACTTCAACCGAGCTCAAATATGGATCAAAATCGCATAAAAACGGTCATATGGTCGTTGCTCCTCAAATCCCATGATTTGAGCTCATCCACCAACGACTACAAAAAAATAAAATAAAATAAAATAAAAAGCGTAGGCCGCAGGGCCTAGCTGACTCAAAGCCTGAGCACGCGCCTGGGCCAGGCCCATTTCCCTCTTCCTCTCAGTGTAGGCCGCATGACCAACGATACAACCAGACCTAATTCCTCGACAGCCGTAGTCCGCGACACCTACATGTGCGTTTGGGCCTCTATCTTGTGCAAACGTCGGCCCGTGTGCGTATTTATAATTGAGGTTTTAATGTCGACCCGAGAGCAGTTTGTTTTGAAATTAAAGCTCGAGATACTCTAACACTTAAGTTTTCTTTTTTCTTTTTTTATCTTTTTTCGTTTGGGGGGAGCGGGATTAATCCCGTCATGTAGGCAAGAACGGCGCGATTGCATTATAATAAAGAGTCGATAAATGAGCATTCATAAGCATTATACATCCACCGAGTCTTGCATTAAGAATTGCATTAAAATAAAAAAAAAATACATAAAGAGTCTGCATTGCATTTGTATCATCAGTCAAACCACATCGAGCTTGAGTCACCACTATCTTCGGCCATGTCACCACCAGCATTCGAAGTCCCAACATTTGAAGCACCTGCAGTACCGAAGTAAGTGTCCCATGAATGATAATCAGGAGCAGTTGTTGGAGCAAAGCAGACCATGATCGGAAGAGGAAGAATCGGAGGTGTCAAAGGTGGTGAAGGCACAAGAGGAGGAGAAGGAGTGCCTCGCGGCTACTCCGAGACAAGAGATGGGTCCCTCAGTGGCAGCGGTGTTGGAGACGAATTCCGTGGTGGCGACGACACAGGTGAAGGAATCTTTGGCGAAACAGGAGATGTCGGTAAAGGGGATGACATAGAGGACCCCTGAGAGGCAGCCAACCATGAATCTTCATGAACATACCACCCAGTAGACGGGGCAAGCAAGCAGACTCAGCTCCATATCCAGGCGTTGGCGACCCAGAAGAGCCAGACCCTCCCAACCAGGACTGCTGAGGTACCGACCACTCTTGTAAACTGGTTGGCTAGGAGGACCCTACATCAAGAGTGGGCATGGGTCACTCCCCAGAATATGTACCATAGCCCTGGTACATGCCTGAACCACCTAGGGATGGAATGAAAGGTTGACAGGACGCGAAGTAGCGTCATCTGCTAGGGTCTGACTGCCAAGGTACCCCACAGATGCCCCTGAATCGCGATCCCTCACCATTATCTGCCGACCACGACGACCAGAGTGCACCGAAGTGGGAGTCCTATAAGAACGCGAAGGCCGATAAATAGCGCTAGACTCCGAGGCATCCTCAACCCAGAAAGAGGGAGCTAGAGTATCTTCACCATATCCTCCGCTGTGGTAAGACCCCTCACCCCCGGTCGAGAGGCTCCTCCAGCGACATTTGAGCAATGTCTCCCTCCATGCTCTAAGGACGGCGACCTCGAGAGCCAGACCTACTACGGTGGTACCCAGCCGAATCTTGACCTTCGATCAGCACACCTTTTCCATGACCTTCCGGGACAGGTGCCAAGGGCGGGCTAGACGATCCACCGACCTCCTCACGAGATCGACCACGGGAGGAATATTCCCCAGCAGAAGAACGACATGGCGGCTCTAGGCAAGAATGAATTACATTCGAACGTCGAGGCGGTTCCCGGGGCACGAATTATGCATCGACTTCCAAGTCCTGACCAGCAGCTACAACTCCCTGATATCTCCCTGAGCCCGTGAACATCCGATGGAAGAACTTTTCCATCGTACTCGCCTTCTTGACCAGACGCCAAAACTGTTCCCATCTCGGCTGAGGAAAAGAGATTGGAGTCAGAGGTCCTCATATAAAGAGAAGTGACAGTAATTAATAGGGAAGAAGATTACCAGTCTTCGTTCATACTCCTGTAGTAAAGAGCACTCACTGCTCCACTCCACATCCAAGAAACCGCCAATTTTCTCATCCCCTGTAGGGACCTCCTCCTCAGAATCCTTGGCGTAGGGTCCCAACTGACGATCATAGTGTCAGATAACGAAAGGGAGTGGAGACGAACAAAGAAAAGAGAAAGGGACGTACCACTCTAAAGGCCAATCAACCAAGGTACCGATCAAACTCCTCGTTGAAATGATCCGGCTGGACTTCCCTGATGAATTACTGGAAATCTTGACCCTTAAGTACGGTCCCCAGGTCATCGGGGTTCACATGCCACGGATCGAAGATCCTCTCGGGAGGATCTGTAGGGATGATGGTAGGGTGACGCCCCAGGATCTGTATGGTGGCCCTCTCTCCCAAACACCACACGTGACCCAAGGCCCTCCCAAGTTAAAATCAGCCCATGGACGCCAATTTACCTGAGCCTGCAAGAAAAAAAGGTTAAGATGGGAACAATAGAAGAATTAAAGATCGAGGGTTACGAAGGAATACTAGTGTAAGGTGGTCTAAGGTGCGCCGCACATAATCTCTAGGCTCCCCAACTTATACTTCTTTCCCCGGATGCCCTTGACAGTCTAGCGTTCAACAGCCGGAATTGTTTTTACCTTTCTTTGATTGGATATTCATAGCCCAAATATATTCATAAGCCCACGACTATGCGAAACATGCAACTCAGAATGAATAAGAAGAGAGAGAAAAAGCATCAAGTGAGAAGAGTCTCAGATATGTACCTCGAGCACCTTCCATAGGGACGGGCTGTACTAGAAATGGGGCTGAGCCGAGTGAATAGGGACGGGCTCGTCATTTTTAGAAACTTGCACACCACGGCGGAGTCCATGAAGTAAGTAGGCATAGGCCGCCTTGCCCCAATTCAGAAAAAGAATGTTTTCAAAGTTCAGCAAATTCGCCATCCACGTTAGAAGAACATTATCTCCACGGTTGGCAAGGATAGTCGAAGAAATGAGGTATGCCATAAACAGGAAGCAGCGCTAGTCAATCGGCAGATCTCAAAAGCTCTCGTCGCGAAGGGCCGCCTCAAAGTGCGCGTAAGACAGGTTTGCGGAACCTTGCCCGGGACGGAGGTGTGCCAATACCGGACCCAACATAGCCATGACTTCAGGAGGGATCTCCCTCTAAAACACTACATTTTGCCCTCCCCAAGGGAGGTTAGTGATCATGACAAAGTCTATGGAGGTCAGCATCATATCACCCAAGGGCAGGTGAAAGGTATTGGTAGTATCCCGAAACCTCTCTGCGATAGCTCACCCTACAAAGCGATAGGTCCAGCAATCCCAAGCCACCAAACAAGCCCAGAATGGCATAAAGCCAGTCGCCGTCAAAGTATGGCTTACAAAGGTTCCAGAGATAGACGTCGCGATTATCAAAGGATCCTTCAAACTCTCGCAAGTTTTCAAAGAATCCTCCTAAAAGAATAAGCAGAGTTCCAACGCTACCCAATGCAAATTGAACGATAAAAAAAACACAGGGCCCACTAGAAATTGACGTAGGCCCATGGGCCTACACAGCACCTTGGGCCAAGCTACAAAATGCATAGGCCGCATAGCCTATGATAGGCAATGGGCCGTCTTCACCGGTCCACAGATCGCAGTCGGGGCCCAGCACAAGTCAGCATAGGCCACATAGCCTACACCGAAACAATGGGCCACCTGCTTCGGCCCGTGGACAGTGCCAGAAGCCTAGAACAAAGAACGTAGACCACTTGGTCTACGCTATGACAACGGCCCAATTTTTCGAGCCCAAGGCCGCATAACCTTTGTTTGCAATATGGGCTGAATGTGTTTTGGGTCACAACATGCCCAGAAATGAGTCGATTTTGTTTTTGGGTCAAACAAAATTGTTTTGAGCTCGGAGGTCGTGAATATGCATCAAAATAAATTCGGTTAACTAGTTAAAAATCGAAAAGACATGAAAACATATATTTTCTGCTTGCTCATTTTTACGCTAAACTAAGCACGAATAAAAGGAGGTTTTGTAGGTTACCTTGTTCTGCGAACGATGGTACGAAACGTGATTCCAGGACCGAAGAAGGAGCTCAGGAGGGGTTGGCTCGATACCATGTGCAAAGCTCCACCGAGAAGAACCTTCATGAGGCTATGCCGCCGCATGAGGAAGAGGAGGATTCCTATGACTTTGGGGTTGCATTTTCTCCAAAGACTCGAGAACTTTCACAAACTTAATTTGAGAGAAAGAGGCAGGAGCTCTAAGGATATGAAGAAGGTGTGAAGGAATGAATGAATGAAGCAATGCATTTATAGAAAGTTTGGGTGGATATGAACCGCTCGTTTCAAGGACCTGCCTCGAGATTCCAAATGCTTTCCATTGGTTGGAAATCCAAAGGTCATCCACTTGCCTCCCAAAGAAGAGACAAGGCCATGTGGCCTCATTACAATTAAGGTGGGCCCCACCTAGATTCCTCTAACAAGAAGAAGAAAAGAAAAAAATAAGAAAAAAATAAATGTGTAGGCCGCATCGCCTACGCCAAGTGCAAGGGGCCCAAGGGCGTCAGCCCAAGCCCAACAAAGGGGGACGTAGGCCACATGACCTACACTGGTAGACTCATGGTCCAGGCTCTCGGCCCAACTCATCCAAAACCGAGCCCCAGGTAGGGAATCAGATCAATTTCTAAAAATTCCAAAGAACTAATACTGCGTCTTTTCCTCTTTTCTTGCAGGAAAATCCTTCAGGTCGCCGCTAAAAGGGACCGCCTTCATCCAGCTGCCACTAAAAGGTTGCTAACGCCAGGTAGCCGCTAAAAGGGACCGCCTTCATCCAGCAACCGCTAAAAGGTTGTTGATGCCAGGTCGTCGCTAAAAGGGACCACCATCATCCAGCTGCCGCTAAAAGGTTGCTGACGTTATGACGCCGCTAAAAGGCTACGCCATCATCCAGCTGCCGCTAAAAGGTCGCTGACATCTTTCAGGTTGTCGCTAAAAAAGACTGCCCTCATTTAGTTGCCGCTAAAAGGTAGCTGACATCCCTCAGGTCGCCAATAAAAGGCGCCACCATTATCCAGCTGCCACTAAAAGGTCACTGGTATCCTTCCATCAGGTTGTCGTTAAAAGAGCACCATATATCTCCCAGTTACAAGTTGTCCGCATAACAGGCTACTTTGACCTTCGTCCTATTCGGACTCGATCAAAGTGGGGGCTCTCTATAGACACCAGGATTTTTCACCGACAAATTTGAAAGATCAAAATCGACCCGCCAAAGCCCAACAAGCCACGACCCAAGAACTAGCATAGGCAACTAAGCCTATGATACAATCAGGGCGGGCCCATTAAACGAATCCGGCCCAGCATCAAAAAGGCGTAGGCCACATAGCCTACAACACTTCCCACACTAGCCCAGCAAGCGGGCCGAGCCCAGAAAAGAGAAGCATAGGCCGCCTGACCTATGCTGTTGAAACCCATCCCGTTGCCTCGGTGCCAAGTCAGCAATCCGTGTGATTGCACGACATAGATCGCCTGACCTATGCAATTAAAGTTGATTTTTGGCGCCAGAATCCTCCCCGCCAATCCCCTGATCACAGCTCTTCTTGATTGACTCGGTTGATTGTGATTATATAATAGATCGCAAGGCCTATAATCATGCCATTAGGGGTATGATCCTTGGATCATGCTCCCCCATCCTTCCCTCTTAATCACTCACCTCCCACCTATAAATACCCCCCACCTCTCCACTCATTTCATCAACTAATCCTATCAACTCTTCTCATCAACTTCCTCCATCAACTCTCATCACCTACTATCATCCACTCTCCATCACCCTCTCTCAAATTCTCTCCCATAATCATCCTCGCTATCATCATCCTATCATCCATACACCTCACTTCTCACTATCCTCAAACATCCATAATCCAAGGCTCTAAACCGACATCATTCCTTATAAGGACATTAATCTTCCTCCCACCACGTAAGGCTTAAAGTGAAGTTTGTGCATTTTTTTCTATTGTATTTCAATCGTGTAATTTATTCTTGAATCATCTTACTTGTACATTATTTTATAAAAACTCCATATTTTAATATTTTCATGTCCGGAATATAATTTTGTGAAATTAAATTAATTAAGCTTCTCCCCGCTCATTTCATTTCAAGTTCGATTCTAGTAGAGTTTGTTTTCAAACAGGCGGATTCGAGAATTCTTTAATTCTCGAATTCATAACCTTGCCCCCAAATTCAGAATTCTGGTTCGTAGATCGGAGTTAATTTTCTTATTTCTTTTGAGTTTTTTGATTTCCTTAAACCGACTGGCGACTCTTCTTTATAACCTTTTTTTATGACCAAGCATACGTGTTTATTACATCAAAAAAATTTATAAAATTTACTTTATACCTCTCTTTATCCTAATCCATGGCTGACCTAAGAGAAAATGGAGTGAAAATTATCATAGGCCCTGCAGCCTACGACTATTTTCACCCATTTTCTATTGGACTGAAGAGGTGTGGGCCCAGTAGTGGGTGCGTCATAGGCCCTGCAGCCTATAACCCCTTCTAGTGGCCCAAACTTCTCTTTTGGGCACAAGATTCAAATGAGAATTGGTATGAGTCATTGATAAAATAGTTCGGTCTAATTTCAAGTATGTTAATAATAAAAATAGGTACTTAAATGAATAAAAGCCCCTTATCTCGAAAACATTTTCATAAAATAAAAATATCCTTATTTAAGAATTAAGCAACCTTAGTCAACTCCCGATCATTAAGTAGCACACTCGAGGAAAAAGCGCGGTGGCTTTTCCTGGGCGTGGTCCTACAGGGATGTGTTTTGTGCTTAATTGAGGTGTGGTGTAAGAGGTGTTGCATTTTATGAAATGGAAGTGTTGTTGCTCTTTAGGTCCTTAGCTATTTAGCTCCACATTTCCTAAATGATTTCCCTCCTTACCCTAAACCTAAGCCCCATTCTAACCCTTGAAAAGTCCTCATGATTAACACTTGTGCATTTTGTCTATAGCGGTGGACAATTGAGAGTTTGTCAAGCTTATGGTAGTTTGGATGCATTGGTTGAAGGTATTGAGTGAACACTAAATTCATTTTAAACACATGAGAGAGAGTGTTTCACATACCCTAAAGTGAGGTCCTACCAACCCCATCTAGTTCGCCAATCATTTGAATGAACTTGAATTGCATGTAGGGTCAAGATTGAGTAAATGTTTTTGCCACTTGACTTTGTAATCTTTGAAATGAAGTGTAACTTTGTTTTGATCTGAATTTGGGCCTTGCCAAGCGACCTATTGTATGCCTTTGCTTCTGACTATCGGATTTTGTACCTTGTCCAAGAGGGAGGGGGGCTCCTCTTGAGTTTTTCTATTTCTCCTGGTACTTCATGATTAGTCTTGCTTGGGAACAAGCAAGGTTTAAGCATGGGGGGTTGTTGAACCATGGTTTTACCACTTTTTACCTTGGTTTTTATTGTCTTATTGAACTTATCTAAGTCATTTAGTATAAGTTTAATAGTGATTTTTGCCATCTTTGTCAATTGAGACTAATTTGTTTAAATGTCTTATTTTTAGGCAATTTTGATACAAGTGATGTTGGCACAAGAGGAAAAATATTTAGAATTAAGGAGCAAAGGAACCCAACACAGTCGCACCGGAAAAGTAAAAGAAAAATTGGAATTTCCAGTTTGGCACACTTGGGTGTGCAGGTCGGCATGGGCAGTTGCGCCAAATTGCAGTCTTTTATTTTAAGTAGTTTTATTCATTAGAAAAAGACAACTTTTCATTCTATGTTGTTTTTCAATTTTCTAGTTTTTCTCTCTTGGCTTGAGGGAGGTTTCTCCCTAAGCTTCTCTAGTTCTAGGTTTAGATTCCTCTAAATTAATTAGATTAGGTTATCTTTGTTCAAGAATTCATCGATTTCGTTCTCGCGTTCAATTCAAGACTAAGTTTTCTATCCATTTCTCTTTATCTCTTTTATGTTCATATATATGCTTGTTAGATTGATTTTCGTTCTTTTTAATTGTTGTAAGACCCCGGGAAAATCTCCGTGGGGTCCCTCGCGGTGTATGACGAGCCGAATGAGGTGTCTTAATCTTTAGGGGATTTAAATGCATTTTATTATCATGTTCAAATGAATACAAATAATAAAAATCAAAAGAGTCGCCAATTAATTTTTAATGAGAATTAATAAACTTAAATTTAAACTCCACGAACCATGAGATTCGGATCCAGGGGTAAGTTTACAAATTCGAAAGTAAAAACCCTCGAATTCGCCTGTTCAAAGAACAGACTCTACTAAATCGGTTAATTTAAAGAAAAGAGTAGAAAAGGAGAATTAGTTAGATTAATCAATATTATTTAGCGCATACAAATGAAATGATTAAATGTAAAAATAAAATAAATGCAAATAGTAAAATGAAATAAATGAACAAAAGCATAAACATTTACAAGTTTGCATTTAATTAGATTAATTAGAACATCAATATTATTATTTAAGTCAAGTTTTGCATAATAGCAAAGTGAGGAAAAATAAGAAAAACAATACTAACCTCAAGATAATGCCAAGATTATGAATGCAAGATGATGATGAGAAGAAAAAGAAGAAGAAGACGAAAGAGGAGGAGGGAGGAGAAGAAATGTAAAATCACCTAGTGTCAATACTCTTAGGATGATTTTGAGGTGTCCAAAAAGAGTGGAAATGATGGTGTATTTATAGTGGTGGAGGTAGGTTTATTTATGGTGGTGAATGAAAGAATATTGGGAGGATAAAATCAAACAAAGGTTGATTTTATTTGATTTGGAAAAGGGAGGAAGAATGAATAAGATAAAGAGAGATTTGATTGGGTTTGATTTGGGGATTTCAACATGTGGAAAATGTTTGCATTTCAAAAATCTTGGCATTTAATCCTAAATTAAAAATAAAGAAAAAATTATTAAAATAAATAACATAATTACAAAGCTGAATTGAGTGACAAAATTCAGCGTCTACAGTTAGCCCCCACTTTAATCGAGTCCGAGTAGGACGCCCAAAGTATTCTTGATGTTTTTCAATCTTTCCCGATGTCAATATTGATCTTCCAGTCTTTCCCGGTGTTGCTCAGTCTTCCCTGGTGTTGCCAGTCTTTCCTGGTGTCCCCCAGTCTTTCCCGGTGTCGTCCAGTCTTTCCCGATGTCGTCCAGTCTTTCCCGATGTCTTTCAGTCTTTCCCGATGTCGTTCAGTCTTTCCCGATGTCTTTCAGTCTTTCGCGATGTTGTAAAGTCTTTCCCGATGTCTTTCAGTCTTTCCCGATGTCTTTCAGTCTTTCCCGATGTCGTTCAGTCTTTCTCGATGTCGTTCAGTCTTTCCCGATGTCTTTCAGTCTTTCCCGATGTCGTTCAGTCTTTCCCGATGTCGTTAAGTCTTTCCTGATGTCGTTTAGTGTTTCCGATGTCGTCCAGTCTTTCCTGATGTCTTTCAGTCTTTCCCGATGTCATTCTATTTTGCTCCTCCTCGGCCACCGGCATACGGTCGAGTATAAAGTTCAGCTGGAGTTAGCTTCCTTCTGAGTTTGGCCGAGTTTTCTTCAAATTGACTAATTGAGACTCCATTTCCGGCTGCTGCATACCGCCAGGTTACTTAGCAGTAGAGCTCAAATTTCTTCAGGTCGGTTTTCTTCTGAGTTTAGTTGGGTTTTCTTCAGGTACGATTTTTTTTGTTAGAAATACTGGCCAGGTTGCCATTCCTGCAAGCATGGTGCTCTATCCAGTTTTCTTTGGTTTTGCACAGTCTTGCCGGATTCGGGCCTAGTCTGGCTGTCATGCCTCCAGGCATGCAACTCTGTCCAGTTTCTTTGTTTTTCAGCACAGTCTTGCCAAATTCAGGTCTAGTCAGGCTGTCATGCCTCCAGGCATGCAACTCTATCCAACTTCTTTTGTTTTTCTGATCAGTCCCGTTAGATTTGGGTCTAGTCAAGCTGTCATGCCTCCAGGCATACAACTCTGCCCAATTTTCTTTGTTTTTTTGCATAGTCTCGTCAGTTTTGGGTCAAGTCAGACTGTCATGCCTCCAAGCATGTAGCTCTGTCCAGCCCAGGGTCAGTCAGCCGAATTTCACTTGTTGCTCGGAACCCTAGGCGGGCTGCCATGCCTGCAGGCATGGCGCTGTGCCCGATGTTTTTTTTTTTGTCTTTGCATGGCCCAACCTTGAGTCCCCTTCGTCGAGCATACCGCCAGGTATTGCTCTGTGAAATCTTGCATTTTGTCTTCGCGTCGGGTCCAATTTTTTTCTTGGTGGTGCTGTATGTGGAACCCGGGTCCAGACCATGTCTGGCGATATGGTACCGGGTTTTCCGGGTCTTCTCTTGTTCGGAACCCTGGGTATGGGTCCGAGCCATACCTGGCGGTATGTGCCTGGTTGCAAGACCTAGACCCGGCTTGTTCTTGGCAGTATGGGTCGGGTTTGTCCGTATGCTCGAGTCTTCTCAGTTTAATTCAGAAATGAGTTATTTCCAAACTAATTCTCGTGAATATTGTGAATTGAATTTTTAGAGTTTAACTCAGAAAATGAATTATTTTCCAAATTATTTCTCATAAAAATTTGCGATCCGTTTTAGAGTTTAACTCGAAAAATGATTTACTGTTCAAAATAATTCTCGTAAAACTCCAATAATTTCTTTATTGATAGCGTCCTTGGAGCTTCTGGCAATACATCCGAAGGTGATTAAGATTCCAAGTGAGCTTGCTTGATTTCTAGCCACCATAGCTGCATTTCTTTTGATGTTCGGGCGGGAGATAGAAGAATGCAAATGCGGTCTTATGCATGCTATGCTACATGAATTATGAGAGAATAAAAAATATGTACAAGACTCTTTTATGTACAATACACAACTCTATTATGCATTTTGCTTTACACTATAGGACTCTTTATGCAACCCTTATCTTAAAGCATGATATGACTCTTTTTTTTTTTATTTGACTCAAGAAGAAAGAAGGAAAAAAAAATTAAACAAAAACTAAAAAAAAAACTAACATGACTCAAAATGAAAATAAAAAACGAACTGATGTGACTCGAAATGCAAACTAATAAGACTTAAAATGAAAAATGCATATGATCTAAAAACAAAAAACTAAAAAAAAAGCACATTGATTTGCTGCATGTATGCGATATGAACATCCCCCATTTTCCCGAGAAAAAAAAAGAATAAGGAAAAGTAAATCAAAAACTCTAAATGTCAAGAGTGATTTCGAAGTGAGTTTCAGGACAAGGCAAAAATTGTGAAAATGATGAGTTCTCTTGTCGAACTGCCTCATAAGTTGCCATGATGCGGAAATTGAGTGATGAGCGAGCCCCCATTTGGAATGTTGCAGAAGACGATATTAATGGAAGACTCGGCCTGCTTAAGCTGCATGATGGGATAGTCAGGATGCTCGACCTTGATGTCATGGTTAGGAACCCCAAGCACTAAGAAGGATCAAGCGACAAGTTGTCTTGATTTCTCTTGCCTTTTTCCTATTCTTCTTAATTCTTTTAGGTAGGAACATGTAAGCTGTAAGCACCAAGCCCCCAGTATCAGTGAACAAGCGTCTTTAGGTGAATTAGAATGATTGACCTAGGTGGGTGCCGCCTTCAAGTAACGCCCTATGCAGCTGGCATCTTGTTCTGCTAAAGGAGTTATCCCTCACTTAGGTGTTCTGAAAGCAGGGATTAACTGACGAATCTCATACATGCACTAATGACCGAATCAGAAGAGCTCACAAGGTGATGGGGTGAAAAATGGGAACGATGGAAAAGATAGTGAAAAATCATGCCCAAATAGATGGCGAGATAAGGTTATGAGTGGTTCGGTGAGGGTAACGATTAGATGTATTGGACAAAGTGGTGAATGGATTGGTAGTTCGATGGACAAAGGTTCAAACTGATGGAGGTGGATGAAATGGTCTATAGATAGAGTACCATGTCTCGTGGGTTCATATCATAAGGGAAGAGATTGTCTGTAACACCCCCAGGTTACTAACCATAAGATTAAGCTAACTAACTACTTAATCTAATGATTAGCAGCGGATAATCACCTGAGAGTATTACCGTCGCCCATGAAAATGGACGAGGCTAAGACTATCACCCAACACATAACACACAACGGAACTTCGACAATCTTAATTTAACACCACAAGACAACGAGAGACCCTTTAGTCATACAATCTTCCAAAATATAAGACTTTAACATACATGACATTCTTAATTTCCACACAAAACTACCAAGACTCAAAAGATGTCCCCCTTCATTTTAACACACTTTCCCCAACATTAGTGCTTTCAAGTCTTCCAAAAAGAACTTCCAAATTCACCTGCGGTTCTTTCACGTAGCTTTCGGGTTCCGCTCTTCCGAGATCTTGCCCTGGCCCTTTCCTTGAGATCCTAAAGGTGACACAAACTTAAAGGTGAGATTTACTCAGTACGTATACTACCCGAACAAGGAGATAAATTAATAAATAAACTTTATGATTTAATATTACCCGTGGGCGTGGCTCCACCAATCAAATAAATAAGAGTAAAACATAAAGAAAGAGATATGGTTAAGGTATACTTACCAGATGTCCAAATTGGTAACACACCAAGTCATATAATCAACACCTTAAATTAGTTAAGCTTAACCATCCTCAAAGTAATTAAAAGGTAACTTATAAACTAACGGTAGTAAGTGACCTCAAAGCCAAGAAAACATAATCAAGGCCCTTGCAAAGAGTGTAAAGAAAAATATTACTGCACTTGAGTAAATAACTGTATGGGTAGAACGCTTGACAAAGGAAAGACACAACGTAAAATAAATTCTAACTTATGTGCCCCTAATTGTGATCATTGGCTTAGCCTCCGTATGCGCATACCCGGACCGATCGGGAGATCCGGATGGTGGATAATTATCCTACTGGCCAGGTTTTCATGGGGTGCTACTAAGGCACCAAAACTAGAATTTCCTTGGGTGCACTAAGGCACTTGTTTATTTTACTTGGGGTGCACAAAGCACGTGATCATGGTGTGTACTATGACACTAAATTATTGGTGTGCTTCTAAGCACGATAAACCATGGGCGGGGCTTTATTAGCTTTAGAAAATTTAAGAAATTTCGGAAGTTTTACTCATAAAAACTAACTTTTCTTAACGAACTTAAAATACAATATAAGAACCTTTCTTGACTGATATTTGAATTTCATACAAGCTTTTCAAGGAATAACCCTTGGCACTTCACAACTCAAATTTAAAAGTTGGTTCTTTTATCATGCATTGACATAATATAACAATAAAATAACCCCTTGATAACAAATATCATTGTACTCTTTTATAATATACATAAGAAAATGATTAACTTAAGAAAGAGGTATTATTAAACATAAACCTTGTATAACCTTTATAAAATAGGCAATGACTACCTTAATACTTGATCGAATCATAAACAAGAGTAGTTAATCAAATACATGGATTGCACAAAGGAACAAGTAGTACACGTACCTGAACTCGAGAAAACACCACTGACGCACAGGGGCTTGAACAGCGGGAGAGCAACGACCACTTAGAGGAACTTAGAAAAAGAAGGAATCTAGAATTAGATTTTTATTTAGCTAGGAGAAGGGAAGATATCTTAAATAAAATATCCGGCTTGCATTACGAACTTAATTTCCTAACATTCAATGAAAAGGTCATAACTATCACTATAGACATCGTATTGTTACATAAGAGGACATTCCGGAAAGCTTAAAACACGTCCTACAACTTTACAGTTAACCTCAAGGGCCAAAAACATGATTAAGAGGGTCAAAACACTCAAACACCTAATCTGCCCAGAACTTGTAAATGTCGACTAGCGTTTTTCGGGAAGCGATATCTTGAGTTATACTAATCGGTTTTGGGCCTATAAGCTGTCTATGGAAAGCTCATGACTCGTACTCAAACTTTCATTTTTCATCAGCAATTGATTTAGGCTTGGGAAGAGGTCGAAATTAAACCTAACACAAGGGCAGTCACTACAATTTTACTTCTGGAAAAATTCAGAATCTTTGTCCTTCAATAAAAAGCTTATAACTCGCTCATCCGACATCCTATGGACGCATACCATACCATTCTGGAAAGTTTAGAGTCTCTCATAAAAACTTTCATGTTTAGACCTTAAGCTAGTAACCCCTAACTAGTCGAAAATCACTCATCTTTGTTCTGCCGTCATAAAAATCTCAGATTTGCGCGGGTTTACGATTTTGGCCATAAATCCCAAAATATTCATCGAAATGACGAACCGTAAAAACCGGGTGTTAGCTAACACTTTTGTCTACCCGAGTATGCCCTAACATTACCCATAATCATTTTCCTTATTTTCTAGAAAAACAAACACTAACCAGATTGCATACTTTCTTTGAATTCATTGACATGCAAGCCTAAATCCTTTTGTTTTGTTAAAAAATCCTACATGAGACATGACATGGTCTTCACATACACAATATCCAGCCTTGAAAAGTCCAGAGAATTACTAATTACAACCAATTTAAGTCCATGCAACCCCACAACAACAACTCTTTTCACAATCTAATATCAAACCTCACATGCACCACTACAAAACTTTCATTCTTCCCATTTTATGTATAATCTATAGTCATGCATTTGAATCAACAACTTTCTCATGGTTCCACAGAAAATTATACTTCCAAAATTACATGCATGCTCATTTTTCACAAGAAATTCACTTAATACAAACTAGGACAACAAGGAGTTCATAAAACTCACCCAACTTCCTTCTTTTGAACTTTGAATCCTTCACCTTTCTTTGGGTAGCTATTAAACTTCACAAATCACAATTACCTCTGGAAATCACATAAAAACCCACCAAAACTCAGATTCTAACTTAGATTTAATTGGGAAAAACAAAAGGAAGCAAGAGGGAAGAGAATTACACTTGAAAGAGGGTGGAAAGGACAAGATGATGATGATGGTGGCGGTGTGTGTGGCGGGCGACGGCTGGTCGGAACAGCAGCCGGCGGCGAGCTCCGGTGGCTGGCATCAGACAGAGGGAGGGAGACGAGAGTAAGGGTGAGGGGGAGACCAAGGGGCATGCACAAGAGAGCCAAGATGAGAGCTTGTGTTTGAATGTTTCCAAATGAAAGGAACCCCCCCCCCCCCCAAATTAATATACCTCCAAACTAATAACATCTAAGCCCAACTCCCCCTCCTTCTTTTCCTTGGATCGGCCAAATGGCCCAATTGGGCTCTAAGATTGTTAATTTTTATTTCCTCCTTATCTCCACATATCATCCATATCTCTAGGTTACCCCAAATTTGTGAAAATATTCATGGTAACCCAAAAAGAAAATAATTGCAAATCCACCTCCTTAATTCTTTTATTTATACTTAACTCCTCAATGAAGAGAAAAAAACATAAAGGCCCTAGTACATAGAATTAGCAATGAACTGAAATATCCTGAAATTTTAACGAGAAGACTCGAAGGGAAAAACAAGCTTAAAGAAACTAAAAGTCGGTCGTTGCGCTGTTCAAGCCCTGCAAAAACATACACGGATAAGTAAAAAAAAATAAATAAAAGCATGCACTTTAATTAGTTTGTGAATTATCTTTTAACCTTGATTAATTATGTTAATTAATATGTACTTAGGAGAGGTTTTTCTTGGGTTGTTACATGATCAAATGGCTATGGTTTGATGAATTTAGGTATGAAGGGTGATTCAAGTCTGATGGGAAAAGGTGGGTGTGCTTTGGTGAAAGAAATCTGACTGCACGTTAGTGTCATTAGAGACCAAGGTTTCCTCTCCTTTTGCCTAGCTCGCCTGGTGAGGTTTTCGAGCTAACCACTCTTTATTCTATCTCTCAAAGTTCAAATGATTTGATGATGGATTTTCTCTAAAGTGAATTGCAGCGGTCGGGCCTCAAAGAGGTTCTCCTACGTATCCAGTGTGAAATCAAGCCATTCGTAGTTCAACAGGTGCAACTTCAAAGGATCGATGCCTCAAGGAGGACTTCAAGACAAGCTAGAGGGTTAGATGGTGAGGGAAGATGTGAAGGTTTGAGGCGACGGGATGTGCACGGGTGACTTAAACCGACAATTGCCTCTTAT